>OZ012709.1:24662948-25262948 GCA_963942595.1 Cylloceria caligata | reverse complement strand
AGTATTCTACGTTTTGAATATTAAAAATAAGAATATAAGATAAATGATTATTATTAAATATAATTACGAGTACATGTAATATGTCGTTATTGTTTCTGTATTTATTTCATAATGATCAATGAAGCGTTGTATAGTTATTATTAATAAATCCGTAAAATTATCGATTGGAATGCAATAGGTTGCTCAATGGTAGGTAGCATATACGTATAAAGTAATGACCTATCCTAACCGTTCTGTCTTGCATATCTATATATTTCATATTATACTAACAGCTGTAGCTGTTGGGAGAATATTTATTTTGTGAGGAGACACGGGACGTAACAGTCCCCCAGCAGTCCCTACCCCCAGACCACCTATCCCAGTGTTTTGATTGGTGCTTGCTCCCCCGCGCCATCTAGCGGATTTTGACCCATACTTAATTGCGCAATCCACTATTGGTAATCATGTTACCGACAGTCGGTAAAGTAGATCGAAAGTTGGCAGCCGGATAAGTAAAAAATATCTAAAATAAGAAGAAAGTATCGGTGAACGGTGAAGTAAATCGGTTGTCAACCGTAAGTATCTAACCGACCATCGCTAGAGCAGACTTGGGACTTACGGAAGATAAGTAGATTGGGTCTTACAGTAGATAATATTGTGTACCCTTACACCGGTTAAACATGCCCCGTCGTCGATATCCGAGCCCCCTCCATAGCTTTATTAAAATTTTTTTTTTTTTTAATAAAAAAATTTTTCAGTGAATATAAATTTATTTTTGAAAACTTTTCAACTATTCATAATATTACTGGTAAGTGAAAACGCTCGTTACTTTTCAGCTACATTAAAAACTGTTTTATTTTGACATTTTCTTATAAGAAACTGCAGTTACGGCGAAATGGTGGTGAATTGTTAATACGTGTTTTCGTATCCGATTTGTTGTAATGTAATAGTGCTCCGCTTTGGTGAGATTCCAGAGATCCTTGCAGCAGTCGATCACAAGTATATTAGCAATAGTATTATGGTTGGAAAGAATGCCAAAGATGCTTTTACCCGGTTGTTTTTTTTTAAACTAACCTTTTCGCAGCTGTTACGATTATATATACATCTGGCGTCTCTTTGATACCTGTCCTAGCTGAATATGAAAATGTGTGTGACATGGTGGGGGAACTTACAAGGAAAATACAAGGCTTCGAATTTATTCATAGTAATTCCAAACTGTTCTGTACAAGTTTGTATATACGAGTTTTTATTATTTTACAAAATTATATAAATAAACCCGCATTTATTAATTGTTTTTACACACATACATACATACAAATATATTCAATAATATTCATAAAAAATAAAAATAATTTACAAAACTATATACATAAATGTACGCATTTACACGCACTCACCGTATTTGAATATAATATTTTAAATACCGTGCGCGAGCGGTATTTACATATTCATACATACTTACAAAGTTTATATTACATAGTTGTTTCTAGCCACCATCAGCATCACTATCTTTAAATCCAAACGGTAGTGACAATCTGTGTGTAATATGGCGACGTTTACAGCATACGACACGACAAGTTTTGTACATTGTACGGGTGATGACGTTGTGGAGGGACGTTCTTTGAATGGATCTGAATTTTAAATTAAGTGATGTATCACTAAATGACGGCATTTCTGATTTTATAAGTCGACTTATTGAGTTAAAATTAATTGTTTCTGAGTTTTGATAATTCAAACTTATCCCTTTCACTTTGCAAGCAGTGTCCACTACCGTTTTGGGATCCTCGGTAGACGTAACCTTATAACCATAAAATTTCGGGCCTCCGGAGATGAACGAATTGATATAAGCGTTCGGAGCCACCAATATCAATTCGTTCGTCATGTCACCGAGGAGATTACCTACCGAGTGCTCCCAAGCATCATCACCAGTACTCACGTAAATAACGGAGTCCGTGTCGTAGTACAAAACCCGTCTGTCCAATGGCTCAAAGTAGCTATAAAGTTTCAGACGGGCCAAGGCTGCTGTAAATGCAGCGATTACCACACTAGTTAAAGGGCTAGGGACAATAGCCTCGTCGCGAGATACCCAGTTCAAATATAGCAAATCGACGTTAACCGGTAGCAGGCGTTGAATTTATTTCTCATTGTAGTACAAATACAACAATAGCTTCTCGCAAGTTTGAATTATTTCCGTGTGCGTCAGATTATCCCGCTGACCGAACTTACCCCATAACAAATTTAAGCAGAGCTTAGCAACTGAGCGTAAGCCCTGATTACGCGTAATGTTGCTAGTGTTCAGCCGGATTCCTTCCACGCGTTCGTAATAATTTATGTATTCCTCGCGAGACGCGTCGTCGATAAGTGCTTGGGCCACACACTTGTCTCCTGTTTAATCTTCGAAAATGTATTTACATAAGCGGCAAACAGGCGACCCTTGCGTGTATCGGGATTGTACATTGTTGTTTTGTACGCCCAAATCATCGAAATTTTAAAAATTTTATACCCCATATCTATTGCTTTCCGCACCTCAACCGTTACCCAGGTACCGGTGAAAGCCCTGTCATCAGGGTCCTCATGAATGCACGAGTCTTGAACCATAGACTCGGCACACTTACGGCACAGGGCAAATAGCAGTCACTCGTGCATTCGAACAGGTAGCACGGGGTGAAAGAGGTAGCGCGGAGGCAACACGGTACACTCGACCGAGTCGTTGACCGTCACACCGAGAGCATCGAGTGAACCCCCCAACAAATCGTCGCACTCGGTACCGATATATATTTTCGGGTGCCCCACAGGGTAGCAGCACGATATCTAATAAACAAGCTTGCAGATCAGAACCTTGTGAATTGTTTCCTCATTATTTTAGAGTGCCAATTTTGAAGGAGATAACAGTGTTGTAGACGAATAAAATTTCCGGGTTCGAACCCGGGCTGTGGCAATATTTTTTCGCGATTTCTTTAGAAGTTACAAAACCGTCAGGTCTGGTTGCCTCATTAATTCTTAATGAATGAGTGAGGCAGTTACAGCTGACAAATAATTAAAGATTCGATTGTTAGAGATCTTTCTGAGATCGATAACACAGGGATCCAGGCGGCGCTGACTCTAACCGGGTTGCGAACTGCCAAAAATATTCCATCATAGAAATTTGGTCAATAACATTGTCGCTTAAGATTTATCACTCTAAAGAAACATATGACCGCATATCATAAATTAATTAATCTGAATAAAGTCTCATACTTGACATTAAAAATAGAGATCGTGAATTGATGTTGCTAGAGCCGCGGTGGCGTAATTGGTAACGTACCAGGCTAGAATTCTGGAGTCCCCGGTTCGAACCCGGGCTGTGGCAATATTTTTTCACGCTTTCTTTAGAAGTTAAAACATCGTTAGGTCTGGTTGCCTCATTAATTTTTAATGAATGAGTAAGGCAATTAGAGCTGACAAATAATTAAAGATTCAATTGTTAGAGATCTTTCTGAGATCGATAACACAAGGATCCAGGCGGGGCTGACTCTAACCGGGTTGCGAACTGCCAAAAATATTCCATCATAGAAATTTGGTCAATAACATTGTCGCTTAAGATTTATCACTCTTAAGTAGACGAATAAATACAATTCTTTCCCAAAAACGAAAATTTCCGTTATTTTTTAGCCTACATCGTAGTCCGTCTTCTGACATGGTGATCCATTTAATGAAACCCATAGGATTACAAGTCAAAAGTAAAATGTCATTAATGAATTTGAGTCTTTACTTCACAACTGTGAATGTGAAAGTTTTAATACTATGTCTACGAGCATGTATATAATGCCGATTGTTTATGACTCGAGAAAAAGTTAATTGTTCTACCAGACCAGATTTACGATACCGATCAGTGATAATGCTATCATTTTCCCTAATAAATAACAAATCCAAGAATGGTATTTTATTGTCTTTCTCTTTCTCAACAGTAAATTGGAATTTGTGATGCTCAGCATTGAAAATTGTTGAAGTTCGTCGAATTTGATTAAAGAGCAAAGATATAATCACGTCGCCTACGTGTCTTTTAAAAATAATTGGAGTTTAACGAAGTTTCGACAAGCAACATTCGTGTCAATCAGCCATAACTATGTAATACAAAATTGAAGTTAATGGAAAGCCCATAGAAAGCTCAGAAATTTGTTTGTAAATTTTATTATCAAAAGTGAAATAAGTAAAAGACATAATTATCAAAGTGTCTTTTTTAATTCGACGATAACAGGGCTCTCTCTAAACAAACACCTTCTTTTTCCAGACGGTTCAAAAGTAATTGTAAAGAAACATTTGTTCAAAGCGATGCTACATTTAATGAAACTAAAATGTAGTAAGCAGGTAAAGTGAAGTGCGTAAACAATGTTTTCAGAGAAGAACTGTCATTCAAATTAAAAATAAGACTCTTAATATGCTTCGTCAATATTTTATGAATAAAGTCAACTTATTTTGTGTGTGGGACAATTAATAGATGAAGCTATTGGCCTCGTTTGGATGTTCAGTTTATATATTCTTGGTAAAGTGTACATTCCAGCTGAATTTGTATTATCAGCTCTTAAGTAATGATAGTTTCATTAATGAATTTTCCTCGTTTTCAGATATCTAGACGTCTACTAATTTGAAGTAACTAATTTGTATACAATTTGTGTTGGATCACTTAACATAAACTTGTTAATATTTTTCATCGTTAAGAATGCAAGAGTGCGAGATTTTTGTATTAAATCATTAGATTTTAGAACAATAGTGCCATTCACTTTGCTCGGAGATTCCTCTGCCGTTAAATTTATTTTTATCACTGTCTGATTGTCGAGAGGCAAAAGTATTGTAATATCCACGTACTATTCTATCGTTTTTCATTACATTATCCCTAAAGAGATTATTAAATCGCAACATGGTGAAGCTACACGACAGAAGATGCAGGAATACGATACAAAATTGTCCACACACAACCGACGTATTACTCTGTATGTTAGCTGCTTGAGGCCGTACCGATAGAACTTGCAGTTTCTACGTAGTCGTGCGAGATATTGCGGTATAACCGGTGGTAGCCCGTAGCTATCAAAGTATATTCCTTTTCCATGATGGTTAACGTATATGGCGATCAAATGCTCCCTAGGTCCGTCGTGGTTATCCGTGTTAACTATGAGTCCGGCCGGTAAGGACCATACGCGAGGAATTCTGTCAGCTCGATATACGCCAACGGTTGAAAGTGGTAGATACTGCACACTTTCGTAGATTTGTCTAGTGTTCATGCTGAACACATAGTCAATAATTAAATGATCACCTATATGCTTTGAAAGACGTATATATATGCAAAATTTATTTCCCAGCATCGTCGATCGTGTCATGACTACATGGTGAAGATTTCTCCCCTTGCTTATTCTCTTCCTCTTCGTCTGCCGACCAAATATCCATGTACGATTCTCCTTTAAACGGGTGCTCGCGAAGTAAATTTTTTATTTGGAAAGCCTGGAGCATTGCACAATGCGAAGACGCTGTATCGTTTATCATAGCGTGTCTGAAGCATTTTCGCAAAGATTTATACATAAATGTGTACGATGGGGCGCCCTCCTCATCCTCCAGGTTGCGAATTTCACGACTCGTGATACCGCAAAGAAGTATCGCTTTCTCGTGACCGCGTGTATAGATACGTCTTGATTTTCGCGAAATTTCACGCAAGTTAGCGTATGCTTGTTTACAGCTCACATCGCTCTCGTACCATTCAAGACCGTGAAGATATTTCGGGAGAAAATTATTCTGGTTTCTCGAATGCCGCGGTAATTCGGCACAGTGAGATGGTGGTGCGACGATCCAATGAGCAGAGAACGGTCTATCCACTGCTACCACGGTAATTGATTTCGGAATAAATTCCGAGTCTTTACCACGCATTCCCTGTATATCCACGACGATATCCATTTTCATCTCTAATCTGTACGGATGCTCAAATTCGACTGATTAGTTACTCACAGCGACGCTTCTACGTCTCTCAACACGAAAGAATTTTATTCCGATATCAGCACATTTTTGGCTTATCCGGTAAAATCCATCATTACCTGCCGAGAGGCATCGATTTCAAGGACATTATCATATTCCGCGTAGACTACACAATTTACCGTTGAAGCAAGCGCATCCTTAAATCGTACCTCTATTCTCACACTACCGTGCGTTATTAAATTCCAATGTGAATTGCTGTTCGCCGAACGATAGGGTGTCAAATCAAAAGCAAATAAAAAGTATCCATTGCGTTAATTATCGCAATCAATCGAATTACCATCGTTCAAGAAATGTAGTCCAGTTCCCGAAAACAACGTTTGAAAAGCATCCACATACAGATGATTTTTCGTGAAATCAGGTTGTAACGGTTTCGAAGGTATTTGAGCACCATCTACATACGACGAGAGATAATTTATCTTTTAATTTTTGGAAATTGAGTGCATTCATACTGAACTCGCTGTTAAACGCTTTGTTATCGACAAAGTCGATAATTATATGCTTCGGCAATTGACCTAGCACGATATTATCGATAGGTTCTCCATGAACACCGTAGTGTATTGAAACGGTCTTTACCTCGATTCTCGTAAGAGGATATTTAACGGTAGATTTTGCCAGAGTTATAGCGTACGAGATTAGCACACCAGGAGCCATTTTTGTTCTACGAACGCGAAGCGATGCCTCGAGAATCTTTAAGCCGCATTGACCATCCATTGTATCGCCCACAAGACAAAATGAATCTCTAGACCGCACCAGCCATAGTCACATCTCGACAACGTTTAATAGGAACCGCTCCTGATTGAATATATCGCAATGCAGATGGCCGAGCAAGTCCATAGTTTTTCCGACATTTAAAAATTGTTTTCTCTTTACAAGACCCGTATTTCCTGATGTAATATCATCTATTTTTCCAGGGGTATCATCGTAACAGAGAACGCTCGTCAGATTCGAATTTTTGGCAGCCGGACCGTAATTCAAAAGTGTTTCTATGTACGCTCGATAAGCGTAGGCATTATTTGGAGGTGACACTAGTTTTTCATTCAGGTATGCATCCACCTCATTAAATATAGAATGCAAGAGATTGTTTACAGGGCCAGTACTTACTTTCACCGCTGTAATAGCGGCAATTTCCGTCAAAGAAGATTTTATTATCACTCTCAGACTAAGCATAGTATGCGCGAGATCGATATACTCATCACCCTGTCCGGGAATAACAAATTCAATGGGTGAATCATCTGTTAGCGAAGAAATTGGCTTATAATACACCCAATTGGAGCCTTTGATAGTAGTTTGCGTCGGTGGCAGTGAAAATAATGTTATGCCGGTACCAGGTAATTAGATTATTCGGTATTCGGTATAATATTAAAAAGTTATTATTTTTTGGGATCGTTTGCCGATAAGGAGATGGATCTCGAGTTATCGATGAAAACGCGAATTTATATAAATGGAAGTATTTATTATAGGCAACGGTAACTTTCCGTTGTCTATTTAAAAGTTAATAAATGAGTGTACAATAATTCGTTGTTTCGAGTACTTGACGAGGAACCAACCGTTCTTTGTTGAGTCTAATTTAATTCTGATTTTAGTAAAGCAGTTAGCAACTGCGTTTGCTAAAATCCCTTAGTTGGCAGTTTTAGCTTTAGCCAATCGTAAATTACCTAGCGAGTCGCCTCATGCTGCGTCAGCGTCTACCTCGCATCCTGTCTTGAATGAAAGCTATCTTTTAGAATTCCGTCTCTAGCTGTGTCAGCTAAGGAATATTCCTGAGAATACGTGAAATGGAATATTCTGCGACACCACATCCCTCCCCCCTTGAGAGGAAAAATTTTTCTAAAAAATTTTTTCTTCAGTTCGTTTCCCGTTTACATATAATGTTTTTCCCAATTACATATAATGTTTTTTCGTTTGTCAATGTCGTTTAAGTCGAGCAAGTCGTTCTCGATTGGGGGGACGATTGCATAACCTGGCCAGTTCGGTTCGCAGTCGTTCCTCTGGCTATTGTCGTCCTAGTGGCTCGGGGTTGATGGTTACCTCGGCGGCTGCCGGGGTTGTCGCCTCTCTAGTTCTCGGTGGTGTTCTATTTCTTTTGTACCTGTAACATTTAAGCAGAACGAAGCCTACCAAGGCTATCGGCGCTATAGCGCCCAAGGAGTACCATAGAAGCTCAGGTTGTGGATGTGCTGCATCCCGTCTCCGGCGGTATTGAGGGTTTCCATGATGTGGTTGGCTCGAGCTTCGAGCTTCCGAAGCTCTTCGGGGTCTCGCAGCACGCTCTGTAGTGAGATGGTCTTCTCGGTCTGCGTCGGGGGCGCCTGAGCTTCGATCTCCGTTAATGTCAAATTAAAAGACGGAAAGTAGTTTTCCCGTATGATCTGCGACGTTCGCCCGATGGTTTTGATGCTGAAATCTCGGGCGGTTACTATACATACGCCTACCAAAGCCAGTATTCCCGAATTATTTAGTATTTTGTGCTGAGTGAGATTTTTCCCACAATTTATTCCTACGGGAACCGGGGTTGGCGCGACGTATAACCATCGTCCTTGCTGTTGCATCGGAACGATTAGGGGACGGGTGATTTTGATAACCCTTTTCGCGCATTTTTTCCCGTTACCGGTGTCCATTTTCGCATAGATTAGGACTTCGCAGGGTGCGTCGTTTGTGACCGAAATAGTAGGGTGTGTTGGTGGGCAAATGTATGATTTGCCCAGTACCTTGCAAATTTTTACTTCATCGGATGTCATTCTTAGGTACTTGCGATTCTCTATATCTATTAACAAGTGGGTCTCGGTCGCGTCTATGTAGTAGTGCCTGCCGTTGTCAGCTCGCATGGATATTGGATATACTTTTTGCATACTATATCGTTGCTGCCCGATCAGCGGTATATCCAGCACGAGTACCACTGCGTTGCCTTCGCTGTAAGCCCTGGTATCTGCCAGTCGCATAATTGTTGAAACTTGGTCGTATGCTATTGCGACCAGGAAGCTACTGCCCGACGGTAGGTGTGGTAGTGCTTCTACGAGGTGCCTAGCGAGTGTGCGTGGCGGCAGGGACGTTGCTCGGGCCTTACCGCTAGCTATATCGTCCACTAGCCACACTAGCTCCTGTACGTCGCTGAGTAAAGCTTCGACCGCAATACTTATCGCGTTGAGCGTCTCGTCCAAGTGTTGGCGTCTCTTCATGTAATATATGTCGCCGTTGAGCGTGCTGTTGATATGCTACATCAGGGCCAGCAGGGTCTGTTCGTTAGCCTGTATGTGATGCGCGCTTTCATTAAATAGGCTGAGCGTGGTTTTTATGACTTGGATTTGATTTTTCAGCCCTTCCGTCAGGGTCTGGTGGGAAGTCCTAAGTTGCGTTATTTCTTCGTGGAGCTCCCGCGCGTCGGCGGCGTCCATGTTTCTCGTGATGGCCTTGATTATGCTTCCATGGCCGTCTACCAATCCTCTGCGCTCTCTGACGGGGCGCGCCCCAAGGAGGTCGAATATGGTCAGTATCCCCATCTCTATTCTTCTCTTCATTCTCAGAACTGAGTCGCTTATGACGGGGCATATATCGTTGACGCGAGTTTCGCTTTCGCACAGCTCCGTCAGACGTTGTAGGCTTTTGCTTATCTCCCCTTCTTGGTGCAGTAGTGCAGCGAGGTCCAGCCTGATAATCAGTCGCCACGTCGATTAAATTATCGTAAGGCTCCCTATGTTCTCATAGTAGATGCCCGGAGCGCTGGCAAAAGTGCTGACGACGTAGTCGGCCGTATGCGGTGTGGCTATGGTTTGTCCACTCTTTGCAGCGATCAATCTGCAATCAGACGAGGGGAGGTAAGTGTGAGTTCTCCCTCTTTTGTTGCAGTCTCGCAGGTTTCGTTGCACGAGAGCTTCTTTGCTCATTCTTCACTTAGCATTCTCCTTGCAAGGATGTCTATCGTTCTTTTTCACGCGTCTGGGGCCTCGCCCATGGAATATTCCATAGAGCGGTCCTCTGCAGGGGGATTGATTTGACCCCTGAAGTGTTAGAGCTAATCGTAAGTATTCTCCTTACCTCCTTGGATTTTTTAATGTTTGTACATTTTTGAAAAAATTCCTCTTTTATTTTTTTCAGAGCTGTTTGGTAGTTGTACCGGGACAAAATAAAAGATGGCTTTCTAATGAGTTTCTCGTACGCGCGGCCATACGTAGTCGCCGCCAAGACAATCGCCGAGCCGTCTATTGCTTGTGGGGCCTGGGGCCTTGGCTCGGGAACGAGGAGCCTTATCCCGATTTGATCGGGTTAGAAAGACTGTTCGCCGAAGGGGCCTCCATCATTTGTCCCGCATGCGGACCGTCGTCGATTAGTTAATTTCTGCCTTCAAAATTTTATGTTCTTTATCTCTATTTTCAAAACAACGATTTTATTTTTATGTTTCTTATAATTAAACAAGTTTCATTTTACCTCGTTGTTTATTGGAGTTCCTACCTTGCGCTCCGTGGAGCTCCCTACCCACCTTTATTTAGTTTCTATTTAGCTTTTAATGATCTATAAATAGCTTCAGGCGGTTGGCATGTACCGCCTGAGTTTTCCGTCCCTTCTGGACTACGTAGTTGACGGGGGGCCTCTTTTCCACTATCTCGTGGGGTCCCGTCCACTTAGGGGTCAGCTTTTCCGACCGCCCCCTGCGCACCGTCTCATCACGGAGGAGTACGCGTTCGCCTACGTGGTACTTCTGCTCCTGTGCGCTGTAGTCATGTGTTTCTTTCGATCGTCTTTTCGCGCCTTCTAGGTTGTTGCGCGCTACAGTTCATGCGGCACGTAATCGCTCCCGTAGTTCCTGGATGTAGTCGTCGTATGCGTAGGTGCCGCGGGGCTTCTGTCTTACGGCCGTCGGTAATTCAGCTTCGCTTCCGTAAATCAGCACATGACGAGATAGTCCGGTCTCCGTATGCGGAGTATTGTTGTACGTAAACATAGCGTTCGGCAGCCACTTATCCCAGTCTCCTTGATCCTCTCTTATGAAATTTTTCAGGTATTCTGCGAGAGTGCGGTGCGACCTTTCCAAGGCGCCATTCGATTCTGGATGGTAGGCCGTTGTCTGGATTTTCTTTATTCTCAGCAGTCGACACATTTCCTTGAAGGTTGCACTGAGGAAATTGGTGCCCTGGTCTGTCAGTATTGTTTCCGGCGTTCCGTGCTGGCAAATTAATTCTTCTACGCGCGCCCTCGCTACTGTCGAAGCCTCTTGGTTCGGCAGGGGGATCGCTGCACTGTATTTGGTAAGTGCGTCCTGAAATGTAAGTACGTATTTTTTCCCGGAAGCGCTTTCCAGTAGCGGTCCTACGATGTCGACCGCGACCTTTTCAAATGACCTCGATGGGGTGTCCGTTACCACCATCGGCACTCCTTCCTTTTTCCTGATTTTGTTCTTTTGGCAAGATTCGCAGGATGTTATATATTTTTCCAAATCCCTTCTTATACCGGGCCAGTCATATTTGGTCCGGATCCGACGTAACGTACGCTTGATACCCTGTTTCCCTCCTATGGGGGTGTCGTGGTATTCTCTTATTATCTTCAGGCGGTCGTCGGTCAATGGGGTGGCTACGCCACTGCGGCAGTCGCTGCGCTCTTTCATATTGCTGTCTTCTTCTGTGCTGCTGAAGGTTTGCGAGCTGCGGCCCCCGCCTTGCCTCGCTTCCTCAGCAGGCTTGTGCAGCGCTCGGCCCGCAGTTTCTTTGCTTGGCATGCCCACCGGTAGCTCCGCCGTTGCTGCGCTCGCTCTGTCCCTTTCAGCGATGCTCGCAGTCTTACTCGACCCTGTCTGCACTAGCTTGCGTGGTCTGCCCCTTCCCCGACCGAGGCAGGGCTGTTGGGCTCAGTAGAGCGACCTCCATGCACGCTGCGGATCTCTCCATCTTCTTCTGGCGAATTGGCCTGCGCGGCCTCATCCTCTGCCGCGTTGCTGGGTTGGCCCGCTGTATTCTCGGCTCTCCACTTTGTGCGGCTGTCCGTATTCGGGCGCTTGCTGTCCTTTTTTATCTCACAGGCGAGCTCGACCTCTCGCTCCAGCGAGTTACCACGGCTGTAAGGGGTATCTTCGGCCCTCCGATCTGTGCGGTCATTCGCTGTGCCGAGTTGCCCCGTCGTGCTGTCCTCTTCCAACTCACGGGCTTCGTTCTTCGCTCTCGCTTGGGCCCTCGTAGTGAGGAATATTCGACTTAGCGCATCTGCATTCGTGTTGCGCTTTCCTGCCTTGTACTCTACGTTAAACTTATGTTCCACCAATTTCATTTTCCAACGCATCAATCTCGAACCTGGGTCCTTTACTCCGAACAGCCAGGTGAGCGGTTGGTGGTCCGTCACTACCATGAACCGGGTACCGTAAATATATGGCCGGAATTGAGCTAGGGCCCATACTATCGCGAGTGGTTCCTTTTCAGTAGTCGTATAATTCAGCTCAGCTTTAGTCATGGTGCGGCTTGCATAGCATATGGGCAAATCGTCCCCGACCTTGCCTTGCGAAAGTATCGCGCCGAGCGCCCGATTTTATGCGTCTGTTGTCACGACGAACAGCTTTTCGAAGTCAGGATACTGCAATATTGGTGCCGTGGTAAATGCCGTCTTTAGTTCTTCGAATGCGGCATCCCTTACTGCTGTCCACTCGAATTTAACCCCTTTCTGGTTTAATTCTGTCAGTAGCTTAGCGGTTTTCGAGAAATCTTTGATGAATTTCCGGTAATAACCGGCTAGTCCGAGGAAGGATTAAACTCCATTTACGTCTATCGGCACCGGGAATTCCCTTACGGCTTCTAGTTTCTGGGGATCCGCACGCACTCCCTCTTCGGAAATAATGTGGCCGAGGTACTGCGTTTCCTGCAGTTTAAGCATTTCGCCGTGCAAGACATCTGCCTTATGACGTTTAATGAAGTCCATTCCGAGCATCCGTTGACTCGCAGTGGCACGGTGTTCGGAACAATGTAAAACCAATGCTCTACATTTAGTGCCGGTGTCTCGAGCACGATTTTGGCGATTCCTAGTGGCGTACATTTTTCCCCCGCCACCCCTTGCAGCTCGACTGTGCAGTCCTTTACCATGGTCTCTGGTTTGAGACAGTCTTCTTTGATAATGCTGCATTGCGCTCCGGTGTCTACCTTAAGGGTGAGTACCCCGGTCACGGCCAACGGTGGAGAAACAGACCTTTCTCTTACTGCAAATACTACTGTTGCTACTGAAAAATGAATAATAAATAAATAATTAATATGAATGAAGAAAATACTGCATGCTACTGTTGCTCTGGAGTACGACAAAGAAAGAGCTATCCTTGGAGCTCATATTTATCAGGGACGGTGATTCCGAGCGTTCTTCCTCTTTGTCCTGTTCTTCTCTCTCGTCTTCTCAGGTGACGGAGGCACTCGTACTAACGATAATTCTGCCTCGTAAAAAATACCGTCGATAGTCTCGATATTCAGATCGTGCAAAATATACACGAATGGTTCTCGATTCACTGATATTCGTTGAATCGCGAATAATTCGTTACTCCAACCACGCTCATATCCTTTCACGAATGCTGCTTTAGCTGTATTGATACGTACCAAGTCACCGACGCTGTATTTAGGCTTTTAAGTTTTTCTCGAATTACACTCGTAACGTCGTGCCAAATTTTCTCGGACTATAGAGGTATTTTCGAGGGTCAACTCGTTTGGAGGAATATGCGTTCCGCTGTGTTTAGTGCGATTATAAGTATATAAAAAAAATTGTAAAACATCGTAGTAACGCTTATTTCGCTTGTATGTAAAGTAACGCCACATTCGCTCTTTTATTGTGCGATTAAAGCGTTCGGCAATCGAGGCTTTTATATCTGGGTTACGAGCAGCGCGAAAATCGATATTCCTTTTCTTGAGAATTTGCTGAAATGGTGTGCCGATAAATTTTTTGCCTCGATCAATTTGCAATTGCTGCGGGCGACGATTGTTACTGCGTGCGAGTATGCAAGTGAGACCGCGTGCCATGTTTTTGCTCGTTTCGTCACGCAAAGCCTCGACAAACTCATATTTGCTCAACATGTCGATAACAATAAGCAGATATGCGTACTCATCGTTGTACGTAGCTATCGAGCGAAGATCAGCTAAATTAGCCTCCCATACATCGTCTATATTACTAACGTTGTACTTACGGCGGGGAAATCGTCGTCGCACGAGACGATGCATGTTATATGGATCCTGTGTCTCGAGCCATGGTATAATATTTTTTCGCTCTACTCTTCGATCCATCTGGACTAAATTTTTTGCTCGAGAATAGGAGGCAGGATGAGCGGTTCATAATAAATTTTTTGAAAAATTTTTATAATTCTAACGATGACCGGTTAAATGGATTCTTTTTCTTTTTCTTTTCTAACTGTGTAGGGGATCGATATCCACTGAGGTGTCGTTGGCCCTCTACTTGTGCGATGTTTTGCAATTATTCATCCTCTTCTTCCTCCCTCTCTTCCCCATCGATGATGTCGTTGTCCGCCGTGAGCATTCAATTTCTGTTTGAGTGCGCGGTCTCGGCCTCGTTGTTGTTGCTACTGTTGCTGCTGCTGCTGCTGCTGCTGCTACTATCACTATCGCGTGGTAAAATGAGACGCCACTTGCGGTGTCGAGGATGATGTAGGTGTAGGCTCGTGTAGTAAGTCGGGATTGCCGATAAATTCGCGTGGCATCTGTATCGTTCGCAGGAGTTTGGCAAAGTGAGATCGACCGATGGGTTTCTCGCGTTTTCAAGCTCGCATAGCACCGTGAACAAAACCAACGATATTGGAATTGGAAATCCTTCTGCCGTCTATGGAAAAAACACCTTTACGAGACCATGTCATTTTTTTACCGACGGCGCTGCGAAGCAAATTGTGAAGCAACGGTATTGCTTTAGATAAATTTTTTTTTGGTACGCTATCGATAATAAGTATGTCATTGACAAGGGGACCACGTGGTCGTCGGATTTTTGTAATTTTTTATACTCATGGTACGTAAAGTTGAGACCCCAAATATGAATATCCCCAAGTAATACGACGCCATATTCAGAAATTCTCGAGAAAATCGACTTTGAAGTTAGAGCGAGCAACTGAAATAGAGAAACAAAAATCGAATTTTCAACTGAATGAATAGCTCAGTGGGTAGCGCTGGAGTGTGGTAATCACTGGGTAGTGGGATCGAGTCTCGCTTTGGTCACTTTTTTTTTTTTTTTTTTTTTTCCAATTCAAATACCTACGTATTTTATATTTAAAATTCATTTAATATTTGCTAATTACCATATTATTATTAACAATATATCATTTTTAATGAATATTGCACGTGTTATTACATTTATTTGAAATTAATTTTAAAAAATGACAAGTAAAGTTTTGGGAACGAAAATGAAAAAACCTCGGGTAGAAAAATAATGTTTTTTTATTTAAAGTTACATCGTACCCATTTGTTTATCAACAGGATCGCACGAGCAACAGTGATAAGCGTCGTAAAAACACGGGAAACAGAAATTTTCACGGCATCGAGCACACCGCACGAATGCTGCGTTTTTACAGACGCATTTTTTTTTTAAAACATCAATCGGAAAACAAACTCCATTGACGTTTTCAAAGATTTCTCTAGTATCACAAAGTTTTGAAGCGAACCACGCATATCTGATCATTTTACCGAAGATCGGAGAGGATAACTGATGATGAACGATTGAATGAATTTTAATACAATCTTCTCGATCGTTGATTTCGCGGCCTTCTTCGATCACGTATGCGCAGTTTTGCATACGCTTGATGAAATTTTTTACTTGACGGTAAAAATAAACATCGCATGGCTGTACTAGCGGAGTAGATTTCGGAGGAATGACTTGCACGGTGCAAGTCGGCAGGCGCTTATCATCGCGAAAAATTTCATTATATATGACGGGATTTGTTTGTCCACCCCAAGAATCAATGAGCAAAAGAAACTTTTCTTTTTTTACATATGGTTGCATAGCGTTGATTAAAAAATCTTTATACAAATTTGTGGTCAACTTTCCCGATTTCGACGAAGTGACTGTGACGTTTCGGTACTTTTTAAGATACTCGTCTACCGATTTCTTCACCCTAGGTCCAAATGAACCAGTTGTTTCTTGTAGACATATGAAGACAAGGGGCAGCAACTTTCCTGATAGGGTGACAGAGTACTGTGCAGTATACGAGTGAGTCACTTTATTCATATTCTGCCTCGTCACTAGCACCAACTTCGATCCTTTGGCCGCGAGAGTTCTATCGAAAGTCGATTGGTATTGACACCCTGAAAAAAATTAGCAAAAATGAATAAATAAAAAATACTACACACGAAGAAATATACTTTGATTAATTACGAACAATAAAATAATATTTTCAATATGTTGGATAATCAGCTGGCGCACGGCGATCGATATTCGCCGTGCGTCGACCTGTTGCTGTGCTCAAGCACACGTCGTTCGGTTGAGCCGAAGGTAGCCGAGGCGGGGCTTCGCGAAGCCGAGGATGTGCCTCGTTGGCACGCCGCGTCGAGCGAGAGGATGTCTCTCTCGCTTGACTTCGGTTTCGCTCACCGGCTATCTCGCTCAACTGACTTCAGCGCTCAACGTTAATTTCATATTCCGCAGCCATATTGAAAATTCAGTCACTTTTGCGACGACATCGAGGAACAGCGCACCACTATCTTGGACTTTTCTCGTTGGCTTTCGCTCAGGACATTCTCATCACTCTCAACAGGACTCAAAACTCAGGTAAGAGTACACCGTTACAATTTAACATAATTCAATGACGGTGAGGAGTGAACTACACATCGGTACATCCTCATAAAGGTCTCACACTGTGGCGTGCTCTGCAGCGCGGGCTGCACCACGTTTTCACTCAATTATTAGCATGCTCGATTAATATAATTGTGTGTGTTTTACCAATTCACTGCACTTTCCCCCAATTAAACTTGCTGGGAGAGTGTTGTGAATTCAGTCTAATCATTTGTGCATCCTCAAGCTCACCCTTCAGTGCTCTGCAGCGTAGACTGCATCACAGCCTGTCAGTGTAGAATTTCACTCAGTTGTCAAATTTGTATATACTAGTACTCGCTCTCTTTAAATTCTATTTCACCATCACATTGAGTATTTGCTGACAGGCAGTAAATTAGTCTACGCACTCATACATCTCACTGCGTTGTACGCTCTGCAGCACTGACTGCGGTGCGTACACCGCTCTCAGTGCTCACAGCACACAATTAATATAATTGTGTGCTGGTTCTCAGCTCATGCACTCAAATGCAGCTCCATTAATCAAATTCAGTTTATTATTCTTGGAATTTAGTGCATTTATTTCAATTATTTAACATATTTCTAAATTTAACTTATTTTGGCTTCGTTGCTTCGCATAAAATTAACGGGTTGACAATGTATTATTGAAGCTGTGTGTGGAAGTTGAAATAAACCACTTTCTCTGTTTTCTATCTATGCGTCTGGTTTTATTTCACCCTGTCGTGAGTGAAGACTCATCTTTTTCAATATATTTCAGATCTGTCAAATACCATCATCGGACGGAATCTCAAACATTTTGGTTCTTCGAGCCGGATCTTCGACTCTCGCACAGGGTAGAACCAGGGTTTCTACCTTCCGCACACATCAACTCTTACGCTCATCTCGACTTGGACTCTGCAAACCAGCAACGCAGACGTCACATTTTCTCATTGGCCAGCATCACAGCGCTTCAATTTGGTAAAGTAGAACCTCTGCGGAGCACTTCGTTTCTTTTACTTGTTCGGCTCAAGGGGGCTCACAATGTCCGAGGGTAGTCCTACAGGCAGCAGGGTGGCGCCTGGTGACCTTCAGGACAAGAAGACATTGTCGGCTCCGGATCCCGTCGCGGCTGCGAAGAGGGCCCGATCACCGGCTCGCCTATCAGGCGATCTGGTGATGAAGGTCCAATCTCAGCAGCGACGGGTGGAGGCGCTGCGATTTATCATGACCACCATTGAGGACCAGGAGGAAACTCTCTCCCTGGCCCCCCTCGAGGCGATGCTTGAGCAGGTGGACGAGCTCCATGGAGAATTCAGGAGGGAGCATTTGCTTCTTGAGGCTTCGTGGCCGCTCGCCCACCAGGAGCACGAATATTTTCAGAGTGATACGCAAACCCTCGAGGCCAAGCTCACCCTCCACAGCAAGATGGCTGCGGGGAGGATCAGGGAGAGACTCGGTCAGTTCCGGCCTGCTGCACCAGTGGTCACGGCGCCGGTGTCACGGACGAAGCTGCCGGACATCAAGCTGCCGACCTTTAAGGGCGACTATTCTGGGTGGCCGGCGTTCCGGGACTTGTTCGCGTCGTTGGTCATCCGGAACTCTAGGTTAGCCGACGTCGAGCGGCTGGTGTACCTACGCACCTGCGTCACGGGCTCGGCGGCTGCACTCATCGACGGATTCGCCCTCACCGACGAATCTTTTACTTTGGCGTGGGACACACTGGTGTCCCGCTTTGAGAACAACCGGCTACTTGTGCAGGAGAGGTTGGACGCAATCTTCGCTCTCAAGCCTGCTGAGCGTTCGCTCGCAGCCACCGTAACGACCGTCTCCGAGGCCTACAAAGTCCTCACTTCGGTGGCAACGAAGGAGGAAATTTTCGATTGCATGATGGTACGACTGCTTGGTCAGCAGTTTGACCAGACCACACGCGAGGCCTGGGAGACGGCGTTAGGACGCTCATCAGAGTTCCCGACCTTTGCGAAGATTGAGGAGTTCGCGGAGACGAAGATTCGGGCTCTGGAGATGGCGAAGGCCACTCCAAAACCGATTAGCTCCGGTCGGACGTCTTCCGCGTGCCCTCCTCCCGCAAGGGCCGGGACTCAACGTGCATCGGCGCATCACGCAGGTAGCACGGCCCGCGGCGCTCCGCCATCAAATACCAACGCGTCCGCGTATCCATGCGACTGCTGCCGAAATTCTGGGCACTTCATTGTGATGTGCCCGGAGTTCCGTCAGCTCTCCGTGGCGGCGCGGCGCAAGATGGCGGAGAAGTCGCGGTTGTGCTACAACTGCTTGGGACGGCACAATGCTAATGCATGCCGTTCCACACGCAGTTGTAAGGAATGTTCAGGGCGGCACCACACCATGCTGCATCCGGCAGCGCCCCCCGCAACCTCTTCCAGCACTCAGCCTGCGCAGCCCTCAACGTCAACACAATAGGGTGTTGACGCAGTCGTCCACTCATCGGTACAGCTCACAAGGAAATGCTCAACATTATTAGCAACTGCACTCATACACGTCCATACATTGGCATCAACTCATCAGGCAAGACTTCTCATCGATCCTGGATCAGAATTAACGTTTATTACGGAAGAGCTCGTCCGTAAACTCAATATAACACGTAAGTACTCATCAATTTCGATCACAGGGATCGGTGGTAGTCACTCAACTCGCACACGTGGTTCGGTACAACTCACAATGTGCTCCATGCACACAAAAGAGAAAGTCACGGTCTTGGCTCACATTCTCGACACGGTTACAACTCATTTGCCATCTTTTGAGTCACCAGCTCGCACGTGGCCTCACATAGTGAAGCTGAAGCTGGCGGATCCGGACTTTCTCACACCACGACCGATCGATATTGTAGTTGGAGCAGATATTTATGGTCAGGTGATTAAACCTAACATTATCAAGGGCTCTTCATCTTCGCCAATTGCACAATTATCAATATTTGGTTGGCTCATTATTGGACCTATTAACTCATGTCTATCTGATGCACTCACTGTTTATCATGCTGCTGTGCAACTTGATGATCAGGAATTACAGAACGTGCTCACAAAATTCTGGGTTCAAGAAGAGCCACCAAAGGACACGGTCGGTCAACTCACACCAGAGGAGCAGGCATGCGAGGATCATTTTCGCGACACACATCAGCGTGATTCCACAGGCCGATACATTGTTCGGCTTCCTCTTACATCTTCTCCTGCGAATCTGGGAACTTCATACTGTAGAGCACATCAGTGTTTGTTGCACACCATTCGAAAAATCTCAAAAAATGCTGAATACGGTCAGCTCTACTCAAATTTCATGGTCGAATATGAACAACTTGGTCACATGGTGAAGACTTCGAAATCATCTACAAATGAAATTCATTACTATCTGCCTCACCACGGTGTATTGAGACCAGACAGTGTTTCCACCAAGTTAAGGGTGGTATTCAACGGTTCTAGCTCAACATCTTCTGGAAAGTCTCTCAATGACATCATGCACACCGGACCTAATTTGTTGCTCAATATTTCGGACGTTCTCATCTGGATCCGTCACCACAGACACATCTTTGCTACAGACGTTACCAAGATGTATCGTCAAATCAAAGTTCATCCTGATGATTGGAATTTTCAGCGAATTTTGTGGATTGATGCTCAAGATAACCCTGTGCCGTATCAATTAACAACAGTGACATACGGTACAAAGGCTGCGCCATTTTTGGCAGTTAGAACTCTCATGCAGCTCACCAAAGATGAAGGTCATCGGTTTCCTCTCGCTGTGCGAGCCATCATGTTTGGCAGGTACGTGGATGACATCTTTGGA
This sequence comes from Cylloceria caligata, assembly GCA_963942595.1. Lineage (NCBI taxonomy): Eukaryota > Metazoa > Arthropoda > Insecta > Hymenoptera > Ichneumonidae > Cylloceria > Cylloceria caligata. The sequence goes on along the minus strand of OZ012709.1, from coordinate 25,242,446 downwards.
GGGGCGGATTCAACTCATGAACTTATTGAAATTGCTCAACAGCTCAAGGACTTGTGCATGGCGGGCGGTTTTCCGCTCGCCAAGTGGCACTCGTCGGACCGCACGGTCCTTGCTAATATTTCACCATCATCGTCAAGCTCAGCTATCTCATTCTACGACTGCGAAGCCAAAATTCTTGGGCTGACTTGGCTTCCTAGTGAAGACATGTTCACATTCGCATCCCGGTTCAACTCAGCTCAAAATAATTTCACAAAATGCCTCGTTCTTTCCGAGGTAGCTCAACTCTTTGATCCACTCGGCTTCGTCTCACCGGTTGTGATTAGAGCCAAAATACTCTTGCAAGAGCTTTGGCTTCACAAACTCAGCTGGGATGAACCACTGCCATCTCAGGTCTCAGCACGATGGACTGCAATCAGAGAAGATCTCAAAAGCCTGGCCAGGCTCTTAATTCCTCGTTGGTTCAATACATGGAGCAACTCAACAGTGGAATTGCATGGCTTCTCTGATGCATCTCAATTGGCCATGGCAGCAGTGATCTACATCACTGTCGACTCAATGTCCACAGGAAAGGTGGCTTCACTTATCTGCTCAAAAACACGCGTGGCACCACTCAAGAAGCTCACCATACCACGGCTTGAACTAACAGCGGCACTGTTACTCGCAAAATTGGTTGCATACGTTCAAGCCACGCTCAAGGTCAAGGTCTCATCTACTCACCTGTGGACGGACTCATCGGTAACTCTCACCTGGATCAAAGCACATCCTGCTCGGTGGAAAGACTATGTCCGAAACCGAGTATCACAGATACAAGGACTCACACCTACTGCTCATTGGCGTCATGTCGCAGGCACAAGCAATCCTGCAGATTGTGCATCACGAGGTATCTCAACAGCTCAACTGGCCTCTCATCAGCTGTGGTGGTCGGGTCCACCGTGGATGGTGAAACCGATTGAATTTTGGCCGAAAGCCTCAACTGATTCTGAGGATTTGTACAATATGGAAGCCCGGCCGGGGTTAGCTCTGCTCGCGGCGACTGTGACGCCAGAGTACCATTGGGAACTCATTTATCGCTGTTCCTCACTCACAAAGTTGTGTCGTCTCACCTCGTTTTGCGTCAGAGTAGTGGCCAGAATGAGGAAGAGGTTAGCGACGGCAGGAAACGCTCCTCTCACAGCAGAAGATATAGCTTCAGCAAATGTTTTTTGGACACGAGCTACACAAGCCGTGTTTTTCAAACACGAGTTACAAGTACTGCAGTCAGGCTCTTCTCTTCCTTCCTCTCACCCCTTCAGTCGACTAACAGCATTCATTGACCAAGAGGGTGTACTCAGAGTAGGAGGTCGCCTTGCTCAATCAGCACTCACATATGAAGGAAGACATCCTGCCATTCTACCTCGTCACTCTCGATTCTCAACTCTCATCATTGATCAGGCTCACGTGCGGACACTGCGCGGAGGCACTCAGCTCACATTAGCCCAAATAAGGCTAACACATTGGATCGTCGGCGGAAGAGCTCCTGTAAAATCTCACATTTTACATTGCGTCGTGTGTGCTCGGCAAAGGGGAGTTCGGGCTCAACAATTGATGGGTCAGCTTCCTCTAGCACGAGTCACTCCAACACGCGCATTCGCTCACACAGGAGTTGATTACGCCGGCCCTCTCACACTTAAAACTTGGAAGGGGCGAGGAAGTAAAACACACAAAGGCTGGATCTGTGTTTTTGTGTGCCTCACCACTTCAGCTTTACATCTTGAAGTCGTCAGTGACTACTCAGCTGATGGCTTCCTCTCAGTGTTCAGACGTTTCTCAGCTCGGCGTGGCCTTCCTCACACGCTATATTCTGACTGTGGCACAAATTTCATTGGTGCTCATAAATCAATACGTCAGATGTTCAGGAAGGCCTCTCAAGAGCATCAAATCATTGCTTCTTTTCTCGCTAATCAGCAAATTGCGTGGAGGTTCAATCCACCTGCGGCACCACACATGGGTGGAAAATGGAAAGCAGCTGTGAAATCTGTTAAATTTCATCTGCGGCGAACGGTGGGTGATACAGCACTCACGTTCGAAGAACTCACAACGCTGCTGGCCCAGATCGAGGCCATACTCAACTCAAGACCTCTGGAACCACTCAGCGATGATCCTGATGACTCATCAGCACTCACGCCTGGACACTTTCTCATCGGTGAAGCTCTTTCCACGGTCCCAGAGCCAACGCTCGAGAATTTATCACTCACACGGCTCTCAAGGTGGCAATTGTTGCAGCAAAAGGTACAACAATTTTGGCGACAATGGTCCGCTCATTATCTACAGCGGCAGCAGTCCATATCAAAGTGGCATCACCCTACTAATAACATAAAGGTTGGTTCTTTGGTTCTGCTCACGGATGAGCGCTTTCCACCGTGCAAGTGGCCACTTGCACGAGTCACGGAATTGCATCCGGGCAAAGACGGGCTCACCAGGGTGGTGACACTTCGAACTGCTACGACCACGCTCACCAGGCCAATCTCAAAACTGGCTGTGCTGCCTGTTTCTTCCGACTGACTAAAACCATAACTAATCATCAACCCCGTTGCTGATGGCGGGCGGAAATGTTGGATAATCAGCTGGCGCACGGCGATCGATATTCGCCGTGCGTCGACCTGTTGCTGTGCTCAAGCACATGTCGTTCGGTTGAGCCGAAGGTAGCCGAGGCGGGGCTTCGCGAAGCCGAGGATGTGCCTCGTTGGCACGCCGCGTCGAGCGAGAGGATGTCTCTCTCGCTTGACTTCGGTTTCGCTCACCGGCTATCTCGCTCAACTGACTTCAGCGCTCAACGTTAATTTCATATTCCGCAGCCATATTGAAAATTCAGTCACTTTTGCGACGACATCGAGGAACAGCGCACGTCTATCTTGCACTTTTCTCATTGGCTTTCGCTCAGGACATTCTCATCACTCTCAACAGGACTCAAAACTCAGGTAAGAGTACACCGTTACAATTTAACATAATTCAATGACGGTGAGGAGTGAACTACACATCGGTACATCCTCATAAAGGTCTCACACTGTGGCGTGCTCTGCAGCGCGGGCTGCACCACGTTTTCACTCAATTATTAGCATGCTCGATTAATATAATTGTGTGTGTTTTACCAATTCACTGCACTTTCCCCCAATTAAACTTGCTGGGAGAGTGTTGTGAATTCAGTCTAATCATTTGTGCATCCTCAAGCTCACCCTTCAGTGCTCTGCAGCGTAGACTGCATCACAGCCTGTCAGTGTAGAATTTCACTCAGTTGTCAAATTTGTATATACTAGTACTCGCTCTCTTTAAATTCTATTTCACCATCACATTGAGTATTTGCTGACAGGCAGTAAATTAGTCTACGCACTCATACATCTCACTGCGTTGTACGCTCCGCAGCACTGACTGCGGTGCGTACACCGCTCTCAGTGCTCACAGCACACAATTAATATAATTGTGTGCTGGTTCTCAGCTCATGCACTCAAATGCAGCTCCATTAATCAAATTCAGTTTATTATTCTTGGAATTTAGTGCATTTATTTCAATTATTTAACATATTTCTAAATTTAACTTATTTTGGCTTCGTTGCTTCGCATAAAATTAACGGGTTGACAATGTATTATTGAAGCTGTATGTGGAAGTTAAAATAAACCACTTTCTCTGTTTTCCATCTATGCGTCTGGTTTTATTTCACCCTGTCGTGAGTGAAGACTCATCTTTTTCAATATATTTCAGATCTGTCAAATACCATCATCGGACGGAATCTCAAACACAATACCTGTTTGGTCCGTATTAATGACGAAGTTTGGCTCAAAGTTCGGTATGGCATTCCGCGCCTGGATTCGAAAATCTTCTGCAGAAGCTAGGATTTCGTCCATTGATGCGGTCTCTCTTTCCGTTACATACTTCGTGATTTTTCTTTGACGAATTCGATGCTTCCGTTTAAATTCCTCACACCATCTATTCGAAGCTTTGAAATCGAACTCTTCAAACTGACTTGCGGCAGATAAAGCCTACTGCTGCAAGTTCCGGGTTGTGACTTGCTGATTATTCTTTCGAGCTTCGTCAAAGCGATCATACGTCCATGAATCGATTGTCGCGTATTTTTCCGATGTGGTACCACCACTTTTTACATGTTTTAACCATTTTGGCAATTCCTCCATACGTTTGAAGCGACTGCACCCGTTTTTTTCAAAACTGCTAGGCTCCATGACGGATGAGCTGCAGCTATACGCAAAACTTTTCTCTTGTAATCCAGGGGAATGTTGTCGTTCGGTTTTGATATTTTCATCGGTGGCGAATAATTATCCGAAGATTCTTCACTACTGGGCACAACTTCTTCGAAAAGATTTTCTTCGTTAGGTTCATCGAACGTAACCAACTCATCAAACGATACAAACTTTTTCTCTTGTAAAGCTTGTACGGTATACTGGAACAAGTCCTCTGCTAGTAGCATTGGTTGTTCAGTTATTGTCGCAGATGGTGTTGGTTCGATAAGATTATTCTCTGCGAAGATTTGCTCGTAATATTCAAGCGCATCTCTCATCAATACTCTTGAATCCTTACTCTGTGAGGAGTCTTCAAGGTCTTCTGCCGCCGAAGGGCCAGGAGAATTGCTTACTTCCACGTCCGACATTATAATATTTTTCTTTAAAACTGTTCGAATATTTTCACGCACAACGCCGCAAAACACAACCTGCTGCTTCGAGAGCGAACGTTGAAATGCTACTAGCTACTACCTACTGCAGTCACAAATGCCCCTTACCGAAAGAAACCGTTGGGCAATTCCGAAATCTTTTGTTCTCGAGCAGGTGTGGATTCCTCCGCAGTTAGTTTGGTAGCTACATTCTATTACAATGTAATGTAAGCGTCAGGCTAGTCAAATAACTCTTCGTAAAGAGGATCATATTATTTTTCCGCTCCACGTGCAATTTTCATAAAAAATGATCATTTGTTAATAATAATACGTTAATTAGCAAATATTTACTGAATTTTATATATAAAATAACTCTTCGTAAAGAGGATAATATTATTTTTCTGCTCCACGTGCAATTTTCATAAAAAATGATATAATTTGATAATAATAATATGGTCATTAGCAAATATTTAATGCATTTTAAATATAAAATACGTAGGTATTTGAATTGGAATAAGAAAAAAAAAAAAAAAAAGTGACCAAAGCGAGACTCGATCCCACTACCCAGTGATTACCAGACTCCAGCGCTACCCACTGAGCTATTCACTCAGTTGAAAATTCGGTTTTTGTTTCTCTATTTCAGTTGCTCGCTCTAACTTCAAAGTCGATTTTCTCGAGAATTTCTGAATATGGCGTCGTATTACTTGGGGATATTCATATTTGGGGTCTCAACTTTACGTACCATGAGTATAAAAAATTACAAAAATCCGACGACCATGTGGTCCCCTTGTGAGTCAAGATTTAACTTTGGTCATTAAAACGTCGTCGATATTATTATCGTGGCTATTGAGTATTGCTATTCGTCGTTTTTGACACTCGACCAAATAAAGATAATGCTGTAAAACCTGCTGGTACGCTGTCCATTTCTCACTCTCGCTTTTGTACGAGTGAGAGTTTAGAATTTTACTCTTAGTATCGCTCAAAGTCGAGGCGCGATAATCTTTAGCACGTAGTTCACTCAGGTTTCCCTGTAGAACGTTTAGAGCACACTTGCATATATATATATATACACCGTACGAACGCTACATCTGCTTTGCGTAAAATTGCACGTCATTACTCTTGCTTCAGATAACACAGCGCTTGTAATATAATGATTTGCTTTTTATCGAGAGGTCTGCGCAACGCCATTACAAGCACATTACTGGTATATCGCGCGTCGCATCGCGAACCTTTAATGCTTTTTGAGGCACATAACCGTAATGGTATTGGTCATCGGAAATATACAGGCGCGAAATCGACAATTATGAGGCGTCGATTGTTTCAAGTCAAATAATAGATAGCCGTGAGGTGCAGCTGTTGCATAGAAATATACCTCCTGCAAAAATCTCGGATTCTCGGGACATACCTGGCGTGCTAGATATTGACAACGATATAATTGGCGTTCAAGGAGATATCGCGCCGCCCGTGACCTTGATGGAAGAGATTTTGCGTGACGAAGATGACACTAAGATTTTTATGATGGCTACCTTTGGTGAAAAGATCGACCATGGTATTGTTTGATGCCTCGCGCATTAAATCGTCAATGACCACAAGTTTAGGCCTTGTATCATTCGAGTAGTCTGCTGCTTGCGGAAAACCCTCGCGAAATTTGATTTTATCACCGTACTCTGGATACCCGGACTGCCATTCTGAGTAATAAAAAGGTATACGCTCGAACGGGACATCCATTATTCGCGCATGTATTTAAAGATTTTTTTGACAAAATATACTTTACCACAGCCCGTAGGACCGCTTATCACGGCTGTCCATGGATGTTTCCAACGTGTATCGATATCGATGAGTGTATTAAAATCAATGAGCTGACTCTTAAATAAGCTTATACCGCGACGGTGGCGTCGGCGATCCCACGGCATCAGCTATTTTCGCGGCCTTGATGAGCTGATAAGGAGCGGCACGCCTGTACTAGCTGATGAGGCGCGTGCCCGCGGTAGAAGCTGATGTTTACACGGTATGTAAATTAAATAACGATAGTTTTTAATTTCTCATAAATGAAGCAATATTGTACAATATTTCACTATGCGTACAGTTTTATAAGCATAATTGACGAATCATGTAATTCTCAACAGGAATATTATATCCACAGAGGTAGCACGAGAAAGTCACAACAAAAGGAAACACTCGATAAGAAAGACGGGACAAAAGGAATCAATGATGAGAAAGTCAGAACAAAAGTCAGGGAACGGTTAAGAGATAGCAGCTACTGCTACGAATAGCAGCATAAAATAAACGAGCAGGCAACGGATTTATACAAAATAAATCAATACGTTTTTTTAACGTATTGTACACAATAAATACGATACATCAAATTAGACAAAAAGATTATTTTTAAATACCGCGAATTCAACCCTAAAACTATATACTTTTTTGCGTTATACTAATTAGCGTATTTCATAATAGCAATACGGTACAGTAAATAACTTCCCGTGTCGCTTTTGCTTCGTGTTAATAGGTTCACATTATTTCGTTTCTTTACTACCTGATGAAATTACGTGCATCGAATTAAAAAATAATAGGTGCGCTCCTAGCTCCTGTCACGAAGGATCGTAATGCGTCATAATTTACGTGACGGCTATGCGCAAAGTTTAGCGTGGTACCCTTTACTTTACATTTTTCAATAATTGTACCGTCAGGTTTACGAAGGAAGCTCGAAGATGTGTCCATGTCTGCACAGCTCGTTCTACACAGGGGAACAGTAGTTTCCCATGCATGCGAACAGGCAGTACGGGTATATACAAATCGCGCGGTGCTACTACGGTACACTTCACGAGATCCTCGACGACACTTACATCGTTTTCAAGCCCGACGAGTTCTCGACACTCGTCACCTACGTACAATTTCGGATATCCAACAAAATATTTTCCATTCTTACATACCCGTGGATACAGCGAGCACACATCCACATAGCGTATCTGCACCCCATTCGCGACGTCGTACAAGCTTACAAATTTTTCCATTTGACCGCCAAAGAATGCATCACGTATAACGACATTTCTTCGTTATTCTCGAGTAATCTGTCAAAATCGCATTTCCATATTTCGGTTAGAGTGTAACCTTTCGATTTGATTCGCCCGGAACAAGAACTATACGCTTGTATCGTTCATCTATTGTATCACCGAATTTCATCCGAGCATCTCTATTCACGCGGTAACATCGCGGACATCCATGCTAAAAGCAACTGTGAATTTGAAGAACGTGATGGACCCCTGCTTACACGTAGTATCCGTCAACCGTCGCACAGTAGACGCAGAGCCCGAAATCGTGGCAGAAAAGTCAGAAAAAAATTTTTACAATCGGGATATTTGAGCAGGCAGTCAGGTAGAGGACTAATGGCTGCGTTAAATTGTAAAAGGGGAACCTTTTTCACCGTATACCTTCGTCGCTGCGTCAGTTGGAAGTTAGCCTTCGAGACGAGTGTTCGCATCGCGCGCTGAACGAGCGAAAACTACCGTGACTTATAAAATCGATAACTTTAAAGTGAAGTGTTTTAAATCAATCCGGAGACATGGATACGACTTCTGGAGGTATGTAGAAGATATTTTTACATTGGTTGAGTTTAAAATAAATATGTAAATTATTGAAGTGTAGTATAAACTACTGCATAAATAAAGTGAAAGAATTTTGTAAACTTATATTTTCAACTATCCGAAAAGTTATACTTTCTGCCATATTCTGCGACAGCCAATGTCTAGGCCTTTAGTTTATTATATAAGCTTGCGAAATTAACAGGAATTAGCTGCCTAGAGCTGCCTAACTTTGTCTGTTATGGTTTTTGGCAACGTAAAACAGGCGGTTGCCGACCGTGCACGCGCGCGCGGCGCCATACGCCATGCCATGGGGCCATTGAACAGCTGCTACTTGAGCAATAGGACTATATCCATACATATACCATATATAATATATATATATATATATATATACATATATATATACAAAATACAAATTCAAGTAAATCATTTATATATCTATTTTTGTAGACATACAACAATACATATATATGTAAGTATATACTAAAGTAATTAATTTGAATCGTCACATTTTATTTATATTTGATACATTTTTATTATATATATAGGTATATATGGGGCATTCCACGCCAAATCGGACAGTTCAATTTTTTTTCCCTTGATTTTGTCATATTTTCATGTACTCATCAAAAATCGGCTTCTGGTACATTTTGAGATGTTTTTGGTCACCCGTTCAAAAAATATTTGTTTATGTTTTTTTGCTCATAACTTCTTTCATAATAGTCTAAATTCAATTTTTTTTCCATAACTGTTGTTTTTTATATACTTTTCAAAAAAAAATACGAATAATTATTGCGGCTACTTATTTGTTACAATAATTAAAATTCATTTAAATTTTGATCTGATCCTTCAACACAAATTCTATACAATTTTATGTCTTTATTACAGGGTCCCATTACGAAGGAGTACATTTGACGAGGAAAGAATTATATCTTATTATAAAGGATAATTTGAACGATAATTTCGCTACGTTATTGTTTGGCTTTCTGATTCGCAATCAGTCACTTTCACAACCCGCGTATATCAATTTTGTTCAATTCAATTATAATAATTAAAATTCAAATAACTAATGCAAGTTATATATCATTGTATACGAAAACGTCATACTAAATAAGTAAATTATTTCATCCTTTTTTGAGTGGTACGGCAGGAGGGAGTTTTTTTGAAAATTTTTAATTTTTTTTAACATACTTGTCCGCCATATTGGATCAGCCATTTTGTTTACAATAATTTGGCTTTCGGATTCGTAATGAGCGACCCTCAAAACCCACATATAGCAGTTTTTGTCAAGATCGGACACCTTTTTAACATTCATGTCCGCCATATTGGATCGGCCATTTTGTTTACAATAATTTGGCTTTCGGATTCGTAATAAGCGACCCTAAAAACCCGCATATACCAATTTTTGTCAAGATCGGACACCTTTTTAACATCCATGTCCGCCATATTGGATCGGCCATTTTGTTTACAATAATTTAGCTTTCAGATTCGTAATCAGCGACCTTAAGAACCCCAGCATACCAATTTTCATTCCGATCGGAGGTTATTTGTATTTACTGCCACGATTTCGGGCTCTGCGTCCACTGTGCGTCGGTAGGCCGGTCGGAGGGATACTCTCTTGTTCGTCCAGCATGAGCGATAACGCAGTTGCGCTCACTCTCGAGCCATATGAGACATAAGACGGCCTTGCGCGACTGCTTATCGCCCCAGCGGTACCCCCCTGGTGGTAACACCGCAATGCGATCTTTCTGTAGAAAATTCGTACGAAATACTCTCATAAATCTGTGCGACAATATTGCACGAATTCCGTCGTAAAATCACATTTATAATCGACGCGATTCGATTCTTCCTCGTACCGTTTTAAAAATCGCTCGCGATCCGCTGAGAACATGGTATCGGGGGAGTTAAAATGCACAGCCGGCAGAGGACCTATGTGATTCCAATATTCCGGTGTGTTGAATAAATGCGGAAATGTACCTTTTGCTACCTCATTAGCGAAACCGAAGGCCTTAGGTAAAGCGCTAAGAGCCATGGGTAAATAGTTGAGACATCGAGACAATCTTCATACCATTCATGATCACAGAGGGCAACTGTGTTTTTTGCACTTCGATTAAATACCGTAGAATAAATTGTGCGTCGAAACCTCTTGCATTATGAGCAACACTGATGGTCTTTTTACATTTTTGCGATAATGCCAGTTTTACGAGCTCCCCAACAGGATCATCGATAAACACGAATTCTCGCTTACCACAGTCAGCACAATCGGTCTCTATATCTGTGGTATCCAGACATGTCATACATACGCATTGTGTAACACATAAATTCGGCTCGTGATTTTGTGTCGATTTATCATCGTGAAATTCTTCGTGTTGTCACGTCTCAAAATCATAAAACAAAAATCTCGTGGAAGACCTGTGTTTTTTCTTCTCCTTTGGCGCCTCTAGTTTTTCAAGAGGTGCTATGAAATACGCATGCGTAGTCGAGCGAGTTTGCCTGCATGTAATACTCGTACAAAACGTCATATCACATATATGCATCTGTTTATGTGTGGTTTTCATCATACGCGAGCAGCCTCTACAGATTTTCAATGCTTTATCAAGGAGCTATCGCCCTTGTGATGAGCGAGGCAAAAAGCACCAAAGAAGGAACGATTACAGTCTGTGCAATACTCAGGCTGAGAGTCTCTATTGCCGTTGCAATAAGTGGATTTACATCGAGCACATTGATAGCTGCAGCGATGTCGAGTACTCGATTATACTTGGAATTACACTGTGTGCAGAACCCCCGACAACCTAGCGCACCAGCGAGATTTATTATTGGCTGGTAGTGATGAGAGCGTTAGTAATAGAGAATAAACAGTGTAAGATTAATTTTACGTATTGCAGAGAGTACGGATTTTCGCTCATCGTACAGAGCCGGAACGCGTTTTCCGAAGGTGAGAAATTCATAAACAACAATCGCTATACCCTCGTGAACCAAGTACTCCTGAAAGAGCTGAATCTCGCGCACACCGCACCCTCTAGACGATGTCATCACCGCCGCATTACGCGTGAACTCTATCGCTGCTGTATATTGCTTACCTCGAAGCCCGTTCTGAATTTGAAACCATCATCGGTGTAGCTCGCCCGTACGAATTTAACCGCGTTCGGCATGCGCTAGGACTATGACAAGGGATCGTTGTAGACACAAATTATATCTATTACTTATGCGTAAAATTGACTTTTTTGCTGAAGACTTGTGTGTAAGCTTGGTGCCCCGAAGCCTCGTACTATACATGTCGTCATTCTTTATGTACCAGCGTCTATTCGAAATTCACGCGCGCTCCGAGCTACACTATTAATTAGTCGCCATATATCGTCAGGAACGACGTCACGAGCTGGTCGAAATGATAACCATACAGGTCCTTGCGTGAAAGATGTTATGTCGCGGAATATTCCACTTCAGGTATTCTCAGGAATATTCCTTAGCTGACATAGCTAGATATGAAATTCTAAAACATAACTGTCATACAAGGCAGGATGCGAGGTAGACGCCGATGCAGTACGAGGTGACTCGCTAGGCGATCTATGATAGGCTAAAGCTAAAGCTGCCAACTAAGGGATTTTAGCAAACGCAGTTGCAAACTGCTTTACTAAAGGCAGAATTAAATTAGACTCAACAGAGAACGGTTGATTCCTCGTCAAGTACTCGAAACAACGTATTCTCAGGAATATTCCTTAGCTGACATAGCTAGATATGAAATTCTAAAACATAACTGTCATACAAGGCAGGATGCGAGGTAGACGCCGATGCAGTACGAGGTGACTCGCTAGGCGATCTATGATAGGCTAAAGCTAAAGCTGCCAACTAAGGGATTTTAGCAAACGCAGTTGCAAACTGCTTTACTAAAGGCAGAATTAAATTAGACTCAACAGAGAACGGTTGATTCCTCGTCAAGTACTCGAAACAACGAATTATTGTACACTCATTTATTAACTTTTAGATAGACAACGGAAAGTTTCCGTTGCCTATAATAAATACATCCATTTATATAAATTCGCGTTTTCATCGATAACTCGAGATCCATCTCCTTATCGGCAAACGATCCCAAAAAATAATAACTTTTTTATATTATACCGAATATCGAATAATCTAATTACCCTGTACCGGCATAACATTTGATGGCAGCGGTGGGATCTGCTGAAGTTAAGTAATACGTGATTTACTTGGACAAAAGTGTTTAGGACAAAGTAAATAAGAGTGACTCTGAAGTGACGACTACGACTCGTGCAAAGGACGCCAGTGTAGTTCGTGCAAACCCGAATAAGCTAACGCGAAGGCGCGAAGTGTACGTCGGTGCGGTGTGACATATCGGTCGACCGTTTAAAAATCCCGATTGACGGTGTGACGTCAAGTCGAGAAAAAAACGCACAAAGTGTGCAACCAAGTACTCGAACCAGCTACTTGAGAAGAAGCCGTTGTGTAACCATTGGCGACGCACTGAGGACGAACCAAGGAACCAGCGAAGGAGCAGGCCAGCAGCGTCAAGAAAGACGTCAAGGACCATCAACAGAAAGAAGCTGCAGGACACCAAGTCGACAGCACCCGAGAACATCGCCATGGAGAGGACCATCTACCAGATCATCCTTCTGTAAGTGGCGGCTACGTTATACTAATACATATTGCCGATATAAACCAAAGCCAGTTAGGACAGATATTTGAAAATTCCAAAAAAATATATATATTCCACTAGAGAAATTTCTGTCGAGATTTTGTGGGTATATTTTAGAGTTTTGTTCGCCGCGAAATTAGCAACATGCCGATATTTAGGGGAGCGAAACCGAAACGTAGAGTCAATTCGTTGGAAACTGCGATGCCCGGTGAAGAGGTAGACTCCACAGCCGGATTAGCTGCTGCCGTAAGTGAAATCGTGTACGAAGCACGCAGGGCGTTAACAGAGGCCTCGCCGCCGGGTCAAATCCTCGCCGACAGGCAAGAGGCCGTCGCAGGCCGACTGGACGCTGAGTTCGGCGTAAACCCACTCAAGGGTGCGGCGTTTCGCGATAACAGTAGTATAGGTAGCGACGACGTGTTCAATATGGCTACTGGCGGACGAACACCTGAACGCCTAGACGAGGACATAGACGAGCGGGAATCCGAAAGCATGCAAACGATAGATCGCGTAGGTTTCCCGCTAGCTACCGGTACGACAGCACAGTCGGTCACTTCAAGAGTACAAGATCGGTTAGAGGCGATCGACCGGAGCCTCCGTGATTTGGTAAGAGCTCGACGGCAGTGGGAAAGGCTGCAGCGCGAGCATGAGCAAAGTCAACGCGAACTCGATCGCGAACTCCAGGGGGCTGAAACATCGTCAGCAAGACGAAACTTGGCGGATACGTTAAACGAGGTAGGTGCGGACGAATACGAGCTCATCCGCTCCCTAAGAGACCAAATAGCTGAGTTCCAGCAGCGGTTAGGAGGAGCAGGGATAGAAGACCATCCGCCCCCCGTACAGCCCCCGGGACGCACGCGGTTCGAGGAGACGCAGAGGCCCTCAAATATGCCCAGCCTCAGCCTCGGAATAAAAATGGTAAAAACGTTTATCGGCAAAGACGCAAAGGCATTGCCGCTCTTCTTAAAGTCCTGCGAGACGATTTTTCGTAGGGTAGCCGAGGAGGAGCATGACACCCTCCTCGAATTAATCATCATGAGCAAATTAGAAGGTGTGGCAGCAAGACAACTGCAGCACAAAGCCATCAGTACTATGGCGCAACTCAGGAGCGAGTTGGAAGCGTTGTACGGACAACGGAAGATCCTGGCCGCGTTGCAAATGGAGTTCAACTCTCTCCGGCAGGGACAGAACGAAGACATCGCCGCCTACGCGGCAAGAACGGAGAGAATTACGGTAGACATTGCCGAAATACTCTGTGAACCGTTGAAAACAGAGGATCAGAAGATCACCGTCGAGAGTGTCACCCGACGAAGCGCACAGGCCAACTTAGAAAACGGCCTGCACGGCCAGGTGCAAGTGCTGGTACGTGCGAGAAATTACCAAACTCTGCATGACTCTGTGGCAGGGGCCATAGAGATAACCAACATGGTGCAGCCAAAGGGAGGGGAAGGTGGAGCACTAAGCCACCCCAGAAGGTCCTTAGGCGCACCATCCCGGCAGGGAGAAAATTGTTTCACTTCCGGAAAAGCTGGACACATGGCTCGAGACTGCACCCAGAAATCGGGAAGAGTGAGTTTGCCAATGCTTAGCGAAAACAAGTCCATACACAACGTAGACATCGTATGCAATTACTGTCAGAAGAAAGGCCACGTGTGGAAGGACTGCAGAAAGAGACTGGCGCAAAACAAGAGCTAGCCATCTCAGACGTCACAGCAGCTCCAGCGTTAGAAGGACTCAGGGGACAAGATGAAAAAAACAACTGTAACAGGAGGAACTAGTCGAGCGAACACGGACATCCGCCCACTGGGAACCATGAGACTGAATACTCTAACAACCCAGCAAAGACCTGCACCCCAGCTAAAGAAAACGACTCTACGACTACTACAGGTAACGTTGCCGGCGTCAAGTGCCACTGCGAGCGACTTCAATATCTTCGCATTGTTGGCCGTGACATACAAGGGGTACTCACCTTTAAGGCAGACACCGGAGCCCAATGCAGCATCATTAAAGAAGACTGTCTCAAACCTGAGACTATGGTGAAAGACTGCAAAGTAGAACTGCAAAGGGTGGCGGGTGAAAAATTTACTCCTCTAGGAATCGCGAAAATCACACTCGAGACGCCAGCTCTAAACGTAGAATATTGGTTTTACAGCGTTCCGAGCACCGTGCCACTGAGGGTCAACGGACTGCTCGGAATGGACTTCGTTAAACATCATACAGCGATATCTTACACGGCGAAATGATTAAACTATACGGACATTGCATGCCGCTTTTAGATGGATTGGTGAAGATGACCCTGCCGCCACGAAGCGAGACCGTCGCGTACGCCGCGACTAAGAGCAAATTTATCGGACTGCTTTCTAAAATGGAACTCGGAAACGGAGTAATTATCTGAGCCTGCATCACGCCGCCGCACGGTAGTAGCTGTGCAGTAAGTCTGATAAACACCACAGAGAAGGCTGTTGAGGTACAACGCCCAGTGGTGGAACTCGAGCCCCTAGAGATAACGACAGTGGATCACGGTTCCGAGGCTGCGATGCCCGAAGTATGCACCGTCAGCGCGGAGCGAGGGGCTGACCGCCTAGCGCAACTAGCTTAAGAGCTCGACTCGGAAAATCTCAATAAAGAGGAGCGCGAAGCGCTCGATGAGATTACAAGCGAGTACGAAGATGTATTCCATCTGCCACGGGACAAGCCATGCACGCCTATGGTGGAGCACGTGATTCCCCTTAAGGAAGGGGTGCAGCTCATTAAGGTACACCCATATAGGCTGCCGGAAACCCACAAAATGAAGTAGAAAGGCAGACCAGCGAAATGCTAACAGAGGGCATTGTCTAGCCCAGCAGAAGTCAGTGGAATACGCCACTGTTGGTTGTGGTGAAAAAACCAGACGCCGCCGGAGTAAGGAAAATGAGAGTAGTGGTGGATTTTCGAAAGATAAACAAAGCCACCATCGGGGACTCATACCCACTGCCCAACATCACGGTGATATTGGACCAGCTGGGACGAGCCCGATATTATACGACCTTGGACCTCGCCTCGGGATTTCACCAAATTCCGATGGCACAGCAAGATAAGGAGAAAACTGCATTTTCCACTCCGCAGGGCCATTTCGAATATAACAGCATGCCATTTGGACTTAAGAACGCGCCACCGACCTTCCAGAGGCTGATGAACTCAGCGTTAGCGGGACTGCAAGGAGTTAAATGCTATGTGTACCTGGACGACATAGTAATACACGGAAAGGCCTTAAAGGAACACAGCGACAGGCTGCGAGAGGTACTGCAGCGGCTAAGAGAGGCCAAATTGGCGGTGCAACCAAGCAAGTGCCAGTTTTTGCGCAAAGAAACACAGTACCTTGGCCACATCATATCCGAAAAGGGTGTGCGTGCCGATCCGGAGAAACTGGAAGCGGTAAGGGATTTCCCGATGCCAAGGAACGTAAAAGGAGTTCAATCCTTCCTCGGTCCAACTGGTTATCACAGGAAATTTATTAAAGATTTCTCGATTTGGTCTACGCTTTGGTCTCACGCCTCTAGTTCCCGGTATGTGGCTACTTTCGCGATTGACTCGACTGTAAAATATTTCCTCTAACCCAAGGGAATATAATTTTTTTTCCTGTTTTTGTAAAAAATATTTTCACTTCTTTAAATAGAAATATTTGGCTTTGGTTTATTTCTACTAGGCCGTATGTGATAGTATTGTATGTAACCGCCACTTACAGACAGATGATCTTGTAGACGATCCTCTCCATGGCGGTGTTCCTCGGGTGCTGTTGACCTTTTGTCGTGAGTAGCTCTCCCTTGTAGATGGTCCTTGACTGTTACGCGGCGGCTTTGTCACAAGTTGCCCCCGCGAGCACTTATCTGCACACTTTGTACGTTAACCGCGACTTGATGTGATGACGTCAACCGGGACGTTAACGGTTCACCGCTATGTCATACCGCACCGGCGTACACTTCGCGCCTTCGCGTTAGTTTAGTCGGGTTTCTACGAGATACTCTGGTATCCTGGCACGAGTTGTAGTCGTCACTTCAGTGTCACTGTTACCACACTAAACGTTATCCACAATCACTTTTTTGGTTGTCCGAGTAAGTCACGTATCACTATTCACTTCAGCAGATCCCACCGCTGCCACCAAATGTTATGCCGGTACTCCGTAATTGGATTATTACGGTAATCGGGATTACATTAAAAGTTATTATTTTTGGGATCGTTTGCCGATAAGAAGATCAATCTCGCGTAAATAACGAACACGTGAATTTACAGTAAAGTAATAGTTTGTCGTTTATTATAGTTAACGTTTACTTCCGCTACCTATTATATGACAAGAAAAGAAATGTGAATCTATTGTTCAGATTGATGTCGGCATAGGGAGTTATTTATTTCCCTTGGCGAAATCGATGAATTTGCAAAAATGTCTATGTTGCAAGTTGCTGCAAGTCGTAGCTCGAGCGGTCATTGCTCGCTGCTCCTTGCTTACGTTTGCATACTATATCTTTTCTACTTCGGGTGACTGGCCTTACGCGAAGGAGGAATAATGGCAAAATAATTATACTGGAATAATTCCCGGCACAACAGCAGAATTTGAGGAAACAAAAGGTTATGATCCTTGTTACGTATGTACGTATCCTTGTTAAAATTTAAGTCTGTGCACTCTCTTTTTTTTTGTTATTGATAATGGTTATTGGGTTTGTGCATTTTATTGTTGGCTTTCCTCATTTTTACTGGTATCTCATATTTTTGTTTGTTATTCCGGAAGTGGTGGCGGTTTTGGCTGGAAACGTGATATTCCAAAATTAAGGGGAAATTAATGAAAAGAGAATGCGAATCAAATATTTGCGGTTTATACGGTTATATTCATGTTACGCTGGTAGTACAAATACAAGGGTGAACAATTTATGGTATTTGAAAGGGCAGTAAAAAGGGGAAAGTGAGATTAGGTTTATGATGTAGGACGCATAGTAGCCTTAGTTGTTTTTCTTTTCTAGCAGTTTTTGTTCCTCCTTCATGTCGATGAGCATGTTTACTCTTTCCTGAATATCGTAGAGTTCGTTGAGTATTAAGCGCACCATGTATTTTGTTATACCTTCTAGTGCGCTGTCCGTGTGTGTATCTATTTTTTTGCATGTAGTATTTTAAAGCATAAGTTAAAAGATGATAAATAACATACCGATGGTTGCACGAAAAGAAAAATCTTGTGTTGTGTTCCGATGCGGCGAAGACAAAGGTGGTTCAGCACTTTACCTTTCAAATCACGACTGGCAAAAAATTCAAACCAGAAAATATTCTATAGATAGAAACTCTAGCAATGATTCGGTGACGGTACACTGACGACTGAGACTTTCTATGAATGCACAATGTGTAATTTCCATGAACTATTTATTTTTTGCAAACACTTTTGTTTAAAACGCGTTTAGTCGCCGGCTGATAAGTGGGTCGCAGCTAGATGGAGTGATGCGCTTGCCTCCGGAAGGCCCCTAACGGTATCAGTGGTAAAAACGATCGGTCGGCTGCTGCCTATTCATTACCATTTCCAGTTCTTTTCTAAGATTGTATGATAGCGATATATGTCTATGTTAGTTTAAATCTATATTTTGTAACATTGTTTATATGTATACATACCATAAGTGTATATTGACTAAATATACTGTTTTATTATATATTAGTGGTATATTTTTGTATGTATGTAGTCCCGTGTTAATTGAATCCTATGGGAGCACGTTACGATGATATGTTAAAGCGTACATGAGTATGCGCCAGTTGGTACGGTTGTTCGATCTGGATTACAATTTCTCTACAGTCATTAATCGATGGTGCGGAAACTCTTTCGCTCTCAGGTCGCTGTCTATGAAGTTCGGTACGTTGCTCCTGTGTCCTGGCTTTTTGCTTCTTACAGTTCGGTACATGATATGAAATGGTTCAGTTTGGCTATCTTGCTCAACATGGAGAATTTCCAAGTGACTGACATGAGTATCCCAACCGATTCCAGGCTAAATCCTCCGAATTTCAACGCGGTTTCTATAGTCGATATTCTATTTTCGGTATTATGCTTCTTCGTAATCTGTTTAGCCTCTAAAATAACAGTTTTTAGAATACCTCTGTCTCGGCTAGGTTCTGAGTGACATTTACCAGGTGTATGCATAAGTTTTTTCCGGTTTTTTGGTAAAAAAAAAACACGTAATTTTCAAGGGAAATTAATTTTTGTTTTATTCAAAATATTGGCCATCGATTTCTACACATTTCGCCCATCTTTCAGGTAACTTATGAATACCATGCCAGAAAAACTGCTTGTCTTTTGCGGCAAACCATTCGTCGAGCCATTTTCCAACTTCCTCGAAATTGCTGAAGTGCTGCTCTGGGAGCGCGTGCCCCATTGATGCGAAGAGGTGATAGTCAGATGGCGCCAGATCTGGCGAATACGGCGGGTGCGGAAGGATGTCCCATCCAAGCGATTTCGAGGTGTCTTTCACTGCTTTTGCTGTGTGAGACGGCGCATTGTCGTGTAACAAAATCACTTTGCCATGTCTTCTGGCCCATTCCGGTCGTTTTTCGATTAATGCGTGGTTTAAATTAATAACTTGTTGGCGATAGCGTTGTGTATTAACGGTTTCGCCGGGCTTCAAGAGTTCATAATACACAATACCGCTCTGGTCCCACCAGACACAGAGCATGGTCTTCTTGCCAAAGCGATTTGGCCTTGGTGTTGAAGGACCGGCTTAGCCAGGTGAAAGCCACGATTTTTTCCGCTTCGGGTTTTCGAAATAAATACATTTTTCGTCACCCGTCACAATTCGATGCAAAAATGATTTCCTTTCGTGGCGTTGAAGCAGCACTTCACAAGTGACTTTGCGATTTTCTATTTGACGTTCATTCACATCGTGTGGGACCTATTTACCGAGTTTATTGATCTTCCCCATTACTCGTAAACGTCTGCTGATTGTTTCTTGTGACACATGTAATGCTTCTGCTAATTGCCGTTGAGTTTGAGTTGGGTCATCATCCAATAACTCCTGCAATTGCTCGTCTTCGCATTTTTGTGGTCTACCAGAGCGCTCACTGTCTTTCACAATGAAATCACCACTTTTAAATTGTCGAAACCATGTCTCACATGTTCTAATCGATGGAGCGTGTTCACCATATGTTTCTACCAGCAAACGTTGACTTTCAGCAGCCTTTTTCTTTTGATTAAATGAGAAAAGCAATGCGTGCCGCAAATGTTCTTTTTCAGGCACAAAACTCGACATGATCACTGAACGATAAAATAAAGACGCTAGTTTTTGGACTCAACTTGTGTGTGTTTGTAGGTTAATGTCAGACGAACAAAATGACGTATGTGTCAAATTAATACGCTGCGTACTTTTCGCTGGCGCCATCTCTTAGTTGAACCGGAAAAAACTTATGCATACACCTGGTACATATTCTATTGTCTTAATGGATTTTTGTATAATATTATATCTGTAATAGTTAGCACCGGCGTAAGCGAGAAATCGATGTGTGTACTTGACGTCAGTTCGTCTGACGGTGTGAGTGTAACTGCGTGTGTTTTTATCCGACAAGGAGGCTCCAATTTGTAACATTCCTGAATTTTCTATTGTTTTTATTGTCGATTAGTGATTTTTACACAAGAGTTGAAGGGTCTCCACCTTGGGTGCCACATACCGCCATGCGTTTGTCTTCGGAAGTCTTGACCAATATGTCAGTTTTATTATTTTGATTCTAATGTTACAATATTCGAGATCCTTAAACTAAGGGTTTACAATTAGCTGCACTTCACACTTCGTTTCATCGTTAACATATAAAGGGTGGTTAAATTTTAAGGGCCGATGTTGATTTTGAATAAAACACAAATTATTTAGGAAATTATTGTCAATTCTTTTTATTATGATAATATGGTATGATTCAATTATGTATGGAACAAAATATCGGCCAAATGGCCGCCGCGACCGCGGCGGCACACCTCCATCCGATGGTCCAAATTTTCGATGACGCTTAGGCATAATTAAGGTTTTATGCCGTTAATATGCCGAATTATCTCATCCTTTAGCTCTTGAATTGTTGCTGGCTTATCGACGTACACCTTTTCTTTCAAATAACCCCAAAGAAAGAAGTCCAACGGTGTCAAATCACATGATCTTGGCGGCCAATTGACATCGCCACCACGTGAGATAACACGGCCATTGAATTTGTCGCGCAAAAGAGCCATTGTTTCGTTAGCTGTGTGGCAAGTGACACCGTCTTGTTGAAACCACATATCGCCCACATCCATATCTTCCAATTCGGGCCATAAAAAGTTCGTTATCATCTCACGATAGCGAACACCATTCACAGTAACTGCCTGACCGGCCTCATTTTGGAAAAAACACGGCCCGATGATGCCGCCAGCCCATAAACCGCACAAAACAGTCACTCTTTGTGGGTGCATTGGTTTTTCGACAATCACTCTTGGATTATGATTCGCCCAAATGCGGCAATTCTGCTTATTGACAAATCCACTGAGGTGAAAATGTGCCTCATCACTGAAGATGATTTTCTTTGAAAATTGATCATCCACTGTTGCCATTTCTTGCCACCATTCGGACCATTGACGACGTTTGGAATGGTCAAGAGGCTTTAGTTCTTGAGTCAATTGCACCTTATAAGCGTGTAAATGCAAGTCTTTATGCATAATGTTCATCAACGACGAGCGTGAGAGGTGCAATTGTTGGGCACGACGACGAGTTGAGGTGGACGGCTCTTCAGCCACACTATCGCGAACAGCAGCAATATTTTCTGCAGGACGAGCTGTACGAGCATGCACTGGTGTTTTAATATCTCCTACAGACCCGGTTTGCTCAAATTTTTGCACGATTTTTCCGATTGTACGCACATTTGGACAATTAAATTGACCGAAAAAATCACGAAGTGCACGATATGCATTTTGATTTGAACGTCCATTTTCATAATAAGCCTGAATAACTTTAACGCGTTGCTCGATTGTGTATCTTTCCATGGTTAAAATTGAGTTAGTCTGAAATTGAGAAATGTCAAATGAAATGCAGAAAAAAACTTGACGTTTAGGTGTGGTTCACATTCAACATCGGCCCTTACAATTTAACCACCCTTTACGATCGGGTAGATCTGTTCGCAAATATACTTAACAGTATCAAATTTGTATTCGTTTACATTTTCCAAATTAAAATAACTGCTAAAATCATAGGAAACTGCTGTATATCGACCTATTGGTCGAATAAACGCAAAGCGCGAGCTATTGGCTTTAAATAGCTGACGGATCGGTACGGAGAGCTGACAGTATAATTTATATGAAGCGAAATCTAATGGTGGTATATTTCGTATATAGATAAGTTCGTCCCCGTTGTGGAAGATTGTTAATTTTACTACGGACATAAATTATGACGTTTGTTCTGTATCCAAAGGGATAGAGAATTGTATGTTTCAAGAAGCCTTTCTGAACGCCTATGCACTAGTTAGTATTTCCTCGGCTGACAATACACATGGATGTATTTGACCTAATTCTGCAAAAAGAAAAATTGTTTGTCAGTGTGTCTATGTTAATTTTACCCTCGTTTAAATCATCATCCGCCTGTGCTTCGTACTATTCAGTTTTTTGGTTATATTTTATGACCGTACCTTGTTCGTGAGTCATTTCAATTCGTGACTTACTTTCAGTGCTCTTATGTAAAGTTTTGTTTATAGTCATTTTATTTGTTTTTGTGTAATGTTAAATTGTGATTTTATAACGTGGGTTTGGCTTCGGAAAATTTCTGCTAAGTCTAGTGCAGTATTTGTAAGCGATTGTATTCTCGAATTGATTCTGCTCGCGTCCTCACTGTCTATCATAAAGAATTTTGTTGATGTTTCCGATAAATTCGAATGGTGCCCTTTCCTGTTTTCCAACGGGTGAACTTGCACCGGGGAAGTCAGTTCAGTCAAGATGTTTTCTGTTTTCTTTATAGCTTTGAGTCGAGCCTGTATGTTCGTTAGCTGTCCCTTTACCAAACATTGAGTTCCGATCGCATAACACTATTTTTGAATTGCTTCTAAATTTCCTTGAATTCAGAGTCGTCCCATCTGATGTGTGTTAACACAGGTAACAAGAGTCTATGTGGAGTGATATCGGAGTGCGCCGAGCACCTTCGTGTACAGTCGCGGGTTTTATGAAAATGGCGTGATTTTGAGGGCTTCTTACGATTTTATTTAGCTTGCGTGGCATCTGAAACATATGCCTTTTCTATGTTATCTACGTGGACTATCCTAGTGGTATCTTCTTTAATACTTCGTTTTACGTTATTGTTACTGAAAGTTTCTTAAGTTTTATGCGGTTCTCATCAATGTACCAGGTGTACAAGTATGAAATGCGGATTTCAGACAACAGATGGCGCACGAATGCAGTTTGGCCTATACAGATTTGACACTGCGCCGTTTTGTTATGTCATCAACAAGTGTCAGACGCGCACGAGTGATAAATTAGAAAAGTGTGTGCATAGTGTTGTGTTCTTGTGTTCAATATGTCGAAATTTATACCGAACAAAGAGCATTCGCAGACAACATTAATTTTTTGTTTTCATTTGAAGAAAACTGCTGCTGAATCAGACCGATTACTTCGAGAAGCTTATGGTGAATATGCTACATCGCAAGATACGTGTGAACAATGATTTCGGCGTTTCAAAAGTGGTGACTTCGATGTTGCAGACAAGGAACGTGGAAAGCCGCCAAAAAAATACGAAGATGTGGAATTGCAAGCATTGTTGGACGAAGATGATTCGCAAACACAAAAACAACTCGCCGAGCAATTGGGCGTTAGTCAACAAGCTGTTTCATACGGCAAACCGGATCGCGACACGTTGGATGCACTCAGCTTGGAAGTTCTACCCCATGCGGTTTACTCACCAGACTTGGCTCCTTCCGATTACCACTTGTTTGCATCAATGGGTCACGCACTTGCTCAGCAGCGCTTTGATTCGTACGAAGATGTGAAAAAATGGCTCGATGAATGGTTTGCAGCAAGAGGGGAAGATTTTTATTGGCGTGTATTGGATAATCAGCTGGCGCACGGTGGTCGATATTTGCCGTGTGTCGACCTGTTGCTGCTGGGTAGGGATGTTCGATTCTCTAGAACAAAATCGATTCTCGAATCGATTCTGAATCGAATGACGAGAATCGATTCAAAAATCGTTAAAAATTATTTATACATAATAAAAATATACGTAATGAAATATTAGGAAGTAAAATTTTGTAGTCATTTTTATTTTCGAAAATGTTAATTAAAAAAGTATACAAAATAGTTAATATTTTGTCAATTGCCAGCTTTTTATAGGCAATGAATTCAGGAACAGTAGCTGTTGTAGATGCTCCGGCGAAAGGCAGCTTCTATGATCTGTTAAAATATTTCCGGCCCTTGAAAACAACCGTTCAGATGGCACGGATGTAGCAACGATTATCAAGTGTTTTTTTGCGATCTTACTTAGAGTGGGATATATTGATCCATACTGGTTTAACCAATAGAACATTGGGTTATCTTTACGATTAATCAATGGTTGATCCAAGTAGTGCTTGAGATCAGTTGGTATTTCATTTTGGTGTTGTTGCGTAGCATTTATTATTTTCATTTTAAGCTTATCGTGATAGGACCATAGGTCATCAGCTGATTCACAAATGTCCGTGTCACTTTCGGCAACCTCATCAGTAGATGAATTCGTATTTGTACGATCAATTTCTCTTATGAATTTAGAAATACGGCCGATTGCATTTGAACATGGTAGAGGATGATTAAAATGTAATTTTTTGAACCTAGGATCTAGAATTGTTGAAATTGCCATAATAGAATTACTCTCTATTTGCCCAAATCTCGACGAAATCGATTGTTGCAGACTGTTAATTAAAGAAAGCGCAGTTGGCGTTTTCAGTTTCAAGCGAAGTTCTTCATTTTTATTTTTCAAACAATTGATAAGTGGAATTATTTTGCTGGCCGTGACAAATTGTTCTCCACATAATTCCTTTGTAACTTTTTCAAGTGGTTGCAGTACCTCCATTATTTCATTTGCCAACTGTAGTTCGGATGCAGTCAGCATCGCGGGTGAATCCGGGATATTTAATAATATCGATCCAACTTCTTGTGAAAGTAAAATGAATCGTTGTAACATGTAGAAGGTTGAGTTCCAACGTGTATCAATGCTTTGAATTAACTTGAGGTGAGTGACCTTCCGCAAAGCATCAGCAACCGTAGACGACTGTTTGAAATAGGTGACAATTCTTTTTACTTTGATGCACAGTGTAATCGCATCTGGAAACTTCATTGTATCTTCAGCGACCAAATTAATTGAATGTGCAAAGCACGAAATATGTCTGGCCGGTCCGAAGGTGTCTTTTACTGCTTTCTTCATATTCGATCCATTGTCAGTTACGAAAACGACTATTTTTTCATCAGCGATATGCCAATTCTCCAAAATATTCTTCATCCATTTTCCGATGACTGTCGAAACGTGTCGCTCTGTTAGTTCTGCCACACCAATCATGGTGGATTGCAATTCGCCTTCGAATTCGTAATGAACAGTCATCCCTAAATATCCAACAGTATTGAGAACATCGGTTCAGATATCCGCTGTTACTGAGAAATGATCTATTTTTTCCAATTTCCGTTTTTCACACATCGAAAGGTACTCATATTTTTTCTCCATTTGTTTTGTGATCGACTTCCTTCCGGGAACAGAATAAAGAGGTACAATGATTTTCATCAAGTTTTTGAAACCTTTATTGTCCACTATCTGAAGAGGTAAATTATCCGTTGCAATCATGAAAAGAATGGCATTAGTGATTTCCGAGTTTTGTTGTTCTTAAGAATGTTGACCATAGTCATTCTTAGGCAGGCGACCGTGTAAATTTTAATATTTATATAGATATAGCATCTATGTTCGGTCAGTAGGATGAACATTTTGCGAAACACAACTCAGAGTGCGATTCTAAGCGCGGGAACGGGAAGCTTCATTCAAATTCCGCATTTGCAAATCAATACAGATATCGGGTCTAATTACTCGAAACAATTAAGTTAAAATTGACGAAGCAACCAGATTTGGCAATTCTTTTTTTACAGTTTCTTTATTAAAGCAAAAATTGATTAAGCAATCAGGTTCGACAATTCTTTTTTTACAGTTTCTTTATTAAAGAATTGTCGAATCTGGTTGCTTAATCGATTTTAACTCAATTGTTTCGAGCAATTAGACCCGATATCTATATTGATTTGCAAATGCGGAATTAGGCTTCCCGCTCCCGCGCTTAGAATCGCGATCACGCATCTCGCACCCTGAGTTATGTTTCGCAAAATATCCATCCTACTCACCGAACATAGATGATAAATCTATATAAATCTTGAGAATGTTGGATAAAGACCTTAACCTTAAAATTTAATTTTTCTATTTTACTGAATAAATGTAAAAAGTCGATATTTTTTACTACCTAGATATACTCTTCAGTTACAATTTATGGCAATTGACGGAACAAGATCCGTCTAATTATAATTTGTGAATTAACAATATTTGATAAATTGCTGTAAATCAAGTAAACACCGTTACTTGATTGTTACTTAATTCCAAGTGAAAAATAAGGACACAACAATACAAAGCTTAGTGCATTAATTAACAGTAGTGGAGGTCGGTTTATATTAACAGCATGTGTCCTCAACCTAGAGAAATATTAATAGCGGCGGATTTGTAAAAACTTTAATTAATAAACGCAAATTTCCATGATGGTACATTTTTGTTCGGTTTTCTAAAAGCATAATCTGTATTTTTCTACCGATTTCAATGCACCATGGTCCATTTTGTTTCTCAAACGTTGCTTTACGAATTAACCGCGTAGATTTTTTATAGAATTTACCATTTGACAATTACAACCCATTGTTTAATTAGCGAGAAAATTCTTGAATAAATGAACTGCTATAATTAAGACTCAATACTATAAAAAATCTACGTGGTGACTTTGTAGAGCAACTTTTAGGAAATAAAAAGAGCCAAGGTGCAAAATCGGTAAAAAAAGAATTATTATTTTAAAAAACTAAACGAAAGGTACCATTGTGGAAATTTGCATTTTCAGTGCCTCTTTTTGCAAATCCATTGTTCTTAATATTTTTTTAGGCCGAGGACACATGCTGTAACTTTTATAAACTGAACTTTGTATAAACCATTCTGAAAATTTGACACTCATTTGACTCGTGTGTCACAGTAGCTACTTTAAATCTGGCTATACAGTAAAAAAATGTTGAATTTTAATTCTTTTGTCATAAAATCGAGCCTTCCGATTCGTATTAAGCCCTTATCCAGCGCCTTTGAAGAATACATTTTTCATTGATTACTTATAACATATACATTACGTATTACCTTCAAACGATTTGATCTGCTTAAAAGCACTATCAATCCTCGGCTGCAGAACTGATGATGTATCAGATCTATCGGAATAACAGAATCCACTTTCTAATTCGGATACAGAAGGTGCTGGTGAAGAAGCAAGAGTCGTTGAATCCCATTCCAACTGGTCCATGACCATGCATGTAGAAGCAGATGCCAATGATGCTACTGCCTTTCCGTCGTCACTTTCTGCTAGAGCTCCCTTAACTTCTTTATTCTCCGAATGATTTCGCTTTAAGTGATTTTTTAAATTGGTTGTACCACTGCCTTTACCACCTGACTTCACTTCCCGGTTACAAATTTTGCATGTAGCACCATCCGTAGCTTTTATGAAAAATCTCCAAACGAGAGATTGTTTTATTTTAGGCACTGAAACACAAAGTCGGTATTTCTACATACTTATAAATAAAAGTCGTACAAAATTAAAAAGACCACTCGCTTTATGTAGAATAATGGGAATAAAAAATATGAATACAACAGTTCAAAAAGGGGTTACAAACAAACCACGTTTAGTAACCCAGATAGAAATGTGATGTCATGGCACGTTGTTCTGTTAAAAAGTCGTGCCGCTACAATGTTGTCCTGGCGCGGACGTACGCGACTTCATTCCGCCGTCATCTGTCGCGGCACGGTTTTATTACTGGGAAGGTTGTGTGTTAAAAAAGATTAATTCAGGCATGCACGAAATAAGCGATATGACCAAATATACCCACTAGTTAGATGTTTTTCATTCCATTCAACACAAGTCCATCACCAGTAGGCAGTAACATTCAAATTATAATGTTGGACGCGCACGGCTAGTGGCAAAAACGCTGTGGAAAAACAGAATATATTCAATGCCAATGTATGACACAAAATGCTGTCATACAATGAGAGTAGTATGTGTACACCTTTGCTCCATCCCACTCCTATCCCCACTTTTCCCCCACCACGCGGCTACCCCTCACCACCTCACTTTTCCACCGCCGCGCTACCCACTCTGCTTGACCAGTGTCGGTAACGTGGAGATGGTAAAGTGAGGTGGTGTGGGTGCCTTGGTGAACAAGGAAGAGTAGAGATAAGAGCAGGATGGAGCAAAGGTGTGCACATACTGGGAAAAATGAATAAAATTATGTACTCACCACCGCAGCTGTTGTAGGCATCTACCCTCCTGCCAAAGCGATTTTAAACTCCTGTCTCTCGAATGTACTCTCTCCTTCACGCACACACACACACACATACACACGCACAGCGTCATGTCTTTAATTCATTACTATGTCCTCGTCAAAGCCCTCGTCCACAGCATCGACATTGTAGCCGATATCTATCTCATCACCGAGGGCTTCTATAATAAACGCCGCCACGTCCGCGCGTTCACCGTTCGATAATCGAACCCGCGGAACCTTATCGCCGGCAAGAGGTCGCATCATGACAGCGATCAAGTCATCTCTACCGCATGCTTCTTCGACAAGCTGCTCGATACCTGCAACATCCACGCGTTCGAGTCCGTATATGGAAAACTCCATGACAAGAACGGGCAGCATACTTGCTAGAGGCTTCGGATGAAATAGGTAAGACCAGTCGATGTAAATAGTTTCGCCGAAATCGACTAGCAACACCTCGCAGTACCCATCAAAGTCCGGGTAAACCACTTCGCCGCGGACAACACTATTTAAACGAGGCACAATACAGGACATGCCGATATACAGCTCCCCAAGCTCAACGGGTCTTCCACGACGTTCCACTAAATACACGCTACGTAGGAGCTCTTCCAGATCGTCGTATGCATCGCACATTTCCTGTGTACGCAGAAACACACTCATCACACTCTCGACAAACATTATTCGGCACCAAAACGCGACGCTTAAAATCTCCTTGCCGTATCGTGGATACATATTGCTTTTTATTGTTTCCAAGTAGGATGCCAAAGACAGACTAAATGCTCGAGACGCTGCTAGAGAGTATCACGGGCATAAAGGTAACAGCCTCCTATGAATCATAACTAGGTATCCATCACTTTGAATGCAACGAAAGTGGTTTTCGAGCATGCAATGTTATATGCTCTGCAGTAAAAGATATAGAATATGATCTCTCACAGAGAAAGAGAGAGAGAGAGAAAGACTTCAATTATAATTCTCTAATTATTATGCT
Source organism: Cylloceria caligata (assembly GCA_963942595.1). Classification (NCBI taxonomy): domain Eukaryota; kingdom Metazoa; phylum Arthropoda; class Insecta; order Hymenoptera; family Ichneumonidae; genus Cylloceria; species Cylloceria caligata. Next base: position 25,213,046 of record OZ012709.1, on the reverse strand, counting down.
ATAAAAATAAGAGACACAGTAAGATCAGATATTTTTAAATTAATCAATATTTTATGGAAAGCACTTTACACATTAACCGTCGTATGCAACAGCCCTGCAAACACGGTCATCCACGCTCGGAGATTCCTTCACCGTTAATTTTATTTTTATCGCTATATGGAGTTAATTTGTATTATCACTCGTAATATTGCTTTTAAATTATTTTTCGCTGTGGGCGTTGTCATCATAGTGTACTTCTGAAAAAAGAACGAAACAACTATTTAATTGAACGCACTGATCAATAAAAAACATCGTGTACAGAATAATCGATATTGTCTTACCTGATATGCCACGCCTCATTATACAAAGTTGGCAGCGTTGATGATTTTCTGCCACCGACGACAACTGTGGATGAGGATGTCGGGTGGCACTTTTCTTTCCCGAAGTTAGCTCTATCTGTACAGTATATGTATCTTCCTCTCGCTCTCCATGACACGAATAACGAACCCTCGGTGTCGGCTCATATGCAGGGGCTGCTCGCTCTGCAAGACATTATTTCTTATAATTAAAAATAAATATTACATGATTTAAAATTACGATTTAAACATTATTTTATATTTTTTACTTACCAAGCTCTGCTGCTTTGCTGCTAATCGACATTGGCACGTATTCCATGATCTGCTGTGTTAATGAAACAGAGACGAGCGCTCCGTCTTCTTTCTATCGCAGACCTTTGCTGATGCTTCGGTTTTAGGACTCTCTCTCTCTCTCTCTCTCTCTCTCTCTCTCTCTCTCTCTCTCTCTCCCTCTCTCTCTCCCTCTCTGCCTCTGTGAGTACACGTCAACGTCTGATTTTTTCGCTCTTTCTTTCTTGGCACGATTCTGCTCCATTCTACCCGTGGGGCGTTTTGTTTCAGGACGTAAGCACGCACTTATTTGCTTTTCATCGAACAGAATTAGAAATTCACTAATTAACAAACGAGCACTGACGAAACTCGATGAAAAGTTTGATGGATTTCTCGATCTCTGGGAACACTGATTTTTCGCCGAGCCGTTCTCAAGGTCTTGTACACTGCGCATGTGCTCTTTCTCTCTCAAACCCACGGCACATCATCTATCGCGCAAGTTTGCTGTCATCGCTCGAACTCTTTACTTCACCGCTACACCACCGACACCACTGAAGTAGTTATCGTCGACAGCATTCTACCGTCTGCTCCCAGCACGCATACGCATCTCATTGCCTTGCAGGACTATCGCAGAGCCTATGTGGTGGTGTTTACTTCAGGTATTTTGATCTGCGCTCTCGCAAGTACTGACTCTGTAATAGTGTGTACATCTTTCGAGCTCTTTCACCTACACTATAGATTGATAAATTATATACAATCATCGCACCGTTCTAACTTCGAACATTAGTTTATTTTAAAACAGCTGATTGTTAGATGTGCGATTATCGATCTTATTTATCTCGAATGTCGAATTCGCATGTCGAATTTAAATTTAAAGTGCAATAAATGCAAAAAAGCTATTGCTAATAATAGGGTTTCATGCATATCTTGCTCCAAATCATTTCACCCAGGTTGTGGGAGGACATATGTTTCATTCAAATCGGCTAATACTTGTTGCGTCTTAAATCTATTTAGAATGTCCAACTTAACACGCTCGCCGCCCGCGTCGCCACTTGTACTATCTTCAATGTCTTCCTCTACCGGTACGCTTATCTCTCAGCAGCTGACACACCAGAGTACATAATTAAACCATGATTCGTCAACTGATTTGTTAGCTGTTGAATCTGCTTTTACATCGCAACCGCCTATAACCCAACATCTAAATCCTCATGTGTCGGAAAGAGATTTATTACTTGCCTTAAATAAAAATCGTAGTGCCTTTATTGCTGAACAAACTTTAGTCAATATTGATCATACAGCAAAACTAAATTGTATTGAAAAGCATAGAAGTATACTCAAGGCCCATGATGAAAAAATTGCACAGCTTGAAACAAATTACGCGCAATTATTACAACAAAATATTAATCTATCACATGAGCTTCACTCAACTAAGGCTAGTACCGCGGTTCCACTCCCTACTGAAATCACAATATCTGGTGTGCCTTTAGCAATAAATGATTCTGCAGAGCAAGTAGTGGAGAAAGTTTTCAAGGCCCTTGGTATACCGAACCTCCTAAGCGACGTTCTTGAAATTCGAAGTCTCGACAAAAAGAAAAATAATCTACATAATGAGCCAAGTAATGTCCGTACCGATCACTTGAGACAAATCACTTCAAAATCTTTCGTTATCACTCTCAAATCGCACCAAGTCAGAGAGCACATTATCAAAATAAAGTGATCTAAGAAAAATTTGACTCTCAGAGAAGTGTTTGGCCTTGACCAACACGGACTTGTCTATGTTAATGAGTTTCTTCCACCCGCACTCTATCATCTACTACGTCTCGTTAAAGCTCGTGCTTCTGAACGTAATTATAAATACGTATGGTCTCGTTCTGATTCCATATTTGTTCGCAAGAATGATAGTCAGACACCAATCATCGTTTCAACTGAAGCTGATCTAGATAAATTGATCTGACTGTCTCCAAATAGTCAAGATAGCTTACCCCTCTCACACTCAATATCGCATTTGGAAATAGCTCAGTTGAATGTTAATTCCTTGCGAGGGCATATCGAACTAATTCAATCAACCATACTCGAGCGCAAATTCCATATTATCTCGTTGAGCAAAACGTGGCTCCATTCGTTTGTATGTGATAACTTGTTACGAGCAGAAGGATATTTCCTCATTCGCAATGATCGTAAACGAAAAGAAGGTGGAGGAGTTGCTTGCTTCATACACAAGTCCCTAAAAGCGAAAGTATTAATGGCATCACCAAGTCAATATTTAAATGCTCCTGAATATTTAATTATCGAAATTACTGGATCAAACGCCAAGCTTCTTTTTGCCTCAGTATACAGACCACCAAAAGCATCGATGCTAGGGAATTTTGTTGAAGCATTATGTAATTTCTCTCACAACTATGAAAATATTATAATAGCAGGCGATCTTAATTCTAACTTAGCTATTAATGATTATGAATCAATTTATCTACGCCAATTAGCCTTCTCCCTTTCACTACATATTGTTGAATCCGCTACAACCCACCACACGGTGACTTCGGATTCCTGGATAGATATATTCCTAATCGATAGTGAAGAAAAAAACTATCTTATGTTAAATCCGAGGCTCCGTTTATAGCTGGACATGACCTATTAGAACTACATTATGTCTTTGATGTGGAACCCTCAATCGAGCGTAAAATTACGAGGCAAGTCTACAATAATTTCAATGATGGAGGATTTCTGAATTTTTTATCGAATAAATTGTATTCTTCGGGACTTAGTGATTTTAACTCGAGATTCAGCTCCAATTCGAGTGGAAGTTCGAGTACTATACCTGATGATATAAACACGATAGTTGATCTTTTGTCTGGAGCATTTCTAGAGTCTCTGAATAAATTTGCGTCATTACGCACATTCTGTGTTCGTCGCCCGCCAGCATCCTGGCTCACACGAAATTTGAGAGCACGCATAGCTCAGCGAAATTTATTGTATACGCGCGCACGGCGATCTGGAAGCGGACTAGACCTTGCAATCTTTAGGGAGTATAGAGACGGACTTAAAAATGACTTAAGACATGCGAAAAATGAATACCATCTTCAGAGATTGTCAACCATAACAGATCCAAATAAATTGTGGAAAGAGCTGGTGACTCTTGGTTTAGCCAAGTCGTCTTTTGCATCTCCACTTAATTTCTTTCAACCAGATGAGCTTAATTCGTTTCATTCTGCTGTATCTAGCCAATTGCCACCTTGTTCATACGATGAGTTTCGCACGATGAGTTTATTAATCCAACCAATTCGTCCATTATTCAACTTTGGGGAGATCACGTCCAACCAAGTACGATCCATTATCTCTACCAACTCTTGTTCAAAGTCATATGCAGCAGGTCCAGATGGTATTTCTTTATTCCTAATAAACAAGTCTATCGAGGTTTCGTGCTCATTGCTAACAGCTATGTTCAACCACTCTTTGCAATCATCTAAGTTTCCTCAGTGTTGGAAAAAAGCTTTTCTTCGACCGTTATCTAAGATTAAAACACCGCTTTCTCCTTCTGATACTAGGCCGATAGCCAACCTTAGTGAACTTTCAAAAGTGCTTGAGAGATTGGTTCATAAGCAGATCACTGACTGGATTGAGCTGAACCAAGTTTTTGATCCACGCCAATCAGGTTATCGTAAGGGCCACAGTACTCAATCAGCACTACTACGTGTGTGTGACGACGTGAGGCGCAATACGGATGAAAGGCGAATTACCATTCTCATCCTATTTGATTTTAGTAAGGCATTTGACACGGTACCACACCTACAACTTCTTGCGAAATTAAAAAAAGTGGGCCTTGCGGAACCAGTTCTCGATTGGATTTTTTCATATTTGACTGGAAGAACTCAAAAAGTTATTGATGACCATGGGACTTCCTCCTCTTGGTTACCTACTACAGCGGGCGTACCGCAAGGTCCCGTCCTAGGTCCCCTACTTTTCTCTCCTTATATTAATGACATTAGCACTACTCTTCAATACTCACAGCATATGATATTTGCTGACGATACGCAAATATATCTAAGTTGCCTCCCGTCTCAAATAAATGTAGGTATAAGGTTGATTACCGAAGACGTTTAAGCTATTGCCAACTTCGCAGTTTCAAACGGCCTAAAGTTAAACATCGCCAAATCAAAAGTCCTTATGTTTGGTAGCAATGCGTATACACGCGAATTTGATTTTTCAATGTTACCACCGGTTTCTTTAAACGGGGTGAATATTCCGTTCGTTAGTGAAGCCAGAAACCTAGGAGTGATCATGCACTGTAATTTATCTTGGAAATCTCATGTTTTACATATCTCTCAAAAAGTACACTTTGCTGTCTATAGGCTAAAATCTCATCGTATGGCTCTTTCTCAAGAATTAAGATCTTCAATAATAATTTCCTTAATTTTTCCGCTATTGGACTACTGCTGCTTAGTTTATCACAATCTGACTGAAGAATTGAATTTAAAATTAGAACGTCTCATTAATTACTGTATACGTTTTGTTTTCGATCTTCGATGCGATGATCATATCACTCCGTACAGGCGACAACTTGGCTGGCTTACAGTTAAATCACGGCGTTTTCTTCGTATTTCAATGTATAACATTCTGCATCAGAAAGCACCAACATATTTATTGGCTCTATTCAGTCATCAGAGGGATACTCCCGAACGTCAGTTAAGGAGACCTCGATCGACTTTTGCTGTGCCAAAGCATCGCACAACTACTTATAGGAACGCATTTTCTCTCTCTGGCATTTATTTTTGGGAGAGCTTACCATCGCATGTCACTTCTTCTTCTAGCCTGGAACTGTTTAAGATTTGTCTCCATGCTCACCTTTTTAATCATGTTGATGTAAATTAGTTTTTGTTTTTTTTCACGGTAGTATAGTGACAGCATTATATATATACCATCAAATCATATATAGTCAATTTGCTACTTATATGCTAATTAAATTTCTATTTCGGACAAAATAATTTTCATAAACTCCGTATCCTCCGGCATTAGCAAGATCGCGATGTGTTCGAGCGCTTCTTCAAAGAATTCCTTGGAACCGATGATCTCATACGCTGCTGCACGAGGCATTTCACTGACAACTATCTTTTCACGGACATATGATACCACCTCGTTCATACACCGTTGAATCGTTTCACTTTTGCTCTCTAGAGCCTGCATATGAATATCAATTCTTCTACTTATTTCGACGAGCATATCAAATGTAGACCGCTGAAGAACAATGTTTGCAGAGTATTTTCGGAAGCGTTTCCGTTTCGATTCTCCAGATTCCTCTTGATTCTCGTATTCTTCATCAGCGCTACCGCTTATTTTACCAAATGACACAGCTCTGTGCTGGTAACACGAGGTTAAAAGTGTGTAATGCGTTGTGTGCTCTATAAGTGTATTACAGATTTTCTCGGCATCAGTCCCATGAGCTTCGAAATATTGTTGTACGCGAGAAAAATCACTTTTGAACACTCGCCACTCGTCCGCACCGAGTGTAATTCCGGTAAAAGTATTCGACAATATTTTCACCACTGGTGTAAGAGTACACGTAGAGTTCAACTCGAGCCCGGCTACGATTATTTTACCAAATGATTTATTTAAACCGTACATAACGGGGTTCGCTATATATGGCGATATCGCATGAGACGTAGCACCGTTATTTGCCAATTTTATTGCTTTCGTGTAGACTGTAACTTTTCGAATGAATCGTCGGTGGTGTTCATACTCCGTTTTATACAGATTTCCCCCACCACCTAGCGGCATCGCCTCTTCTTTTGATACCGCAAATCATACGACTGAAAATTGCTAACCAATATCCTTTGATATTTGTCGCATTCTCCTCAACAGCCTAGTAACAGCAGCAAATATATCCCAAAACTCTTGCATACTCTCGCACGCTTATGTGCACACGCACACATCGACATACAGATAAGATGTGCCATGAAAACTAAATAATATTCGTCGACGAAATTTGATGATTTTCCTCATGGCCGAGTGCCTTGAAATTAGATGAAAACAATATGACTTTCATCATTGAAACTCGATAACTAAATACATCACCATCGCTAAATGTTTCCCTAGGTCTTGCTTTTGTTAAGTGATTGCGTGCGGCCATCTTCTTGGTTAGTCGTATTCATTACATCGCTGCAGTATATGCAGAAAGAGAGAGAGAGAGATAGAGAGAGAGAGAGAGAGAGAGAGAGAGAGAGAGAGAGAGAGAGAGAGAGAGAGAGAGAGAGAGAGAGAGAGAGAGAGAGAGAGAGAGAGAGAGAGAGAGAGAGAGAGAGAGAGCTTGTTAAGGGAATATATATAAAAATGAGCCGCTTTGAAAATTCTCTAGTTAATTGTCTGATTTACTGTGGTTACTACTACTTACTACTACTCTAACAGCACAATCATGGTCAGAGTGGTAAAGCGCTCATTGATAAGAAAATTGATAGAGTTTATATTGAAGCGTAGACCGTCGTTGCGTTCGCGCTGGGGGAGAAGAAATTTACAGATCACCCTATAGGAACTTCCGACACAGGCGGTTGTTCGTAAAATTCGCGGTATGCTGTGCAAGTGCCATCAGCGCGATTTAGTTGACGCGTATAATATTGGATTGTTTGATAATCAAATAATTATTGATTCGGTCGTGCGTGTTATTCGTCGACGCGGTTGGCTGAATGAGCCTGCTCTGCAACCCATACTCAATGAAAGACGTAAGTAATATACAGCGCTAATTATTTTTATTTTATTTCCTTTATTTTATAAGAATTTTATATAATTCGACGGTATGAGGACGCAGAAATGGGATCCGACACCTATGATTTCGATGAGGAGGGTAGAACCGATTCAGATGACATAGCAGGGACAACGATGGCGACGGCTCCGCAGAGTATCGTTGGATAAATTTCACCCAACCATTCTGCGGCTATAAACCTACAAACGGTCTTTTCATGGCAGGCCCCTCGAGAGAACCAGATGAATCCGTCGCAGGCCTATCGCGACAATACAGTTCAAACGATGATACCAACAGCAATACAGACAACAAGGAAGAAGAAGAAGAAGAGGAGGAGGAGGAAGAGGAGGAGGACCCTGTAGATTCAGGTAAGTTCTTAATGATACAACTACGCTGACAAAAATAAAAAAATTACGCGGATAATAATAGTAAAATGAAAAAACAGGGTACGAGACGGACCCAAACGTTTTTCGCTTTGCACGATTCACTGTGCTGAGACCGCCGACAATCGAGTTGGTTTACGAAATGCGTCGGCGGTTCCCTGGTGCAGTCGACGGATTCGAGGACTAGAAGCAAATATAAGTTTGTAGTTCTCACGTTATACGAAATATATGCATAGTATATAGCTAGCGACAAACAAAAATTTTAAGTAAATAAAATAAAAATTCTAATAAATGGTTTAATTATGCTTGCAGCTGGACAGACTGGCGATGGAAGGACTGCTGCACGGGGTGGTGATATTTTGCCTTCTGGTGAACGTTTTGGTATCGACAACGAGCAGAGACGCTATTTTCCACGCTTTAGGATGCAGGGTCGAGAGACAGATTTTTATTTTCATCAGCCACCGGTCGGTATCGATCATCTGACATGGTTCGAGGGAGGTGTACGAGATGTTCTCACACGCCTTACAGAATCGTGCGAAGGACATGATTATGTGGGTATGACTCTGAGCGTACCGTCTTTCGCGCAAGGACCTGTATGGTTATCATTTCGACCAGCTCGTGACATCGTTCCCGACGATATATGGCGACTAATTAATAGTGTAGCTCAGAGTGCGCGCGAATTTCGAATAGACGCTGGTACATGTAGAATGACGACATGTATAGTACGAGGCGTCGAAGGAGCTGGTGTGGGCACTAGGCTTACACACGAGTCTATAGCAAAAAAGTCAATTTTACGGATAAGTAATCGCGATAATTTGTGTCTACAACGATCCCTTGTCACTGCCCGAGCGCATTCCGAACGCGGTCAAATACGTGCGGGCGTGCTACACAGACGAAAGTGTCAAATTCGGAACGGGCTTCGAGGTGCGCAATATACAGCAGCGATAGAGCTCACGCGTAATGCAGGCGTAACGACACCGTCTACAGGGTCTGGTGCGCGCGAAATTCAGCTCTTTCAGGAGTACTTGGTTCACGAGGGTATAGCGATTGTTGTTTATGAATTTCTCACCTTCGGAAAACGCATTCAGGCTCTGTACGATGGGCGAAAATACGTACTCACCGCAACAGGTAAAATTAATCATACACTCTTTATTCCCTATTACGAGCGTTCTCATCACTATCAACCGATATTAAATCTCGCCGGTGTGCTAGGTAGTCGAGGGTTCTGCACACAATGTAATTCCAAGTATATTCGAGTACTCGAGCATCGATGTAGCTATCAATGTGCTCGATGTAAATCCACTTATTGCAACGGTAATAGAGACTCTCAGCCTGAGTATTGCGCAGACTGTAATCGTTCGTTCTTTGGTGCTTTTTGCCTCGCTCATCACAAGGGTGAGGGCTCCGCGGGTATCACGTCTCGTAAATATAGACGGTACAGCGTCTGTAACGCATTAAAAATCTGGAGAGGCTGCTCGCGTATGATTAAAACCACAGATAAAAAGATGCATGTATGTGGTATATCGTTTTGTACTAAAGGGTGATTTTTTTGAGGTTAGGATTTTCATGCATTAGTATTTGACAGATCACGCGGGATTTCAGACAAGGTGTCAAAGAGAAAGATGCTCAGTATGCTTTGACATTTCATAATGAATAGACTTACTAACGAGCAACGCTTGCAAATAATTGAATTTTATTACAAAAATCAGTGTTCGGTTCGAAAAGTGTTTCGCGATTTACGTCCGATTTATGGTCTACATAATCGACCAAGTGAGCAAACAATTAATGCGATTGTGACCAAGTTTCGCACTCAGTTTACTTTATTGGACATTAAACCAACCACACGAATGCGTACAGTGCGTACAGAAGAGAATATTGCGTCTGTTTCTGAGAGTGTTGCTGAAGACCGTGAAATGTCGATTCGTCGCCGTTCGCAGCAATTGGGTTTGTGTTATTCGACGACATGGAAGATTTTACGCAAAGATCTTGGTGTAAAACCGTATAAAATACAGCTCCTGCAACAACTGAAGCCGAACGATCTGCCACAACGTCGAATTTTCAGTGAATGGGCCCTAGAAAAGTTGGCAGAAAATCCGCTTTTTTATCGACAAATTTTGTTCAGCGATGAGGCTCATTTCTGGTTGAATGGCTACGTAAATAGGCAAAATTGCCGCATTTGGAGTGAAGAGCAACCAGAAGCCGTTCAAGAACTGCCCATGCATCCCGAAAAATGCACTGTTTGGTGTGGTTTGTACGCTGGTGGAATCATTGGACCGTATTTTTTCAAAGATGCTGTTGGACGCAACGTTACGGTGAATGGCGATCGCTATCGTTCGATGCTAACAAACTTTTTGTTGCCAAAAATGGAAGAACTGAACTTAGTTGACATGTAATTTCAACAAGATGGCGCTACATGCCACACAGCTCGCGATTCTATGGCCATTTTGAGCGAAAACTTCGGAGAACAATTCATCTCAAGAAATGGCCCGGTAAGTTGGCCACCAAGATCATGCGATTTGACGCCTTTAGACTATTTTTTGTGGGGCTACGTCAAGTCTAAAGTCTACAGAAATAAGCCAGCAACTATTCCAGTTTTGGAAGACAACATTTCCGAAGAAATTCGGGCTATTCCGGCCGAAATGCTCGAAAAAGTTGCCCAAAATTGGACTTTCCGAATGGACCACCTAAGACGCAGCCGCGGTCAACATTTAAATGAAATTATCTTCAGAAAGTAAATGTCATGGACCAATCTAACGTTTCAAATAAAGAACCGATGAGATTTTGCAAATTTTATGCGTTTTTTTTTTAAAAAAAGTTCTCAAGCTCTTAAAAAATCACCCTTTACATGCAAACAAACGCGGCCTACTACGCATGCGTGTTTTATAGCACCTCTTAAGAAACCAGAGGCGCAAAAGGAGAAGAAAAAAGACAAGTCTTCCACGAGATTTTTATTTTATGATTTTGAGACACAGTAACACGAGCAATTGCATGATGATAAATCGACACGAATTCACGAGCCGAATTTATGTGTTGCACAATACGTATGTATGGCATATCTGGATATCACAGATATAGAGACCGATTGTGCTAACTGTGGTAAACGTGAATTCGTGTTTATCGATGATCCTGTTGGGGAGCTCGTAAAATTGGCATTATCACAAAAATTTAAAAAGATCATCTGCATCGCCCATAATGCTAGCGGTTTCGACGCACAATTTATTCTACGGTATTTAATCGAGGTGCAAAAAACACAGCTGCCCTCTCTGATTATGAATGGTACGAAGATTGTCTCGATGAAAATTGGCGATGTCGTTTTTCTCGATAGTCTAAACTATTTACCCATGGCTCTTAGCGCTTTACCTAAGGCCTTTGGTTTCGCTGAAGAGGTGGCAAAAGGTACATTTCTCCATTTATTCAACACACCGGAATATCAGAATTACTCAGGTCCTCTGCCGGCTTTGCATTTTTACTCTCCCGATACCATGTTCTCAGTGGATCGCAAGCGCTTTTTAAAATGATATGAGGAAGAATCGAGTCATGTAGATGATAAATTTGATTTTGCGACGCAATTTGTGCAATATTGTCGTACAGATGTTACGGTTTTGAGACGAGCATGTTTAGCTTTTCGAAAGTTACTTATACGTTGTGGGAGCGTGTGACCCTTTACAGAAGCATGCACGATAGCATCAGCATGTATGAGAGTATTTCGAAAGAGTTTTCTACAGAAAGATCACATTGCGGTGTTACCACCAGGAAGATATCGCTGGGGCGATAAGCAATCGCACAAGGCCGTCGTATGGCTCGTATGGCTCGAGCGTGAGCTCAACTGCGTTATCGCTCATGCTGGACGCACGAGAGAGTATCGCCCTCCGGCCGGCCTACCGGCTGTTGACGGTTTCTACGTATATGTGGGGGTCTATCACGTTCTTCAATTTCACGGCTGCTTTTGGCATGGTTGTCCGCGATGTTATCGCGTGAATAGAGATGCTCGAACTAAATTCGGCGATACAATGGATGAGCGATACGAGTGTACCGTTCTTATTTCCGGGCGAATCAGATCGAAAGGGTACACTCTAACCGGAATATGGGAATGCGATTTTGACAGATTACTCGAGAATAACGAGGAAATGTCGATATACGTGAAAAATCACGCCATGGTCAAGGAGACGCCTCTCGAACCACGCGATGCATTCTTTGGCGGTCGAACAGAAAATTTTGTAAGCTTGTACGACGTCGCGAATGGGGAGCAGATACGCTATGTGGATGTTTGCTCGCTGTATCCATGTGTGCGTAAGAATGGAAAATATCCCGTTGGACGCCCGAAATTGTACGTAGGTGACGAGTGTCGAGAACTCGTAGGACGTGAAAACGATCTAAGTGTCGTCGAGGGTCTCGTGAAGTGTACCGTGATGGCACCGCGCGATTTGTATATACCCGTACTGCCTGTTCGCATGCATGGGAAACTAATGTTCCCCTTGTGTAGAACGTCCTATACAGATATGGACACATCCGAGGTTTCTACACACGATGACACGACTGAGCGAGCGTTTGACGGCACATGGATCGTGGACGAACTGAGAAAAGCTGTGTCGCTCGGATATAAAGTGACGTGTATCTATGAATTTTGGCAATACGTTGTTACGCAGTATGACTCGACAACGCGACGAGGCGGTCATTTTGCCGAGTTCATCGATACATTCCTAAAAATAAAACAGGAGGCGAGTGGACCGCCTACAGAGTGTAACGATGACGAGGAAGCAATAGAGCGTTTTATAGCATTGTACAAGGAGTCTGAGGGTGTATATCTCGAGCGAAGTGCTTTGCAGCCAAATCCGGGTTTACGTTCACTAGCGAAATTGGCCCTTAATTCATTCTGGGGAAAGTTTGGTCAACGAGAGAATCTCACGAAAACCGTTATCGTTTTCACGCGCGCGGAGCTAATAAATTTACTAACAAGTCCGAAGATTGAGGTGGAGGGGATGCTACCGGTTAATCACAAGATTATGTATGTAAACTATGTGAGCAACCGCGATGCTATCCAACCATCCCCGATATCAAATGCCGTGATTGCAGCATAAACGACGGCACAGGCAGGCCTAAAATTATACAGTTATCTTGAGGGGCTTATGCGACGAATATTGTACTGTGATACGGACTCCTGTATTTACGTGAGCCGCGCCGGTGGTACCGAGTATGAGCCGCCAATCGGTCAATTTCTAGGAGATCTTACGGATGAATTAAGCGAATACGGGCCTTTTATTACGAATTACGGACCGTTCCGGGTGGACCAAAATTTTACGCATACCTTGTTCGTAAACCCGACGGTACGATTATTGAAAAATGTAAAGTAAAGGGCATCACGCTAAACTTTGCGAATAGCCGTCACGTAAATTATAACGCATTACGATCTTTCGAGACAGGAGCAAACAGCGTACCTATTATTTTTAAATTCGACGCCATTCGACGTACGGTATTTCATCATGTAGTAACCCGTAAAGAAACGGAATCATGCGAACCTGTTAACACGAAGCGAAAACGGCACGGGATGTACTCTACTATACCGTACGCCTATTGTGAAATACGCTAATTAGTATAACGCAAAAAGGTATATAGTTTTACGGTTGAATTCGCGATATTTTTAAATAATCTTTTTGTCTAATTTCATGTATCATATTTACTGTGCACAATACATTGAAAAAAAATTGATTCATTCTGTATAAAACCGTTGTCGGCTCGTTCTTTTTGTGCTGGTATTCGTAGCAGTAGCTGCTATCTCTCTACCGTTCCCTTTTGTTCTGACTTTCTCATCGTTGATTCCTTTTGTCCCGTCTTACTTATCGAGTGTTTCCTTTTGTTCTGACTTTCTCGTGCTGCATCCGTGGATATAATATTGCTGTTTAGAAATTGATGATTCGTAAAATTTGTATATAAAGATGTATGCATAGTGAAATAAAAACATTGCTTTATTTGTGAGAAATATAAAAACTATCGTTATTTAATTTACATACGGCGTAAATACCAACTTAAACCGCGGGCCCGCGCCTCATCAGCTAGTGCAGGCGCGCCGCGCCTTATCAGCTCTTTAAGGCCGCGAAAATAGCTGATGCCGCGGGGTCGCCGCCGCCGCCGCCGCCGCGGTATAAGCTTATTTAAGAGTCTGCTGATTGATTTTGATAGACACTCATCGATATGGATACACGTTGGAAACATCCGTAGACAACTGTGATAAGCGGTCCTACGGGTTGTGGTAAAACATATTTTGTAAAAAAATTCTTTAAATACATGCGCGAAATGACGGATGTCCCGTTCGAGCGTATACTTTTTTATTACTCAGAATGGCAGTCCGGGTATTCAGAGTACGGTGATAAAATCGAATTTCGTGAGGGTTTACCGCAAGCAGTAGACTACTCGAATGATACAAGACCTAAACTTGTGGTCATTGACGTTCTAATGCGCGAGACATCCAACAATATTGTGGTCGATCTTTTCACCAAGGGTAGCCATCATAAAAATCTTAGTGTCATTTTCATCACGCAAAACCTCTTCCATCAGGGTCACCAGCAGCGCGATATCTCCTTAAAGGCTAATTATATCGTTGTCTTCAAAAATCCGCAAGATCGCGCGCAAATTCAGCACCTAGCCTGCCAGGTATGTCCCGAGAATCCGCGATTTTTGCAGGAAGTGTATTTCAATGCAATAGCCGCACCGCACGGCTATCTATTATTCGACTTGAAACAATCGACGCCTGAAAATTGTCGATTTCGCGCCTGTATATTTTCCGATAACCAATACCATTACGTTTACGTGCCTCAAAAAGCAATAAAAGTTCGCGATGCGTCGCGCGATGTACCAGTAATGCGCTTCTAATGGCGTTGCGCGGGACTCTCGATAAAAAGCAGATAATTATATTGCAAGCGTTGTGTTATCTGAAGCAAGAGCAACGACGTGCAATTTTGCGCAAAGCAGATGTAACGCTCGTATGCTGTATATGCAAGTGTGCTCTAAACGTTTTACAGGGAAACGTGAGTCTGAACAACGTGCAAAAGAATCATTTTCGGAGGCACGCGACAATTCTTCGACGACTAGCCGCCAAAAGGGGAAATTGGAGCGGTAAGAGGAAGATCATCGCCGAGCACTGTGTCGGATTTCTCAAGCTGCTTCTTGTGCCTGTCTTGGCCTACGCGAGACATGGAATATGCCAGAAAGATGGTACTTATTCCTCATGATAACATAGATCGTCTCGCTGGACTCGCCACTACTGCTGCTGCTACTACTACTACTACTAGTGCAGACCCGTTGCCTTCCGTACAGACTACCGGTATGCCATTATCGCGCCTCGACTCTGAGCTGAGTGAAATTCTGAACTCTCTCTCGTACAAGAGCGAGAGAGAGAAATGGATAGCGTACCAACAGGTTTTACAGCGTTATTTTCACATGGTCGAGTACGATAATGCAGTACCAAATATTTCATCAAAACGAAAAGTAGCAATACTCGATAGCCGTGAGAATAAATCCGACGACGTTTTAATGAACAAAGTTAAAACTCGACTCAATGACACACTCATTATCGATAGCGTACCAAAAAAATTTTAATCTAAAGCAATATCGTTGCTTCGCAATTTGCATCGCAGCGCCGTTGGTAAAAAAATGACATGGGATCGTAACGGTGTTGTTTCCATAGACGGCAGAAGAATTTCAAATTCCAATATCGTTGATCTTGTTAACGATGCTATGCGAGCTAGAAAACGCGAGAAACCCATCGGACGATCTCACTTTGCCAAACTCCTGCGAGCGATACAGATGCCACGCGAATTTATCGGCAATCCCGAGTTACTACACGAGCCTACACCTACATCATCCTCGACACCACAGCGGCGTCTTATCTTACCGCGCGATAACGATAGTAGCAGCAGCAACAGCAGCAACGGTAGCAACAACAACGAGGCCGAGACCGCACACTCAAACAGAGATTTAATGCTCACGGCTCAAAACGACATCATCAAGGGGCATGAGGGGGATGAAGAAAAGGACGAACAATTGCAAAACATCGCACAAGCAGAATATCGACCCTTTCAAACAGTTAGAAAAGAAAAAGAAAAAGAATCCGTTTAACTGGTCGTCGCTAAAATTATGAAAATTCTTCAAAAAATCTATTATGACACCGCTCATCCTGCTTCCTATTCTCGAGCAAAAAATTTAGCACAGGATCGAAGAGTAGCGCGAAAAAATGTTTTACCATGGCTCGAGACACAGGATTCATATAACATGCATCGCCTCGTGCGACGACGATTTGCCCGTCGTACGTACAGCGTGAGTAATATAGACGATGTATGGGAAGCTGATTTAGCTGATCTTCGCTCGATAGCCACGTACAACGATGGGTACGCGTATCTGCTTGTTGTTATTGATGTGTTGAGCAAATACGCGTGGGTCGAGGCTTTGCGTGACAAAACGAGCGCGAACGTGGCCCTTGGTCTCACACGCATACTCGCGCGCAGTAACAATCGTCGCCCGCAACAATTGCAAACTGATCGAGGCAAAGAATTTATCGGCGCACCGTTTCAGCAAATTCTCAAGAAAAAGAATATCGATTTTCACGCTGCTCGTAACCCTGATATAAAAGCCTCGATTGCCGAACGCTTTAATCGAACAATAAAAGAGCGAATGTGGCGCTACTTTACATACACGCGAAATAAGCGTTACACCGATGTTTTACAAAATTTTTTATATGCTTATAATCACACTAGACACAGCGGAACGCGTATTCCTCCGAGCGAAGTAACCCTCGAAAATGCCTCTATAGCCCGAGACAATTTAGCACGGCGTTACGAGCGTAACGCGAAAAAAATTAAAAAGCCTAAATACAGCGTCGGTGACTTGGTACGTATCAGTACAGCTAAAGCAGCTTTCGTGAAAGGATATGAGCGTGGTTGGAGTAACGAATTATTCAAGATTCAACGAATATCGGTGAATCGAGAGCCATTCGTGTATATTTTACACGATCTGAATAACGAGACTATCGACGGTATTTTCTACGAAGCAGAATTATCACGAGTACGAGTGCCTCCGTCATCTGAGAAGACGAAAGAGAAGAAGAGGACAAAGAAGAAGAACGCTCGGGATCATCGTCCGTGATAAATATGAGCTCCAAGGATAGCTCTTTCTTTGTCGTACTACTGATGAAGTAGTATGCAGTATTTTCCGGATAATACGACGACGAAATTTATTACAAAACTACCGCGTCAGATACGCTTGCACGGAGAATGGTCTGTTTCTCTTGTGGAAATTGCTTAACCGATGACTCTTTTACATGTTCCTACTGTAGGAAATCTCGTAACTTTTGAGGATGGTGATTATGATTTATCGGGTTTTAATCTTTTAACACGGAGACGCGCTGATAGAAACCAAGTTCCACTTGGTGTATATCGCTCTATAGACGCTCTTTTGGAGAGTATAAAAAAGTTACCTCACGTGGCCAATCATTTGCGCTTTAAATCGCTTCCGAGCAGACAGGTCGAAGTGGCGCGCGTATGCGACGATCTACGATACCACGACTTTCGCGTATCGCCCGCTTCGCAAGGCTACTAGGATTCTCGGAAGAGGCCTGTAGGTCAGTAATGATAGAACCGCATTGCGAATACAAAAGATCGAGGCCTGCATCTCTCACCGGTGCTATACCGGGCAGCATGTTTTTATACACAGATATCTGCGAGAGCTATATTACAGGCGATGTACAAACACCCCTCTTACGAGTTGTTCCTATTGATACTGATGACTGTCCATATGGTTCGATAAAAATTAAATCGTTTTCAACGCCACGATATATACCTCTCTTGCGCAATAATTTACACACTATCGAGATCGATATAACAGACGAATGTGAGGATCCTATACCATTCGAGCAGGGAACGTTGAGTATGACACTACATTTCAAAAGGTCCCACGATTGATTACACCACTATGGATGATATTGACAATGTGCATCACGGATAGGGTCGTCGCGGGTACGGTGGCATTAGCCATGTTTATATCGGAACACCTAATCAAGGAGGACACGGTATCGGCAGCTTTCTCGGGGGCCTGTTTCGTCGAGTGTTACCACTTTTAAAGAAGGGCGCTGAAGCAGTTGGAAAAGAGGCGTTGCGCGCTGGTGTAAACGTAGCCGGTGATATCCTCGATAGAAATATAGCTGTGAAAGATGCTATTCGCGAGAGACCGCGAGAATCAGGCAGTAATCTCAAACGCAAAGCCTCTGAAAAAATTGACACTCCCATGCGGGGTTCTGGTTATAAAAAGCGCAAAATTTCACGAATTCCTCATTCATCGAACAAACTTAAACCACGACGTATCTCCCGTAGAAATAAAAGTGTAATGAAGAGAAAAGTAATAAAGAAGAAGAAGAGTAATAAGAACAATAAGAAGAAGAAGACTCGTAAACGAACAGTTGCAGATATTTTTGGATAGCTGAAACAAGATGGCTTTTCTACATGCGCACTCGTGCGAGTGTCTTAAATCGGAACTTGAATTATTTTTACTCCCACCGACGCAAACTACTATCGAAGGCTCCAATTGGGTGTATTACAAACGAATATCTTCGCTAACAGATGATTCACTGATTGAATTTGTTATTCCTGGACAGGGTGATGAGTATATCGATTCCATCGTAGGATTCCATCGTACGAGGTGTTCCAGAGATCTGGCCCGATGATCGATCCCTGGGCTGCGCCTGAGGTGATAACTTTTCTCTGTTGTCCTTCTCGTGTGTCGTAGGGCAGCACTCGGTCCTTTAAGTAGTCGTCCACCATCGCGAGGAGGTACGCTGGTAGCTGGAAATGTAGCTTTAGCGCCCGCATCATGTCGCACCATCTTGCTGAATTGAAGACATTCTTCACGTCGAGCGTAGCCAATACCACGATCTCTTGGGAGTAATGGTTGCTCTCCCGCGTT
The DNA here is from genome assembly GCA_963942595.1 of Cylloceria caligata. Classification (NCBI taxonomy): domain Eukaryota; kingdom Metazoa; phylum Arthropoda; class Insecta; order Hymenoptera; family Ichneumonidae; genus Cylloceria; species Cylloceria caligata. Next base: position 25,194,384 of record OZ012709.1, on the reverse strand, counting down.
CCCTCAACTGTCCTCATGACCTCTTGAACTGCGTCTACCGTAGATCGTCCTTTCCTGAAACCGAATTGTCTATCGGACAGGTCACCTGCTTCCCGTATCGCTGTATGTAGTCGCGGCTTGATCATCCTCTCCAGCAAATTCCCGGCCGTGTCCAACATGCACAGCGGCCTGTAGGCTGACGGGGAGTTAAAGTCTCCTTTGCCTTCGCTGATTCACACCAGACGCTGCGTCTTCCAGCGTTTGGGAAAAACTCCGCTCTTCGGGCAGCAGTTGTACATGTCGAGAAGCAGTTTCGGGTGGGCGCCTGCCACCGCTTTTAACACTTCTGCCGGTACGCCGTCGGTTCCTGGGGCCTTCCCGTTCTGCAGTGATTAGGTCGTAGGTCCCTGTTGATCCTTGGTGCGTTTCCTCCTTCAAATAATTCGAACGTGATGTATTGTTGGTCGCTGCCTTTGAAGTCTTCAATCACCGTCCATTTTCTCACACATGGCACTGCGCGAACGAAATGTCCGGTATCGTTCCCCTGTAGCCTGGTCGTCGGAAAGTCGCAGTCGAACCGGTGTTGAGCACTGTGAGGCTTAGTCGTGAAACCATTTCCATTATTCGCCTGCCTCTGCCGTCTGGATGCGACATACCCTATTCGATCGCTCGCGCATTAAAATCTCCAGCCACGATGATTTTTCCTCCCATGTCGCGTAGTTTGTCTTCCAGGCTGTTGAGCTTCTCTTCAAAATGCCCGATGCCTTCATTGGGCGTGAAGTAGCAGCTCACGTAGTAAACGTCCCTATGTTTAATGCAGACAAAGCCGTTTCCCCTTCCGTGATCTTCTACTCGGCCTTTTCCGGGATTCGGGACCCAAATGGCTGCAGTGCCCAGGTTGTCCGCGTACCAGCTTGTATTCACTTTATCACGATATTGTTCACTGATAATAATCACATCACATTTTTTTTCGCGCACCAGTTGTGTCAGGAAGTCGTCGGCCGTCCTGCTCCTGTTCAGATTTCCTTGAAGTACCCTTGTCATTTCGGGCTCCTGTTCTTAGCACTTTCTAACGCTCTCCGAAAAGCGGCACATTTCCCTGTTCCCGGCACATGGGACGATTGCGCTTTGTCCGCGCACAAAACACACCGCGCTTCCCTATCGCACTTAGCGCCTTTATGACCGGTTTCACCACACGTATAACAGAGTTTACTTCTATCCGGACCACTACAGTTTTTGGCTTGATGCCCATACCCCAAGCACCTGAAGCACCGCATTACAGATATCCGTTTCCGAATTCTACAGCTGACCCAGCCAACTTTGATCTTGCCCTTGTGGATGAGTTCGGTTGCCTTTATTTCATCTATCTCGATAAGAGCGGATTTCTGGCCCCTGTAAATCGTTTCGGGTACTCGGACTTTAACATTATCTACTTGACCCGGGTACTCGCGTGCCAAGGCGTCAAGCACATCTTCTTCTTCAGTTGCTCCGTCGAGGTCTCTAATCTCGAGGGTCATCTTCGGGATGAGTTAAGTGACTTTGCCCGTACTTCCCAGTGCATCTCTCAGGGCCTTGGTGAAGACGTCCTTATTCTTCTGGTTGCTGCCTAGCTTCAGCAGAATTTCACCCTTGTGAGTCTGACGGATGGCTTTGATGTCCGTCTCCGTGTCTGCAGGGTTTACTTTGGCGCGGATGTCCTTCAGTATCTCTGCGTAGGTTTTCCCCGTTTCCGGCCTGATAAGAACGGCTTCGCCGCGCGGCCTATCCCGGATGCGTTTGTTCCGCTCCCTTTGGCGTTTCGTTAATAATAATAATAATAATAATCATCCTACCCAAGTGTGTCGCCTTGCCGCGGCGGGGGGGGCTTGCGTTTCTGCAATGAACTTTGGAACTCGGCCGGCGGGGGCTCTGGCTCCTGGCAGGTCTAACCTTGCCGAACAGGTCCAGGGGGAGCAGGCAGACTAAGAACACACAACATCAAAAGCTACGGTGGAAGGCATCGTGCCTACGGCTGCATGGCCGCAATGATGTAAACTAAAGCGGTCGCGAACGATCCCTGCAGGGCACCGGGTGGAACCCTGCAGTATTTACACCTTACCTGGACAAGGCGGCTCTGCCTAGGCGGACCTACATTCCGACCTACTCGTGGGATGAATATGGAGAAACTTTTAAAAGAAATAAAACCTAAACAGAAGAAGGAGTTGGTAAAAACATCGACCGAGGAGGAGCTCAGGACAATCGGAGAACTCGCGACGGACTATATCGGGGGAGAGTCGAACGATGATAGCTTGACGAACGTGACCGAAAATGTCAACCTAAGAAAGAGAAGTAGACTTCAGTCATGTTCGTCAACAGGCACCGAAGATCGATCACTACATCAGAAGACAAAGAAATTAAGATTCAGAAAGAGAGAAACGACACCACCACCCATGGATGAGAGTAAAACGGTTCCACCTGTCATCGGAAATATAAGGAGGCATCGAGAAGAACCTGAAACCTCCTCATTCGACAATGACAATAAGAACGAACCCGATTTGACAGAGTTATTACAACTCATTCATGAGACTGCGACGAAAATGGACGAGGCAGCGGCAATACAGAAAAATATGAATATGGCGGTAAAAACCGGCATTAAGACGATTCTTGAGGCCACCGACGCTGCGCTAAACATGCAAAGCAGGACAGCCTCGAAGAGACGAATGATAGCAGACGACCTGACAGAGACAGTAACGGAGACAACGGAACCGGCGACGCGACCGACGAAACGCAAACGGGAGGTGACGAAGACCCCACCAGAGGCCCGGCAGAAGCAACCCCCGAGAACGGAGGAGGCTGAAACCTGGACAACATTGAGGAAACGAAAAAAGAAAAAAAAAACAAACGACGGAACCGAAAAACAAAACGGTGGAGACGAACGTACCGACCCAGGTTGAAAACGCAGACCGACCCCCAAACATAGGGAAACGGCTGTACTGGTCAAACCTGGGAAAGACAACACGTACTCGGACATCGTACGGAAGATAAGGACGACGGTCGACCCGACGAGCAGTCATGTACAGGTGACGGCTCTAAGGAAGACCAAAGACGGACGGTGTCTCATCAAGATACAGACAGACACGGACAGACGAGAACAATTTCAGCGCGCGCTACAGGACGCGGTCGGGGACACGGGCAGCGTAAGGACCGTGACTTCCAGGGCGCAACTGGAGATCATGGACCTGGACTGCGTTACCACCGCGGAGGACGTGATACGGGCGCTGAGACGAGAAACGGGACGAGACGGCGACTTTGGTGTTCACATCTTCGGCCCGAACCGGGCTTAGCAGTACATGGCGGTCTGCGACCTAGAGACGCGGGAAGCCGAGGTGCTGCTGGGCCGAGGCCGGATCGGGATAGGATGAGTGCGATGCCGACTACGACAGCGATTGACGGTGACCAAATGCCACAAGTGCCTGGGCTACGGACACACAAAGACGAACTGCACGAACACGGATCGGACAAAAAGCTGCAGGAAATGCGGCGAGACGGGACATTACGCGACGGACTGTAGAAACAGACCGGCATGCCCTCTGTGCTCTGAGGCGGGGCACGGGGACGTAGCGCACCTTGCGGGAACCGGAAGGTGTGCGGTATTCCGAGCTGCGCTGGAGGAGTGCAGGAAGCAAGCCGGAAGATGGACAGAATAGTTCAGGGAAATCTGAACAGGAGTAGGACAGCAGACATGCTACTACCACAGATAGCTGACAAACTTGACGCTGATATTCTGATCCTGTGCGAACCGTACAGGAGAAGAGCGACACAAACGTACATTACGAACGAGACGGAGACCACAGCTATCTGGGTAAGAGGCGCTGCCCAATCTCGAATAACAAACTGCGGTGTCGGGGACGATTACGTCTGGGCAAGGGTCGGCGCTGTCACGTACGCCAGCGTCTACCTGACACCCAACTGCACCGCGGCGGATTTCGAGAGAAAAGTAGCGCTCCTGGAGGACGGAATCAGGGATCTGCCTGGAGACGTTATTATCGGGGGCAACTTCAACGCGCGGGCGATCGAGTGGGGAATGACAACAACAAACAAACGTAGACGGTTACTGCTAGAGATGGCTGCAAGGCTGGACCTGGTAGTAGCCAATACAGGAAACATACCGACGTACAGACGACCAGGGTTTGGAGACTCCATCCCTGACGTCACAATGACATCGGACGGAATATCGCCACGGATAGAGCAGTGGCGGGTGTTCGACGGCTATACGGCCAGCGATCACCAGTACATTGTCTTCGAAGTGGCAGGACAAACGGCGACGAGACGGACGAGGACCCAATACCCCCCGAGGTGGAACCTCAACAAACTCGACTTACGAAAATTTTCGGAGGAGCTGGCGGCAGCACCAGCACCAATGACGAAAGTCCCTCCTGAACTGACTGGCCGGCAAAGGGCGGAAAGACTCACGGACGAGACGGCCAAACTGACGGACCGGCTGTGCAACAGCACAATGCCGAAACGACGACATAGACCAAACAGGCAACCACAATACAGGTGGACGGACGAAATAGCCGAGCTGCGCAGGCTCTGCTTGGCAAACCGCCGACGAGTTACGAGGGCTGGGGGAAGACCCGAAAGGGAAAACCTCCAAGCCACTTACAAGACGTCACGAAAAACACTTACGAACGCCATAAGGGACAGCAAAACGCAATGCTGGAAGCAGCTCTGCGAGGAGGTGAACGAAGACCCCTGGGGAACCGGTTACAAAATTGTGACTGGCAAACTAGGGGCCCGAGTTCCACTTGAACTCAAAGATGCCGAAACCGCAGAACGGATTGTTGACGGACTGTTTCCGACTCACCCGATACGGACGAACGTGACAGACGACACGGAAGCCCCGGCGGCCCCCATATTTACCGTGGAGGAGCTCTCCAAAGCGACTGCCGCGATGAAGACTGGCAAGGCGCCGGGACCAGACGGAGTACCGGCGGAGATTCTCCGGCTGATGGTTCGCCTGAGGCCGGAGATATTTCTTGACCTGTACAACACGAGCTTGACGACGGGAACGTTCAGTGACCGGTGGAAGACGGCAAGGCTAGTTCTTATCCCTAAGGGTAAGGGCGACCCCAATACGCCGTCAGCCTACCGGCCGCTGAGTTTACTCGACACAACGGGTAAACTCTATGAACAACTACTAAAACCGAGACTGACGGACGCGATACAGACCAGCGGAGGCCTCTCAGACCGGCAGTTCGGCTTCAGGAGGGGACGATCAACGATTGGAGCGATTCAAAAAGTGGTCGATTCCTTCCTGGATTTGGAGAGACATTGCCATGCAGCGCGACCAATCGTTCTGCTGGCGACCTTGGACATCAGGAACGCCTTCAGCTCGGCCAGGTGGGTTGACATCCTGGAGGCGCTTGAAGGCAACTTCGGGGTTCCGGCTTACCTGGCTCGGGTGGTGGGCGACTACCTAAGAAACAGAAGGATCACGTACGAGACGACTGAAGGACCGGTGACGAGACAAATCACCGCGGGGGTTGCACAAGGGTCCATACTGGGACCAGACTTTTGGAACGGACTCTACGACAGCTTGCTCAGGCTGGAATTGCCGCTTGGCATTTTCCTTGTCGCCTACGCTGACGACGTGGCGGCGGTGATCACCGAGCGATCTCCAGACCTGGCACAGCAAAAACTGAACCAGACGATGCGGCGAGTGGGCCGTTGGATGACGGACCACGGACTACAACTCGCAACAGAAAAGACAGAACTGACTTTCCTTAGCAGAAGACGCATACAGACGAGACTACCCATGTGGGTCGGGACGGATGAAATCAAGGCCGGAGGTGAAGTCAAGTACCTCGGAGTGACCCTAGATACGAAGATGACCTTCTGGCCTCATATACAAAAAACATGCAAGAAGGCGGCTAAGAGAATAGCATCCTTAAGCCGCCTAATGGCCAACACAAACAGGCCGAGACCGGGAAAACGACGACTCTTAATGACGACAGCCCACTCTATCCTCCTGTACGGCGCGGAGATCTGGGCAGATGCCCTGAAGACAAAGAAGTACTGCCACGCCATGACAACGGTACAAAGACAGGGTGCGCTGAGGATCGCCTGCTCCTACCGAACTGTCTCTGCACAAGCAGTCTTAGTGGTTGCGGGCGTAATCCCCGTGGACCTCCTAGCTTTCGAGCGAAAGAGGATCTACGGGAGAAGCGCGGACATAAGACGGGAGGATGCGGCAGTCGCGGAACGTGACAAGACGATACAGACTTAGCACGAACAATGGACAGAAAGAGCGACAGGCAACTGGACAAGACGACTAATAAAGGACCTGAGACCGTGGATCGAAAGGGATTTTGGGGACGTAAATTTTTACATCACCCAGTTCCTGACGGGACACGGTTACTTTAGACGGTACCTTTATAACATGGACAGAGTACGGACGCCAGACTGTAAGTACTGTGGACACGAACGAGACGACGCGGAACACACATTTTTTGGGTGCGACCGCTGGACAGGACTTCGACTGGAACTGGAGACGATTGTTGGCAGCATCACCCCGGACAACATTGTTCAGGTGATGCTCCACTCGACAGAATGGTGGCAACTAGTTGCCACCTATACAGAGACGATACTGCGACGAAAAAACGTAGACGGCTGCCTCACCTAACCGAGCAGACAGACTGACGTGACGCGACAGGTTACAGACAGCAAGACGAACGGACGAACACGGACAGAACCCCCAGCCAGAAGTAATACCAAAATAGTTCCTGGTCTGGGGGAGGACAACAAGGAGAGGGCGGTTTAGTGGGTAGGCCTATTTTTTTGGGAGTCCCACATACCCCCCCAGTTCAAAAGACTGGAGGATATCCGTAAAAAGGATTCCGCAACTCCTTGTATAAATAATAATAATAATAATAATAATAATAATAATAATAATAATAATAATAATAATAATAATAATAATAATAATAATAATAATAATAATAATAATAATAATAATAATAATAATAATAATAATCCCTCCCTCCCAAGTGTGTCGCCTTGCCACGGCGGGGGGGGCTCGCGTTTCTGCAATGAACTTTGGAGCTCGGCCGGCGGGGGCTCTGGCCCCTGGCAGGTCTAACCTTGCCGGACAGGTCCAGGGGGAGCAGGCAGACTAAGAACACACAACATCAAAAGCTACGGTGGAAGGCATCGTGCCTACGGCTGCATGGCCGCAATGATGTAAACTAAAGCGGTCGCGAACGATCCCTGCAGGGCACCGGGTGGAACCCTGCAGTATTTACACCTTACCTGGACAAGGCGGCTCTGCCTAGGTGGACATACATTCCGACCTACTCGTGGGATGAATATGGAGAAACTTTTAAAAAAAATTAAACCTAAACAGAAGAAGGAGATGGTAAAAACATCGACCGAGGAGGAGCTCAGGACAATCGGAGAACTCGCGACGGACTATATCGGGGGAGAGTCGAACGATGATAGCTTAGCGAACGTGACAGAAAATGTAAACCTAAGAAAGAGAAGTAGACTTCAATCATATTCGTCAACAGGCACCGAAGATCGATCCCTACATCAGACGACAAAGAAATTAAAATTCAGAAAAAGCGAAACGACACAGCCACGCATGGAAGAAAGTAAAACGGTTCCACCTGTCATCGGAAATATAAGGAGGCATCGAGAAGAACCTGAAACCTCCTCATTCGACGATGACAATAAGAACGAACCCGATTTGACAGAGTTATTACAACTCATTCATGAGACCGCGACGAAAATGGACGAAGCAGCGGCAATACAAAAAAATATGAATATGACAGTGAAAACCGGCATAAAGACGATTCTCGAGGCCGCCGACGCTGCGCTAAACATGCAAAACAGGACAGCCTCGAAGGGACGAATGATGGCAGACGACCTGACAGAGACAGAAACGGAGACAACGGAACCGGCGACGCGACCGACGAAACGAAAACGGGAGGCGACGAAGACCACACCAGAGGCCCGGCAGAAGCAACCCCCGAGAACGGAGGAGGCCGGAACCTGGACAACCGTGAGGAAACGAAAAAAGAAAAAGAAAACAACGAAACCGAAAAACAAAACGGACGAGACGAACGTACCGACCCGGGCTGAAAAGCGCAGACCGACCCCCAAACATAGGGGAACGGCTGTACTGGTCAAACCTGGGAAAGACAACACGTACTCGGACATCGTACGGAAAATAAGGACGACGATCGACCCGACGAGCAGTCATGTACAGGTGATGGCTCTAAGGAAGACCAAAGACGGACGGTGTCTCATCAAGATACAGATAGACACGGACGGACGAGAACAGTTTGAGCGCGCACTACAGGACGCGGTTGGGGACACGGGCAATGTAAGGACCATGACTCCTAGGGCGCAACTGGAGATCATAGACCTGGACTGCGTTACCACCGCGGAGGACGTGATACGGGCGCTGAGACGAGAAACGGGAAGAGACGGCGACTTTGGTGTCCACATCTTCGGCCCGAACCGGGCCGAGCAGTACATGGCAGTCTGCGACCTCGAGACGCGGGAAGCCGAGGTGCTGCTGGACCGGGGCCGGATCGGGATAGGATGGGTGCGATGCCGACTACGACAACGATTGACGGTGACCAAATGCTACAAGTGCATGGGCTACGGACACACAAGGACGAGCTGCACGAACGCGGATCGGACAAAGAACTGCAGGAAATGCGGCGAGACGGGACATTACGCGACGGACTGTAAAAACAGACCGGCTTGCCCTCTCTGCTCTGAGGCGGGGCACGGGGACGTAACGCACCTTGCGGGAACCGGAAGGTGTGCGGTATTTCGGGCTGCGCTGGAGGAGTGCAGGAAGCGGGCCGGAAGACGGACAGAATAGTTCAGGGAAACCTGAACAGGAGTAGGACAGCAGACATGCTACTACCACAGATAGCTGACGAACATGACGCCGACATTCTGATCCTGTGCGAACCGTACAGGAGAAGAACGACACAAACGTACATTACGAACGAGACAGAGACCACAGCTATCTGGATAAGGGGCGCTGCCCAATCTCGAATAGTTAGCTGCGGTGTCGGGGACGATTACGTCTGGTTAAGAGTCGGCGCTGTCACTTACGTCAGCGTCTACCTGACACCCAACTGTGCCGCGGCGGATTTTGAGAGGAAAGTAGCGCTCCTTGAAGACGAAATCAGGGATCTGCCTGGAGACGTTATTATCGGGGGCGACTTCAACGCGCGGGCAATCGGGTGGGGAATGACAGCAACGAACAAACGTGGACGGTTGCTACTGGAGATGGCTGCAAGGCTGAACCTGGTAGTAGCCAATACAGGAAACATACCGACGTACAGACGACCAGGGTTTGGAGACTCCATCCCTGACGTCACAATGACATCGGACAGAATATTGCCACAGATAAAGCAGTGGCGGGTGTTCGATGACTATACGGCCAGCGACCACCAATACATTGTCTTCGAAGTGACAAGACAAACGGCGACGAGACGGACGAGGACCCAACACCCCCCGCGGTGGAACCTCAACAAACTCGACGTACAAAAATTTTCGGAGGAGCTGGTGGTAGCACCAGCACCGATAACAAAAATCCCCCCTGAGCTGACTGGCCGGCAAAGGGCGGAAAGACTGGTGGACGAGACGGCCAAACTGACGGACCGGCTGTGCAACAACACAATGCCGAAACGACGATATCGACAGAACAGACAGCCACAATACTGGTGGACGGACGAAATAGCCGAACTACGAAGGGTCTGCTTGACAAGCCGACGACTAGTGACGAGGGCTGGGGGAAGACCCGAAAGGGAAAACCTCCAAGCCAAATATAAGACAGCACGAAAAGCACGGACGAGCGCGATACGAGACAGCAAGACGCGTTGCTGGAAGAGGCTCTGCGAGGAGGTGGATCAGGATCCCTGGGGTACTGGTTACAAAATCGTGACTGGTAAACTAGGAGCCCGGGTACCACCAGAACTCAAAGACGCCGAATCCGCACGACGGATCGTCGACGGCTTATTTCCTACGCACCCGATACGGACGGACGTTACAGATGACACGGACACACCGGCAGCCCCCATCTTCACGGCGGAAGAGCTCACTAGGGCATCCAACGCAATGAAGACTGGTAAAGCACCGGGACCGGACGGAGTACCGGCGGAGATTATCCGGCTGATGGTCAACCTGAGGCCGGAGATATTTCTCGACCTGTACAACACGTGCTTGACGACGGGGACGTTCTGCGGCCGGTGGAAGGCGGCGAGGCTGGTTCTTATCCCCAAAGGTAGGGGCGACCCCAGCACGCCGTCAGTCTACCGGCCGTTGAGTTTACCTGGCACGGCGGGTAAACTCTACGAACAATTACTGAGACCAAGACTGACGGACGTGATACAGACCAGCGGAGGCCTTTCAGACCTGCAGTTCGGCTTCAGGAGGGGTCGATCGACGATTGGAGCGATTTAAAAAGTGGTCAACTCCTTCCTGGACTTAGACAGACATTGCCACGCAGCACGACCAATCGTCCTGCTGGCGACCTTGGACGTCAGGAACGCCTTCAACTCGGCTAGGTGGGTCGATATCCTGGAGGCGCTTGAAAGCAACTTCGGGGTTCCGGCTTACTTGGCTCGGGTGGTGGGGGACTACCTGAAAAACAGACAGATTACGTACGAGACAACTGAAGGACCGGTGACAAGGCAAATCACCGCCAGGGTCGCACAAGGGTCCATACTGGGACCAGATTTTTGGAACGGACTGTACGACAGGTTGCTCAGGCTGGAAATGCCGCTCGGCGTACTCCTCGTCGCTTACGCTGACGACGTGGCGGCGGTGATCACCGAGCGGTCTCCGGATCTGGCACAGCTAAAACTGAACCAGACGATGTGACGAGTGGGACGATGGATGACGGACCACGGACTACAACTCGCGACAGAAAAGACAGAACTGACGTTCCTTAGTAGAAGACGTATACAGACGAGACTTCCTATGTGGGTCGGGACGGACGAAATCGTGGCCGGGGGGGAAGTCAAGTATCTGGAGGTAACTCTAGATACGAAGATGACCTTCTGGCTTCATATACAAAAAACAGCCCAGAAGGCGGCCGAGAGGATAGCATCCTTAAGCCGCCTGATGGCAAACACGACTGGACCGAGACCGGGGAAGAGAAGATTATTAATGGCGACGGCCCACTCGATCCTCCTCTACGGCGCAGAGATCTGGGCGGATGCCCTGAAGACAAAGAAATACTGCCACGCGATGACGACGGTACAAAGACGGGTTGCGCTGAGAATCGCCTGCTCCTATCGAACTGTCTCTGCACAGGCAGTTTTGGTGGTGGCCGGCGTAATCCCCGAATACCTCCTAGCTTTCGAACGACAGAGAATCTACGGGAAAAGCGCGGACATAAGACGGGAGGATGCGGCAGTTGCGGAGCGCAACAGGACGACACAGACTTGGCAAGACCGATAGACAGAAGAACGTACAGGCAACTGGACAAGACGACTTATAAAGGACCTGAGACCGTGGATCCGAAGGAAGTTTGGGGACGTGAACTCTTACGTTACCCAGCTCCTGACCGGACACGGCTACTTCCGAAGGTACCTTTACAACATGAACAGAGTACGGACGCCAGACTGTAAGTACTGCGGACACGAACGAGATGACGCGGAGCACACATTTTTTGTGTGTGACCGCTGGACAGGACCCGGATTAGAACTCGAGACGATTGTTGGTAGCATCACTCCGGACAACATTGTCCGGGTGATGTTTCACTCAACAGAATGGTGACAACTAGTTGCCACCTATACAGAGACGATACTACGACGAAAAAACGTAGACGGCTGCCTCGCCTAACCGAGCAGACAGACGGACGTGACGCGACAGGTTACAGACAGCAAGACGAACAGACGAACACAGACAGAACCCCCAGCCAGAAGTAATACCAAAATAGTTCCTGGTCTGGGGGAGGGCAACAAGGAGAGGGCGGTTTAGTGGGTAGGCCTACTTTTTTGGGAGTCCCACATACCCCCCCAGTTCAAAAGACTGGGGGATATCCGTAAAAAGGATTCCGCAACTCCTTGTATAAATAATAATAATAATAATAATAATAATAATAATAATAATAATAATAATAATAATAATAATAATAATAATAATAATAATAATAATAATAATAATAATAATAATAATAATAATAATAATAATAATAATAATAATAATAATAATAATAATAATAATAATAATAATAATAATAATAATAATAATAATAATAATGATAATAATAATAATAATAATAATAATAATAATAATAATAATAATAATAATAATAATAATAATAATAATAATAATAATAATAATAATAATAATAATAATAATAATAATAATAATAATAATAATAATCCCTCCCAAGTGTGTCGCCTTGCCGCGGCGGGGGGGCTTGCGTTTCTGCAATGAACTTTGGAGCTCGGCCGGCGGGGGCTCTAGCCCCTGGCAGGTCTAACCTTACCGGACAGGTCCATGGGGAGCAGGCAGACTAAGAACACACAACATCAAAAGCTACGGTGGAAGGCATCGTGCCTACGGCTGCATGGCCGCAATGATGTAAACTAAAGCGGTCGCGAACGATCCCTGCAGGGCACCGGGTGGAACCCTGCAGTATTTACACCTTACCTAGACAAGGCGGCTCTGCCTAGGCAGACCTACATTCCGACCTACTCGTGGGATTAATATGGAGAAACTTTTAAAAGAAATAAAACCTAAGCAGAAGAAGGAGTTGGAAAAAACATCGACCGAGAAAGAGCTCAGGACAATCGGAGAACTCGCGACGAACAATATCGGGGGAGAGTCGAACGATGATAGCTTGGCGAACGTGACCGAAAGTGTCAACCTGAGAAAGAGAAGTATACTTCAGTCATGTTCGTCAACAGGCACGGAAGATCGATCTCTACATCAGAAAAAAAAGAAATTAAGATACAGAAAGAGAGAAACGACACCGCCACCCATGGAAGAGGGTAAAACGGTTCCACCTGTCGTCGGAAATATAAGGAGGCATCGAGAAAAACCTGGAACCTCCTCATTCGACGATGACAGTGGGAACGAGCCCGATTTGACAGAGTTATTACAACTCATTCATGAGACCGCGACGAAAATGGAAGAGGCAGCGGCAATACAGAAAAATATGAATATGGCGGTAAAAACCGGCATTAAGACGATTCTTGAGGCCGCCGACGCTGCGCTAAACATGCAAAGCAGGACAGCCTCGAAGGGACAAATGATGGCAGACGACCTGACAGAGACAGAAACGGAGACAACGGAACCGGCGACGCGACCGACGAAACGGAAACGGGAGACGACGAAGACCCCACCAGAGGCCCGACAGAAGACACCCCCAAGAACGGAGGAGGCCGCAACCTGGACAACCGTGAGGAAACGAAAAAAGAAGAAAAAAACGACGGAACCGAAAAACAAAACGGACGAGACGAACGTACCGACCCAGGCTGAAAAGCGCAGACCGACCCCCAAACATAGGGGAACGGCTGTACTGGTCAAGCCTGGGAAAGACAACACGTACTCGGACATCGTACGGAAGATAAGGACGACGGTCGACCCGACGAGCAGTCATGTACAGGTGATGGCTCTAAAGAAGACCAAGGACGGACGGTGTCTCATCAAGATACAGACAGACACGGACGGACGAGAACAGTTTGAGCGCGCACTACAGGACGCGGTTGGGGACACGGGCAGTGTAAGGACCGTGACTTCTAGGGTGCAACTGGAGATCATGGACCTGGACTGCGTTACCACCGCGGAGGACGTGATACGGGCGCTGAGACGAGAAACGGGACGAGACGGCGACTTTGGTGTCCACATCTTCGGCCCGAACCGGGCCGAGCAGTACATGGCGGTCTGCGACCTCGAGACGCGGGAAGCCGAGGTGCTGCTGGACCGGGGCCGGATCGGGATAGGATGGGTGCGATGCCGACTACGACAACGATTGACGGTGACCAAATGCTACAAATGCCTGGGCTACGGACATACAAGGACAAGCTGCACGAACGCGGATCGGACAAAGAACTGCAGGAAATGCGGCGAGACGGGACATTACGCGACGGACTGTAAAAACAGACCGGCTTGCCCACTGTGCTCTGAGGCGGGACACGGGGACGTAGCGCACCTTGCGGGAACCGGAAGGTGTGCGGTATTCCGGGCTGCGCTGGAGGAGTGCAGGAGGCAGGCCGGAAGACGGACAGAATAGTTCAGGGAAACCTGAACAGGAGTAGGACAGCAGACATGCTACTACCACAGATAGCTGACGAACATGACGCCGACATTCTGATCCTGTGCGAACCGTACAGGAGAAGAACGACACAAACGTACATTACGAACGAGACAGAGGCCACAGCTATCTGGGTGAGGGGCGCTGCCCAATCTCGAATAATTAACTGCGGTGTCGGGGACGATTACGTCTGGGCAAGGGTCGACGCTGTCACTTACGTCAGCGTTTACCTGATACCCAACTGCACTGCGGCGGATTTCGAGAGGAAAGTGGCGCTCCTTGAAGACGGAATCAGGAATCTGCCTGGAGACGTTATCATCGGGGGAGACCTCAACGCGCGGGCGATCGAGTGGGGAATGACAACAACGAACAAACGTGGACGGCTGCTGCTGGAGATGGCCGCAAGGCTAGACCTGGTAGTAGCAAATACGGGAAACGTACCGACATACAGACGACCAGGGTTTGGAAACTCTATCCCTGACGTCACAATGACATCGGACAGAATATCGCCACGGATAGGACAGTGGCGGGTTTTCGACGGCTATACGGCCAGCGATCACCAGTACATTGTCTTCGAAGTGGCAGGACAAACGGCGACGAGACGGACGAGGACCCAGTACCCCCCGAGGTGGAACCTCAACAAACTCGACTTACGAAAATTTTCGGAGGAGCTGGCGGCAGCACCAGCACCAATGACGAAGGTCCCCCCTGAACTGACTGGCCGGCGAAGGGCGGAAAGACTCACGGATGAGACGGCCAAACTGACGGACCGGCTGTGCAACAGCACAATGCCGAAACGACGACATAGACCAAACAGGCAACCACAATACTGGTGGACGGACGAAATAGCCGAGCTGCGCAGGCTCTGCTTGGCAAACCGCCGACGAGTTACGAGGGCTGGGGGAAGACCCGAAAGGGAAAACCTCCAAGCCACTTACAAGACGTCACGAAAAACACTTACGAACGCCATAAGGGACAGCAAAACGCGATGCTGGAAGCAGCTCTGCGAGGAGGTGAACGAAGACCCCTGGGGAACCGGTTACAAAATTGTGACTGGCAAACTAGGGGCCCGAGTTCCACTTGAACTCAAAGATGCCGAAACCGCAGAACGGATTGTTGACGGACTGTTTCCGACCCACCCGATACGGACGAACGTGACAGACGACACGGAGGCCCCGGCGGCCCCCATATTTACCGCGGAGGAGCTCTTTAAAGCGACTGCCGCGATGAAGACTGGCAAGGCGCCGGGACCAGACGGAGTGCCGGCGGAGATTCTCCGGCTGATGGTTTGCCTGAGGCCGGAGATATTTCTTGACCTGTACAACACGAGCTTGACGACGGGAACGTTCAGTGACCGGTGGAAGACGGCAAGGCTAGTTCTTATCCCTAAGGGTAAGGGCGACCCCAATACGCCGTCAGCCTACCGGCCGCTGAGTTTACTCGACACAACGGGTAAACTCTATGAACAACTACTAAAACCGAGACTGACGGACGCGATACAGACCAGCGGAGGCCTCTCAGACCGGCAGTTCGGCTTCAGGAGGGGACGATCAACGATTGGAGCGATTCAAAAAGTGGTCGATTCCTTCCTGGATTTGGAGAGACATTGCCATGCAGCGCGACCAATCGTTCTGCTGGCGACCTTGGACATCAGGAACGCCTTTAACTCGACCAGGTGGGTTGACATCCTGGAGGCGCTTGAAGGCAACTTCGGGGTTCCGGCTTACCTGGCTCGGGTGGTGGGCGACTACCTAAGAAACAGACGGATCACGTACGAGACGACTGAAGGACCGGTGACGAGACAAATCACCGCGGGGGTTGCACAGGGGTCCATACTGGGACCAGACTTTTGGAACGGACTCTACGACAGCTTACTCAGGCTGGAATTGCCGCTTGGCGTTTTCCTTGTCGCCTACGCTGACGACGTGGCGGCGGTGATCACCGAGCGATCTCCAGACCTGGCACAGCAAAAACTGAACCAGACGATGCGGCGAGTGGGCCGTTGGATGACGGACCACGGACTACAACTCGCGACAGAAAAGACAGAACTGACTTTCCTTAGCAGAAGACGCATACAGACGAGACTACCCATGTGGGTCGGGACGGACGAAATCGAGGCCGGAGGTGAAGTCAAGTACTTGGGAGTGACCCTAGATACGAAGATGACCTTCTGGCCTCATATACAAAAAACATGCCAGAAGGCGGCTAAGAGGATAGCATCCTTAAGCCGCCTAATGGCCAACACAAACGGGCCAAGACCGGGAAAACGACGACTCCTAATGACGACAGCCCACTCGATCCTCCTGTACGGCGCGGAGATCTGGGCAGATGCCCTGAAGACAAAGAAGTACTGCCACGCCATGACAACGGTACAAAGACAGGGTGCGCTGAGGATCGCCTGCTCCTACCGAACTGTCTCTGCAGAAGCAGTCTTGGTGGTTGCGGGCGTGATCCCCGTGGACCTCCTAGCTTTCGAGCGAAAGAGGATCTACGGGAGAAGCGCGGACATAAGACGGGAAGATGCGGCGGTCGCGGAACGCGACAAGACGATACAGACTTGGCACGAACAATGGACAGAAAGAGCGACAGGCAACTGGACAAGACGACTAATAAAGGACCTGAGACCGTGGATCGAAAGAGCTTTTGGGGACGTAAATTTTTACATCACCCAGTTCCTGACGGGACACGGTTACTTTAGACGGTACCTTTATAACATGGACAGAGTACGGACGCCAGACTGTAAGTACTGTGGACACGAACGAGACGACGCGGAACACACATTTTTTGTGTGCGACCGCTGGACAGGACTCCGACTGGAACTGGAGACGATTGTTGGCAGCATCACCCCGGACAACATTGTTCAGGTGATTCTCCACTCGACAGAATGGTGGCAACTAGTTGCCACCTATACAGAGACGATACTGCGACGAAAAAACGTAGACGGCTGCCTCACCTAACCGAGCAGACAGACTGACGTGACGCGACAGGTTACAGACAGCAAGACGAACGAACGAACACGGACAGAACCCCCAGCCAGAAGTAATACCAAAATAGTTCCTGGTCTGGGGGAGGGCAACAAGGAGAGGGCGGTTTAGTGGGTAGGCCTGCTTTTTTGGGAGTCCCACATACCCCCCCAGTTCAAAAGACTGGAGGATATCCGTAAAAAGGATTCCGCAACTCCTTGTATAAATAATAATAATAATAATAATAATAATAATAATAATAATAATAATAATAATAATAATAATAATAATAATAATAATAATAATAATAATAATAATAATAATAATAATAATAATAATAATAATAATAATAATAATAATAATAATAATAATAATAATAATAATAATAATAATAATAATAATAATAATAATAATAATAATAATAATAATAATAACAATAATAATAATAATAATAATAATAATAATAATAATAATAATAATAATAATAATAATAATAATAATCTCGTGTCGGGTTGCTGCTCCCGCAACGGGCACATCCCCAGGTCGCGGATAGGGGGACGCCTTCTAGATATGAAAGGTACCGAGAATCCTTGGGGTAGACGAAAATCAAGCAACTCCTTGCGGGGGAGGGGCTAGAATCCTCCCGCGGTAAGGTACGCCCGTCGTAGTAGGCGACTTAAATCTAGGAGCTGCCCGTGTCAGGGCTGGGGCACGAAGTGACCCGACCGTATCAGGGAAGGGGATCGTCTTTTGACGACCCTAACCTTGCCAGGAACGGCCACGGATCCCCCGGTTAACAGGCGTCATAAGTAACTCGGGCTGGCGGAAAAACCAGTCACCGGAGACAAAAACCCCGTCACGGCCCAGCTCCACCCAAGCCAACGTGGGAGCAAACGTGCCGAGGGCTGAATGGCACTGGGGTTACAGTGTCGCTCACGATGCCCATGCGGAACCGGGCGAAACCCCATGGTATTTAAGCCTTGCCTCCACAATCAGCCTCTGTGGGGATCGACGCTCGCTTCCTGACGACTCGTGGGAACATAAATGGACACAAATCAAAATAAAACAAAACAAAACGAACAAATACTAGACGCCGACGGTGGGGCTTCGTCAGGGGCATCAGTGTCGGCAAACGGGGACAGAATAACACTGCGCCTTCCAAGACGAACCAGGATGAACAGTGCTCGATGCATAGGAAGCGGAGTAAGTTTTACTTCTGCTGCCTCTGCTAACGACAATGACAATCAGGGTATGCGCACACAGACAGAACAGACAAAAAAGTAAAAACAAACCCCACAACACTACAACGGAACGAACCTGGACTAATGGAACTTCTGATGCTGATACAGAAGACAGCGACGAAAATGGACGAGGCAGTCGCCAAACAGAAAAACACAAACATGACGGTCAAACTGGGAATAAAGACGATTCTCGAGGCTGCCGACGCGGCGCTACATAAGTGCACCGAGGCAGCCCCGGAAGGACTCATAACGACACATGACCTGACCGACACAGAAACGGAGACGAAAGAATAGGAAACGCCACGGACGAAACGAAAACGGGAGGCAACCGGAACTACTCCGGAGGCCGCGCCGAAGCGACCCCCGAAAACGGAACCGGCTGCAGACTGGCAGACAGCAAAAAAAAGAAGACAAAAACAACAGAACGGAAGGACAGTGCGCACGAAACAAAAACAAAGACCCAGGCTGAGAGGCACAGAGCGGCCCCCAAACATAGGGGGACGGCTGTCCTGGTAAAGCCTGAAACCGATAACACGTACTCGGACATCGTACGAAAAATACGGACAACGGTTGATCCAAAGAAGAATCATGTGCAGGTGACCCCTCTGAGGAAGACCAAAAATGGCCTGTGTCTGTTAAAACTACAGGCAGACGCAAACAAACCGGACGGATGTGACGAGTTTCGACGTCAATTACAAGACACGGTCGAAGAGACGGGCAGTGTTCGGGCCATGAGCTCCAAAATTCAATTGGAGATCATGGACCTGGACTGTGTCACGACTGCGACCGACGTGACAGACGCACTCAAACGCGAAACAGGAAGGGACGCGGACTTCCGGGTGCACATCTTCGGTCCGAACCACGCCGAATAGTACATGGCTGTCTGCGACCTTGAGTCGCGTGAGGGCGGCAAGCTGCTCCGGCGGGGACGGATCAGGATTAGATGGATCCATTGCCGCGTCCGACAACGGCTGACAGTAACGAAATGCTACAGATGCCCTGGCTATAGCCACATAAAGGCAAACTGTACAAACATAGATAGGACAAAATGCTGCCGAAAATGCGGCACAAATGCACATTACGTGACGGACTGTAAATACACACCGGTCTGTCCTCTGTGCACCGAGGCCAACCATAAGGGCGTAGCGCACCTCGCCGGATCCGGAGGGTGTGTGATGTTTCGGGCCGCGCTGGAGGAGTGCAGGGAACAGGCCGGAGATGGACAGAATAATCCAGGGGAACCTGAACTGAAGTAGGACAGCAGACATGCTACTACCACAGATAGCTGACGAACATGACGCGGAGATCCTTATCCTGTGTGAACCATACAGAAGAAGGACGACTCAGACGTACATCACGAACGAGACAGAGACAACAGCTATCTGGGTGAGGGGTGCTGCCCAATCTCGGATGACTAACCGCGGTGTCGGGGACGATTATGTTTGGGCTAGGATCGGCGCTGTCACTTACGTCAGCGTCTACCTGACGCCCAACTGCTCCGCGGCGGAGTTTGAGAGAAGGGTAGAGCTCCTTGAAGATGGGATCAGAGATCTACCTAGGAACATTGTAGTCGCGGGGGGATTTCAACGCGAGGGCAATCGAATGAGGATTGACAGGAACGAACAGACGGGGACGGGTACTGCTGGAAATGGCCGCAAGGCTGGATCTAATAGTAGCAAACAAGGAAAATACACCGACGTACAGACGACCAGGGTGTGGTAACTCCATCCATGATGTAACAATGACGTCGGACAGAATACTGCCACAGCTATAGGGATGGCGAGTGATCGAGGACTTTACGGCCAGCGATCATCAGTACATCGTCTTCGAAGTGGCAGGACAGACGACAACGAGACAGACGAGGACCCAATACCCCCCGCGGTGGAACCTTAACAAACTCGACGTAGGAAAATTTTCTGAGGAGCTGATGGCAATACCAGCTCTAATAACGAACATTCCCCCTGAACTGACCGGCCGGCAAAAGGCAGAAAGACTGACAGACGAGACGGCAGAACTAATCGACCGACTGTGCAATAGCACAATGCCGAAACTTCGACAAAAACGAAACAGACGACCACAGTACTGGTGGACAGACGAGATAGCCGAGCTGCGCAGGATCTGTCAGGCAAACCGACGACGAGTTACGAGAGCTGGGGGAAGACGCGAAAGGGAAAACCTCCAAGCCATTTACAAGATATCACGGAAAACACTTACAAACACTATTCGGGACAGCAAAACGCGATGCTGCAAGAAGCCCTGCGAGGAGGTGAACGAGGACCCCTGGGGAACCGGTTACAAGATAGTGACCGGCAAACTAGGGGCCCGAGTTCCACCGAAACTCAAAGATGCCGAAACCGCAGAACGGATTGTTGACGGACTGTTTCCGACTCACGCGATACGGACGAACGCGACAGACGACACAGAAGTATCGGTGGCCCCCATATTCAGTACTCACTCTCTTTAAATTCTATTTCCCCATCATATTGAGCATTTCCTGACAGCCATTAAATTCGTCTACGCATTCATTTATCTCATTGCGTGGCATGCTCCGCAGCGCTGGCTGCACTGCGTCCACGCCACTCATTAGATACAGCACACGTTTAACAGAATTAGGTGCTAGTCAAGCACTTCACAAGGACAGCACTCAATTAATATAATTGAGTGTTACTCAAATTGCCTTAAATTCAAAATTTTAATTCTTTTATATTTTATTTTGTATTTGGTATATTTTGTAAATTAAACCTATTTTGTAAATGACATGCGGAAGGTGTAATAAACCACTTTCTCTAATTAAACATCAATGTGTCTGGTTTCTTTTTTTCCTGTCGTGAGTGAAGACTCATAGTTTTCAATATATTCACAGGTCGATCCAACAACATCCAAGGATTTCTCAAACATATATATATATACCAGGTATATGCATAAGTTTTTTCCGGTTTTTTGGTAAAAAAAAGCACGTTATTTTCAAGGGAAATTAATTTTTGTTTTATTCAAAATATTGGCCATCGGCTTCTACACATTTCGCCCATCTTTCAGGTAACTTATGAATACCATGCCAGAAAAACTGCTTGTCTTTTGCGGCAAACCATTCGTCGAGCCATTTTCCAACTTCCTCGAAATTGCTGAAGTGCTGCTCTGGGAGCGCGTGCCCCATTGATGCGAAGAGGTGATAGTCAGATGGCGCCAGATCTGGCGAATACGGCGGGTGCGGAAGGATGTCCCATCCAAGCGATTTCGAGGTGTCTTTCACTGCTTTTGCTGTGTGAGACGGCGAGTGACTTTGCGATTTTCTATTTGACGTTCATTCAAATCGTGTGGGACCCATTTACCGAGTTTATTGATCTTCCCCATTACTCGTAAACGTCTGCTGATTGTTTCTTGTGACACATGTAATGCTTCTGCTAATTGCCGTTGAGTTTGAGTTGGGTCATCATCCAATAACTCCTGCAATTGCTCGTCTTCGCATTTTTGTGGTCTACCAGAGCACTCACTGTCCTCCACATTGAAAGCACCACTTTTAAATTGTCGAAACCATGTCTCACATGTTCTAATCGATGGAGCGTGTTCACCATGTTTCTACCAGCAAACGTTGACTTTCAGCAGCCTTTTTCTTTTGATTAAATAAGAAAAGCAATGCGTGCCGCAAATGTTCTTTTTCAGGCACAAAACTCGACATGATCACTGAACGATAAAACAAAGACGCTAGTTTTTGGCGGGCTCAATTTGTGTGTGTTTGTAGGTTGATGTTAGACGAACAAAATGACGTATGTGTCAAATTAATACGCTGCGTACTTTTCGCTAGCGCCATCTCTTAGTTAAACCGGAAAAAACTTATGCATACACCTGGTATATATAATTAAATTAAGACAAAAAGTACAACAGACTGTGATAATCATAGTTCATACTATCTACTTAATTATTCTCAAAAATAATTCACATATGATACCAATAAAGAACATGAATACCAAATAAAATATTGCACTCAATAAAGAATAGAATATTACAAAGTAATGGTGTATTTAACGAAATAACAGAACAAACCAAACAAACCAAAGGAAATAGTATTACAATATATACAACTACTACAGATTAATCAGTATAGTTCTATCCAAGTAATTCAGTGTAAAGTCGAAATTTACCGAGAAATCCATAAATGTGGTATGTTCTCACATACGATGGAAGTACTTAACGGGGAATACGCTTACGTAGATACAGTATCACATGATAATTGTCGACAAATGCATCACGATGGTTTGTTTAAAGTGAAAAAACTGAGATTACAGGGATTCCTCATAATTACACTACACTAGACCAGTGGCATTAGCCGGTCAAATAGACTCCGATGGAGGTTGTCAGGGAGTGTATTATTCTGACCCTTATGGTAACTGGGAGGAAGTAATTGTCCAAGGAACAGTAAAAATAACTTTAAGGGATTACACAGTTGAAGTAAGCGTAGAATCCAATAAAATACATTTCAAATCAGGAGTAATGATGGAGGCGATACATACTGGAATCTCTTACCCGAAGACTCCTGTACATCCAATAGGTACAGACTTCTTTATGAAGGGCTCGCTGACGAAACGGTAGACATCCACACACATTTTCGGCAAACTATCTATTTCATGTCCGAGGCAGAAGTTGTATTAGCTCTCACCGCCAAGGGAAGAACCTCAATCTGTGGATACACGATAATACGTACCGAACATCCCAAACTGCTTATTGTAGAAATTGAAAAAGGTAATCCTTTTATAAAAAAGGAGGTAGTCAACGTAAAGAACCTAGACATTTTTGCTTACGTAACGCTGTAATATAGAAAGACAAGTAGTCCAGAATGCCCTTACTATTGCTAAGCGTTCTCCTGACGAATTTGCATTCAATGTAATGAAGGGACCAGGCTACATGACCCTACTAGCCGGAGAAGCCCTGCACATAATTAAATGCATCCCAATATAAGTTAAAATACTTAACACAAAAGAATGCTACGATCAATTACCCGTACAAACTGGAAATAATACCCTCTATTTGTCATCTCGTACTCACATACTAATAAAGTTAGGAATGCAGATTACATGTAACAAGCTAGTCGCGCCAATGTACATGCTGGATGGATCCTGGTACAGCATGAATCCCGATCCTATACAAGCAATGCCTCCAACAGTCGGAACACCCCTTACCACACCAACTTGGCAATATCGCATTCCCCATAGCTTGGCCACCAGTGGCATATACACTCAAAGGGACCTTGATGAGTTAAGAGATCACATAATGTTTCCTGCTGAAAGGCCTGCTATTTTAAATTCTGTAGCCCGAGGTATAGCTTGACAGCCCACTATTACACAGGGTAGTTCAATTTCTAATTTACTCGACGAAGTCTCCTTAAAGAAAGTTATCAAAAACACTTGGAATAAGATATGGGGCTACTTATCGATATTTGAAAATATTAGTGCTGGTTTAATTGGATTGCTTTTGATAAGTTGTATAGTAACATTTATTTTTTACACCATCATCCATGGGTACGCACTACACACTATTTACAGGTGGTCTATATACCTTATTGGGTCCATTTGGGATTCTGTCACCTACCTGCTGCTACATTTAAGTCAACATCCCGGCAATAAGGGAACAAGGAGGGGGCAGAAGGCCAGAACTCCGACCTCACCTGACGAAGACAAAAATATTCCCCTTCCTACCTACCAGAATCCCCCCCCCCCAACGCCGGGACTGCAGAATATCCTTTTGAAAATGTAACCTTTGAATTCGATCCTCGAATACACGAACTGGAGGAAAACCGCTATCCCAAATCCGTTCCTGTCGGCCAGAATCAAAACCAACATTTATTTCCAGACGATCGTCCATTACCCCCTAATAAACAATGCAGCCATCCAAATCGTCCTCTATCATTCATTTGGGCAACAAAAAATTCATGCATACCACCCAAGATGCCCAGACTTGAAAAACCATTCTACATCAGCATGCGAAATCCCTTTAGGAAAGGAAGATACGAATAAAAGGATTAACAACGACAACCAACAATAATAACGACAATGTCAATAATAATAACAATAATAACAATATTAACATTGGTCTAACAACTAAAGAATATGGCTATCGCTAACATTAGTCAACTATACTCACTAACCACAATAATGATACTGACAAAAGGGTTGGATATAGCTAACAAGAACCATCAATAATGCTTCATTGTTGTTACCTGATTCAGCACCAACATGCCATCAAATTCCAGTGGAAGAAGTAAGGGAGAACTATGGAATCTCAACAAGTACGAGCTACCCATTCGACGCCACTCCTCTCAATTCAATCCCCCGGTACCCGGTACTGTGACTATATTTTGCTATTGGAAAATCATAATCTGACTAGATATGGCGGAAAGAAATTTCGAACTTTACGTCCCTCCGGAATGGAGAACTGTTAAACTAACAATTTTGGACCACTGGATAACTCAATTACGCCGTCGGCCATTCGAAAAAAACGTCATCGGACAGATAGCATACCAATGGACCAACAACATCTTGGCTCCCACATGGTAAAATGTGGCTTTCGTACCTATAACCGGCCAGCATGGTTGGCTGGACTCTATTAGGCCGATATGTTCATGGACCAGGAAGTTACCTATTGAGCAACTACACATTCGTATCAATCAGGAGCCGTTGAACGAAACATTAAACTTACAAAAATTGACGCACTATTGGAAACTACTCATAAAAACCCCCAAGAAAGGATTGACGACCGCATGGGTTCCCCCAGAGTGGAGACTCTTATCAAAAGAACGATTGCGAAGTTGGGCACACGCAGCTGCACTACGAAAGCCCAGGTCCATCGAAATAGAGGAAGCTAAGTACGTTTGGATAGGTAAGCCAAGACCTTTCTAAAATCCAATTCGATACAACAAAAATATCCAAAGAGGGCGAATTCATATTTATAAGGAACCGTAAAAAAGGAATCTCCATACCCATAAAAACTCGAAGATCCAATATTGACTCCGTCGAACTCCTTGGTCCAACTACATCACTCCCAACCGACAAAGAACTCCCCGACCACTCCCTATTGTTTAAGGAATCCGCAGACATAGAGCCAGACTTGAAATGTCAATACGAGAATCTAGAAAGAAAAAAGAAAACACCTACACTCACACCTTCGTTTTCCGCATTCCAGTTTCGAGAGGTATTAAACTGCATTAAAAAATCGCCAAATCAAAATCTACCGGAAGGTCTATACGAAAACCCAGATAAGAATAAGGAAACAAGTACACTCGAACCTTTGCTCACCACATTTGAGTACCAAGAAGTATTGAAGTCTTTGAGGAATTCTCCAATTCCAACCCTACCGGAATATCTAGACAAAACTCTTGAAGAATACAAGGAACCACCTGAAATCCAAGAAAACTTGGAATTTCCAAAGCACCCGCCAAGTCAAAACCCACCAGAAAAAGTCACAAATTTTTACACAAAAATTATTAAGCAAGAAGTTAAAGACGAAGGCCAAGAGGACGACCCCCTCTTTTGTCCTGAAGCCTTCTCGCCCTCATGCTCGAGTTTCCTGGCTGCACTTTCGGAGTGACAAGGAAGGTGTCATATTCGAACGAACCGCACTTGCACACCCCTGCGGCACCAGAAGAAAGAAGTCTGCAACTATCCCGGACCACATAAAATATATTACACATGACCAAACCACTGAGACCATCGAAACTTTCAAGAACTCTAAAACTTCAATCTTCCGAAGAAATTCAACAACTTCACGAACTTCAGAGCTTCGATATCGCTGAAGAACTTCAACAAATTTCTAAACTTCAAGAACTTCGAGAATAACCTAAAGGAACGTCAATAACCACTAGAACTTCAAACATTCTAATAAGTTTAAGAACTTCAAGAACTTCAAGAGCTTCTTCGCTAACAAGGATGCACCAAAAACGTATGATAAAAATTATATATTTACATTTATCAATACATCGGCACCATTAGAATTCAATTAACCGCATCAAGTGCCTGAGAAAGAAAAATATTATATCAAGTAATTTTAATTATGTAATCGCATTACCACTAAAAGAAGTAACTAAATTTAGGAAAGGACGTATAACACGAAAGTATCTTAGTAACAAATAAGTAAGCAAATAAGAAATCTGAAACAGAACCAAGTAGTCTGGTAATGGAAATAATCCATTAATTTATCAGGGGTACAAATTGAAAATGCGGGTTTGATAACAGATGGCGTTACTAACGCTATACGCATCAGGCAGTACTGTGACTATGTTCATGTCAAAGCTACGTCTTATAGCTTTAATTTTCAGTATGTGTCAATTTGTCGCAGTGTCAAATTCATAGTTTTTTTGAGCTCTCAATATGTCGAGTTTCGTGCCAACAAAACAGCATTTGCGGGAAGTTTTAATTTACTTCTTTAATTTGAAGAAAAGTGCTGCTAAAGCACATCGATTGGTCTCCGAGGCTTATCCGAGTCATGTTCCATCGGTTTCAACGTGCGAGAGATGGTTTGTGCGGTTTAGAAGTGGTGATTTTGACGTTGAGGACAAAGAGCGGCCGGGCCAAGTGAAAAAGTTTGAGAATGCTGAATTGGAGGCAATACTCAATGAAGACTCGTGTCAAACTCAACAAGAGCTCGCAGATTCATTGGAAGTGACACAACAAGCCATTTCCCATCGTATAAAAGCCCTCGGAATGATCCAAAAGCAAGGACATTGGGTGCCGTATGAGCTGAAGCCGAGAGACGTCGAGCGCCGTTTTTTTGCATGCGAACTGCTGCTCGAACGGCAAAAACGGAAGGGTTTTTTGCATCGCATTGTCACTGGTGATGAAAAGTGGATCCATTACGATAACCCGAAGCGCAAAAAATCATATGGTTACCCCGGCCATGCATCATCATCGACGGCCAAACCAAATATTCACGGCGCCAAGCTCATGCTCTGTATTTGGTGGGACCAGCTGGGTGTGGTGTATTATGAGCTATTGAAATCGAACGAAACCATCACAGGAGCACTATACCGAACTCAATTGATGCGTTTGAGCCGCGCACTCAAAGAAAAACGGCCACAATACGAGCAAAGACACGACAAAGTAATTTTGCAACATGACAACGCTCGGCCACATGTTGCAGCGCCGGTCAAAACATACCTACAAACGCTGAAATGGGAAGTCTTACCCCACCCGCCGTATAGCCCAGATATTGCTCCTTCCGATTACCACCTTTTCCGATCGATGACACATGGCCTAGCTGACCAGCGCTTCCATTCTTACGAAGAAGCCCAAAAATGGGTCGATGACTGGATAGCAGCCAAGCCGGCCGAATTTTTTCGCGACGGTATCCGTAAATTGCCAGAAAGATGGGAAAAAGTTGTGGCTAGCGATGGACAATACTTTGAATAATTCATTTGTTACCATTTTTTCAGAATAAACGTTCAAAAATAGAAAAAAATCCCGCATTTTCAATTTGTACTCCTGATAACATAAAAGGAAAATATTCCGGGAAATAGATCCCTACGAGTGTGTAATTAATCAGTAATTATATTTAAGGCAAGTTGCGCATATTAACATTAAGGGGGCAGGATCAGTCATCAGGTCGAAAAAAAGCATTTTTTCGAGAATTCTTTTCTCAGTTCTGAATAAATATAATTACTTGAAAATATATATATAAAAAAGAGTAATGTTTAAAGTGTCTTCAAGATTTTTGTCACTAAAAAATATTCATTATTCATCTACTGGTGGCAGTAGTTCGTAGCAGTGGCGCTTCAAAAAAAGATGGCGTGCGGTGCGTAGTATGTAGCTTCACAGGATTATCTGAAATTTAAAAATACAAAAGATTTAGTTAATATATTGGTTTCTCTCGCGGTTAAACGAATTTGTTTTGAAAAATATGCAATTTTCAATTTTTTGCATAGTTTTGAACTTAAGGGTACAATTTTCACTTAAAAAATTAGCTTATTATTGCTTGTAAAAAAGATTTTTTAAAAGAAATCAATACAAACGATCGTTCAACCGCGAGTATTTATCATATAAAACATGCATGCAAAATTTTATTAAGATCGGTGCATTACTTTTTGAGTTATGATCTGCACGGACTTAAAAAATGTAGTTCGGAGAAAAAAGCTATTAAAGTTTTAGGTGTAAATATAAGTATAATAATGATTTGTTTTTCTAACTTACATTTTAAATCCAATTCCACGCGATTGACATTCTTGAAATTTAATTTTTCCATTGCAGCCTTGTTTAGAACACTTCACTAAAGTGGATAAAGTCGAAAAAACAGTTATAAAGTTTATAAAACGATATGCAGTTTCAGAATTTTTCGGCACTATGATTTCACTACACTTGGAAAACGATTACAAAATAACCGGTATCTCTGCGAGTTTTAGTCCGATCGACTTGAATTTTTCACAGGTTATTCCTGAGATGTTATACTTTCATATGAAACATTTTCAGAAAAATGATTTTTTTCGACCTGATGACTGATCCTGCCCCCTTAAGACATACATATATGTCTATATATATATATATGTCTATAGATATATATATATATGTCTACCATCTTTTTGCTACAAATAAATTCAATCAAAACTTTAATAAAAAAAAAAAAGAGAGCGAGACAACGAAAGCTGTCGTCAACCATAGAATCCAATTCAGTACATTGAAAAACATGATAACATTTACTAATTGCAAAAACAAAAAGGAAGTAATTGCATGTTCGTTATTTCGATTATTAGGTTTCTCCTAATAATCGTTTTAAAGGGGGAGGTGTTACGTCCTGACGTAACCATGCTCCAACATCTTTCTTTCTTTTGAAGATCATAAACCTGCACTGTGGTCGGGTCCTATAGTTGCCAGAGATTATACAGGTATAACGACGGCGAGAGGCGTGAGACCTGCAGCCACACCAAGGCAGAGCAGTGAGAACACATGGTGCGCGCCAGGAATGGACGGCCACGTTCACCACTGTACCTAACAACGTAGGCTGTAATCGGCAGATGCAGGTTCTACCGCTCTGAGGAAGTAGCCAGCCGGTGCAGCCGAGCCACTGAGGCCGAACTGCCTGGATATTTTCCGGATGACCTGCTGGGACTGAGTAAAAGAATTGATAACTCCGCCTCCCCGTGGCCCCCGCTGGTAAGAAGACCGAGGATGCAGAGGGGTCTCGATCTCTCCCCATCGCCGGTGCTAGCTAATAGAGTCATCGCCCTCTAGGGGGCAGGTCCAACTTGTTCAATATTCAGAAATCATGAGGGCAGGGTTTTTCCAAACCAACCGTGCGATAACATCTGGTCATGGTAGCTCCTTCGGCCGTGGTATAGTCTGGATGGTGGGTCTAGTTTAAGTAATTATCCGTCGACCATCAGACGCGAGTGCTGGTTGGGGGAAACCCGAGGTACAGCCTTCCTGCAAAGGAATTAACGTAAAATCGCACCTTGTACCTAACAACGAGAAACTAAGAGTTGGAGGGACCTGATAGAGGGACCTGAATCTCGTATCAAGAGTTTTCCCTCTATGGCCTGTGGATATCATTGGCGGCGCGTGTCACCAAAGTCTTTGGTTGATTCATGCCCGCGTGCTCTGTTGGCGATTGTCGGGTGCTCGCTTCCTTCCCCCTATCATGTACCGTATCTGGGTCACGAAGGTAGGCCAACTGCCGTGGCAACATGTTCGTTTCTTTCGAAGTTCTTATATGCCACGACGAATGATGCAATGAACAAGAAAATTGATATTCAATATTACACGAAGACATATGTCTTATTAATGGTATTGATAGAAAATTGAAATTTGTTTTTGCCATCAGAACACCAAATGCTCAAAAGGCAGCTCTTCAAAATTTATGAATAGACAAATAACCATTGAAACACAATTGTAGCAAAGATTTGTATATAACGATCGCTCGCGCACGGTAATAGCGAACGTACGTGTATCACTTATTCGGTTATTTGAATAAATTTTAACAGCTTCACGAATCATCGAGTTTAACGATTTTTATTTTAACAAACGGTTGCCATTATTTTTCCCTCCAACGCACAGTGGGGCCGATTCCCAAAAAGCTGGTCAAAAGTCGAAAAATGAAGTTTCATTTTATACGATTTAGAGTACATAGGTGGATAGAGTAATGTTTAAAGAATATAATGGAACATTTTATAAGGGCTAGTGAAGTATACCTGGCAAGTATAAGCCAGTACAACAGAGACCTTCGCGCAAGTAATAGCTCGATCGTTCGAGCTCATATTCAAGCGTCATATTAAAAAATTCGTAGAAAATCGTAAAATTGGTGTTTCTTAATTCTGCAAAATGGAGGTTTCAGGTTGAAGAAAGTAGTTTATTATCATATGCATCGAAAATTATAACAGATACATATAAATTAATAGCTAAACAATGTCTAAAGTAGAAAAAAATGAAAAATTATGTGCAATCATTTTAGAAAAACAGGGAAAAAGTTGAAAGTTCCGCAGTGTTCCGCAACGAAACAAGTTTTAAATTAAAGTCTGTACTGTTATGTAACAAAATTAGCAAAAATCAGCTGCAGCGAGCTGCAACTTTGTTTTTAGTGCACATTTGAATATAAAAAATTATAAATTCACATTAACCACTTGTTGCACGTTTTTTTCAAATGAATATAATTTTGTGAAACTTGTTACTCGGGGGTTTTTGGGGTCGCTGAATACGAATCTGGTGTCAAAAAAAATAAATTCAAAATGGCGGATCCAATATGGCGGGCGCAATTTTTGAAATCAATTGGATTCGCTTGAAACTTGTCACTCGGAGGTTTTGGGGATCGCTAAATACGAATCCGGTGTCAAAAAAACCAAAATTAAAATGGCGGATCCAATATGGCGGGCGCAATTTTTGAAATCGGTCAGATTTGCTTAAAACTTAGTACTCGGGGGTTTTTGGGGTCGCTGAATACGAATCCGGTGTCAAAAAAATAAAATTCAAAATGGCGGATCCAATGAGGCGGACGCAATTTTCGAAATCGGTCGGATTCGCTTGAAACTTGTTACTCGGGGGTTTTTGGGATCGCTGAATACGAATCCGGTGTCAAAAAAACAAAATTCAAAATGGCGGATCCAATACGGCGAACATAATTTTCGAAATAAAACCACCATTTTAAATTTTCCCTGGTTCTACATGCCTACTTCTGTTCACAAACTTTTAATTCACGGCTCTGAAATAATACAATCTGCTTTATTACCAATCGGACAAATGTCTGAAGATGCACAGGAGTCTTGTAATAAATATATTAAAAGATACCGTGAAGATTTTGCACGAAAATGCAGCAGAACAAAATCGCTGGAAGATCTTTTCTTGCGCTTGCTAGTGGCATCAGATCCATATATATCAAGCTAAAAAAAATTGCCACATAAGAAATTAAAATCCTTATTTCCGGAAACAATTGCTTTGCTTACTTCACCAACTGTTTATGCGTCTACTAATGATTCTATCTCTTCTTTTTCGATGTCGTCAGATTCTTCAGATTTTTATACAGACAATTCGACTGATGATGAAGACTAATTTTTATGTTAATATTAGAACAATATTCTTGTTAATATAAATTTATTTTTTGAATTTGGCTTTGTACACTATTTCTCAATTAAATATGTTAGTATTTAAAAAATCGTGTTCCTTATTACACTTTCTTATATATTTGAATTATACATTTTTCAATATTTTTAAAAATGATTAAAAATGTAATTACTTATCTGAAATATGTACAAAATATTTCTTTTGAACAAGAAAATCATTACTCTGTAATCCAAATACATTTATTTTTAAACTGTAAATCAAATTATTATACAGTGATCTTAAAAAAAGTTTACTTAAACTAAAATAATTATAAATTAACTGTTTGAACATGTTAATTTTATTTCACAAAATCTATTTTGTTTCAGAAAATGATTTTAAGAAATACGTGCTTCAAAGAAAAAATTACTTGCATGTAACCGAAGTACATTCACTTCAATAAAAAAAGGAAATGTAACTTGTAAATAGTATAAAATAAGTCTTTCAAAAGTGATTTTAATCAATACAATTATAGATGTAAAAGTAGATGTTTTATTACTTTTTATCAAATATATAATTTACTTACAGATTTATAAAAAGTTAATAAATTGTTATAATCGCTATTTTGGATCTGCCATTTTGAATATTGTCTTTTTCACATCGGATTCATGTTCAGCGACCTCAAAAACCCCCGAGTAACAAGTTTCAAGCAAATCCGGTTGATTTCGAAAATTGCGTCCGCCATATTGGGTCCACCATTTTGAATTTTGTTTGTTTCACACTGGATTCGTATTCAGCGACCTCGAAAACCCCCAAATAACAAGTTTCAAGCAAATCCGGCCGATTACGAACATTGCGTCCGCCATATAGGATCCGCCATTTTGAATTTTGTTTTTTTCACACCGGATTCGTATTCAGCGACCTCGAAAACTTACAGAAACCAAGTTTCATACAAATTCAATAAACATTCCGTATTATAACTGAGTATTTTCGGTTTACTATCGCCATTTTGAACCCGCCATTTTGTTTTTTTACAATTTTGACTTCAGATTCGTAATCAGCGATCCCAAAAACCCTTATATACTATATCTCAAACAGAATAAACTACGTTTTCGACGTTTGACCAGCTTTTCGGAAATCGGCCCCACTGTGCAACGCTTCGGCTACCGGCGAAACAACTTCACCAGAAAACCAAACTTAAGTACCAACGCATTTTTTCTAATTTATTTTATCTGATATTTGCGTAAATTTTTCCCCAAGTGAAAGTAACCTGCCATTTTCCTTCCCCCTAAAACCCCTTCCTCCGCGGGTTAATTTATCGATTTAGTTTATCGAGTCGAGTGATGGTTAACGCGAACAGTCAACGTGCATTATCAGCCCTGTCCCGAGTAATGTTCCGGAAGGTTAGCCTCGAAAGGGGGCTTGCGTCTTCGGTGTTTCTTGTCAGGTGTGGTAAAGGGAGAATTCATTCTCCTTGACCGGAGTACGGAAAACTCACACCGAAACGCCTCACACGTCTTAAATTACGTCGGTTTTGTAAAAACACCGCGCGTGTTTGACGTAACAGTGTGAACGATGGTTTCGGCATTTCAAAAGTGGTGACTTCGATGTTGCAGACAAGGAACATGGAAAGCCGCCAAAAAAATATGAAGATGTAAAATTGCAAGCAATGTTGGACGAAGATGATTCGCAAACACAAAAGCAACTCGCCGAGGAATTGGGCGTCAGTCAACAATTTGTTTGCAATCGGCTACGAGAGATGGGAAAAATTCAGAAGACCGGTAGAGGGGCACCACATGAGTTGAACGACAAGCAAATGGAAAAGCGCAAAAACACATGTGACATTTTGCTCGCTCGGTACAGAAGCAAGTCGTGTTTGCATCGTATAGTTACAGGGGATAAAAAGTGGATGTATTTTGAAAATCCCAAGCGTAAAAAATGATGAGTAGACACAGGCGCACCGTCCACATCGACCGCAAGACCGAATCGCTTCGGCAGAAAGACGATGCTCTGTGTTTGGTGGGACCAGAGGGGCGTGGTCTATTATAAGCTGTTAAAACCTGAGGAAACGATTAATACTAAACGTCACCAGCAACAATTGACCGATTTGAACCGTTCGCTGCTTGAAAAAAGACCAGAATGCCGAAAAAGGTAACACGGAGTCATTTTTCTTCATGACAATGCTCCTTCACATACGGCAAAACCGATTCGCGACACGTTGGAAGCACTCAGCTGGGAAGTTCTACCCCATGCGGCTTACTCACCAGATTTGGTTTCTTCTGATTACCACTTGTTTGCATCGATAGATCAGGCACTTGCTAAGCAGCACTTTGGTTCATACAAAGATGTGAAAAAATGGCTCGATGAATGGCTTGCAGCAAAAGGGGAAGATTTTCACTGGCGTGATATTCACAAATTGTCCGAAAGATGGGAAAAATGTATAATAACGGATGGAGCATACGAGTACTTTGAATAAAACACTTTTTATCATTCTTCCGAATTTAGCATGTTTTTTTAGAAAAATATCCGCATATCATACTTGTATACCTGGTATACTAGTGTATTATCAGCTGCATATCAGAAAAATTTATTTCACAGCCTTCTGGACATATTTCGACTATATCATTTATATACCAGGTCTATAAATATAAAACCGGATTTTTCGTATAGAAAATACACGTTTATTGTATGAAAATTATAAAAAATATTTCATT
Source organism: Cylloceria caligata (assembly GCA_963942595.1). Classification (NCBI taxonomy): domain Eukaryota; kingdom Metazoa; phylum Arthropoda; class Insecta; order Hymenoptera; family Ichneumonidae; genus Cylloceria; species Cylloceria caligata. Next base: position 25,159,710 of record OZ012709.1, on the reverse strand, counting down.
CGAAGTATTGCCCATCGCTAGCTATACATTTTTCCCACCTGTCTGACAATTTGTGGATGCCACGCCAAAAAAACTGTTGTTCTTTTGAGCCAAACCAGTCATCGAGCCATTTTCGTACATTTTCGTAAGAAGTAAAGCGCTGCTCAGCAAGTGCGTGTCCCATCGATGCAAATAAGTAATAATCGGACGGAGCCAAGTCTGGTGAGTAAGCCGCATGCGAAAGTATTTCCCAACTAAACGCCTCAATCGTTTCCTTGACCAGTTTTGCTGTGTGTGATGGTGCATTATCATGAAGCAAAATCACTTTGTGTTGCCTTTTTTGATATTCTGGTCGTTGTTCACGCAAAGCTTGATTGAAATCGATCATTTGTTGTCGGTAGCGTTCAGTATTAACGGTTTCGCCAGGTTTTACAGCTCATAATAGATCACACCCTTCTGATCCCACGAAACACAGAGCATTGTCTTCCGTCCATAGCGATTTGGCCTTGCAGTCGATGTCGATGGTTCGCATGGAGTCACCCATGATCTTTTACGCTTAGGATTCTTAAAATATATCCACTTTTCATCGACAGTCACAATTCGATGGAGAAATGACTTTCTTTTGTACCTGGCGAGCAGTATTTCGCAAGTGGTTTTTCGGTTTTCCTGCTGTCTTTCATTCAGTTTATGTGGAACCCATTTTCCCATCTTCTGGATCTTTCCCATGGCTTTCAAACGCATGGAGACGGCTTCTTGTGTCACATTTAATTGATCCGCGAGTTGTTATTGCGTTTAAGCGTCATCCTCATCCAACAATGCTTGCAATTCGCTGTCTTTAAACTTTTTCGGTGGTCTTCCACGTTCTTCGTTTCTCACGTCAAAATCGCCACTTTTGAATTTTTTAAACCACTCAAAGCACTGTTATTTACCAAGAGCATGCTCACTGTAAGCTTCGACAAGCATTCGATGCAATTCTGCAGCAGTTTTCTTCAATTGGTAACAGAAAATCAATGCTGTCCGCAAATCGTAGTTTCCAGGCACAAAATTCGACATGTTCAACGCTATTACAAACTATGCTGTTGTCGGTTTGACGGTAACTACATTGACAGCTAGGGCCATCTATGGGCAAATTCCGGTTTCATATTTATAGACCTGGTACACTGATGTTAATTATAATATCATTTATTGCTCCACCTGTCATGTGCGGCAGACACAAATACAAATAAACAAGTAAAATAGCGAATAATATATTACAATGAGCATAAATAGATAGAGAATAAAATTAGAATCAAATGTGGTGAGCTAATTACCGCACACGATTGTATTAATCGTGTGGAAGTGATGAGATGATCTGTCACGACCGGGCCTTGCGGTGAAGCTGACACGGGGTGCGTGACAAGATGAGTCCAATGATACTGTACCGATGTGCCAACGTCAATATATCAATGCTGATATGGTCGAAGAGTTTGATGGGACTGTAGGTCGGCTGAGTAGATCGGTGAGTCTGATTTCGATGCACTTAATCGCTGTGAGAACGCACGAAACACGGTGACGGTGTACCGTCCAAGAGCAAAACGCAACATGGCTGCGTTATACGAAGCAGCCGTTGTCCAAAACAAGCAGTCGTAGAGCGCTTGCACGCAGCGACCTGTTGCTCGGCACGCAGAACTAGTGTTGGATTTACAGCTCCTGCATGGTGCTGCCGCTGAGTGGCAACAGCAAGCATTGCCCATGCTAGCCTGCAGTGCGCAGTCTCACTACGCTTAGCAGAATGTTCAAGCATTCTCAAACATAAAGTGTACGACTGCGTGGCGCATAAATCCGCCATTACCGGTGACTCGTGGGTCACGCGATTACAAGTGCATAGTGAGTGGTCTTTGAAGTAGCACCGTGACCAGAATTGTAGACTCAGTTAGAGAAAAAGTATAGAGATTAATTACAGAAAATTTTGATGTATCAACCCGTTATCCCCCCCCCCCTACCCTTCGTGAACACTTCCGGAATTGGACCCTTGGAGTTTATTCATTTTTATAATCTCAGATAAATATCTCAGATAAATAGAAAATTTAAAGACTTGCCATTAGACAAACGGCAGTAATTTTTAAAAAAGATTATGTCTATCGATGGGATAAAGACCATCATCGATATAGTGATACTAAAAATACAGGAAGAACCGAGCGGATGCCACTAGAAAACGGCACGAAATACAACTTTCGAGGAGCACTTTGTTCACAGATATCCACCAATGCCGAAGCGCGGATGTCAGGAAGAAAGAACGGATGAACCACCAGTACCATGCACCTACTCTGCTATAGACGGGACCAAGCTGTGAAGTGAGACACTGCACGGGACGTCTAGCAGCTGAGCCCTCGTTGCGTCAACCCAGACAGCGCGTCAGTCAAAACAATCATAAAGACTACTCACAGCAGAAGCCGAGGAAATGTTGATCCAACAGCAGTTGTACCAGAAAAAATTAAGGAATCAAAGGAACCCGAGCATTCGGAGGGGAATCCAACATACTCCTATAGAACGTAGGGAAAGAAAATTATAAGAGTAGAATATAATTCATGGCAGCGGACCATTAAGAAAAATATCTAGCATATTACAGTATAATACTAGGTGCGGCGCTCTTACGATGACATTAGGCAAACGCAACAAAAGTCCATCCCACTGACGCTAAACCACAGCGGGGGTCAGGCGCGCGAGCAGCAAAGCCATCACGGTGAGCCCAGGCGGAGCTCCATCCCCACCACAGGGTCTCGTGACGTAGGTAGGGAACACTATTGATCAATGGTAGAACGATCGGAGAATGGTAATAGACCCGCGGTAGCGCATTGGATAGTTATCAATGAGTGGTATATGTAGGTGATTGAGGGCGCATACGAGCATACTAGGATAAGTTATCCGGAGAACGGAGCCTGTAAAACGATACTAATTGTTACCATCAATAATGATCACATATAAATCAATTCGGAACCATTTCAGCGTTTGTATTATATCACGTATTTAAATCTCATATCATTGCGGATACGATTGGAAAGGGTTTAGGATTATGCACATAAATAATATCCGATCGTTATTTTTCTGTATCGCTATATTTCCTATTATATTTTACTAAATAAACTCTACTTTTACCTACTATTGAGCCTAAATTACAACCCTTTTAAGGTAATAAGAAATTGATGTTGACGTTAAATACCGTTACATTTCATAGTTTTTGTAAAAAGACAGCTGCAGCTGGCTTCTTTTACGTCTTATGAAATATATATTTTTTTTTTTTACGAATATTTCCTACCCGTTTATATTTTGCGGCTTTTCGTTGAACAGTTGGGATAATTAAACCTTATTTGATATTGCGAAAAATTTAGAACCCCTCATAAATTTCACCACCACCGGCTCCCCTTTACTGCGTTAACCCCTATGCGAGCCTCGGAGTTCGATGACTCGCATCGAACCACACCCTAACTACACGCAGAAAAACCACTCCACCCCCTGATTCCTTACTCGGGTCGCCTTCCAGGGAGATGCCACAAATATCCCTGCCAACTGGGCGATCATTAGGCCCTTTTAGGAACCCGAGAACCTTTGAAGAGTTCTCCGACCTCTTAAGGCACAAAGATGCCAACCCCCTTTCTGTCCCACACCCCCGATCATCTCCACCGGCACCCACCTTGCACCTCAGCCCCTTCCACCAACCCTCCTGAGATGTCCATCCCCATCCCCAGACCTTACCCGCGCCTCCCTTCTACCCTCTCTCCGAAACCTATCTCCCGTGGCTCATTGGGAGCCACATACTACGTTCAACCTGCCCCCTTGGTACCGACCACAAGAGAGTAGTACCAAAATTAAACCCCCAACTAGAACATCCCTCCAACACCCCCACTTCTTCCAATACACATGCAAGGCGAGAACGGAGATCAATTGTGTGTGGAAAAGGGATACCCGACACATAGATCATTTCTGCCGCTTTGGCCCGAAATTCACAGGACATCGTGGAAAGCACGGAGAGGAATTCTTCCTCCGACTCCACGAATACTGCTCCATCAGGGCCTCACGGCGGAAGATCTACTGCAGGTCCTGGCGGAATGTTTCACCCAGGAGGCCCTTACATATATGGTACCGGGTGGAGCAGCCGCTGTGGTCGTCCTATAATGAATTCATCTACCACTTCCGGGCTTGTTGCGGGCACCACGATCTGCAGGAGCGACTCCGCTGGAAAGGGAAGGTGAGGACTCAAGGGCCGGGCGAGCCTACTGGAAAATACCTCACCAAGATGCGAACCTATTTTAGCCTCCTCAACCCCCCCCCTCCTAATAAAAAGCCAGTTAGATATTTGATTCGAGAATTTGTATCTCGATTTAACAAGTCATTTGGGTAAAGGAGACATGAACAGCTTTTTGGATTTCCAAAATTTGGGGTGTCCACAGGTGGAGACTATGCGCAAGTACACCCGTACAACTCGCCTTCCGCCCACCGTGGCTCAGTTGGTACTGCCATCGGTTGCTTTCGTACCTCAAGCCAAATTCCCGAAAGATAAAGTGGCAGCCCTCAGTTACACGCAAACCTCTTAACCCTCTCCTATCTCCCCACCCACTTCAGTCTCTACCAAGCACCTCTCACACCTACATGGCAATCCCAATTCCTCGACCCAACCCAACCCCACCTCCTGGTCGAATCGAGTCCACCACTGTTCGCTGCTACAATTGTCGGCAGCAAGACCACATATTTAGGAAGTCCATGGGGTTTTTCTGCTGGATCTGCGGACTTATGGGACACGCTGCAAATTCGTGCCACTATTGCCAACGACTCCGGGAGGGAAACGCTGCAGGGGAAAAGCAGTGAGCGGCATCCCTCCCGTTTATCAGGGAGCATCCATAACGCAATGAAGAACGCCCAGGAAGCTAGAGCCCCATCACCCTCGCGCCCCCAGTTATTCCCAGTATTGGTTTCGGTGGACGCACAAGAAGAAGATAGTCTGCACTATATCGAGATGAATCTCCTTGGACGTCCTGCTTCGGCATTAATAGACCCGGAGGCCACTGGCTCTTATCTATGCGTCACGACCACAAGAGGGTTCGGTGGAGCGTCTGGGCCGGCTTCTGGTGGAATGCGAGTGGCCAACAACGCAGTAGTCCCCAATCTGGGGGAAATCGCAATACAGTTCGAGGTGGGGGGACAACTAAAAATCCTCAACATACAAATCGCCTCCTTTGTATATGACGCAATACCAGGCAACGATTTCTGCAGATTATTCGGGTTGAAGATCGATTATGAGACCGACATGTGGAGCACCCCCAACGCTTTCCCTAAACCCTTTCGCCCCAACGGCATCTTCCCTTAATAGTCCCCGCCTATCCGGAATTCACTGGCCTGGCCGTCACGCCCCCCCCCCCTTTAGCTGAAGAACGCCTCTCCCTATTATTGGATCGACTCGTAAAAGTAAATAAAGGGTGGTTAAATTTTAAGGGCCGATGTTGAATGTGAACCATACCTAAACGTCAAGTTTTTTTCTGCATTTCATTTGACATTTCTCAATTTCAGACTAACTCAATTTGAACCATGGAAAGATACACAATCGAGCAACGCGTTAAAGTTATTCAGGCTTATTATGAAAATGGGCGTTCAAATCAAAATGCATATCGTGCACTTCGTGATTTTTTCGGTCAATTTAATCGTCCAAATGTGCGTACAATCGGAAAAATCGTGCAAAAATTTGAGCAAACCGGGTCTGTAGGAGATATTAAAACACCAGTGCATGCTCGTACAGCTCGTACTGCAGAAAATATTACTGCTGTTCGCGATAGTGTGGCTGAAGAGCCGTCCACCTCAACTCGTCGTCGTGCCCAATAATTGCACCTCTCACGCTCGTCGTTGATGAACATTATGCATAAAGACTTGCATTTACACGCTTATAAGGTGCAATTGACTCAAGAACTAAAGCCTCTTGACCATTCCAAACGTCGTCAATGGTCAGAATGGTGGCAAGAAATGGCAACAGTGGATGATCAATTTTCGAAGAAAATCATCTTCAGTGATGAAGCACATTTTCACCTCAGTGGATTCGTCAATAAGCAGAATTGCCGCATTTGGGCGAATCATAATCCAAGAGTGATTGTCGAAAAACCAATGCACCCACAAAGAGTGACTGTTTGGTGCGGTTTATGGGCTGGCGGCATCATCGGGCCGTATTTTTTCTAAAATGAGGCCGGTCAGGCAGTTACTGTGAATGGTGTTCGCTATCGTGAAATGATAACGAACTTTTTATGGCCCGAATTGGAAGATATGGATGTGGGCGATATGTGGTTTCAACAGGACGGTGCCACTTGCCACACAGCTAACGAAACAATGGCTCTTTTGCGCGACAAATTCAATGGCCGTGTTATCTCACGTGGTGGCGATGTCAATTGGCCGCCAAGATCATGTGATTTGACACCGTTGGACTTCTTTCTTTGGGGTTATTTGAAAGAAAAGGTGTACGTCGATAAGCCAGCAACAATTTAAGAGCTAAAGGATGAGATAATTCGGCACATTAACGGCATAGAACCTCAATTATGCCTAAGCGTCATCGAAAATTTGGACCATCGGATGGAGGTGTGCCGCCGAGGTCGCGGCGGCCATTTGGCCGATATTTTGTTCCATACATAATTGAACCATACCATATTATCATAATAAAAAGAATTGACAATAATTTTCTAAATAATTTGTGTTTTATTCAAAATCAACATCGGCCCTTAAAATTTAACCACCCTTTACCTCCTGTATCCTCAGCACCACCCCCCTAATCCAATATTCCCTTGACACCCAAGACCACCTTACCTATAAGTGATTAAATGAAAACTGAATATGAATGAAAATATATTCAGAAAAAGGAAAGTAAGAGAACGCAAAAAGGAAAATACATTTGAGACTTGGAGAGAAATAATAATGTGCATGTAATATGTGAACAGGGCAGCTATGAGTATCATTCAGTGGCGATGAAAGAGACAAAAGAATTTAATCACAGTGCTGAGAAGGGGTCTCGTGACTGTCGCGAATGGCGTCTTATTTTACCTTGTGGTGATTAACCACTGGTTTGCGGAGTGTGTTTGCTGCTTGTGATTATAGTTTTGATAGGTGTGTACTGGGAGACAATTAGTAATTCGTAGTTCAAGAAATAGTAGCAGACTACCTGATTGACGCTCTGGCCCTCGTATTTATACAATAAAACTAGCTGAACTCAGCATAAAATGATCGACGTGGCTAGGCAACTAAACATTAACTTAACATTTAAGAGTAAGTCTAACATACTGGATGCACAGAATAATGGTGATACTCTCGTCAGTGAGAGTTCGAATGTGTGTGGAACGAATTGTCTCTGTGTTGAATGTATAAAACGCAATCAGTGCAGGTATTATTAATTACAATGTTTTGACTTAATCTCGAAGGATTTTATTGGCGAACATGTGACTCTACTTTAACTATATATTGGTAAGATTTCATGTTATTGGTTTTTCTCAGAAAGGCTTTTAATTGATTGATACTTGATATTGAAATTCTTATGGCGATGCTCATAGGTTCATATGATATGTGCATATGTGTCGTCTCGTTTGAGCAATTCTTTTGTCTTGTGTCATATAATCATTGCACGGTGCTCATCTACTCAGTGATCGCTAGATGGTACTTGTTCTGTATTAATTGAATTCATTTAATTATTCGTGGAATTGCTTTGGAAAATCAAATAATCTTAAATGAAATCGAAGTTCTTAACATTGAACTTAATATAATATGTATACTATGAATCTCATGAAGCAATTGAACATTATCTATATAATTTGATTCGAGATTATTTACATGGAATTGAATATAATATATATTTATACTATGAATCTAAAAGAAAAAAAGAAATAATATGCGTATTGTTAATTCAAGTATACAGACCGTATTTCAAAACGATCCGGATTCACAATATAGAAGTGTACACTCGTGTCTGACTCATGTACGATTACTTGAAATTATAAAACATTTATACACATTGTAACGCGGCAAAATATTCGCACGCTGCGTCCTCCTCGCGCTACGGTTTCTGCAGGATTTCGCAGGGCTTTAGAATAAGATCGCCGGACTTTATTTAATTAATTTTTTTTTGTATTTCTTTTTTTTAAATTATTTGTACGACCGGGGGACGAAGAGAAAGAAAGAGAAGGAGCGCACCACATGCACCGATTCTCGGCTTCGGGAACCAATAACTCCCTCTAAGGAAAGAGAATACAGGCATCTTCCACCTCTCTCTGTCGGGATATACAGCCATCCCGCTCGACGTTCATGAACAACCAATATGCTACTATCTATCCTCGGCCATCTGATCTACTAGCAATAACCAATCTATCCCATAGATTGGTTCACCTGCCGGACCGAGCTACACATCCCTATTATCTGTTGTTAATATTTATATGCGGCGTCCACCTGCGGCGCTAGTCGCGGTAATTTAGCGACACCGATTCCTCCAATTAACCGAGTAGGCTCGTTAGTAGGGGATCATAGTTCACGGGCACGCGTGCCAGCAGAACCTCAGGGCTTTTCCCCGGTTATCGTTGAGCGAGCAGGACGTAGTGTGCGCTCTTTGGTTGTCCCGCTCTACCGTTGGCATTATTCGAGAAAACTGTTGAGGCGAGGAAGGGGAGCGCTGTCTCTTTGAAACATTAAAGTCAGCCTGTATACAATCTATATTTGCCGCCGTACTATTACGACGTGAGGAGCGAGGCTTTCGACGATAATCGAAGTTTTCCCGGATCTACAAAGAACTTCACTGCAGTATCGTCCCGGTGAGCTCTCTTTCTTTCCACGGTCTTTCTCCATTTATTGTTCGCTGACTTATAAGTCCACTCGAGCTTTGTCGTACCTGCGACTCTTGTATGCCACGCGCAGAGTATAAATCGTATCGGGATAGATCGCATCGATTAGACTGTAACATCGAGATCGTTTGGCGGTTAGGGCCGGCAAGAAGTCACTTCATTCTTTTTGTTACTCTTCTATCTTTGTTTACTGAGAAACTGTGCGCGCGTTAGTACGTTATCCCGTGGTATGTTCGTGTGAGGGATTTTGAACGTTATAGACCGTGTCGCGGATTTTCCAAAATAACTGACGTTTATTGATTTACATTGATTTATTTATTTTCTCTTATTTATTTTATTAACTTGGAAATTATTGTATTTTTTTCATAAACTGGCGCAGTGCGTGTTCGGCCGTCGTCCCGTATTTTGTACGTTGTGTCGGGGGATTCGCTTGGTTCGAAACGTATCTCGCATTGTTAAATCGTCCGTTACTTTCATTATCTTGTACTTGACTAATGGAAAGATTGTTGGGATTATGTTGACGTGAGTTATTTTATTATCAGTTGCTATTTGACTTCATTGAATAGATACTTGGTAATTATTATTTCGTTTGTGAGTGATTCTCGGTTTGGCCTGCCTACGATTTTCAAGTTGGAAGATTCGAACAAGTAGATGCTTCGCGTACGTGACTTTCCGGCGTCTCGTGATTATAGAATTATTTGGTGTGTGTGGGATTGGGCCGGTGTCGGCCGTATCGCGGGCTAAAGTTCGAGGCGACTTCTTATTTGACTTTGTCTCGTCTTGTTTTGTCGATTCCTGCGAATACTTGAAATTCGAGTTGAGTGGTATCGCCAAGCGAGCTTGGAGAACGTATGAGAGTTTGAGAGTCGATGCGAATGCCGGGATAATTCGTACTGCCGGAATAATTAAGAATATGAATTGTTAAAAAGCCAGAATTAATTTACGGGATATTTTCTTTTATATTTCTTTTGTTTGTTATTGTGATATTTTGTCAAATCAGTAATCATTTTTCTTTTCTTTCAAATAAATAAACGATCTGCCGAGTGGCATTTGTGAATCCCGTATTTGCGTTGATGTCTGTATTATTTATTGCTTTTATTTATTGATTTTATTTTTATTGACTGATTTTTATTATTGACTTTATTGACTTATCTTATTTACTGATTTTATGGACTTATTACCACCTTGACAGAACCACCCACTCTGCCTTGAACAGCTGTAGCTAGCCTGGGCTGAGTCTGGTCAACAACCTCATTTTTTTTCCCCGGCGCGTAAGCTCCTGGCGCCCAACTCAAAAGAGAAAAATGAAGGGAGGAAAAATAGTCCCGACCGACTACAGGTAACGTGGTGCCTTGAGGTACAAATTTACGTTACAACATATGAATAAACAATAAAATTATTACAATAGCAATCGGCATATTTCTTTGAAGGTTGCACTGAGGAAGTTGGTACCTTGGTCCGACAGTGCCGTTTCCGGTGTCTAATAGCGGCAAATAATTTCTTCTACCAAGGCTGGTGCTACGGTTGCCGTTTCTTGATTCGGAACAGCTATTGCCGCGCTGTACTTGGCGAGAGCATTCTGGAAGGTTAATATGTATTTTTTCCCGGATGCTGTTTCGGGTAGAGGTCTCACCATATCGACCGGGACTTTCTCGAAAAGCCTGCATGAGATATCTGTGAGGATCATTTACATCCCTTCTTTTATTCTCAATTTGGTCCTTTGACAACTCTCGCACGTGGCATCATGTTGTGCGACGTGGTGTCTAAAACCAGGTCAATCGTGCTTGACACAAATCCGTGACAATATGAGTTCCACTCCTTGATGCCCTTCTAGAAGAGCATCATGAATAACAGAAATAATCTTTAAAATCTGTAGTCTGTATTCAGCCACAGGACAGGCTACGCCACTGCGGTAACGGCTCGTCTTGGACGTGCTGCCATCTCCTTTTATATTGCGCGGGAAGCGCGGGCCCCGGTCCCCTCCGTGCCTCGCTTCTTCGCCACTACTATGCGCTGAACTGGCCGGGGTCTCCTGCCTCGGTCCACCCACCGCTGGCTGCGCTGCTGGCTCGGTCTGCCTCTCGACCGACCTCGCGGCGTGTTCTTTCAGTGGCCTCCCTCGCCACGGGGGTCGGCCATGCTGCGCAGCTTGCTTTCTGTCTTTTTCCATGGTGCACGCAGTCTTACCTTCTGCTTCTCTTGCTTGGGTGCATGCGCTTCCCTTCCCGGTTCGCACGGCATCGCGGCGGGGCTCTCGGGATCAGTAGATTGACTTACATGCACGGGGCGAGTTTCACTGTCCTTTTCCTTCGCGTTGTATAGGTGAGCCTCTCGCTCTGCCGCGTTGCTGTGGCTGACGGGGGTATCTTCGGCTCTCCGCTTTCTTTCTGCTCTGGTTCTGCTCTGCGATAAGCTCTTCCTGCAGTCCTACCACAAGTGCCCCCTTTTCTGGCAAAAATTGCAGATGATGTCGACATTGTGTATCGTCCTGTTCTTACTGGGTACTGGTAGGCTTACTTGTCCCGAATTCCAGGTGCAGTCTCGAGCCGTGTATCCAGGTTTTCCACATGTAAAACGATATTCCCCTTGTCATGTCGGTGCGGCCAGGGACCTCCTGGTGAGGCTTTGCCCGCCTGCCGCACCAATCTAGGGCAGCATCATATTCGTCATCTCGAGGGCCCCCGTTACGGACTCATGGATGCAATTGCGTGACCATACCAAGATCTAGATCTGCCCATGCAGTCCATTTTTAAAATTGGCTTGACCGGTTTTCCGGTTATCCTCTTCATTATACGCATCTTCGATTCCGTGGTGGCTTCCTTGTTGAGCTTTTCGATGATATCGATGGTGATATGCTCTGTTCTGGCGGCGTATATCGCGATATCCTTACCCTGACCTTGCCGCAGGGAGTTGAACTCGACGGAAGTCGCTACTCGTAGAGCGAGTAGCGACTTCTACTCATTTGCCCCTACTTTAATCAGCGTATCCAACAGGTTCCTTCTCACTGACGGCATGTTGTCACCTTGAAGCCTGAGCTCCAGCTCAAGCTCATGCTGGCCCTGCTCGTCGTCGTGCTGCACTCTTTCGAGCTCGCTCTGCTTCTGCTCGAGCTCGCGCCGTACTCTCTCTACCTCTCGGTGACTCTTGGCTACCTCCGTGTACCACTCCCTTACCCGTCCCGGCAGTGGCCGTGTTGACGTACCAGCAGTCGTTGGGAAACCCACACGGTCTATTGTATTGCCGGTGGCCATGTCGAACGGATCGTCTCTGACAGTACTGTCGTGATGTCCGAATGACCCCTAAGCTTATGTACACCGAACTGTGCAGTCAGACGGCCTGCGAAGAGTTCTTGCGGGTCGGCGGGAATTCGTCTCAACGACGAGGGCTCCGACAACGCCCTGCGCATCGTAACGCAATGTTCCTGACTGCTGCAGCTAAACCCACTGCGGAGTCCACACCCGCACCAGGTAATGCGGTATCTAGCGAGTTTTCCTCACGTTTGGGTCCCGCGTTCCTAGTTACCGGCTTGTGGCGACTTTCGCGGTTGGTTCTGCTTTAAAATATTCCCTCCAGTGCTTCAGAAAAATACCCTTTTTCCCTCTCGAATTTTTTATCTTTAAAAGCGATATTTCTCCTGATTTAGCGTCTCCGACTGGCTTTGATTTTTACTAGGCAATATACTAGTAATGAATGTAACGGCCACTTGCAGATAAATGATCTTATAGAAGATCCTCTCCATGGCGATGATTCTTGGATGCTGTTGACCTGTTGCCGTACAGCTCCCTTCTGTAGTTGGTCGTGGACGTCCTTCCTAGCGCCATTGACCCGTTCCTTCGGTGGTTCCTGAATTCGTATTCTAGTGCGTTGTTGGGACCTGCGCGACGGCTTCACTACAAGGTCACTCCCGTGAGCACTTGCCTTGCACACTTGTGCGTTATCCACGCCCTGACGTACTACCGTCAATCGGAATATTCAACGGCTGGCAATTATGTCCAACTGCACCGACTGTATACTACGCGACTACGCGTCAGATTATCCGGGTTTCCACGAAGTTACACTGGTATCCTCAGCACGCGTCGTAGTTGTCACTTCAATCTTTGTTGGAATGCACTTTATGTGGTCCAAACTCACTCTTTTGTGCGTGCACACTGCGTATAGCAAACACTTCAGCAGATCCCAACGGTGCCACCAAAATGTTATGGCGGTAATGTGTAATAGAAGATTACGGTCGTTAGTATAATATTGAAAAGTCATTATTTTGGGATCGTCTGCTGATTAGGAGATGAATCTCCAGTGAATGAGACGAACGCGAGAGTTCACAGTAAAAAGTATAACTTGATTGTTTATTACGGATAATGGCAACTTTCCGTTATCTACTAAGTTGCATGCAATGATCGAAAATACAATTTAAATGTTCTCGAGTAGTCCACGAGGAACCAACCTGTTGTGACTGAATCTATCTTTAGATTAATTTCAGTAAAGTATCAGGAGTACAAATTGAAAATGCGGGATTTTTTTCTATTTTTGAACGTTTATTCTGAAAAAATGGTAACAAATGAATTATTCAAAGTATTGTCCATCGCTAGCCACAACTTTTTCCCATCTTTCTGGCAATTTACGGATACCGTCGCGAAAAAATTCGGCCGGCTTGGCTGCTATCCAGTCATCGACCCATTTTTGGGCTTCTTCGTAAGAATGGAAGCGCTGGTCAGCTAGGCCATGTGTCATCGATCGGAAAAGGTGGTAATCGGAAGGAGCAATATCTGGGCTATACGGCGGGTGGGGTAAGACTTCCCATTTCAGCGTTTGTAGGTATGTTTTGACCGGCGCTGCAACATGTGGCCGAGCGTTGTCATGTTGCAAAATTACTTTGTCGTGTCTTTGCTCGTATTGTGGCCGTTTTTCTTTGAGTGCGCGGCTCAAACGCATCAATTGAGTTCGGTATAGTGCTCCTGTGATGGTTTCGTTCGATTTCAATAGCTCATAATACACCACACCCAGCTGGTCCCACCAAATACAGAGCATGAGCTTGGCGCCGTGAATATTTGGTTTGGCCGTCGATGATGATGCATGGCCGGGGTAACCATATGATTTTTTGCGCTTCGGGTTATCGTAATGGATCCACTTTTCATCACCAGTGACAATGCGATGCAAAAAACCCTTCCGTTTTTACCGTTCGAGCAGCAGTTCGCATGCAAAAAAACGGCGCTCGACGTCTCTCGGCTTCAGCTCATACGGCACCCAATGTCCTTGCTTTTGGATCATTCCGAGGGCTTTTATACGATGGGAAATGGCTTGTTGTGTCACTCCCAATGAATCTGCGAGCTCTTGTTGAGTTTGACACGAGTCTTCATTGAGTATTGCCTCCAATTCAGCATTCTCAAACTTTTTCACTTGGCCCGGCCGCTCTTTGTCCTCAACGTCAAAATCACCACTTCTAAACCGCACAAACCATCTCTCGCACGTTGAAACCGATGGAACATGACTCGGATAAGCCTCGGAGACCAATCGATGTGCTTCAGCAGCACTTTTCTTCAAATTAAAGAAGTAAATTAAAACTTCCCGCAAATGCTGTTTTGTTGGCACGAAACTCGACATATTGAGAGCTCAAAAAAACTATGAATTTGACACTGCGACAAATTGACACATACTGAAAATTAAAGCTATAAGACGTAGCTTTGACATGAACATAGTCACAGTACTGCCTGATGCGTATAGCGTTAGTAACGCCATCTGTTATCAAACCCGCATTTTCAATTTGTACCCCTGATACTACTACTACTACTACTACTACTACTACTACTACTACTACTACTACTACTACTACTACTACTCCACAGGGGGTTGGGTTCCCCTACGTGGCGCGTCTTCAGGTGGCGGATAGAGGATGCCTGTGTTTCGTGAAGGTTGAGCGGGGTTGCCTTGTGGGCCTTTTCAGCCTCACAGGCAGACTTACGCTAACCGGATCGAAACACGGGTTGGGGCATATGCCCTCGCGGACCAAGCCCACCCAAGCTAAGATGTAAATCCACCGTGTCGATAGCTGCATGGCACCAGGGGAGTGGTGTCACAAACGGTGTCTCCAGGATACATGGCCGCCTCCTGGAGTACTCAAGGCCCTACCCCCGCAAGCGGGGCTCTGCGGGGGCGGACTTTGGACTTCCCTAGCTACTCGTGGGACAAAATATGGACGAAATCTTAACACTAACACAAAACGGCGAAGTTAACGAAGAAGTAGCGGAGAATACAGCGAGAGAGGATGCTGAGACAACTGGCTTGACTCGCAAGACAGAGCGGACGGTGCTAACGCTCTTGGAGAAGAAAGTAAAGGCGCATATGGAAGAGGAGGAGCGCCAAATAAAATTCCTCCAGGAATACATTGCAGCAGTGAACTACGTGTGTAAAAACGTCGCAACTACACCAAGGAAAATAAAGGAGGGAGCGGAAGACGCCCAAGCGGCAGTAGCGGCCGCAGCGAAAAGCCGTGCCGAGTGGAAGAGGGCGTATCTAGCAATACTCACGGAGGTGAGGAGGTCAACGAAGCAGCAGAGACGGGGCTCGGTATGTGCCGAAACCGTTGTTGCAATGGAGGTCACCCCCGGCCCAGCTCTGCAGAATATGAACAAGAGGAAAAGACAAGGTACGGCTACTCCGAGTCCGAAAGGAGAAACCACGCCAAAGGCAGCTGTAAAAAAACCTCGCGAAGACGAAGAGGGGTTTACGGAGGTGAGGCGAAAACCAAAGAAGGGCAAAAACCAGGCGATGCCGGGTGTGAAGGAGAAAACCAACGAAGCCAAGGAAAAGCGCAGCCTCCGGACAAAAAGAAAACAGAAACCACGACGAGAGGCGGTGGTGATAAAGCCGATCAAAGGCAAGGGATATGCCGATGTCCTGAGGGACATACGAGTTGGTGTGGACCCTGGAAAAATGGGGGTACAGATCACAGATATAAGGCGGACCGAGGCCGGTGACCTGTTGGTGGAGATAGGAGCTACAGCTGCCGAGGACAAAGGGAAATTCAGCAAGGCCCTGCAAGAAGCCATTGGTAACAACGGCAGCGTGAGGCAACTAACACCGCGGACTACGGTCGAAATCCTGGACATCGATGAGGTCACTGAAGGAGATGAAGTGAGGAGTGCCCTGCAAACAGTCCTGCAAGTGGAAGGCTGCGAGGATGCCAGGATTTTCCTCACAAAAGCGGGCATAAGGGGAAAGAGAAAGGCTATTGTGGAGATGAATGCACAGGCGGCTAAAATACTGATAGACGCCGGGCATGTCAAAGTTGGCTGGGTCAACTGCCGCATCAGGGCGAAGGCGCAAATCACAAGGTGCTTTCGGTGCCATGGCTACGGGTACCGCTCGGCCGAGTGTAAGGGCCAAGATCGGTCAAAACTATGCTGGAGATGCGGTGGCGGCGAACACAGGGCCGCGACTTGCACGAAAAATCCACACTGCCTCCTCTGTGCGGATATAGAAGGTGAAACCAGAACGGATCATGTCCCAGGGACACACAGGTGCAGGGCTTTTCAGATGGCCACGAAGACCGCGGCCAAGAGGAGACCGTGATTCTTCAGGGAAACTTGCAGCGCAGCCGGCTCGCACAGGACCTGGTACAGCAGTGGGCATTTGAAAAAAAGGCGGACCTAATGTTCATATCGGAACAGTATACTGACCCTCCCGATGTACGGTGGTATTCAGACACGACAGGGACGGCAGCGTTATGGTTGGTCAATAGCGCGAGATTACCGGTGGCAAAACACGGGAAAGGAGACGGCTTTGCATGGATAGAAAGCAGCAAAGTCACCTACATAAGCTGCTATCTATCGCCAAACGAGGGGATCGGAGCCTTCAGGCAGAAACTGGGAGCGCTGGAGGATGCCATCCAGAATTTCCGGGGCGAGGTTGTGCTTGCCGGAGATTTCAATGCCAAATCCCAGGAATGGGGGATGACGCGAGCTGATACCAGAGGGGATGAGGTCGCGGAGATGGCTGCAAGACTTGACCTGACAGTCCTGAACATCGGGAACACGCCCACGTTCAGGAGGCCAGGGTGCAGAGAATCCATCCTCGACCTGACCCTTGCCACACCAAGGGCCGCAGCGAGGATAACGAGATGGCGGGTGCTCGAGGGCTACACGGCTAGCGACCACTCTTACATAGGATTCCAAATGACGAGGGAAGACATAAAAATCAACGAACGGCGAGATGCGATCCGCTGGAATGTCGCCAAACTGGACCGAAGAGCGCTACTTAGGGCGCTGTCCGGAGGGGGTGACTTTTTGGTGGAGTCTGGAGACACGTTGGCCTCCAGGGAGGCAGCCGAAAAACTGATAGCGAAAACCATGGCATTGATTTTGAAAGGCTGCAAGAAATCCATGCCCGTGAAGTCGAAAAGGAACCACAAGGAACCTGCGTACTGGTGGACACAGGAGATAGCCAATCTACGGAGCGACTGCTTCAGATGGAGGCGTAGAGCGCAAAGAGGGCGTAGGAGGAACGGAGCAAACGAGGCAATCGAAGCCTACAAGACGGCGAGGAAGAGGCTCGTCATAGCTGTGAAGACCAGCAAGGCCCGGTGCTGGAGGGAGCTGTGCGAGGAAGTCGACCAGGACATGTGGGGTCGGGGCTACAAGATCGTTACGCGTAAGCTAGGCAGGATGGCACCTGAAGGAGCAAAGGACCCGGAAGATATGGAGCGCATTGTGGACGCTCTTTTCCCGCAACACCCACTGAGGCAGGAGAGGAACTTCCCTCAAGAAGAGGAGGTGCCTGTCTTCAGCGTGTCGGAGCTACGTGATGCCGTTCAATCTATCGCGAACCGCAAAGCACCTGGCCCGGACGGAATTCCCGCGGAAGTAATCAAGGTAGTAGCGGAAGAGCATCCTTACCTCTTGCTGAACATGTATAACCTCAGCCTTCGGGCTGGGGTATTCAGTCGGAGGTGGAAAAAGCAGCGGTTGGTGCTACTCGACAAAGGGAAGGGCCCGCCAATAACGGCGTCATCGTACCGGCCGCTGTGTATGCTCGATACTGCAGGAAAGGTATTCGAGAAAATGATACGCGCACGGCTCCGAGCCGCGGTCGAAAGGGCGGGAGGACTCGCCGATAACCAGCACGGGTTCCGTGAAAAAAGATCGACGATAGGAGCAATCCGGGAAGTGCTGGAGCCGGTAGAGACGGCGTGGCAGGGAAACAGCAGATCACGGAGATTTTGCGTACTCGTCACGCTAGATGTGCAGAATGCTTTTAACTCCGTCAGATGGATTGACATCCTCAGAGCACTGGAAGAGAGATTCGAGGTACCACAGTACATTCTCAGGATAGTCAGTGATTACCTCGATGATAGGGAACTTGCTTACAGCACAACAGACGGCGAGCGAACGAGAAGGATCAGCTCTGGAGTTGCTCAGGGCTCAGCTCTGGGCCCAGACCTGTGGAACGCTGTTTATGACAGTATCTTGAAACTGGAGATGCCCGAAGGAACTAAATTAGTTGGATTCGCGGATGACATTGCAGCAGTGATCACGGCCAAAACAGAAACGCAGGCAAGGTGGAGAGTTGCCTGCATGACCCACTTGGTGAAGGGTTGGCTCGTGGAGCATGGTCTCGAACTTGCCGTCCAGAAAACCGAGATCGTGGTCCTGACCAGACAAAGAAAGTTCTCGGGCACCTTTACGGCAGAGGTCGACGGAGTTCAAATCGAAGCAAGGAAAGTAGTGCGGTACCTGGGGCAACTATTGGACGCAAGACTAACGTTCTGGCCACACATCCAGGCAGCCGCGGACAGAGCCACTATCACGGTCGGCATGCTCTCAAGACTAATGCCCAACGTGGGCGGGCCGAGGAGCAGCAAACGACGCGTCCTCATGAGTGTAGTGCACTCCGTACTACTCTACGGGGCGGAGGTCTGGGCCGATGCCATGGACGTGGAGAAATACAGGAGAAAACTGAGAACGGTCCAAAGACGAGGGGCCCTCCGCATCGCGAGCGCCTACCGAACGGTGTCTGAGGCAGCGGCGACGGTGGTGGCCGGCGTCATACCCATCGACCTGCTCGCAAGAGAGCGAAAACGGGTGTACGAACGAAAGGCCGAGGCAAGGATGGCCGAAATACGAAGGGAGGAGCGGCAGCGAACCCTACTGGAATGGGAACGGAGATGGGTCGAAGGTACGACCGGCCGATGGACAGCGAGAACGGTAGGAGCAGTGACCCCGTGGATCGACAGAAAGCATGGAGAAATTAACTTTTACCTCACCCAGCTCCTTACCGGCCATGGACACTTCAACTCCTACCTACACAAGATGGGAAGGAAACGTAGCCCCTATTGCGACTACTGTCCGGACATTGTGGACGATGCAGAACACACGTTCTTCGCGTGTAATCGGTGGGCGACCGAAAGGGGTGCCTTACAGACAACCCTGGGACAAACGGGAAACGCTCAGACTATTGTGCCGCTAATGCTGGAGTCCCAAAAGAACTGGGAAGCAATAGGTACGTACGTGGAAACCGTCCTACGAAAGAAGAAGATAGAGGAACAGCAGCGCGATCGGGGTGATCAAAGGTGACGAGCCCGCCGTGGAGGCAGGACACGAGAAGGGCGATCGAGAAGATTGACGAGGGGGAGCCCAAAAGGGGCGGAGATAGCCCATGACTCTGAAGTAATGCGAAAGCGGTTCCGGAGTCATGGTGCTGGAGTTGGAGGAGGTGGTTTTAGTGGGTAGGATCCCGATAACGGATGAGCCCCACACTCTGTGCGTAACCGGCATTTCCACCTCCTCAAAAAAAAAAAAAAAAAAAAAAAAAAAAAAAAAAAAACTACTACTACTACTACTACTACTACTACTACTACTACTACTACTACTACTACTACTACTACTACTACTACTACTACTACTACTACTACTACTACTACTACTACTACTACTACTACTACTACTACTACTACTACTACTACTACTACTACTACTACTGCCATTATCGTGCCTCGACTCTAAGCTGAGTGAAATTCTAAACCCACACTCGTACAACAGCGACACACAGAATTTGATACCGTACTAGTAGGTTTTACAGCATTATCTTCACTCAGTCGAGTACGCTAATACAGTACCCAATATTTCACAAAATGAAAAATAGCAATACTCCATAGTCACGAGAATTAAATCGACGACGTTCTAATGACCAAACTTAAATCTCAACTCAAGGACACACTTATTATCGATAGCGTACCAAAAAAATTTCATCTAAAGCGATATCGCTGCTTCGCAATTTTCATCGCAGCGCCGGTGGTAAAAAAATGACATGGGATCGCAACGGTGTTCTTTCCATAGACGGCAGAAGAATTTCAAATTCCATCATCGTTGATCTTGTTAACGATGCTATGCGAGCTAGAAAACGCGAGAAACCCATCGGTCGCTCTCACTTTGCCAAATTCCTGCGAGCGATACAGATGCCACGCGAATTTTTCGGCAATCCCAAGTTACTACACGAGCCTACACCTACATCATCCTCGACACCGCAGCGGCGTCTTATTTTACCACGCGAAAGCGATAGTAGCAGCAGCAACAGCAGCAACAGTAGCAACAACAACGAGGCCGAGACCGCACACTCAAACAGAGATTTAATGCTCACGGCGGAAAATGACATCATCGAGGGGGAGGAGGAAGATGAAGAAGAGGACGAACAATTGCAAAACATCGCACAAGTAGAGAGCCAATGACACCCCAGTGAATATCGATCCCCCACACAGTTAAACAAGAAAAAGACAAAGATTCCATTTAACTGGTCATCGTTAAAATTATAAAAATTCTTTAAAAAATCCATTATGACACTGCTCATTCTGCCTCCTATTCTCGAGCAAAAAATTTTGCCCAGGCACAGGATTCATATAACATACACAGACACAGGATTCATATAACATGCATCGTATCGTGCGACTACGATTTCCGCGTCGTACGTACAACGTGAGTAATATAGACGATGTATGAGAGGCTGATTTAGCTGATCTACGCTCGATACCTACGTACAACGATGGGTACGCATATATTTTTGTTGTTATCGATGTGTTGAGCAAATACGCGTGGGTCGAGGCTTTGCGTGACAAAATGAGCGCAAACCTGGCCCGCGGTCTCACACGCATACTCGCACGCAGTAATAATCGTCGCCCGCTGCAATTGCAAACTGATCGAGGCTAAAAATTTATCGGCACTCCATTTCAGCAAATTCTCAAGAAAAAGAATATTGTTTTTCGCGCTGCTCGTAACCCTGATATAAAAGCCTCGATTGCCGAACTATTTAATCGCACAATAAAACAGTGAATGTGGCGTTACTTTACATATACGCGAAATAAGCGTTACATCGATGTTTTATAAAATTTGTTATATGCTTATAATCACACTTGACACAGCGGAATGCGCATTCCTCCGAGCGAGGTAACCCTCGAAAATGCCTCTATAGCCCGAGAAAATTTAACACGGCGTTACGAGCGTAACGCGAGAAAAACTGAAAAACCTAAATACAGCGTCGGTGACTTGGTACGTATCAATATAGCTTAAGCAGCATTCGTGAAAGGATACGAGCGTGGTTGGTGTAACTAATTCTTCAAGATTCAACGAATATCAGTGAATCGAAAACCATTCGTGTATA
Organism: Cylloceria caligata; assembly: GCA_963942595.1. NCBI lineage: Eukaryota > Metazoa > Arthropoda > Insecta > Hymenoptera > Ichneumonidae > Cylloceria > Cylloceria caligata. The sequence continues at coordinate 25,138,258 of OZ012709.1, read as the reverse complement.
TTTTGCACGATCTGAATAACGAGATTATCGACGGTATTTTCTAGGAGGCAGAATTATCGCGAGTACGAGTGCCTCCGTCATCTGATAAGACGAAAGAGAAAAAGAGGCCGAAAAGGAAGAAGGCTCGGAATCATCGTCTCTGATAAAAATGAGATCCAAGGATAGCTCTATCTTTGTCGTACTACCGAGCAACAGTAGTATGCAGTATTTTCCGAATAATACGACAACGAAATTTATTACAAAACTACCGCATCAGATACGTTTGCTCGGAGAATGGTCTGTTTCTCTTGTGAAAATTGCTTATCCGATGACGCTTTCACATGGAAGAACAATAAGAAGAAGACGACTCGTCAATGAACGGTTGCAGATATTTTTGGATAGCTGAAACAAGATAGCTTTCCTACATGCGCACTCGTGCGAGTGTCTTAAATCGGAAATTGCATTATTTTCACTCCCACCGACGGAATCTACTATCGACATATACTATCGACTACATGAACGATGGTTATTCGATCGATCACGGTAATTATCGCGATGGATACTGTCTGTTTGCTTTTGATTTGATACCCGATCTTTCGGCGAACAGCAATTCAAATCGGAATTTAATAAAGCACGGTAGTGTGAGAATAGAGGTACGATTTGAGGATGCGCTTGCTTCAACGGTAAATTGTATAGTCTACGCGGAATATGATAATGTCCTTGAAATCGATGCCTCTCGGCAAGTAATGGTGGATTTTACCGGATAGGCGAAGAATGTGCTGATGTAGGAATAAAATTATTTCGTGTTAAGAGACGTAGAAGCGTCTCTGTGAGTAACTAATCAGTCGAATTCGAACATCTGTACAGATTAGACGTGAAAATGGATATCGTCGTGGATATACAGGAAATGCGTGGTAAAGACTCGGAATTTATTCCGAAGAGAATTGCCGTGGTAGCAGTGGATAGGCCGTACTCTGCTCATTGGATCGTCGCACCACCGTGTCACTCTGCCGAATTACCGCAGCATTCGAGAAGCCAAAATTTTCTCTCTAAATATTTTCACGGTCTTGAATGGTACGAGGACGATGTGAGCTGTAAACAAGCATACGCTAACTTGCGTGAAATTTCGCGAAAATCAAATCGTATCTATACAGGCGGAGAAGGCTATTCTTCTTTGCGATATCACGAGTCGTGAAATTTATAACCTGGAGGATGAGGAGGGCGCCCCATCGTACACATTTATGCCGAAATCTTTGCGAAAATGTTTCGGACACGCTATGACAAACGATACAGCGACTTCGCATTGTGCAATCCGCCAGGCTTTCCAAATAAAAAATTGGCTTCGCAAGCTCCCCTTGGAAGGAAAATTGTACATGACCGTTTGGTCGGCAGACGAAGAGCAATAGAATAAGAAAGAGGAGAAATCTTCATCATGTAATCGTGACACGATCGACGATGCTGTGAAATAAATTTTGCATATAAAGGGTGGTTAAATTTTAAGGGCCGATGTTGATTTTGAATAAAACACTAATTATTTAGAAAATTATTGTCAATTCTTTTTATTATGATAATATGGTATGGTTCAATTATGTATGGAACAAAATATCGGCCAAATGGCCGCCGCGACCTCGGCGGCACACCTCCATCCGATGGTTCAAATTTTCGATGACGCTTAGGCATAATTGAGGTTCTATGCCGTTAATGTGCCGAATTATCTCATCCTTTAGCTCTTGAATTGTTGCTGGCTTATCGACGTACACCTTTTCTTTCAAATAACCCCAAAGAAAGAAGTCCAACGGTGTCAAATCACATGATCTTGGCGGCCAATTGACATCGCCACCACGTGAGATAACACGGCCATTGAATTTGTCGCGCAAAAGAGCCATTGTTTCGTTAGCTGTGTGGCAAGTGGCACCGTCTTGTTGAAACCACATATCGCCCACATCCATATCTTCCAATTCGGGCCATAAAAAGTTCGTTATCATCTCACGATAGCGAACACCATTCACAGTAACTGCCTGACCGGCCTCATTTTGGAAAAAATACGGCCTGATGATGCCGCCAGCCCATAAACCACACCAAACAGTCACTCTTTGTGGGTGCATTGGTTTTTCGACAATCACTCTTGGATTATGATTCGCCCAAATGCGGCAATTCTGCTTATTGACGAATCCACTGAGGTGAAAATGTGCCTCATCACTGAAGATGATTTTCTTCGAAAATTGATCATCCACTGTTGCCATTTCTTGCCACCATTCTGACCATTGACGACGTTTGGAATGGTCAAGAGGCTTTAGTTCTTGAGTCAATTGCACCTTATAAGCGTGTAAATGCAAGTCTTTATGCATAATGTTCCTCAACGACGAGCGTGAGAGGTGCAATTGTTGGGCACGACGACGAATTGAGGTGGACGGTTCTTCAGCCACACTATCGCGAACAGCAGCAATATTTTCTGCAATACGAGCTGTACGAGCATGCACTGGTGTTTTAATATCTCCTACAGACCCGGTTTGCTCAAATTTTTGCACGATTTTTCCGATTGTACGCACATTTGGACGATTAAATTGACCGAAAAAATCACGAAGTGCACGATATGCATTTTGATTTGAACGCCCATTTTCATAATAAGCCTGAATAACTTTAACGCGTTGCTCGATTGTGTATCTTTCCATGGTTCAAATTGAGTTAGTCTGAAATTGAGAAATGTCAAATGAAATGCAGAAAAAAACTTGACGTTTAGGTGTGGTTCACATTCAACATCGGCCCTTACAATTTAACCACCCTTTATATATGGTATACGTCTTTCAAAGCGTATAGATCATCGTTTAATTATAGACTATGTGTTCAGCATCAACACTAGACAAATCTACGAGAGCCTGCAGTATCTACCTGTTGAGAATCCGTCCAGACGTGGTTGGAATGAATCTGTGAAGATATTGAAAATCATGAAACCTCACTCGAGATAGGGTGGAAAGAAACCAGACACATAGACGGTATACCGAGAAAGTGGTTTATTCTACCTTCATAATTACAAAAAATATATATAACAAAAATACAAAAAAATATAAATTGTATTTTGACAACAGAACTTGAGCAGCACACAATTATATTAATTGTGCACTGTGTTTGCTTAGTGCAGTGAACGTGATGCAGTCAGCGCTGCAGAACACGCCATGGGATGAGAGTCATGAGTGCGTAGAATGTGTCAATTATTCACAGTAAATTCTCAGCATGTTTTTCTGAGAGGAATTACAGTGAATGAGTAAGAGCACTTGCAATTTGTTGCTTGAGTGCTGTAAGTGAGAAATGTGACGCAGTCGGCACTGCGGAGCACGCTACAGAAATAGGTTGAGGATGCACAAAATGAGAAGAATAAATTCACAGTGCTTTCCCAGCAAGCTCGGTTGGGAGGAAAACACAGTGAATTAGTAAGAACACACGCAATTATATTAATTGAGTGTGCAACAAGTTATGAGAAAACGTGGTGCAACCCACGCTCTAGAGCTCGCCACAGGGTGAGACCTTTACGAGGATGCATCAATTAATTCTCTACTCCTCACCGACAGTGATTTATGCTAAATTATGCCAGTGAACGCTTACCTTTAATGTTAAGCCCTGGTGAGCACAGAGGTTGAGAAGGTCCGGTGAAAAGCTATGAAAAATGCGAGAGTCCCGAGGATGCGTGCGCTGTCCAGTGGCTTTCATGAAAAAGTGTTAAATTTTTCCAACATAACTGCGAGATACGAAGTCGACGTTGAGTGCTGGAGTCAAATGAGTGAGATAGCCGGTGAGCGAAACCGAAGTCAAGCGAGAGAGATAACCTCTCGCTTAACGCGGCATGCATGCGAGCTACCAGTTGTCCTCCAGGGCAACCTTAACAGGAGTTGGGTTGCCGATGACCTCCTTGCCCAGATCTGTCTCGAGAAAGCCGCTGATGTCGTTCTCATCTGCGAGCAGTACCGGGACAGGGAAGGACCAGGTTGATACTCGGACACCCTTGGTATTTGGGCTTTTCAAATCCTTGAGCCAAGTTAGTGGTTTATTATCTATAACTAGAATAAACCTGCATCCGTAGATGTAGGAATGGAACATCTCTAGAGCATAGATAATGGCCAATAATTCCTTCTACGTGGCGTCATAGCGAGTTTCCGGGTCGTTCAATGTCCCTGAGGCGAAAGCAATGGGCCGATAACTCCCTTATAAGGACGGCCCCCAATACGAAGTTTCCGTGGCAGTGATAAATGGGATGTCAAAGCGGCGGTAACATTCAATCAAACCCAAAAATTGTTCGATGTTTTTAGCGTTTTTTCGAATGGGGAACCGCTTCGAGCTTCTTTGGGTTTGGTCGGACCCCGTCAGCACTGATTATGTGGCCGAGGTAACTGACTTCTGGACGAAGGGATTCGCATTTGTCGGGTTGCAGAGACAGTCCTGCTTTGAGCAATCGCTGCGCGAGGCGTCTGAATTTTTTCTTATGCTCATCGAAGAAATTTGCATAAATGACGATGTCGTCTAGGTATACGAACATCTCGATGCCTTGGAGTCCACTCAAAACTTGGTCTATTAGTCTTTGAAAATTCGCTAGTGCGTTCTTTAATTCAAACGGCATGTGGTTAAATTCATAGTAACCGTGTGGAGTAGAGAACGCGGTCTTAGCGCGGTCGTCAGAATCCTTTGGAATCTGGTGGAATCCCGAGGCGAGGTTAAATGCAGAGTAGTACCGAGCCTTTCCCAAAAGATCTAAGATGTAAGTGATGTTACGCAAGGGGTAAGCATCGGCAATCGTTTTTTCGTTGATTTTAAGATAGTCTATCACCATCCTCCACCGTTTTCTTCCGTGTGAGTCTTCTTTCTTTGGAACAATCCAGATTGGTGAATTAAACAGTAAAGTAGATGGTTAAATCACGTTTTTCTTTAACAGGTCTTCCACCTGAGCCTTTATTCTGGTGGTGAGTATATGGTTCTCGCTCGACCGGGTATGAAGCTCATCAGTATTGGCTGCTATTTCGAGAGCGCGAATCGTGATGTTTGCGATCGCTGTGGCCAAAGCGCGAGTCGTTACGTATGTGTTTTTCATAGCGAGACCGTGCGGCTGGGCTCTCATGGCTATTCCGAGAGCAGTCCCGATTACTGTTTGGACGGGTATAACGAGGGTTATCTCTATAGTAACGCATAAGGTAGTTTTCACGAGAGTAATCGCGTTGACGCTGGTAATTACGGTCCGGCAATTCGCTAGTATCTGAGTAGTACGCGACGCGAGGTTCGCGATATGCCTGCCGCGATCGCGAAGAGTCGCGACTTGCATCTCGCGATATCATTTCGCGATCCTCGTACCATTTCCGATTCTGGAGTTTATAACAATTGTTCAGAAAATATCCCCGTTTCTTGCAATAATGACAGCGAGGTTTGGTTTGTTTGGAGTCGACGTAGCGGACCCTGATTTGTAGGCGATTAGAACACGATCTGGGATAGTGATTATGACGCATTGCTGACTTTACATTTTTACCGGGTACTTCGTGTGTCTTTTCAAGTCTAGTGTAATCGGAGTTGGAGACAGTAGTTGTCGCGTTAGTGGAATCGAATTTGGCGCGGTCGAGAGCGGTTATTTTGCGATTCATAAGGTGCTCTTCGATTTCGTAAACGTATGCTATCGCTTCCTCGGCAATTTTCGGGTTTCGATAACGTACGTGTGTGGCAAGTTTTTCGCGCCAGCCATTGACGAAGCACTCGAGTTTGGTTTGTTTGTTCTCACCACGTAATAAGTCAATGACTTGTGGTGTGGATGATCATTCCTCACAAATGCGACAATCGATCATTCCACTGATAGTTTTAACGTGACCTGCGAAGTCATTAATGCTCTCTTTGGAACCCTGCGCGAGGTAAGCTAGGTCTAATTTGAGAGCTAAGGTGTTCCTCTTGGGAGCGTATACTGTTCTTAAATCTTTGAGGAACTCGGCGATATTTAAATAGCTACGAAGATTAAGTTGTGTTTGTCGGCGTGCGTGGCCTTTTAATTTATCGAGGAGTAAGTATTGAAATATATCCAAGTCTTCGGTTACGATAGTCCCTATTGAATACTTAACGTCGCCAATGAACTCTTCGACGGGTGTGTTTGTTCCATTGAACTCAGGTATCGGGATTAATGATTTGGTACTCCAGTCAGCCCCTCCATATAATTCATTTCTGTGATTACGAGCGCATATAGCGAGGTCCACAGACCACCTCTCGAGTTCTGAATGTAACTTAGATTCCGGGAGAGTGTGCAACTCGAAAGGACGTGACGGGTAGTTAGGAGGAGAAGAAAGGCGGTCGATTGATCGGATCCGTTAGGTTTGGAATTAACTGCCGAGCGAAATTCGCGATTATGGTATTGAGTTTTAGCATGGTGTTCCACAGGATTATGTCTAAGGACGTGACTTTGAGCTGGAGGGTTGTCATGATGTTCCGAGTTACGGGATCGAGGATAGTGAACGCGAGGGTTATTTGGTTGATACGGGTCGTTCAAAGGTATTGGAGGACAGTCTTGTCAACGTGGAAGATCCTGCGGGAAGTGTGATTCACGCTGTTTGTTTCTGTGGTATTCCTGGGGCGCGTCTAGTAAAGGGGCGCTGGCTGGTTTATTGACAAAATCTTCCCGTCATGAGCCCACGTTCAACACAACCCGAGCATCGGCCGGTTGTTGTTGGCCGGAGTTGGCCGGTCGGCGTTAGTTGTCGGCCTACTCCTCTAAAATTGCTGTACTCCGTAATCGTCGCGATATCGAGGCGATTGTACTCGAGATACTCTTGACATGGTGAGTGTTTGAGAATCCGGTGGTCTGATGTGTGTGGGAACAGAAATATATCGAAAAAGGATGAGTTCTCACTCGTGACAAGGAAAAATAACCAGGCGAACGATATAGACAGATAAAATGGTCTATATTTTCCACTCAACTACAAAAAATATATAAAAATAAAGGAGCCTCCTTTATTTTTAGATGCCATATATGCACGGCAGCCGAGCGCAGCAAAGCACCAGCAGCATCAAGCTATCGCACAGCAACCATAGTGGCCGTGCACCAGCTGATTTTTCAACAGTGGGGTAGAAGGAAATTGCAAGATATTCGGCAAAAGGGGAAGAAATTTTGATTGGAGTTCGAGGGTAGGGAGCGATATCGACTCGTGTCCAAATTTCGAGGGGTCTTGGTTTGCAGTCGTTAATCGATTGGGCCACCCAATCCGCTGAAATTTCTCACGTCTCGTGCAACCAACTAGGATTCACGACGAGAGCCGCAAGCTGGTCTGTCGACCTAGTACTGACGGCTGGGTCGCAAGGGCTTACAACGGCACGAAAACGGAGTAAATGGGAAAGAGCGTTAATACTTACCACGTTAAGTATTTGAAGGATGTTGGTTTTCAGCTATTTAACCTGGTCTACCTAATCCTCCTTATTTTTTTCGTGGCTTTGTGTCTTCTTCGGGGTTTATAACCAGAGTCACCAGCTGGTCTGTCCACTTATCACTGGCAGCTGGGTCACAAGGGCCTATAGTAACACACGCACGAAGTAAATGTAACTGTACAGGGAATAACGAATGGATTGAGAGATGAGTATTAACAAAACTTTATGAGTGGTAAGGATGCGGTGACTTTATAGCCTTCAAAATTTACCAAAGGGTAATTATCAGGAATGTATCAATATCGAACTGCACGGAATAGAGCAGCTGCCCGTTGGTAGGGTCGTAACGGTACTCGATCGTGGAAGAACAATCAATAATCACTAGGCGGTCGCGTACGATGTCTAGTCGGGGTTCGAACTGTATGCAAAATTTCGTGCTCAGAGGGATGCACAATCGTTCGCAAATGAATCTTTGCACTTCCGCAAGTAGCTACGGAATTTACTACGATGTATCTTACGCCTATTGTTAGAGCTATTTCGTAAATAAGGGACAAGATTCATTCCCTTGAGAAAATAAACGGTGTTTGGTAGTATCGTACTAAGTATGCGTAGGTCGGATTAGAAAAAGGATTAGAATCCCTTTCTTTAGTCGTAAACGCTTTGATAAAATATTTCACTCTGAGGTGGAGTTTTTTTAGCCGCGGAGGTGGTGCTAGCGAGGCTTTCGAACACTCGACTTAATTAGTTGCACTTTAAACTGCAGAGTCACAGAGTTCACTCGATATTCACGGAGGTTCACTGCATTTTGCTACGATTCCAAAAATCGTTCACGAAAGTCGAAAGAACTCGCGAACACGAACGTGGGTTAATATTCAAGAGGTAGGAATATTCACACACAAAAAGATCGACAACGGCCACGAAAGCGTTGTGCGCACTACCAAATCCTATCTTGTGAATAAAAATGACAAAATTTGTAAAATCTTTAGGCTACAAAGGTTCGCAATTTAACTGAGGGAGTTTTAATAAAAATATTGATCGTCTTTCCCATTTACTCCGTGTTCGTGCCGCTGTAGGCCCTTGCGACCTAGCCGTCAGTACTAGGTCGACAGACCAGCTGGTGACTCTCGCTGTAAACCTCGGAGGCGACACAGACACAAAAGGTCTTCGAGTCTCAGGTAGACTAGATGTTGGTGAATGCAACAATTTGTTAATTCTTTTATAGATCTTTAGTTTCGCAGATTGTAAGTTAAATACTATACGATTCGTGAATTTGAATGATTTGTTTCAATATTTTTCTCTAGTGATATTTTTTACCTTTATTAAATACGATGATTATTCGCTGCTGTTGAGTGGCAACGGAGATAGCACATCCGGCGAAAAATTCGCACGCTCGACAACGAAAACAACCACGATGAAACAAAAGTGAATTTTATTTTACTTCAATTTTAATTACTGCTGGAAAATCAGCTGACGCACGGCGATCGATATTCGCCGTGCGTCGACCTGTTGCCGCTGGGTAATGTGCTGCACTCGGCTATCATGAAGGTAGCCGAGGCAATACCTCGCAGCCGTGCTGATTAAGCGAGAGGCTGTCTCTCTCCCTTGACTTCAGCTTCGCACCACGACTGTCTCTCTCGCTTGACTTCAGGTTCGCACAACGACGCTTTTGTACAGCACAGCCATCTTGAGAATTTTTGACACTTCGGTGAAAACCCGCTGGCACGACACAATCCTCAGCTCTCACCTCGGACAATTTCATCAACTTCACCGGATCTACTCATCGTATTCGTGCTCAACAGGACTCAAAACACGGTAAGAGTGGATCGTTACAATTCATCTAAATTCAATGACGGTGAGGAGTGGAAATCTCATTAGTGCATCCGTATAAGTCTCACACCGCGGCGTGCTCTGCAGCGCGGGCTACACCACGTTTCACCTCAAAACCTACAGCACGCAATTAATATAAGTGTATGTGCTTTCCACTTCATTATTCTCATTCTCTCGTAATTAAATTCACTCACAGTTTATTTGTACTATTACTTCTCATTTGTGCATCCTCATAATTCTCATCTCGTGGCGTGCTCTGCAGCACGGGCTGCACCACGTCCACCTCACAAACTAAGCATAAAATTAATACAATTGTGTGTTTCTCAACAAATTTTTAACCTAAATTCATTTGTGCTATTTTTTACTATAGCGGGCACTAGGCCACCGAACCCGGAATTCAAGAAAAACTAGCTACGTCACCGCTCAAGAATTTCCTCGCTGCCGTAAACAGCAGGTCAGCGACCAGCTGGCCTCGCTTGGTGGCGAGGAGAAGACGGGTGGCGCGACAGCGGTAGCCCGCAAAATTATTAAGACTCGTTAGATTTAAAAATTGAAGCCGATAATAACGTAGAGCGATACCAGACGGGGGAAAAGGCTATAAAAGAACCTGCGCGGAGGAAAAAGATCTCTTACTCGTCTGGCCCTTATTTCAAGTTGAAAGCGAGTAAAAAACAAAGTTGTGCATTTTTCTTGAGTTATAAAAATGTATTCATACTAGTATTTGAGTAGAATACGTGATTTTGCAACATAAAAAAATCGTGTCAGTGAGCGTGGAACAGCGAAAACGACAGAAAAGAAAGGACAGGCGAGTCATTAAAATAATATAGAAATTCTTAGTGACATCTTGAGTAAACTGACATTGATCTAGATTTAGATAGCTTTTAAGTGAATAGAATTAAGTGGATATAATTAAGTGTAGAGAATTAAGTTAATAGAGTTAGGCAGGTAGTGTTTAAGAAACTAGAATTAAAGCGCACGGCATTTAAATCAGTGGATAGGCAACCGAGTCGATTGAACGAGGCTAGTAAGAAAGTGAAGCAAGGGATAAATAAAGAGATCTATAGGACGATCGAGACATCGGGTGTAACAGCGAGTGCGACGCGTTTAACTGTGGATGTGTGCGTCGAGCGTACAGCTCACTACCAAGGCATAAAAAAATAACAGAATACCGAGCTGGATGTACTGAGAACTTATGTCGACGTAATACAGAAAAGAATTGTGAAGATAATCGTTGTAATTAACGAAGTTAAATGAATTGTACTGTTCATCGATACCAGGAAACCGAACGTTAACATTCTGTTTTTAATTGTTTGCATCAATAAATCCTATTCTCACCTACCCAGAAGTCTAAAATTAATTACACCTGTGATCGAGCTCGTATTTTCCCTGGGAAAATAAATTTAATGTTAACGATAAAAAAAATTACCGTTGCAATAGACCATTTTATCTACATACAGTTAGGTGCAAAACTGTCCCAACCGTACAAGAAATTCATACTTCTCGTTAAAAAAAAAGTAAATTAACCATTTTTATCTAATATTATATTTTATATAGTAGATACCCAACAAAGTAAGAAAATGAAAAAAAAATGGTGAAACAAAAATTGTTTTGTATTTATAAACACATCATTACATTGGACCACTTTTGCACCGTTTGGGAAAAATAAACTTTTACAAGCTCTAATATTTAGTCCACAGTCCTTTTGATTTTTTAACTGCTGCCAGTCGTTTCGGCATACTTTCCACAAGTTTTTTGCAATAGTCAGAAGAAATTTCATCCAACTATTCTTGAACGCGTTCCCACAGAACTTTAAGTGATGATGGTGGTGGACATAATTGTGTAGTAGAGCCCTTTTTAAGTAAGACTATAAATTCTCTATTGGATTAAGGTCTGGACTCTGTGTAGGCCACTGTAATACCTGAAATTTCTGTCTACCTAACCATTCTTTGACGATTTTTGCAGTATGCTTGGGGTCGTTATGATGTTGGAAAACTATTTCGTTTTCAGCCACCGGCATATTTTCTATAGTTTCGGTTAAATTTGTGTTTAAGATGTCAAGATATGCTTCTTTCTTCATAATGCCGTCAATTTTTCGAAAAGATCCAGTTCCATGAATAGTCATACAACCCCAAACTTTTACATTTCCTCCTCCATGCTTCACAGTTTGTATAAAATCTTTTATATTTATCTTTTCTCCTTCTCTTTTCCAATTCCATTGTCTTCCATCTGTACAGTATCTATTAATTTTGGTTTCATCGGACCAAATTACATGACTCCAATCATCAGGGGTTTTTTCCTTCTCAATGGCTCTGAAACCAGTCGAATGTAGGGCTCGTTGCACTGTCTACTTATTTTAGTTACTGTTTTACCAATATCTCTGCGAACGAGTGCTGCTGCATGTGAAGCCGAATTTGCTTATCCTGTAGCCAGGTACCTGATCACTCGTCGCGTATCTTTAGAATTTAGCTTCTTAGGTCTTCCTCCAACATTATTTTCGAGCTCACCTTTGAATTTTTCGCGTATTCTTTGCACAGCACTCTTGCTAACTTTTAATAATTGTACAATTTTTCTGACGGAATTTCTTTCTTTCAACTTATCTAGTATAGTATTGTTCAAAAATTTCGTAAATGGTTTCATTTTTAAAAGTTTTTCGATTTTATCCAATAAAACGACTCACGATTGATTTTATTTTATAGAAGTATTAGAGAATCTAAATTCAAAGCAAGGGACCAGTTTTAACTTAGTGTTACATGGAAACCAGCTTCGTTTACTGATCGTTGCAAAACTGTCTCAATGAAATGTTACCACCTTTCCACGAACTTCGTAGATAGCGATGACCTGTCTAATGTTTATTATTGTAACACTGATTAGGTATGAGGTCATGACAGTCGTAGTCCGTAATAGGCCAAAACAGAAATTATGTTGGTTTTCAAAATAAAATACATATTGCTTGGGACGGTTTTGCACCTAACTGTATGTCGTCTGGTTATTTCACCCCTGTCATGAGTGAGAACTCATTATTTTTCAATATCTTGCAGCTCACACACGCATGAGACCAGGGAATCTCAAACATTATTGATTATTAATAATGGACGCTGACGAGCTTGATACCTTCATACGATCCTGCGATACCGTCTTCAGGAAAGCTGCAGATGGGGATCATGAGATACTACTGAAATCGGTGATCAGCAGCAAGCTCGAGGGGAGAGGGGCACGAGAAATGAAACATAAGACTATTCTCTCGGTTGCTCAAGACCGAGATGGAGGCTTTGTATGGGAATTGGAAGTCGCTGACTGCACTGCAGGTTGGGTTCAACACCCTCCAACAAGGTCAAGGGGAAGATATCGCGGTATACGCTGCAAGAGCACAACGTAACGCCGTCGATATCATCGAGAAGCTCAGCGAAGATGCCACATCGGAATCAAAAGTCAGAACGATCGAAGTGATCACGCGGAAGAGCGCTCAGGTCGAGTTCGAAAATGGACTGCATGGGCAGGTCTAAAGCTTGGCGAGGTCACGCAATTACACCACTCTTCTCGAGACCGTAACGGCAGCCATCGAAATTACGAATATGGTGCAGCCCAAGGTAGGTATAAATTTAGGTATAAATTTGTTTGACGTACGGGAAAACTGGAAACATGGCTTGAGACTGCACCTGGGATTTATGACCAGTAAGCCTACCAGTACCCAGTGATAACAGGACGATACACAACGTCGACGTCGTCTGCAATTTTTGCCAGAAAAGGAGCCACGTGTGGAAGGACTGCAGGAAGAGGTTATCACAGAGCAGAAACGGGCCGATGCAGTCAGCACAGCAGCCCCGGCGGCCGACAACGCAAGAAACCAGATTGCGAGAAGTACGATAACCGCAACGCTCATCAGGCTTACTGCAGAGACTAGCACGCTGGGCATGCTGAGGTTAAATACGCTCACTGCCCAGCAGAGTCCTACAAACAGAAGAAAGAGGGCCGCAAACAAAGCAATGTTGCAGCTGCTTCAGGTAACGCTGCCGGCGTCGAGCGCCACCGCATGCGACTTTGATATCGTCGCACCATTGGCCACGCCCGAGTCACTCACACTCAAGGCGGATACAGGAGCACAATATGGCATGATCAAAAAAGGCTGCCTGAAACCGAAGACCATGGTGTTAAAAAGTGAAGTAGAACTGCAAGGGAAAGCGTGGGAAAAATTCACTCCCCTCGAAAAAGCGAAGATCGTGTTCGAGACACCCACTTCGAACATGGAACACTGGTTCTACATAGTTCCAATCAACGTGCCGCTGGAGGTCAACGGACTCCTCGGGATGGATTTCATCAAGCGGCATAAAGCAGACATCCTGCATGGCGAGATGCTCCAATTGTACGGGCACTGCATATCGCGGATCGATGGAAGGACGAAGATAAAGCTTCCTTCTGGAATCGGGTCTAACACGGATGCCCAAGAGAGAATAAATTCGTCAGGCTACTAATAAGGAGCGAAATCAGTCGAGGCATTATAGCAAGATCCCATATCACACCGTCAAAAAACAATAGCCACGTAGCGAGTAAAAAAGGTTGTAAGCACGAGGGAAAAGTGCAACAGTTGACGATGAGCCGTCGGAGATAGCAAAGGCCGTACGAAGCCGTCAGATTAAGATACGCGCGTAAGCGCAGAGAGCATGGGGAGATGGGCTGACTTCTTGAACAACGACAACAGGAGTTCGACTTGGTGCCCCCCAGAAGTGAAAAGCGAGCAGCTCGCGCAGAAATAATGTGTGAATACAAGGGTGTATTCAATCTGCAAGGGAACAAGCAACAGTGCACGCACATGGTGTAGCAACGCGTATCCCTAGGTTCGCAACCCTTGTCTGGGAAGTACTTAATATTGGGGCATGGGTTCGGTAAAATGCATAAAGCAGAGAAAATAAATGCAAATGCCGATGCTCTGAGTCACACATACGCGACCATACGAGTACAAGTAGGACAGAAAAAAAAGTTCCACAAGGAAGAGAAAGATAGCGCACTCGGGTATACGAACAGCCGCACAAAGCAGAGAGCCGAAGACGAAGAACCCAAGGCAACCACGGTAACTCGTCGAAGCGAGAGGCTAAACTCGCCCACGAGAAAGAAAAGGATAACAAGCAAGAGCATGCTAGCGAAACGACCGGTAGCATAAAAGGAAGAGCCGAGAAAACAGAGCATGCAGCCGAGAGAGAATCCCACTGCGCATCAGAGAGAAAGAGAGAAAGAAAGAGAGAGAGAGAGAGAGAGGGCAGCAAGAAGCGGGATAGCGAGGCCCGCTACGTGCCAGACCAACGCTCTTCTGATCGGCAATGCCCCGCCGCTAAGCCGTGCAGATGGTGTAGGGGCACGGATACTCGCACAAAGAAACGCTGTGAAAGAACAGAAAGCATTTTAGAATGAGACGACAACAACACCGTCACACCGTACGACCAGCGTAGCCCTACGGGCCAGCAGGAAGGCCAGAATGGGGACAAGGTGAAGCGTCGCACTAAGCATGGACGCATAAGGAAAGCATGAGCGACTGAACTGTAGAGCAACAGAGAGGCAAGTCCAGCAGTTCAAAAGGCTCTGGGTAACGTGAGGCAAGAGACCCCTACCAGCTTACAGTACAGCGTGATTGTGAAAACCTCGAGCGAGGAAAGCGACAGCCTATATACACTATACGGAATAGAAGAGGACAGTCTGACAAATGTACGGGCATAAGCATACGTGGGTGATCTAGGGCTGCTTCACGAGGCCGTATGGTACGGAAGGTTAGTTGGACTGACCCCAAAATGGACAGACCTTCACCGATCTCCGAAAAAAGTATTGACGAATATTCAAGAAATGTATTGAACGTATAAGGAAAAAAAGAGAGAATTGCGTGGTAATAAGAGAAGAATAAAACGGTTCTACACTGAGGACCAACAGTAGACTTAGAGTCTATGGCGATAATTGCAACAAGAAATACAGTAAGGTTGAAATCGGCAAGGATGCGGAAATTGAAAACTTCGCATCAGATATACGCGAAAATCGACACGTATAATGGCGAACGATGCGCAAAACGAGTTATCCATTTAACTCACACCCTCATTGTCCCAATGCAGTAATAAGTGTAAAGGATATACGAGTACGTCGCACCAATCTCAGAACCCATTGGAATAAAATGTGGGGAAGCTCCACATGGCACGAGGTTTTAAGTAATACGGAAATACTGGTTTTGGTAGGCGTACGTATAGTAACCGCCCGCGATTTTAGCGTCAAAACCATCGGGCAAACATCACAGATCATCCGAGAAAATGATTAAGCTATTCGACTTGAAACTAACGGAGATAGAAGGCCAGGCACCCCTATCGTGGACCGAGAAGAAACTCCAACTATTAAGCGTGCTGCGAGATCCAGAGGATCTTCAAAAGCTCGGAGCTCGAGCAGAGCAAATAACAGAAAACCTCGACACCATTGAAGACGGGAAATAGCACATCCGCAATCTGAGCTTCTACTCATTGGGTGCCACAGCATCAATAACCTTGGTCGATTTCGCTATGTTTAAATGTAACAGGTATCGGCAAAACCGGATACCAACAAGGACGAGTAAGGCAACGACCCCGGCAGCCGCCACCGTACACATAACCCTCGAGCCACTTGGATGACAGCAGCCAGCAGAGCGACGGCAATCCGAAATAGCCAGGGCATATGAAACACGTCCTCTCAACAGAGTGAGTT
This sequence comes from Cylloceria caligata, assembly GCA_963942595.1. Lineage (NCBI taxonomy): Eukaryota > Metazoa > Arthropoda > Insecta > Hymenoptera > Ichneumonidae > Cylloceria > Cylloceria caligata. Next base: position 25,122,373 of record OZ012709.1, on the reverse strand, counting down.
GCTTACCCAGAACAACAATAAGAAAATCTCCAGAGGACAAACAACATAGACATGTGTACATGGAAAAAAAGTATTGTTGTTAGATGGTGTATATGTATATCAATCAATGTGAAAGTTCACACGAGGAACTAACGAAAGAAAACAATTTTTTTGTGTAAAAATATTTTCTTTTAAGGAGGGACGGATGTTATGCTGCGGAATATTCGATATATTTATTTCGACATTATTCCTACTTCGAACGCGAAGCCGCTCACCCAAAGTAGAAATAATGTGCTGATGTACGAAGCGAGTCGCGACGAACGACCGCGATTGCGATTGTGACACAGGGTTTTTTTCTTGGCCAAATGCGGACGTTTTTTTCTTAATTGTGGCCTTCAATTTATCCAGCAGTGCAGCGTAGTACTGTCCGTTGATTATTTCACCCTTGGCCAGGTAATCGATAAGAAATCTTCCACAGTTATCCCAAAAAACTGTCGCCATCACTTTTCCTGCCTTCTTCGGAGTTGGTTCCCCCACTGCAATCCACTGCATTGACTGTTGTTTGGTCTCAGGCGCATGGTAGTGTACGCAGGTTTTATCGACGGTTATCATTCGCCACAAAAATTCCGCTGGATTTCTTCTATACAGGCTAAGACACTCGCGCGACATGTCCGTCTGTTTAAGAATCAACAAAAATGTTGAGAATCCGTCCGGTGATGGCTTGACCGACCTGTGAATATATTGGAACAGAATGAAAACTCACTCGAGGCAAGAGGAAAATAAAACCAGACACCGAGATGTTACATTGAGGAAGCGGTTTATTCTACCTTCCTTAAAATATTGAAATACAATTTTGAATATAAAAGTTGTGAGCACTACCAGTGCAAATTAACACCGAACTTAATTCAATTTAGAAAATCGTCCAAAATATAATTTAGAAACATACAAATCATAGCAATAAACAAACAACTAGACTTTTGAATATTAATGAGCAGCACACAATTATTACTTGTGCGCTGAGTGGACACATGAGCGAGCGGTGCATGCAACGCAGTGCTAGCTACGCTGCATGACACGCTCAGACCGGTGAGTGCAAAACATAAATGAGTTAGTAATTTAGACTCTGGCATTGTAATGTGAACAGCACACAATTATATCAATTGTGTGCTGAATGTGAATTTGAGATAGCGGTGCGTGCAACGTAGCAACAGCTACGCAGCACGACACGCCAATGCCATTGAGTGTGAAACTTTGTGCGTAATTCACTGCAACCACTCAGCACTGTATTGCAAAGTGATTGCAGCGAATTAATGAGAAAATGTACAATAGCCCGTGTCTGAGTGCAGTGATTTGTGTGCGACCAGCTACGCAACCAGCATTGCTTAGCACACCGCAAACAGACACTGAGGCTATACAAATGAACTGCGTATAGTCACCGTGCCTTCCCGGCAGAGTTTCTGGAGGAAGGCACAGTGAATAGACCACACCGGTATAATTGTATTAATTATACCGGCTAAAGCAAGTGAGGAGAGCATGACGCCACATGTGCTGCAGCGCATGCCACGAGTGAGCCAAAGTGGTGATGCACCGTATTTCTCTCCTCACTGACAGTGAATTTCTACCAAATTATGTCAATGTACTCTTACCTTGAGCAAATGAGTCCAGATGAGCGAGATGTTGAGCGAGTCCGATGTATAAATCCATGAAACAGTCCGAGAGTCTGGATGCGTGCTGTTCTTGCCGGTGCGTGCGAAAAAGAGCCAAATTCTCAAGATGGCTGCGAGTATGAAAATTTCGTTGGGCGCTGGAGTCAGTTGAGCGAGACAGCCGGTGAGCGAAACCGAAGTCAAGCGAGAGACAGCCTCTCGCTTGACGCGGCGTGCCAGTGAGGCACATCCTCGGCTTCGCGAAGCCCATGCTTCGGCTGTCTTCGACTCAACCGAACACCGTGTAGCAAAGCAGCGCAACAGGTAGGCGCACGACGATTATCGATCGCCGTGCGCCAGCTGATTTTCCAACACCGTCCGTATGCGCCTTTGGTTGATCGTCAACAAGCGCGGCACCTAGCGCGCGGATAATTTTTTCATATCCAAATCTCGATGTGGAATCTTGTACACCCGTTGAGATGATATCCTACAAGCCTCACCATTATCCTTAACAGTCAATCGACGATCTTCCATCACAGTTTGATGCATTAAATCGACCATTTCGTCAGTTATAGTGGTTTTCGGGCGCCCGGAACGTTCCTCGTCTAAAATGCTTGTACGACCACGTTTGTACTCGGCCACCCAATATTTGACCGTTGTAAATGAAATCGAGGCTTCACCGTATACAGAGTCTAACTCGTCTTTTATTTCCTGCGTCTTTTTTCCCTTTCAAATAAAGGAATTTTATCACTGCGCGATACTCAATTTTCTCCATTGTTGACAAACAATGTCAGCTGATAACTTTGGAAGAGTGCCATAGACTAAGTAATGATCAGAATGACTTGAAATTTTTACGGTTTACGTATATCAAGGCCATCTATCGGACGGCGAAAGAAATTTTTTTCTACAGTTACTTTATGTTGATGAGGCTGGAAACTTTTTAAATAATCCTCGTATGTTGTGATTTTCCATCTTTAATTTATAACGATGTTATAATATATTGTGGTGTTAATTATGCGTTGAAACTTCTTGTGCGCACAATTTTCTTATTTAAGGGGTTATATGGGTTTGGAAATTTCAAAAAATGAATTTTTTAAATATTTTTTTATCTAATAGTACAATATGTCTAGAATATTCTCCCAAATTTTTAAGTCAATCGGATTAAAACTCCCCCCGGAAATTCCCCCGGTGGGAAAAACCGGCCAGGCGTGATGCAGGCATATCGAGGCAATTACATAGCTATTGTTTGTCTGTCTCTCTCGCTCCTTTTTCTCACTTTCTGAGGGTTACTTATTATATTGCAGTTTCACATTGCTCGTTGAGCCACGAGGTTGCTTCGAAGTTATACACGTGTGTGTTGTGAATTTGTGCCGAGCTTTTTACTCATTTAATTGCAAAATGGAACCGCATAAAGTTTGTAGAGATTATCGAATAGAGGGAAAAAGAAAAAATAGACCAAGAAAAAGGAGATAATCATTTAATCCTAAAACTGGAGAAATCAACAATGCATCTTTCGCCAGCACATCGGCGAAAAAACTTAGACGCCATGAAGAGAAACACGTGCCGGAGGACGCTACTCTTCAATGTGTGATTATAGACTATTTTTTAGTGTTTTCAACACTGAAAAGTTTTGTGAAGTGCGCGAACATTATAAATGAAAATGGAGAGGAAAAAGTTTGTGATGGTATAGTTGAATTGAAACAATGCACAAAATTACGTCTTGGTTTTAAAATTATGGCGGAGTGTGAAAAGTGCCAGCCTAGATATATTTCATCGGGTCATCAAATTGGTAAAGCGTATGAAATAAATCGCACATTCATTTTTGTTATGCCAGTATTAAACTTAGGTCTTGCCGGATGTAAACAATTTTGTGGCTTAATGGATATAAGTAGTTCTTTCTTGAATCAATCAACGTACGATTTTTACATTAGTAAGATACATGGATGCATGAAGACGGTTACCAAGAAACTTTTGTCCTCAGCAGTAAAAGAAGAAAAAGACCTAACGTGCGATGAAAATGGTATTGAACATACGACAGATGTTGGTACTTGGAAAAAGCGTGGTTATTCATCATTATATGGTGTGGCCTCGTTGATTGGCTATTATTCTGGAAAAGTTTTGCATGTATTTGTGAAAAGTTCATATTGTAAATTATGTGAGACTTGGAAGAAACAACTACATTCGGCAGAATTTAACGAGTGGCAAGAGGAGCATTTAGAAAAAAACGAATGCACCAAGGACCAGCTAGTAATATGGAAGTTTCATCAATCGTTGCAATGTTTCAACGTTCGTTTGAAAAATACGGCCGGAGATACGTCAATTACGATGGAGACGGAGACTTCAAAACATTTCCAGAGTGCTTAATTCCAAACCTTATGGTGAAAATATTCAAATAAATGAAAAATAATACATAGAACACGTCCAAATGAGGATGGGCACCCGTTTATGCAATTTAGTGAAAAAAACTGTTGATGAAAAAAAAATCAAAGGTAAAACGGTTAGTAAAAAAACTCTATCCGGCAAAAGCAAGCTTACGGGTAAATTAATTGGTAAATTAACCGTTTATTACGGACTGGTTATAAGAAGAAATAGTGAGTCAGTTCAAAACATGAAGAACGCTATATGGGCAACGTACTTCCACTATAGCTCTACAAACCAAAACCCACGAAAAATGCTCAAGCAGCTCTGATTCATGATGCGATTCGCAGCGTGCTTCAGCTATGAATGCCTTATCATCATTGAAACACGATTATGCTCCATTGCTAAGTGATGTTTTGTCAGCTATTAAGCCTAATTATGAGGCATCTTAGTAAGGATGTGCTTTTAGAGCGGTGTGTTGGTGGCTTTACGCAAAATAATTATGAGAGTCAAAACCAGTTAATTTGGAAAATCACTCCAAAAATACTTCTTGCTGGTTCCAAAATAGTTGAAAATGCTGCATTAGTTGCTGCTTGTATTTTCAACGAAGGGATTTCAGCTCTGTTGATGTTTTTTCACAGAATGGACATCAAACTTGGCCGAAATAGCCACGAGTACGCGCGAAAAGAGGATGAACATCGAATACTCATAGCTGAGAAAAAAGCTAAGACTTGTACTCGAGACGCAAGAATTCGTCTCAGGCAAGAACAAAAGGATGCCCTGGACATCGCAGCTGCAGCAGAATATTTTCTTTGTGGAGCTAGAATCGACGATTCTATGTAAGTTTAAAAAAAAAAAAATTTCGTCATTTTATTTCTACTTAAAACTTTAATCGCGTTTTTCTCGAAACACTGTTATTGAAGTCGGTGGACACGATTTCGCACAAAACTACACACCAATCTTATTCAAATCTTACAAACTTCTTCAAAATAGCATTGACTAGTGATTGAACGAAGAATTTTTTTTTTTATTACAACTAATTTTACGAGGCTATACGTAGTGTACTAAAAAACGTATTATTTTGTACACAACTCGGCCATAAATTCAAACTTCAATTATTAAAAAACTCCTATGCTCAATCACGAGCTATACTTATCTACCAACAGAAAATATTTTGCTTTTTAATTTCAGATAAAGCTATCACGAGTTATCGTGACCAGCGCAAGGACACTTTTTTTAGGGATCTCCGGAAACCAGGTCCCACCGGCTGAATTTCCAACACTTTTGGATCAAATTGTTAAAAAAATACTCTCGAAATGTTACTCTTTAAGGTACTTAACATTTTAAATGAAATAATTCATATATAATGTGAAAAAAAATCGAGAAAACATGCTTTTTTTTACTTCGAAACCCATGGCTCATTATTTGGGCGATCTTTATTTTTTGCCAAGACTTCGATTTCACGGACGTCGTTTAACAAATTCGGTATAACAAGGGCATGAAGAACTCTCTTTCTCTCTCTCTCTCTCTCTCTCTCTCTCTCTCTCTCTCTCTCTCTCTCTCTCTCTCTCTCTGGCTATCTACTACCTCGGGAGTGCCTCAAGGTTCGGTCCTTGGTCCGCCACTTTTCTCGCTTTTTATCAACGACATAGGTTGTGTTCTTCATCATTCTCAACACATAATTTTCGCTGATGTTACACAGATTTACCTCAGCTGCCTACCATCCCAACTAGCCAAACGCCTGAAATTAATATCCGAAGATGTATATGCCATTGCTGACTTCGCAACTAGTAACGGTTTGAAACTTAATATAGCCAAATCGAAAGTTACGAGGATCGATCAATAAATAGTCGGCTTGGTAAAGAAAATCGCTTTGCTTTGGACAAAAATCTTTTTATTTCTCAACATAATGTCCTTTTAGCTCGATACATTTATTCCAACGATTTTCCAATTTTTTGATGCCCTCCGAATAATACGATTTCGGAAGATCCTCAAAATAGATCTCTGTTTCGGCGATGAGGTCATCTCTGGAACCAAATCTCTTTCCGCCAAGCCATTTTTTCAGATTTGGAAACAGAAAGTAGTCGGAGGGGGACAATTCTGGAGAATACGGTAGATGCGAAAGCAATTCGTATTTAAATTCATGAATTTTGGCCATCAGCTACACATTCTCTTTTATGGTCGACAGTGAGCAAACGCGGCACCCATCTTGCGGATAACTTTTTCATACCCAACTGATCACGCAGGATTGAAATCACTGAGCCATACGATATACCTGTGGCCTCGGCAATCTCACGCACTTTTAGTCTCTGATCATTTAACACTATATCGTGGACTTTTTCAATTGTTTCTGGTATGACGACCTCATTTGGATGACCTGGACGTTCATCGTCAACAATGCACGTACGACCGCGTTTAAATTCAGCTGTCCAATATTTAATGATTGATAACGAAGGTGCAAGGTCCATAGAAACTTCGTCTAGCTCCGCTTTGATTTCATTGTTCGTTTTCTTTTTCAAAAACAGAAATCGAATCACTACACGATACTCAATTTTTTCCATTTTTGTAAAACACAAAAGTTGTTTGTCTTTCGACGCTGTCAAACGCAAACTAAACATCGCAGCGAGCTGAAACGTTGACAACAGTCATGTGAAGGATGGTACTACTAAATGTCGCTATTGATTTCTTTCCTCGACCAACAGATGACGCAAGGCCGACTATTTATTGATCGACCCTCGTATTGTACTAGGTAGCAATTCCTATTCTCGGCAATTCGACTTCAGCGCAGTATCACCCATCTCTTTACATGATACGACAATCCCTTTTGTTAATGAGGTGCGAAACTTAGGAGTAATGCTACATAGCAACCTATCGTGGCGAACTCAAGTCAACAATATCTCACAAAAAGTTCACTTTTTTCGTATGAATTAAGAACATTGCTGATTACTTCTCTTGTTTTCCCTCTTTTAGATTATTGTTGTCTAGTCTATTATGGCCTAACTGAAGAACTGAACACGACACTCGAACGGCTCATAAATGTTAATGTAAGTTTATCGCGCATCCCTTGGCCGATGTGAACGGGCCTTTGCGTCATGCATGCTGCTAATGTAAACAGGCGTGCCACAAAGGATCTTTGTTCGGGCTCTCTCTGGAATGTTCGGGAGCATCGACGCAGCTACGTGTAAGCGTGCTCTCGGTTACGCATTGTCGCATTGTATGCCAACGCAAGCGGGCCTATATTACTAAGATACTGAAACAAAGAGTCGTCGGCGAGAAGCCAATATAATAAAAGCTATTAAAATACACGTGTAAACTTTATTTCTGTTGGATAATCAGCTGGCGCACGGCGATCGATATTCGCCGTGCGCCTACCTGTTGCTGTGCTCTAGCACGCTGCGTTCGGTTGGGCCAGATATAGGCTGTGCCTCGTAGGCACGCCGCGTTGAGCGAGAGGATATCTCTCTCGCTTGACTTCGGCTTCGCTCGCTGACTATCTCTCTCAACTGACTTTAGCGCCCAACGACGCTTTCAACCCCGCAGCCATATTGGAAAATTAGACACTTTTTCTTCGTCGCAATTCACCGGACTCGCTCAACTTCTCGCTCACCAGGACCCAGAACTCAACGTAGCGTTCACTGATAAAGGGTAGTTAAATTTTAAGGGCCGATGTTGAATGTGAACCACACCTAAACGTCAAGTTTTTTTCTGCATTTCATTTGACATTTCTCAATTTCAGACTAACTCAATTTGAACCATGGAAAGATACACAATCGAGCAACGCGTTAAAGTTATTCAGGCTTATTATGAAAATGGGCGTTCAAATCAAAATGCATATCGTGCACTTCGTGATTTTTTCGGTCAATTTAATCGTCCAAATGTGCGTACAATCGGAAAAATCGTGCAAAAATTTGAGCAAACCGGGTCTGTAGGAGATATTAAAACACCAGTGCATGCTCGTACAGCTCGTACTGCAGAAAATATTGCTGCTGTTCGCGATAGTGTGGCTGAAGAGCCGTCCACCTCAACTCGTCGTCGTGCCCAAAAATTGCACCTCTCACGCTCGTCGTTGATGAACATTATGCATAAAGACTTGCATTTACACGTTTATAAGGTGCAATTGACTCAAGAACTAAAGCCTCTTGACCATTCCAAACGTCGTCAATGGTCAGAATGGTGGCAAGAAATGACAACAGTGGATGATCAATTTTCGAAGAAAATCATCTTCAGTGATGAGGCACATTTTCACCTGAGTGGATTCGTCAATAAGCAGAATTGCCGCATTTGGGCGAATCATAATCCAAGAGTGATTGTCGAAAAACCAATGCACCCACAAAGAGTGACTGTTTGGTGCGGTTTATGGGCTGGCGGCATCATCGGGCCGTATTTTTTCCAAAATGAGGCCGGTCAGGCAGTTACTGTGAATGGTGTTCGCTATCGTGAGATGATAACAAACTTTTTATGGCCCGAATTGGAAGATATGGATGTGGGCGATATGTGGTTTCAACAGGACGGTGCCACTTGCCACACAGCTAACGAAACAATGGCTCTTTTGCGCGACAAATTCAATGGCCGTGTTATCTCACGTGGTGGCGATGTCAATTGGCCGCCAAGATCATGTGATTTGACACCGTTGGACTTCTTTCTTTGGGGTTATTTGAAAGAAAAGGTGTACGTCAATAAGCCAGCAATAATTCAAGAGCTAAAGGATGAGATAATTCGGCACATTAACGGCATAGAACCTCAATTATGCCTAAGCGTCATCGAAAATTTGGACCATCGGATGGAGGTGTGCCGCCGAGGTCGCGGCCGCCATTTGGCCGATATTTTGTTCCATACATAATTGAACCATACCATATTATCATAATAAAAAGAATTGACAATAATTTCCTAAATAATTTGTGTTTTATTCAAAATCAACATCGGCCCTTAAAATTTAACCACCCTTTATAATGCAGAGCAATTCACTGTCAGTGAGGAAGAAAATAGCGGTACATCATCATTTTTGTCTCAATTCGCGGCGTGCGCTGCAGCACGTGCTGCACCACGTTCTCCTCACTCAATTTTGCCGGTTTAATTAATATAATTATGCATGTGCTTTATATTCACTGTAGTTTCCCCCAGAGAATCTGCTGGGAAAATACAGTAACTATACTCTGCTCATTTGTGCATCCTCAGTCTATGTTGTATTGTGCTACGCAGTGCTGACTGCGTAGATGTTCTCATATTCAATCACAGCACTCAAGCAATTCAATTGTAAGTGCTCTCATCTATTCACTGCAACTTCGTTCCAATAAATCTGCTGAGAGTTTGCAGTGAACAATTCACATATCTTACGCACTCATTTATTTCTTAGCGTGGCGTGTACTGCAGCACTGGCTGCGGCATGCACACCACTCTCAGTGCTCACAGCGCACAATTAATATAATTGTGTGCTGGTTCTCAGCTCATAAATTGAAATCAATTCATTTGTTTATATACAGCTTTAATTCTTTGATTTGTTGGTGCATTCATTTTATATCAATTTTGTCATTTTTCAAATTTAACTATTTTTTTTATTTATTGTTTTACTTTGAATCTTTCTAAATTATACATGAATTGTTATTGTATGTACCATTTTTGGAAGATAGAATAAACCGCTTCCTCAACATAACAACTACTTGGTGGTCTGGTTTACTTTCTTCTTGTCTCGAGTGAGGTTTCATGTTTTTCTCAATACATTCGCAGATCTGTCAATCTACATCGGACGGATTCTCAACAATTCCGATTCCTTCAAATTCATCCTACACACATTAATAAAACAATAAGCATCATCAATAAATACTTGCATTCGCTTTATTTTTTATCTCCGACTTGACACGCACATCACACCTTATAGGCGTAGACTTGGTTGGCTTACTGTTAAATCACGACACTTCTAAAGGGTGGTTAAATTTTAAGGGCCGATGTTGATTTTGAATAAAACACAAATTATTTAGGAAATTGTTGTCAATTCTTTTTATTATGATAATATGGTATGGTTCAATTATGTATGGAACAAAATATCGGCCAAATAGCCGCCGCGACCTCGGTGGCACACCTCCATCCGATGGTCCAAATTTTCGATGACGCTTAGGCATAATTGAGGTTCTATGCCGTTAATGTGCCGAATTATCTCATCCTTTAGCTCTTGAATTGTTGCTGGCTTATCGACGTACACCTTTTCTTTCTAATAACCCTAAAGAAAGAAGTCCAACGGTGTCAAATCACATGATCTTGGCGGCCAATTGACATCGCCACCACGTGAGATAACACGGCCATTGAATTTGTCGCGCAAAAGAGCCATTGTTTCGTTAGCTGTGGGGCAAGTGGCACCGTCCTGTTGAAACCACATATCGCCCACATCCATATCTTCCAATTCGGGCCATAAAAAGTTCGTTATCATCTCACGATAGCGAACACCATTCACAGTAACTGCCTGACCGGCCTCATTTTGAGGTGGACGGCTCTTCAGCCACACTATCGCGAACAGCAGCAATATTTTCTGCAGTACGAGCTGTACGAGCATGCACTGGTGTTTTAATATCTCCTACAGACCCGGTTTGCTCAAATTTTTGCACGATTTTTCCGATTGTACGCACATTTGGACGATTAAATTGACCGAAAAAATCACGAAGTGCACGATATGCATTTTGATTTGAACGCCCATTTTCATAATAAGCCTGAATAACTTTAACGCGTTGCTCGATTGTGTATCTTTCCATGGTTCAAATTGAGTTAGTCTGAAATTGAGAAATGTCAAATTAAATGCAGAAAAAAATTGACGTTTAGGTGTGGTTCACATTCAACATCGGCCCTTACAATTTAACCACCCTTTATTTTCTCGGTATTTCTATGTACAATGTTATCGGTAAGAAAGCACCAGCCTATATCCTCGAGTTGTTCCAAAGTCAGGGTGGAACGTCTCAGCGCTCTGAGAGGAGACCAAGTTCCATATTTATTACACCTTTGTATCGCACAACGACTTATCAGCGAGCGTATTCCATCTCAGGAATCTCTCTGTGGAATTCTTTACCGATAACTGTTACTTTGTCGTCTAGCTTAGAAATCTTTAAGACTCGTCTATATGCTCATCTGTCTGACCATATAGATTTGGTCTAATATTTTTTGTTACGTTGTTAATTCTGGAATTTTTGTTTATGACTAGTGATATTTTGTTATTTTGTTATTTCTCGATTAAATTAAGATTTCTTATATTTTGTTATTTTATTATTTATTTTTATCTATAGTTATATATAATATATTTTATAAATTTTATATATTTTTATTTCTATTTTTATATATTTTTATACATTGTTATTTGGTTATTTTCTAATTTTACTATAATTAATAACATATATTAATTATATTTTATTATAATTTCATTGATATTATACTCATGTTGCCAAAGGTGGACCAAGGCATAAATAATGTTATGCTGGTACCGCGTTATTGGATAACTCGGTAATCGGTATAATATTAAAAAGTTATTATTTTGGGATTGTTTGCCGATTAGGAGTAGAAACTCGAGTAATTCGTGTAGACGTGAATTTATGTGAAAAATGGAAATGTTTATTATAGGCAACGGCTACTTCCCGTTGTCTATTTAAAAGTAAAAAAAGTTTAATACAATAAAATGTGGTTACGAGTCCGTACGAGGAACCAACTTCTCATGTCTGAATCTACAGTGAGAATCCCGTATTTCGGGCGAGTCCTACCCGGGATCAACCGTTCAGGTTGATGTTAAACTTTAGACTGATTTCATAATAATCTTGGCTTGCAAATTCCAACAAGTCTTAGCTCGAGCTCATTGCAATAATTGCGGGCAGCTCGACGCTTACGTTTGTACACTTTTCTACTTTGGTGAGTGGGCCTCACGCAAAGTAGGATAATGGCGAAATAATAAGAATTAGCTCGTAACACAACATCCATCCCCCCTTAAAAAAAAATGTTTCCTCTAAAAAAAAGTCTTCGATTGGTCCCTGTATTTCCTCTTACAATGATATTTCATATATCGGACAATAGTCGTCGTAGGAGACATAATAATACATAATACAATCTTTATCATGGATTTGACAATTTTTTTGCTTTTGCTATTTCTCCTTCATGGTCGATCTGGCCATCGCACTCGGCTGACGGGGCGGGTTTCCCAGGCCCTGGCCCGCTCGGATCGCGGTCGCTCTTGTGGCTGTTGTCGTCCGAGTGGCTCGAGATTAATATTCAGCTCGGCTGCTGCCGGGGTCGCTGCCTCGGTTGTCCTTGTCGGTATCCGGTTCCGTATGTACCTATAACATTTAAACAGAAGGAACCTGACCAAGGCTTCTGCTCGAATCTCCGAGCTTTTGTAGCCCCTCCGGATCTCGCAGCACGCTTGACAGTGAAACTTCCTCCTCGGTGCGTATCGGAGGTGCATCAGCCTCCATTTCCCTCAATTTTAGGGCGTACGGGGGAAGGTAATCTTTCCGGATGACTTGAGTCGTTCGCCCTGTTGTTTTCACACTGAAACCTGGGGCGGTTACAATACATACGCCTATCAAAGCCAGTATTCCCGTATTATCTAACATTTCAAGCAGAGTGGGATTTTTCCCACAATTTTTGTAGGGTTGGCGCGACGTATAGCCATCACTCTTGCTGTTGCATTAGGACGATGAGGGGATTGGTTAGTTGGATAACCCTTTTCGCGCATTTCTCGCCGTTATCTGTGTCCATTTTCGCTGTAGGCCTTTCTGTGCTCTATTCAGATTTGACTAGATTGTCTACGCGTGCCTTCTTCCTCACTCTGAGGCTTATTAACATGTGTGTATCAACCGAATAGAGTGTGCACGTTGACTTATTTTTTCCAAAATTAAGTAGGCTCCTAGAGGCTCCATTTCTTTAATTTACTCAATTTAATCTTTTTACACTCTACGCTGAACACTGTCCTGTGTCAGTATTAATATGCTATACATTTTTCGAGGTGCTTTTCTGGCATGGTCACAGTATTCCGTCCCCTTCGGATTGCGTAATGAAAGTGCAATTTCTTTTCAATTGCTTCGTTCAATATATTTTTTCTATATGTATACGCTCTTTTTCCTGTTGATAAAATTAAGTCTCCTAAGACCTCTTTTACTTTATTGGAGTTCCCTACCCTGGGTCCTGAGGGGCTCCTTCCCACATTTATTTTCTGGCTAATATTTAGTTTTAACTAGCTATATATAAGTATTTGAATTCCTCAATTCCTTAGCTATTAGTGCTCGATAAAGAGCTTCAGGTGGTTTGCCTGCACCGCCTGGATTGTACGTCCCTTCCGGACCACGTAATTGACGGGGGGCCTCTTCTCTACTATTTCGTGAGATCCCGTCCACTTCTGGGTCAGCTTGGCTGACCGCCCCCTGCGCACCGTCTTATCATGGAGGAGTACGCGTTCGCCGACGCGGTACTCCGGCACCTGTGCACCGTGGTCATAGGTATTCTTTGACCTCCTTTTCGCGACTTCCAGGTTGTCGCGTGCTACTGTCCATGCGGCGCGTAATCGCTCGCGTAACTCGTGGACGTAATCGTCGTAGGCATAGGTGCTGCGGGGCTCTTGTTTTACGGCGGTCGGCAACTCAGCCTCGCGTCCGTACACAAACACGTGGGGAGACAGTCCTGTCCCCGTATGTGGAGTGGTATTGTACGTAAACATTGCGTACGGCAGCCACTCGTCCCAATTTCCCTGATTCTCGCTTATGAAATTTTTCAGATACTCTGCGAGGGTACGATGTAACTTTTCTAATGCGCCGTTCGATTCGACATGATAGGCCGTAGTTTGTATTTTTTTAATTCGCAGCAGTCGACACATTTCCTTGAAGGTCGAGCTGAGGAAGTTCGTACCCTGATCTGATAATATTATTTCCATCGTTCCGTGCCGGCAGATCAATTCTTCTACGAGTGCTCTAGCGACTGTCGAAGCCTCTTGGTTCAGCAGTGATATCGCTGCACTGTATTTTGGGAGCGCGTCTTGGATAGTAAGTATATATCTTTTTCCAGATGCGCTTTCTGGTAGCGGTCCTACGATGTCGACCGCTACTTTCTCAAAGGACCTCGATGGAGTGTCGGTTACCGCTATCGGAACTCGTTCCCTTTTCCTGATTTTATTCTTCTGGCAGGATTTGCAGGACGATATGTAATTCTCCAATTCCCTTCTCAGGCCGGGCCAGTCGTACTTAGTCCGGATCCGATGCAATGTACGCCGTATACTGTGACGTAGTCACAACTTTAGAGGGGGAGATGAATAAAAATCATAATTACACGACAGGAATGAAAAAGAAAAATAATCTTATCAGATACAAATGTGACGAAGTCACCGATAATAAAGAGTAAAGATTAAATAAAAAGAGAAACATATTACTAAAAAAACAATTTATTTACGGAAAATTATTAATGGCAGATAGAATACAGTAAATTCTTGGAAGCGAGATAGGAGAACTGAGTCAGAATCATAGAATTTCCACAATAAATTCTATGACACGGCGAAACAGGCTGAATCCTGTATTCCCTCACTGCCGAAAAACAGCGGGTCAGGGACCGGCTGGCCTCGCTCGAGCAGTAAGGGGAACGGCAGGCCACGGTGGCGGGGCAATCTGAAACAAAAGAAATTACATGAGCTATGATAAGGAGAAGAGTAAAAATAAGAGAGTGGGAAAGGATGGCAAAAGTATAAAAGGCAGCTTCAAACAGAGAGACTCTCTTATTCGTTTTCAATTGTCTACAGAGTCAGAGCTCGTCGGTGCACAACTATAAAATTTTTTGAAATATCGAGAAATCCATTAAAAATCTAAGGATTTTAGCGGGAAAGGGTGTGAGTCAGCCCTACGAATTTATTAGAACATTAACAAATAGAAAAATACAGTGCAAATTAGTGGAGGAACAAATATAAAGATTAAGAGTAAACAGTATCGGACCGGGTAAAAACAGAAAATATTCTAAAAGGAACAAATTAAGAAGAGGAAGTCAGTGGCATTAAAATAAATAATTAGGGTTTAGCTTAGGAGAATTAAGAAAAGAGTATAAGAAAATTTAGGTAGAATAATTAGCAATGAGTCAGGATAGTTTATAAGAAGAATTGTCAACGCAGCACAGCGATAGGTTTGAAAGGTGTGGTTGCGGTACCGAGAGGTTGCCAAATTAAAAACTTGGAGAAAGGTAAAGGTGGAACAACACTGAAAAAGAAAATAGAATGACAAACAACCATTAGAAAAATTATAACATAAAGACTTGAAACAGTAGATTTAAAATACGTGATAAATCACCGCCTCAAGAAAGGAGAGACTCTCGGAGTAAGATTTTGAAAGGAAGCTAGGAAAATTAATTAATTAATAGAATAAGGAGGGCACTAGTAAGCCCGACCTAGGGAAACTTGATTTAGATTTTTAAGATAATTAGAAAAATAATTAGGAGAGAAACAATTTTGTCAGCATTGTCAAGAGCGTCGGATGAGGACGACACCACTCAACAGACATAAAGGATAAGAGAAAGATAAATTAGAAGGCCAACTCACCAAGAGCGAAGAATAACAGGAACATCCAGGTCCAACGCCAAAGATTACTGGAGGAATCCGCCGACTAAATGATAAAAAAATAATAATCACTGGGAAACAGTGATACAGCAACTGTCATTATTCAACACATGGAGAACATCACTGGCGAACCAATAGCACTATTATCACGGGAAGACACGCTGGAAACACACGGGAACGGCACGACTATAACAAACGAAGAGCCCGAACGCGGAAAACACGAAAAACAAAGTATTTTGACTAATTAACAAGAGAACGCAGACACGGACATAGACCCGGTGTCCATATCAGCTGACCGACGCGCCAGCAACAGCAAATCAAGCCAAGCAGACCGCGCATCAGCAGCCAGGCGAGCGAGAGATCAAGACGGCTGAGCTCGATTCTCCCTAGTTGGGACATCCACCGCTGAGCGCAGAAGTCGGAATCAGATAACACCACGGGTAAAGAAGAGCGCAGAACCTTCAGAGCGATTACACGCCACAAATAAATTGTACGGCTAAAAGGCGCCAAAAGCCTAACACCGAAAAATTCTCTATGATTATTGAATAAATCCTATTTATACCTCCTATAGAAGTCTATAATTAATTATCTTAGTGTTCGAGCCCGAATTCTTCCCCTCAGAAGACTAAAATTTAATGCTAACGTAAAAATAACGTTACAATACCCTGGTGCCCTCCTATGGGGGTGTCGTGGTATCCTTTAATTATTTTCAGGCGGTCATCGGCAGAAAGGATGGCTACGCCACAGCGGCAGTCGCTATACTTTTTTATAACGCTGTCTTCGTCCGCGCTGCAGGAAGTTCGTGGGCTACGGGCCCCGCCGTGCCTCGCTTCCTCGGCAGGCCTTTGCGGTGCTCTGTCCGCAGTTTCTTCGCTCGGTGTGCCCACCGTTTGCTCTGCCGTTGGGTCGCTCTCTGTCTCGAGCGGCCTTGCAACGTTTGCTTTTCGCGGCCTTCCGCGCTTCGCGGGTCCGCCATGCTGTGCTGGGCCCGCTCCGTTCTTGTCGGCGGTGCTCGCAGTCTTACCAGTGGCTTGCGTTGCTAGCTTGCGTGGTTTGCCCCTTCCCCGACCGCACGGCTTTTCGGCGGGGCTGTGGGGTTCAGTAGAGCGATCTGCATGCACGCTGCGGAACTCTCCATCCTCGTCTGTAGCATTGGCAGACGCGGCCTCTCTCTCTGCCGCGTTGCTGGGCTGGCCCGGGGTATTCTCGGCTCTCTGCTTTGTGCGGCTGTGCGTACCCGGGCGCATGCTGTCCTTTTCTTTCTCGTGGGCGAGCTCGATCTCTCGCTCCGACGAGCTGCCACGGCAGTAAGGGGTATCTTCGGCCTTTGTGCGGTCATTCGCTGTGCCGAGTTGCCCCGTCGTGCTGTCCTCTTCCGACTCACGGACTTCGTTCTTAGCTCTCGCTTGGGTCCTTGTAGTATATACGGCTTAGCGCATCTGCATTCGTATTACGCTTTCCGCCCTTATATTCAACGTTAAAGTCGTGTTCGGCCAATTGTATTTGTCAAAGCATTAGTCTCAAACCTGGGTCCTTTACTCCGAACAGCCAGGTGAGCGGTTGGTGGTCCATCACTACCGTGAAACGTGTACCATAAAGATATGGTCGAAATTGAGCGAGAGCCCAAACTATGGCGAGTAGCTCTTTTTCCGTTGTTGTATAATTGAGCTCGGCCTTTGACATGATGCGACTCGCGTAACATATGGGAAAACCGTCCCCGATCTTGCCTTGCGATAAGATTGCGCCGAGCGCCCTGTCTGAGGCATCTGTCGTTACAACAAACGACTTCGTGAAGTCTGGATATTGCAGTATCGGTGCTGTGGTAAGGGTTGTCTTCAGTTCTTCGAAGGCAGCATCTCTTACTGCGGTCCACTCGAATTTAACCCCTTTCTGGGTAAATTCTGTGAGTGGCTTTGCGGTTTTCGAGAAATCTTTAATGATTTTCCGGTAGTAGCCAGCTAGTCCGAGGAAAGATTGTACTCCTTTTACGTCTCTCGGCACTGGAAATTCCCTTACCGCTTCCAGCTTCTTCGGATCAGCACGTACACCCTCTTCGGATATGATGTGGCCGACGTACTGCGTTTCCTTGCGCAGAAACTGGCACTTGCTCGGTTGCACTGCCAATCTGGCTTCTCTTAGCCGCTGCAGTACCTCTCGCAGCCTGTCATTGTGCTCCTTGAAGGTCTTGCCGTGAATTACTATGTCGTCCAAGTATACATAGCATTTAACTCCTTGTAGTCCAGCCAGCGCGGAATTCATCAACCTCTGGAAAGTCGGTGGAGCGTTCTTGAGTCCGAATGGCATGCGGTTGTACTCGAAATGGCCCTGTGGTGTGGAAAATGCGGTCTTTTTTTTGTCTTGCTATCGGGCCCGTCCCAGCTGGTCCAATATCTCGGTGATATTGGGCAGTGGGTACGAGTCTCCGATGGTGGCTTCGTTCAGCTTTCGCTGTCCACTACTACGCGCATTTTTCTCACTCCGGCTGCGTCAGGTTTCTTCGCTACAACCAGCAGCAGCGCGTTCCATTGACTCCGGCTAGGTTGGACAATGCAATCCTCAAGCATTTTGCGGGTCTGCCTCTCCACTTCTCTCTTGTGGGTCTCGGGCAGCCTGTATGGGTGCACCTTAATGGGCTGCACCCCTTCCTTAAGGGGTATCACATGCTCTACCATAGGCGTACATGTCAGCCTATCCCCTGGTAAGTGGAACACGTCTTCGTATTCTCATGTGATTTCGTTTAGCGCTTTGCGCTCTTCTTCGTTGAGGTTTGCCGTGTCGAGCTCTTTGGCTAATCGTGCAAGCCGGTCGGCCCCTCGCTCCGTGCTGACGGCGCATACCTCCATAGCGGCCGCCTCGGCCGCTTGACCTACTGCCGCTTCCTCGAGCGGCTCGAGTTTCACTACGGGGTGTTGTACCTCTAATACCTGCTCGGTAGTATTTATTAAGCTGATTGCACAGCTACAAACACGCGGCGGCGAAACGCAGGCACCCATGATGACCCCGTCCTTGAGCTCCACTCTTGAGAGCAATCCAACGAATTTGCTCGTTGTTGCGGCATAGGTAATTGTCTCTCTGCGTGGCTGCAGAGATACCCTCGTCGTGCCGTCCAGCAGCGGCATGCAGTGCTCGTACAGCTTCAGCATCTCTTCGTGCAAGATATCGGCCTTGTGGTACTTGATGAAATTCATGCCTAGCAGCCCGTTGCCCCTAGCGGCACATTATTTGGGACTATGTAGAACCAATGTTTCACGTTTAGTGCCGGTGTCTTCAGCACAATTTTTGCTATACCGAGGTGGGTAAATTTTTCACCTGCCACACCCTGCAGTTCCATGGAGCACCTGCTCATCATGGTTTCGGGCTTGAGACATCCCTCCTTCAGTATGCTGCATTGGGCCCCTGTGTCCGCTTTAAGGGTGAGTACCCCGGTCACGGCCAATGATGTGACGATGTCAAAGTCGCTAGCCGTAGCGCTGGACGCCGGCAGCGTTACCTGCAATAACTGCTGCGTCGTTTTCCTCCTGCGCGCGGGTCTGCTGGGCCGTGAGTGTATTTATTCTCATCGTTCCCAGCGGACTGGCATCGGTATTCGATCGACTTGCACCTGCATTCACCATGGACCTTTCACTCTTGCCCCCTGAGTCCCTCGGACGTTGGGGATGCTCCGAAGACTGGGCAGGCTCGCTCTTGTTTTGCGACAATCTTTTCCTGCAGTCTTTCCACAAGTGGCCCTTTTTTCGTCAATAGTTGCACACAACGTCATCGTGGTGAATGGATGTATTCTCGCTGGGCATCGGTAGGCTCACTCTTCCCGATCTGCGGGTGCAGTCTCGAGCCACGTGCCCTGGTTTTCTGCAGGTGAAACAATGCTCGCCCTGCCGGGATGGTGCGCCTTGGGACCTTCTGGGGTGGCTTAATGCTCCACCTACCCCTCCCTTTGGCTGCACCATGTTGGTGATCTCGATGGCTCCGGTTACCGACTCGTGGAGAGTGGTGTAGTTACGAGATCTCACCAGAATTTAGACCTACCCATGCAGTCCATTTTCAAAAATGGCCTGGGCGCTCTTCCGTGTTATTTTCTATATGATTCGCATTTCTGTCATCGTAGCGGCTTCCTCGCGAAGCTTTTCTATTATATCCACGGTAATACGCTCTGTCCTGGCGGCGTATACCGCGATATCCTCGCCCTGGCTCTGCCGGAGGGAATTGAATTC
The DNA here is from genome assembly GCA_963942595.1 of Cylloceria caligata. NCBI lineage: Eukaryota > Metazoa > Arthropoda > Insecta > Hymenoptera > Ichneumonidae > Cylloceria > Cylloceria caligata. Next base: position 25,102,628 of record OZ012709.1, on the reverse strand, counting down.
CACCTGTAATGCGGGCAACGACTTTCGCTTCCCGTACAGGGCCTCCAGCTCGGTCTTAAGCTGCGCTACCGAGAGGATGACTTTGTGTTTCATTTCTCTTTCGGCCCTACCTTCAAGCTTGCTGCTCAGTACCAATTCCAGCAGGATCTCGTGGTCACCGGGCGCAGCTCGCTTGAAGACGGTTTCACAGGACTGTATAAAGGCGTCTAGCCCATCGGCGTTGCTGCCGTCGAAGTGCTTTGTATTTTTCTTTATATTTAAGGCCAGCCCCAGGTCGAGCGTCTGACCCCGGGTTTCCGGTATTCGCGGTTGCTCCCTTTGGAACACAGGATCCGCAGCAGGGTACTCCGGCTCCTCGAATCGCGTTTGCCTCGACCGCGGACGTGGTATCGGGTGCTCTTCCAACCCAGTTCCATCCAGCCTCCGCAGCAATTCGGCATTGTGCTCCCGTAGAGACCGGATGAGTTCGAACTCGTCCGCACCTACGTCGTTGAGCGTGTCCGCCAAGTTCCGTCTTGCCGAGGGTGTTTCGGCCTCCCTGAGTTCGTGATCGAGTTCGCGTTGGCCTCGATCGTGCTCGCGCTGCAGCCTTTCATACTGTCTTCGAACTCGTTCCATTTCACGGTGGTTCCGGTCGACCGTCGCCATCCGATCTCGGACTCTTGCTGGTACCGACCGGGCTGTCGTACCGGTAGTTGCAGAAAAACCAACTCGATCTATAGTTCGCATGTTCTCTATTTCCTGGTCAACCATGTTTTCGGTGACGTGCTCGGGCGTTCGCTCGCCAGTAGCCATATTAAAAACGTCGTCGCTATCGTCGCTGTCGAAATCCCTGAACGACGTACCCCTACGTGGGTTTACGCCAAACTGAGCCGTCAGACGGTCTGCAAGGGCCTCTTGTCTGGTCGAGGGGATTCGTCCCGACGGCGAGAGCTCTAATAGCGCCCTGCGCGCTTCAAAAACAATGTCCCCTACGGCCGCAGCTAAACCGGCTGTGGGGTCTCCCCCTGCGCCAGGCAACGTCGTGTCTATCGGGTTGCTCCTGCGACATGATCGGGCTCCTCTAGACCCCGACATGTTTATTTCGCGACGGCCTTGATTTTAATATTTCCCGAAGAAAAATAATCTCACGAGAGATATATGTATTCGATGGAATATTTTACTGATTTTCGGCTTTGACTCTACTGGCTTTGACTTTATGGCTAAATTTATATATATAACGTAACCGCCACTTACAGGAAGATGATCTGGAAGATTGTCCTCTCCATGGCGTCGCTCCTTGGGTGCAGTTCCTTCGGTGCTGTAGACCTGTTGTCCCGTAGCTTCCCTCGAAGGCTGGTCCAGTTGTCCTTCCTGGTTCTTTGGAGATCGTTGACCCGTCTCTTGGTGGTTCCTGGGCTCATCTCTTGTGCGTTGGCAATGGCTGCGCGACGGCTTCGCAACAAGTTACCGCTTCGGGTACTCGCTTGCACACTTTGTGCGGTTTTCCGCGACTTGACGTGACACCGTCAATCGGGACTTTAAACGGTTGGCCGATACGTCACACTGCACCGACGTTTACTTCGCGTCTTCGCGTTTGATTAGTCGGGTTTTACGAACTACACTGGCTTCCTTTGCACAAGTCGTAGTCGTCACTGTAGAGTCACTCTTAACTTTGTCTAAGACACTCTTTATCCAAATAAATTACGTAGCACTTATCATTTCAGCAGATCCCACCGCTGCCACCAAATGTTATGCCGGTACCGCGTTATTGGATAACTCGGTAATCGGTATAATATTAAAAAGTTATTGCTTTGGGATCGTTTGCCGCTTAGGAGTAGAAACTCAAATAATTCGTGTAGACGTGAATTTATGTAAAAAATGGAAATGTTTATTATAGGCAACGGTTACTTTCCGTTGTCTATTTAAAAGTAAAAAGAGTTTAATACAATAAAATGTGGTTACGAGCCCGTGCGAGGAACCAACCTCTCGCGTCTGAATCTACTGTCAGAATCCCCTATTTCGGGCGAGTCCGACCCGCGATCAACCGTTCAGGTTGATGTTAAACTTTAGACTGATTTCATAATAATCTTGGCTTGCAAATTCCAACAAGTCGTAGCTCGAGCTCATCGCAGTAATTGCGGGCAGTTCGACGCTTACGTTTGCACATTTTTCTACTTTGGTGAGTGGCCCTCGCGCAAAGGAGGACAATGGCGAAATAATAAGAATTAGTTCGCGGCACAACAATAAACTATCAATCAATCTATCTGTCTCTCTCTCTCTCTCTCTCTCTCTCTCTCTCTCTCTCTCTCTCTCTCTCTCTCTCTCTCTCTCTCTCTCTCTCTCTCTCTCTCTCTCTCTCTCTCTGTCTCTCTCTATTTCGGCGCGTGCCACTGAAGCGAGGAATAATCCTTTAACCACCTCGCAACACGTGGTATCGCATCGCATGCAACTCGGAAAGAGAATCGAACGACGTCACAGCTAGAAGAAAATGGGTCGTCGCCATAAGCTCCAAAGTCCGAGTTCTATTGTAATTCCAAGAATCCTCCGCATAGAAAATTAGACCATCCAGGACCTATATAAGGATGGGAAAATGCCCGAAAAAGGTGCAAGTAATAGGATGCAATACTCAGCCGTTTTCGAGATATAAAATATTAAAAATTTCCGAGCGTTCATATACTCTCTATATACTCTCTGCGTTAAATCATTTTCAACAAGAGCGCGTAGCATAGTCGGCAACGTCTCCGCTTCGTAACCGCTGGATCGCAGGATCTAATTCCAGCGCACCCCTCAGTGCGACCTACCAAAAAAAAAAATTGGTCCAAATCGGTGTTCCACGTACCTGGAGGTTCCCTTGTTAGACAGTTAGTCGGAGAGCAAGAGTAGGCGCTCGCTAAAGGTAGAACAGCTTCCACTGCGTACAGCCGCAGTGTCGAGCGTTCGACAATGGCGATAAAAACTGGCGAGCTAAACAGGCTCACCACCGTGGAGGAACCCCACCCTGTAGAGTCAGCTAAAATTCAGAGTGAGTAGTTGCAAGAAAAACGGTTAAACAGTTTAAATTCAGTTCGAATTTACTTTTTCTCGGTTTTAATGTCAATCATACGGAATTTATCTCAAGTTTGAAGAAATCTAAAAGAAATTCAATTCAATTGTTTTCTGCCGTTTTTGTAAAAATCCACACTGTTTATTTCGTTTTACTGTTTTATCGAATTATAAGTATCGTGTTCAGTGTATTGTGTCGAAAAATAACTATTGCTCGCGCACGGTAATAGCGAACGTACATGTATCACTTATTCGGTTATTTGAATAAATTTTAATAGCTTTATAAATCATCGAGTTTAACGACTTTTATTTTAACAAACCGTTGCCATTATTTTTCCCTTCAACGCATCGGTTACCAGCGAAACAACTTCACCAGAAAACCAAACGTAAGTACCAACGCAATTTTTCTAATTTATTTTATCTGACATTTCCGTAAATTTTCTTCAAGTGAAAGTAACCTGCCATTTTTTTTCCCCCTAAAACCCCTTCCTCCACGGGTTAATTTATGAATTTAGTTTATTGTTGTACCGCGAACTAATTCTTGTACATTATTTCGCCATTGTCCTCTTTTTCGTGAGGCCCGAAGTAGAACAATGTGCAAACGTAAGCAAGTAGAAGGGGCCCGTTATAGAAAGACAGGGCGTGGCCGTCTGGCGCCGGGGGCGTGTCTAGACAAGCCCCACCCCCTCCCCACTACTACCCTCCCCCTGCTGCTTCCTCATTGGTTGTTCCAGGGGGCGTGTCTACCCCCACTCCCCCATCCCCGTTCCTGATTGGTCCCCACAGCCCCCACCACCCCCCACCACCCCTGCCCCCATCCCTGATTGGTCCCCACCAGTCTCCACCCCCAGTCCACCTATCCTGGTGTTCTGATTGGTGCAGCGTCGCAGCGCCATCTGCCGGATTTTGACTCGTATTTAATTGCCGATGCGCCATCTAATGTCGGTAAATGTGTTACCAACTGATGGTAAAGAAGAAAGGATGTTGGCAGCCGGTTTAGCAGAAAAATTACCGATACGCCATCTACTATCGGTAATCGTGTTACCGATCGTCGGTAAAGAAGAAAGAATGTCGACAGTCGGTCCAGCAGAAAATTAATTACCGATACGTCATCTGCTGTCGGTGATCGTGTTACCAATCGTCGGTAAAGAAGATTGAATGTTGACAGTCGGTCCAGCAGAAAATTAATTACCGATACGTCATCTGCTGTCGGTGATCGTGTTACCGACTGGCGGTAAAGAAGTATGAATGTTGACAGTCGGTTAAGCAGAAAATGTATCGGTGATCGGTAAAGCGGATCAATTGTCAACCGTCGGTATGTAGCCGGCCATCGCTACAGTTAATTTGGGACTTACGGAAGATAAGAAGATTGGGTCTCGCGGTAAATGATATTCTGCACCCCACCATCATTTGGTCCCCCCCCCCCCCCCCCCCCCCCAGTCGTCGATAACCGAGACCCCCTTCACGTAGCTTTTTTTTTCAAATTTTTGTTAATTAAAAAATGTAATAATTTAAACGACTATTTACAACAACGGTAAATGAAAATACTCGTTATTTTTAGTTTCATAAAAAACTGTTTTATTTTACCATTCTCGTCCAACAAACATGTATTGTTCATCCGTAATTTTCAATGGCATCCGTGGCAGTCATGGCGAGCTGGTGGTCGACCGTCAATTTGTGTTTTTGTACCCGGTTTGATGAGATGTTGATAGCACGGCATGTACGACGAGACCTCACGGTCAACCTTCAGATGTTCCGGTAGTTTGTCATACAGAATTTCTATTTTTTCGCCCCAATGTTTCAGCAGCAGTGGTTTCGGTATGTACGCGAGCTCAGCTTTAGTGAAGTCTCGGGGATCCTTGCAGCAGTCGATCACGAGTATACTGTCAATAGCATCCATTGTGGTTGGAAAGAGAGGCAAAGATACTTTTACAACGACGTTTCCTTTTCAACTAAGTTTTTTCACAGCTGTTACCATTAGATATATAGATCTCGCGTCAATGGCCAGCATAGTTAAATATGAAAATGTGTATGGTGGGAGTACTTTCGAATAATAAGACAGGAAATTCAAAAGTTTCGAATTTATTCATAGTAATTTACAAGTAGCATCCAAATCGATCTGTACAAGTTTGTATACATGTGTTTTTATTACAACCGTCGCCCTTAATATTATTGTGTTTTACATTTTTCACACGTTTCTTTCTGCGATTTAAATATTTTACGCGTTTGTAGTATTGTGCAGCTATGCGATCGTTCTTCACTCTGTCAGTCGTAAAATTCTTATGAAAATTATCCAGAGTATAACCACGAGCCATAAAATCAAGAAACATAATACAGTATTCACTGCATACTTTAGACTTGAGTGATTGAAGGGGCTGCGTGTTCCACTCGTAGCTTCGACAGTTTCTGCGTAGACGGTTATGGTGTTGGTTAATGAGTGGGGGCAATCCATAACTATCGAAAAAGATTCCATGTCCATTGTTATCAACGGAAGTGGCAACCCAGTGTCGCCCAGGTAGATTATGCTCGTCTGTGATGGAGCCGTCGTCTTCCTCCTCATCCTCCTCCATGGCCTCATCATCGGCGTGGTTGTCGTTATCATCATCATCGTTGAAAAACATATGAACCTCGTCACCGTCGTCTACCGACACGCCTGACATTGAGGCGTTGTCGTCATTGTCGGGGCTGGGTAAAGCCGTGCACGACGACGGTGACCCCAAGCATGAGTCGGCACTAGGAGGTCCGGCGTCGTTTTCGCTGCTGCTGCTCGATGCAAGTAGCGAGCGTATAGCTGTAAGGGAAAATAAAAATTTATCATTTCTTTAAAGAAAAACATTTTGTTTTTCACTCTATTGTTTTTTATTTTTTATTTAGCTAAAATATTTTTATTATTTTTCAAAAATTGAATAAAATACATTGCCAGCGTTAACGAGTCTACGAAGCAAGTTTAACTGTGATTGATTGATTAACGGAAAGTGTATTAATTTTTGCGAGATAGAGTGAAAGTGGATTAAAAATTAATTCATTTTTCGTCAACCAATCAATCACAGTTAAACTTGGTTCATACCCTCACTGGTGTCGATAATGTATTTTATTAAATTATTGGAAAAATAATACAAAAATTTTTAATAAAAATTATTTTCACGGTTTTAAAAAATTAAACCACTTTCAGTCAAGTGAACAAGTAAAAACTATAATACAATTTTAAATAATAAACAATATTTTTCGAGATTAAAAAAGTAAAATACAAAAGAGCAAATAACAAAAAGACGATAAAAACTCCAAATTTTGTACACAAATACTCTATGACTGAACACTGTAAGAGGGGGGTGATTTTACATGTGTCAGTTTCTTAAAATAAATAAGCGAGTAAAAATGAAAATGTATCATCTTTAAAGAAAAACGTTTTGTTTGTATTAAAATTTGTTAATTACCAAATTTTTTTACTATTTTTCAAGAATGGAATAAACGCATTACCGAGACCACCGAGTTTAACGAACCAAGTTTTACATTGATTGATGAAAAGTGTATTAATTTTCGCGTAACAAAGCGAAAGTGGATTAAAAATCAAGCCACTTTTCATCATCCAGTTAAAATAAAACTTGGTTCTCGACGATATGACGCTCATAATGTATTTTTTTATTACATTTTTGACAACAATAATAAAATTATAAAAAATTAGTTTTTATATTATACTCTTTCAATCATTTTAAGATTGATAAATATTTAAATAATAAAAATTATTTCAATGAAATAAAAAATACAAAATGAAAGTAAAAAAGAACACAAAACTTTTTCTTTTAAAAATTTTCAAATTGTTTCGACTTACCATGTCGATTTTCAGCGTGCATAATCAACTCGTTCAGGGGCCCATGTAACAGTCCACCGTGATCGGTAAGATGCTGGATCACATATTGCTGCACAAAAGCGAGTGCTTGCCGTAACGGACCACTCACATAAGCATCGGTAATCGAGTCTGCATCACCACTCAGCAACACTGCACTAAACTCCGCGCGGAGACGTTGGAACGTAAAGTTCGCGATATTCACGAACCAACGCCGTGTAAAGCGCCGCACCAATCGCGGTTCCCGACGTATGAACACGCGAGCCGTTGCGCGCACTACGGCCAGAAGGACACGTCTACGTGAATCCATTTTTTTAAAAACGCGAAATAACGATGCTACACTGACAGGATGCTAGTTGTAGAACGTTTAAACGTTGAATAATACGAGAACTACCGTTTCACGCAATTTTATACCTTAACTCGAATACCCCCACTACCCTCTATATATATATATTTCGACTTCACCATAAATTCAGAAATCGAGGAGAATTTTGAAATATAACAACCTTGAGTCCCTGTACAGTGACAGAGTGTCTTCACAAGGGGTTAAGGGCTACACGCAGTCGTGCACTATTTCTTAAAGATAATTTATTTCGCACTACCTCTTTGGAAATGCTGTCAACATGAATCCATGCACGCCTACCGTTTTCTCTAGAAAGCTGCATTGTCTAAACAGACATTCTTACAACGATAACGCTGCTTCAGTGTCAACTAACGTAGGCGCCTACTATTTCTTAAAGATGATTGAATTCGTATTACCACTTTGTCTAGAGTGTAAACATGAAGCGCTACACTCCACCCGTTTTTCTAAGAAAGCTGTATTGTCTGAAACAGACATCCTTAATTTACATTTATATATGCACTTTTGGTATCTATTTACAATACGGTAATACGAAACGTCTGCCGTTTTTATACTAGCCTGCATTGACAAAATAGACAGGCTCCATTTATATATATACATCTGTAACACGTGTATACACAAGACAATAAACGCAAATTCTGCGATAGCTTTTCCATCAGGGTCTGTGTATTTGCAAACAAACAAAAAAATACCCAACATTTACATAAACGCTTGTGAACTAGCTTATTTTACATAATTATATTCAGTATAAATTCTTATAATAAATTCATTTTCAAAAATATATTACGAGAAATTTTTCGTTCTCGCTACTCTCTTTACATTTAATTGTATTCATATTTACTTATTCGAAAATGGTATACCCGGGCAAACGTTTCATTATCAATCAACCCTTACACTGCTACGGCAATGATAATTATCAGCCTTTGGTGGAAAACTGAAAACCCCACCGAGCGCCGTAATAAATTATGTTCCAATGGACAGACGCTAGCGATTGAATTTGTATATGGTCAATATACAATACGGCGCCTGTTTATACATATTTACAATCGGTCGTACTGACGGCGTTGACCCTCGAGGTGGTCATAGATACTTTCTCGTACAGGTAGACGCACAATATGAAAATTCGTATATTTATTCTTATACGTATAACGTTCAAGTGTTTTCCATCTACCGTAGACTCATTTAAAATGCAAAATTCTTTCGACTATTACTGAAACGTAACTACATAAGGTCAGAGGGGGGTTTGCTATAATGTTTCAAATTTTACGCTATGAAATATCTATTTGTGATGAAATAAACAATTTTTACACTACAATAATTTGTAGTATACAGAAGTATAACTTCTCTCTCTATATGCTCTACTAAGGTTACGTTGGTGGGGGTAAACGCTTGCCCCCACCATTCCAACATATGAGGCGATTCACACCCGTCTATAAAAACATTTGTAAAGAGGATCGGGTGGCAGTCCACCCCGTGACAAGCTACGAAATACAGTTATCGTAGCTTCGTTCCCCTCATTATTTATTCATTTTTCCGTGTCGCTCTGTTGTATTTTTCTATCAACCATGGAAAATTTGGAAGCACCATTGTTGCTTGCTACAACATACAATTTGAACTACTCGGAAACAAAGAGGATAACTGTGGGTCTTCAGGTACGCGCAAGCGGTGGCGTTACGCCGGTCGTTAAGCTACAGCATAATAACTCGTCGGGTGGTATTACCTTTGAATCTACAAAGTGGTGTAAACTACAAGATGCCTTGACCGAGATAGCATCATATTTCGGGGCCTGTACGAATTATGGCTGGAAAGCTGATCAACGCATCCGTAAAACACTCAACATCGATGACTGTGAGATTCACTTTGCGTCCTCGTTTGGCTCAAAATCCATTGTTTTCGACCAAGCCAAGGACAATGTGATCGCCGTGGACGTCAACCCTAACGATGGAAATACACAGCTGGAAGCACCACCACCACAGAAGAAGAAGAAGAAAAACATCTATTCACCGAGTATAGTTATGCAAAAGAAATCTTTTGACGGACTATGCATCGTAACACCATGTGTCGATGAGCGCTTCAGACGGCTCCAGCGTTACGTCGTTTATGTGAAAAACTGTATCGATGTTCTGTGTGCTGAATTAGTTCTACATATTTCCGCTAAAGAACTAATCGAGAATGTGGACCAAGTGCGTATTAAAACTCTTTTAACACAGAATAGCTCTAATCTGTGTGAAGCTGTACGTCATCGAGTGGATCCCTCATTCCTTGAACATTTCGATATATTGTTCCTTGAGTTGCAGATATTTTGTGTACCGTTTATAACACAGGAGGTGAAAAAATTAATCACAGACATTTCTCTGGTGGCTTCAAAGCCGTTTGAAGAAGAATGATCGGAGAACGATTGCCCTCGGTCGCGCAAGAATTAATTTTTCATAATTCACGCGATAACACATGATTATAATGATAATAATTAATTTTACCAGTTGTAGATGTTAAGATAATTATTGCGTTACTTTTCTTAAATACACACGTGACTCGTCGTCGTCGATAACCCTTCCCACCCATGTCTCGCCTCAGTATAAATTGAAATTATTAATATTTTTATGTATAATACTCTCTCTCTCTCTCTCTCTCTCTCTCTCTACAATAAAGAAACATGTATGGTATTTAAACGTGTTTTTTACTCAGCATCATCAGCATTAATAGTTGCTTTGAAAAATTTATTTAAAAATGTACGTCAAATAGTGATAAACAAAAAACACAATCTTCTGAATACACATGCGCTTTAAAAAGCTAAATTGTGCGCATGTGCCGCGGTGACACACGCTCGCTCATAAGCTTATGACCAGGCGAGTGTGTATCTGTATAAGCTGAACCGTGCCCGCGTACACGTCTGATAAGCTAATAACGACGTGTGGGTACGCGCCGCCGCCGCCGCCGCCGCCGCCGCCGCCCGGCTGAGTAACACGCTTATTGTGCACTTGGTGTATGCGATTTTGCATCTCGTTGCTCTACGATATTCACCGTCATCATCATCAATAGTATCGTGGATTTGTCACGCTTTATAAGTAAAAATAATAATGGATGTACGCTGGAAACATCCGTGGACGTCGCTTATTTGTGGCCCCACTGGATGTGGGAAAACAGTTTTCGTGAAAAAAATTCTAAAGTTTCTCAATTCAATGAGTGACGTTGAATTTGACCGTATTATATTTTATTATGGAGATACTCTCGATTCTGATATCGCTGCTCTGAATAACACATGTAAACAACAACAACCGTCGTCGTTAATTACTAAGACCGAGAGTAATAAAAAATCCAAAACCCCAAAAATTGAATTTAACGAGGGTCTACCGCAACAGGAGGATTATTCAAGCGACAATAACTTGAAAAAATTGGTTATTATCGATGATTTAATGCGCGAATCCTCAAATAATACCATTGTCGACCTTTTCACAAAAGGCAGCCATCATAAAAATATTAGTGTGATTTTTATCACACAAAATATTTTCCATCAGGGACACGGACAACGTGATATATCATTAAACGCCAATTATATGGTGATATTTAAAAATCCACGTGATCGAGCACAAATTACACATCTAGCGAGACAAGTATACCCCGAGAATCCACGATTTCTAACCGAGTCATATTACGATGCTACCGCACAGCCACACGGTTATCTACTCTTGGATCTTAAACAATCGACACCCGATTATTGTCGATGTCGTACAATGATATTTCCCGATGATCCACGAATGCTGGTCTACATGCCGAAAAACACTCGTCAACGTATTTAATTGGAAGCACAAGTAGACACCACATCAGTCGCTAATGGATATGAGTCGTGTACGCATCACGCATCATAATAAATCGGCTGTGGAACTGTAATAATGAGGGATAGCACCAGCGCGAAGAAAAAGAAGAAGAAAAATACACATTACATTCCATTCGATGAACGTTGTATAGCTCTACTTAACGCTATTTGTCATTCGAATAAAAAACAGCGAAAATCAATATTGCGTAATGCTGATAAGCCTCTAATCAATTGTATCTGTGAATGCGCGTTAAACATTTTACAAGGAGTTGTTTGTGTCAAGTCAAGTGTTAAAAAACGTTTAAAAAAATATAAAAATATACTTCGACAGCTTGTCTCAGGATGTGTGACAAAACAACGTGGTGGTGGTGGTGGAGGTGTTTGTACAGTCGCTCGTAAGCAACGGAAATATAATTGGAGAGCGAAGAAACGCTTTATAATTCAAAAAGGGTGTGGTGCTTTTTTACCACTTTTACTGGCGCCCATAATCACAACTTTATTTAGTAAATTGTTCAGTGGTAGTGACGATTGACAAAACAATACTGTGTTAAGGATAAAAATTCATGCTCGTAAATGGAGCATGCGAAAAAAATGTTTTTAGTGCCAATGTCCGAGGTAAAGGACGAAAATAGTGATGCAGACGGTCGTTACGAGGAAATACCTATGGTCGGTTCTGGGAATAATCATGCACCAGCGGCAAACGAGAAAACAGTACAGACCCAGGGTGATCCTGTTTCAAGACTAGACACTGAGCTATACAAAATTTTTAAATCAAACAAGTATGGTAAAGACGACGCTAGTAAATGGAAAGAGTATTTACAAGTACTGCAGCGTTATCTATATCTCGTTGGTACGAAAAATACATTGTTTTCACCAGCACTACCCGAAACATCGTCTGAGATAGATAATGCAGAAGCCACGAGCGATGCTGACATCGTTAATAGCGTTCCAAATATGTATAAACGCCGAGCGACTGCGTTATTAAAGTTTCTACGCAAACCCACGAGTGATGAATCAAAAAGCATAAGATGGGATAAAAAAGGATGTGTAACAATAGACAGTATCCTCATTCCAAATTCTAATATTGTCGACCTTATAAACGATGCAGTACGAGGTAGAAAAAACTTTAAAGCAACAGGCAGACACGAGTTTATCGTTAGTCTACGCACAAAGAGCGTTCCGCGTGAATTTATAGGCAACAATAGATTGTGGGATTTAGGCGTATCTAGAGGCACTAAGCGACCAAGAAAAGATGTTCACATGATGCAACATAACGACTCGCATTCTATGAATGTGGATGCGATTGGCGATAATTCCAACGATGACTACGACGACAACGACGATAATAACCCTGGGAATACTTCTTCAAAACGTCGGAAAACAAAAGTAATAAAAGTATTTGAAAAGTGGATAAAGATTTAGAACAAGCTGTACAACGAGCGGTGAAAGATGACTTTCGAAAAAGTGTACTACGATCCTTCGCATCCAGCTGGATACGCTGGTGCGCGACGTTTAATCAGTAGCAAAAATAAAGCAGACACCGTATATGACTGGCTCACTCAAAAGGATAGTAATACCATTCATAGACCCGTGCACCGTGTCTTTCCACGACTGTATTACAATGTTACAAATATTGACGATGTCTGGGAGGCCGATCTCGTGGATCTACGTTCATTGAGTAGCTATAACGACAACGTCTCCTATCTGCTTATGGTAATTGACGTTGTCAGCAAATATGCCTGGGTCGAACCCTTGCAGGACAAAACGGTGCGCGAAGTAACAAAGGCATTTAAACGTATTCTCGAGTGTAACGATGGTCGTACACCTGTTTCACTACAAACCGACCGTGGAAAAGAATTCCTCGGTGGTCAACTTCAAAAATTTCTCAAAGATGAAAACATACAATTCCGTGTTGCTCGTAATCCTGATGTAAAAGCCTCGATTGTCGAGCGTTTTAATCGCACTCTCAAGGAACGGATGTGGCGCTACTTCACACATCGTAATACTCATCGTTACATCGATATACTACAACAATTGGTTTATGCGTACAATCATGCTGTACACTCGAGCATTGAAATGCAACCAGCCGCTGTAACGCTATATAATGCCGATACAGCGGTGCGCAATATGACAATTAGCGCGATAAAGCGACGTGAAAAGAGACGTTTCACAACGTATAAATACAAACCCGGTGATTACGTTCGAATCAGTAGAACTAAAGGCACCTTCGAAAAAGGTTACGAGAAAAATTGGAGTGAAGAAATTTTTCGTATCAAAAAAGTTGTACATAGACAGGGCTTGTATGTGTATGCGTTGTGCGATCTCGAAGACGAAACGATCGATGGTTTCTTTTACCCCGAAGAATTAACGAGCGTTCATGAGAAGCGTATGGAGAAGAATAAAGAATTCAAGATTGATCAAGTTTTACGGACAAAAGGACACGGTGCGAAAAAACAAATTTTCGTAAGTTGGGTGGGATATCCGGCGAAATTTAACTCGTGGATACTAGCGTCAAGCGTTCACGGTCTCGAATAAACGAAATTTTGTCCAAACGATGCATGACGAGGATAATTTTTTTCTTGTTCTACCGAGCAACAGCAGTATGAAGTATTTTCCCGAAAATACAACAACACATTTTATAACTCAATTGCCTCGTGAAATATCGTTAAAGGGTCGCTGGGTTGTGGGCTTATCGGAAATTCATATACCCTGTACAATGACGCATTTACAAGAAGCAGATACGATAATCGGTTGGATGGCTTGTGAGAATAAAGAAGTTACTATAAACCGAATACCTCGAGGTTTGCACAAAAATCACGAAGAAATTGTGGCAAATATCAATGATTTAACGGGGCTACGAGAAGCAGGCATAAAAATTGTAAATATTGAAAAGGCTAAAGGGTACGTTGCCCTCGAGTCTGAGGTAACAGAGTCGTGCCCTGAACCTCTAGGCTACCCTGAAGTATTACGAATGAGTGGTAAAATAGCACGTATATTGGGCTTTGAGAAACACGAAGAACTGCTGCTTGACCGAGAAACCCCAGAGGGTCTTTACCTGCAGCTTATGCGAGGCGTTCCACGCGTAGGACGAGTACCCGCGTGTATAAATAGGGCTCTGCCCGATCAGCTTTTTGTCTACAGCGATATTTGTGTACCGTATACAGTAGGTGATACACAGACAGCACTACTCAGGATTGTAAATTTAAATACAAAAAACTACACGTATGGTACAACGCAAGTAAAATGTTTCTCATCGTCAAATTACATAGGTTTACTCAACAATTGCTTCAGAACGATCGAGGTGGATATAAGAGATCATCTGGGTAATCCTATTGCATTCGAGTATGGAACGTTAACACTCACACTTCATTTCAAGCGACTCAATTAGACAATATGTGTGCTCATTATACGACGTATTATGAGAATCAAATAGGTGGCGGAGGTGGTTATATAGGTAACGTGTTTGCGGGTTCCCTACATCAACGCGGTCACGGGATCGGTAGTTTTCTCGGTGGTCTATTTCGGAGTGTTTTACCACTGTTGACCAGAGGTGCTAAAGCTATAGGGAAAGAAGCCATTCGCACGGGTTTACACGTTATCGAGGATGTGAGCGGTCGCAAAATGCCATTCAAGGAGTCATTGCGTCGACGCGCAGCCGAATCTGGAGATAATTTACAACGAAAAGCCAATGAAAAAATCTCTCTTCTCATGAATGGTTCAGGATATAATGCTGTGAGTACCGCTCGCATGATACAGTCGTTATCGGGACGCGTGCCTAAGAGGACGAGGAAAAGGCGTACTGGTATTTCGAAAAAATCGTTAGGAATAAAGAAGAAGAAGAAGAAGAAGAAAAAGTCTGCACGACGTAGACGCATTGCAGCAGGGAAACATCGTGGTGTCGCAAAGAATAAAAAGAAAAGGATAACAAAGAGAAAGAGACGAGGTATCGAAAGTAGTAGACGCAAACGAGCAAAGATCAACGATATTTTTGGAGGTGTTTAACAATGTCGTTCTTACACTCACACTCCTCCGAGTGTATAAAGTCGGAGCTCGACTTATTCACCATACCTCCAACGCAGACGGCTATAGAAGCATCACAATGGATACACTACAAGCTTGTGTCGTCCCTGACGGACGACGGGCCCCTGGAATTTGTCATACCTGGCCACGGTGAAGAATACCTGGACCTAGCTCATACAATGATTATTGTAAATGTTAGGGTTATTCCAACAGCTGAATCACAGTACAACGTAGCACCTGTTAATAACTTTCTGCATAGCCTTTTCAATCAGGTGGATGTATATTTTAACCAGAAACTCGTGGCACCGCCAAACAATGCATACCCCTACAGAGCATATATTGAGACGTTACTCAATTATGGACCGGCTGCTAAAAATTCTCACTTAACGACCGCGCTATGGTACGCTGACACGCCCGGTACGTTTGACAGTCTACCAGGTGCATCGAATAGCCCTAATATCGGTCTGAATAATCGTGAAAAGTACATAAAGAATGGCCGGACTTTGGATATGATTGGACATTTGCATTGCGATGTTTTTAATCAGGATAAATTTCTGCTGAACGGTGTGGAAGTACGGTTACGGCTTGTACGCTCAAAAGACGATTTTTGTCTTATGGAGACTCCTACGGCCGGTGTGACACATAAACTACATATCACCGAGGCTACATTACTCGTCCGTCGAGCAAAAATCGCACCAGGCGTGCTGATAGCTCACGCCAAAATGCTTGCAAAAACAACCGCCAAGTATCCTATAACAAGGGTTGAGGTTAAAGCTTTTACGATGCATAGCGGTATCATTGGCGATACTCTGGATAACGTTATTCTAGGCCAATTACCTAAACGAATAATTCTTGGTTTTGTGAATAATCGAGCATTCAATGGCAGTACAACGTTAAATCCGTTTAACTTTAATAATCATTCGATAAATTTCCTCTCTCTGTATGTCGATGGTCAACAAATACCGAGCAAGCCTCTTCAACCGGTGTTTGATGGTAACGAAAAGTGGATAGACAGTTATCACACGCTCTTTAGCGGTACAGGTATACACTTTCAGAATGAGGGTCTAGATATTACCAGGAGCGACTATCCCAAAGGCTACTGTCTGTATGTCTTTGATTTGACACCGGACTTATCAGCAAGTTGCTTCGGTCACTGGAATCTCGTAAGACACGGTAGTGTAAGGATCGAAGTACGCTTTGCAACGGCTCTGACATCTACATTAAATTGTGTGGTATACGCCGAATATAATAATGTAATAGAGATAGATTCCACACGCCAGGTCATTACAGATTTTAGTGCGTGAGGGGGGGCGCCACACACGACACTGTAATATTTAAACTCGTCAACGCAACCACACCTGGTATCAGTCTACATCAAACCCTAATAATGGACGTTATAGTGGATATTCAAGCGCTCTACGATGCAAACAACCGTTTTCTACCAAAGGAGATTGCTGTGACGACTCTTCAGGAAGAACATTATGGTCATTGGCTTGTCGAACCACCATATGACTTTGGTGAACTACCAAGGAGTATACGCGCGAGCAACAATAAACTAACGTGTTTTCATCATGGATTGGAATGGCTTGACGGTGATACACCGTTGAAAAAAATCTACACCAATCTACGCTTACTGTGTCGTTATGCCTTGCGTATTTACACAAGAGGCTTGCAAAAAGCCGAGCTTTTACGTGACGTTCTGGGGCGCGAAATCATCAATCTGGAAGAATACGAGGGTCCATCATTAAAAAATATGCCAATCAACAACGTTTACTGTATTCATCATGGTATTTCGAAAGAAGACGATGTAAAATGTGCTCTAAATAACGTGGCAAAAATACGTTCGTGGCTCGTGTTTAAAGAGCTCGACGCGGTTAGTCACATTTATTCACAACCTGTCGATAAAACAACACCTATTAAAAATCAACAAAGCCAACCGAACAACGAGACATCAAATGAGGAAAATACTCGAGATATATCACAAAGCGTAGAGTATATATTCAACGATATTACACTATCGTGCAACAGTGATGAGTCGGCGCTGCGAGGAGGAACTGTACCGGCTAACGATGAAATAACTGTACTTTTCCGCAACAGATAAAAACAAGTAATCTCACCGAGTGCTAAACAACCATCACCGCCCCCACGTAACAAACACCTGCCAGAGCAACCACCACCAACGCGCAACAATCATTATCATCAGCAGAGACAGCGTCAATCACACTCTAAGCGTCACCACCAGTTGTGTAAACAGCATGAACAGCCTACAGATATTAGACGCTCTACAACGAATATCTGCTCAGACGAAAGGAGTATTTCCGGCCGATCGCATCCCGAGTCGCTGGTCTAGACCCGCAGCATTGGTTCTAAACACAGACGAGCATAATCTACCTGGGCGGCACTGGGTTGCCACTTACGTTGATAACAATGGACATGGAATCTTTTTCGATAGTTATGGATTGCCCCCACTCATTAACCAACACCATAACCGTCTACGCAGAAACTGTCGAAGCTACGAGTGGAACACGCAGCCCCTTCAATCACTCAAGTCTAAAGTATGCGGTGAATACTGTATTATGTTTCTTGATTGTATGGCTCGTGGTTATACTCTGGATAATTTTCATAAGAATTCTACGACTGACAGAGTGAAGAACGATCGCATAGCTTCACAATACTACAAACGCGTAAAATATTTAAATCGCAGAAAGAAACGTGTGAAAAATGTAAAACACAATAATATTAAGGGCTACGGTTGTAATAAAAACACATGTATACAAACTTGTACAGATCGATTTGGATGCTACTTGTGAATTACTATGAATAAATTCGAAACTTTTGAATTTCCTGTCTTATTATTCGAAAGTACTCCCACCATACACATTTTAATATTTAACTATGCTGGCCATTGACACGAGATGTATATATCTAATGGTAACAGCTGTGAAAAAACTTAGTTGAAAAGGAAACGTCGTTGTAAAAGTATCTTTGCCTCTCTTTCCAATCACAATGGATGCTATTGACAGTATACTCGTGATCGACTGCTGCAAGGATCCCCGAGACTTCACCAAAGCTGAGCTCGCGTACATACCGAAACCACTGCTGCTGAAACATTGGGGCGAAAAAATAGAAATTCTGTATGACAAACTACCGGAACATCTGAAGGTTGACCGTGAGGTCTCGTCGTACATGCCGTGCTATCAACATCTCATCAGACCGGGTACAAAAACACAAATTGACGGTCGACCACCAGCTCGCCGTGACTGCCACGGATGCCATTGAAAATTACGGATGAACAATACATGTTTGTTGGACGAGAATGGTAAAATAAAACAGTTTTTCATGAAACTAAAAATAACGAGTATTTTCATTTACCGTTGTTGTAAATAGTCGTTTAAATTATTACATTTTTTAATTAACAAAAATTTAAAAAAAAAGCTACGTGAAGGGGTCTCGGTTATCGACGACTGGGGGGGAAACCAAATGATGGTGGGGTGCAGAATATTATTTACCGCGAGACCCAATCTTCTTATCTTCCGTAAGTCCCAAATTAGCTGTAGCGATGGCCGGCTACATACCGACGGTTGACAACCGATCCGCTTTACCGATCACCGATACATTTTCTGTTAGACCGACTGTCAACATTCAATCTTCTTTACCATCAGTCGGTAACACGATCACCGACAGTAGATGACGTATCGGTAATTAATTTTCTGCTGGACCGACTGTCGACATTCAATCTTTTTTACCGACGATCGGTAACACGATTACCGATAGTAGATGGCGTATCGGTAATTTTTTTGCTAGACCGGCTGCCAACATTCTATCTTCTTTACCATCAGTCGGTAACACGATCACTGACTGTAGATGAGGTATCGGTAATTTTCTGCTTGACCGACTGCCGATATCCAATCTTCTTTACCATCAGTCGGTAACACATTTACCGACATTAGATGACGCATCGGCAATTAAGTACGAGTCAAAATCCGGCAGATGGCGCTGCGACGCTGCACCAATCAGAACACCAGGATAGGTGGACTGGGGGTGGGGACTGGTGGGGACCAATCAGGGATGGAGGCAGGGGTGGTGGGGGATGGTGGGGGTTGTGGGGACGAATCAGGAACGGGGGTGGGGTAGTGGGGGTAGACACGCCCCCCGGAACAACCAATGAGGAAGCAGCAGGGGAGGGGGTAGTAGTGGGGAGGGGCGGGGCTTGTCTAGACACGCCTCTGGCGCCAGACGGTCACGCCCTGTCTTTCTATAACGGGCCCCTTCTACTGATAGGCCTGAAAGGTCGCGGATAATCCGTCCTCCCAGGCTTATGCCCGAGGGCTGTACTCGCCCTCGTTACTTTAGTTAGCGGTAGGAGCAGTACTCCCAGCCCCTGCTGTAGCAGTGTCGGGAATATTCCATCCTCCCCCGCGCTTTTATAAGGTTCGAAGATCTTGATGGCCCAACCAACTCTCTCCGGTGTAACAATCCTAAAGGCCGTGAACCAGTCCTTCTCGGATCGCTTCAGGCTGTTGTCAATCATTCTGGTATCCCAGTTCGCCAGTCTCATATACCCTGGAAAGTGCTTGTCTATCAGTACCTGCATTCCCTCCTCCTAATTAGCACCTAAATAGTATCTAATGTTGGTAGGTACTACATTTTTATTGGACTTGTAGACCACTAGCTTGCAAGGGATGTGGCTGGGGTTGTAATCCCTTATCTCCTTAATTGAGTTCAATTGCTTGTACTGTATAGGCCCGCGCGTTCCGTATCGCATGGCAAATAAAGAAGGTACCAAGGATAATTCGTAATGAATTTGTTTGAAATCGATAAACGGTTCCGAAAATTTGGGGATTCAATTTTCTCTAAAAATTAATATTTTTGACCGGCGACTTATAATTTCATAAAAAGCTGATATTTTGAGTAAAACAGGTGCTCTGTGTCATTGAATGCAGCTTTTTTTGTAAATAAATTAAGGTATCAATAAAACTAAAAAAAAGTTTTGAGTTATTTTCAATACCTGATTGTTTCCCGCAAATTTGGAGTTACCAAGAAAAGCTGGTATTTACAGTGTAACGTAAATTTGGCCTCCAGCTTACCATACGACACGTATAGCCCGTCTCAGTTTTCCTCGATTTTGTTTGCTCTTACGAGCTGGGCGCCAGGCGTTTCAGCGTCGGAAGGAAAGTAGCGATGGTCGAGACGAGACTCTGCACAGGCTAATTGGGGGAAATCACTATTGCCAGAGAATCGGGACAAGCGCCTCGCCGAAACGATGCATAATTTAGGTTAAATGGAAATGCGTAGCCAGGTCCGGTAAGTAAGTTATCCTTGGAAACCGTAACAGATGGTTACCGAGCGGGACTGCTCGAGATCTCGACGGAAAGATGGGTATGATCGTAGTGCCCGCTCGAGTGATATATAGCAACTTGAGCTCCCGTTGCTGAAGAGGCAGTATTCACAAAACCGACGAGTGCATTGCTGCGTTCCTTATCTCTCTCTCTCTCTGTGATGTCATTTATCGGAAGTAACACCTGGTATATTTCTCGGCCTACGGAATTCGTGTGTTATTCTCACCAGCTGACTCTTGTTTTCGTGCGCTCTCATATATTATATCTACAATATACATATAATATAAACATTGAATTATCTCTTGGCCTACGTGATGCAGTGTATATTATTCCACCAGCTAACGCTCGTGTTCGTGCATTCTAATATACACATATCACCATATAAGCTTGAGCTCGTGTGCCAACGGAATGGTGTGTCGATTAATATCATATAACCATAATTATACGTTTCTCTGTCGTTTATATTTCGTTTTAAGCACAAATGGCATCTAGCTAGTCTTTGTGGTCTATCAAAACGTCGAGGTGATTTACATTAGTTGTTTGCATAAAAGAATGTGGCATGGCGTTTCACTCACTATGCGTAACTAAGAAATCTGGCCATGACTTTACACTTCCTGATAGCAAAAATTATTTTTACTGTGAAGTGTGTGTGTTTGCAGCGCTCCGTCATAATTCCGCGTACTCCGCAAGCATCAATGACCAGCTCTCCGAAGCTTGTCATGAAAGATCAGTCTACTCAGGGCACCTCACCTACAGCTTGCAGCGATGTTTCTCAGTCTGCTACCTTAGATGACGTAATGCGCTTAGTGCAACAATCAATAAACGCGTCGAACAGCAATTTTAAATAGATAGACGACTCCGTTGCCAGCGTTAAACATGACATTACCGAGCTACGGAATAATCTTGATGACTTGGCCGCTACTCAACCGGCTCTAACTACACGTATAACCACTCTTGAGGCGCCTTCGGAAAATACGCGAGGTGAAGTCTCCTATATTAAAAATGAAAACCGTTTGCTCCTTGGTCAAATTAATGAGTTATCAAATCGCGTATTGATGGGCGAGTCAATTCATTGTAACGGTATTTTCACGTTATCATTAAATTTTATTCTTCTGAGGGGAAGAATTCGGGCTCGAACACTAAGATAATTAATTGGGGACTTCTATAGGAGGTATAAGTAGGATTTATTCAATAATTATCATAGAATTCAGTAGTGTTCGGCTTTTTGGCGCCGTTCGCCGTACAATTTCTTTGTAACGTTTAGTAGCTCTGATGGTTCCACGCTCTTCTTTACCTGTGGTGTTCGGACTCCGGCTTCTGCGCTGAGCGGTGGATATCTCAACTAGGCAGTAGCGAGCTCAGCCGTCTTGATCTTTTTCCCGCCTGGCGGCTGACGTGCGGTCTGCTGGGCTTGCTTCGTTGTTGCTGGCGCGTCGGTCAGCCGGTATGGACGCCGGGTCCATGTCCGTGTCCGCGTCGTTTTGTTAAATAGTCCAAATAGTTTGTTTTTCGTGCTCTTTCGCTTACGGCCCCCTCGATCCTTATGGTCGTGCCGTCCCCGTGATATTCCCAGTGTGTTTTATAGTGATGACAGTGATCCTGGTTTGCGAATAATGTACTTTGTGTACCAAATGGTGACGGTTTCCGTTTCACAATTTTTGAGTGACTCTTAATTATTTAACAATCAGTTATCGAATTTCTCAAGAAATCTTCAGCGGTGGACCTGGATGTTCCGGTTATTCCTCGCTCTTGGTGAGTTGGTCTTTTTAAATTTATCTTTCTCTCCTTTTTTCTGGCTGTTGAGTGGTGTCGTTCTCCTGCGACGCGCTTGACAACACTTTTGAAATGGTTTCCCTCCTAACTATTTCTCTAATTATTTTAAAATTCTGAATCAAGTTGCTATTGGTCGGTTTCACTAGTACCCTCCTAATCCTACTTATTAATTAATTTTCCGAGCTCTATTTTAAAATCTTGCTCCAAGTGTCTCTCCTCTCTTGAAGCGGGGACCTATCGCAGATCTTAAATCTACTGTAGTATGTCTTTAAGTTATAATTTCTCTAACTGTTATTTGTTATTCTCTTTTCTTTCTCCTTGTTGTTTCACTTTTTCCTTTCTATAGGCTTTTCATTTGGCAATCTCTTGGTGCCAACACCGAGTCGTTACCACTCATCGATGCGCTTCGTTAATAATACTTCTTAGAATCTAACTGGACTTATTGCTAATTATTCTACCCAAACCTTCTTATGTTATTTTCTTAATTCTCCTAAAATGATCCTAATTATTCATCCTAATGCTACCCACTCCCTATTCTTAATTAGTTATTTATATATTTTTTTCTTTGCACGGTTCACGGCTGTCCGGTATAAATCTTTTTATTAGTCCTCCACTGACTGTTCTGTATTCTTTTATTTATTAATGTCCTTACAAATTTGATGGGCTCACTCACACCCCTTTCTAATTGATTTCTTGGATTTAAATATGAATTTCAGAATATTTAATATTTCTATTTAGCGCACCAGCGACTCCTGACTCTGTGACTGTCCAAAACGAATAAGCCCCTCTCTTAGTTTGAAGATGATGACCGAATCAAAGATTTGTTGGACTTATAATTATTTTATTTTATTTTTTTCGTTTTCTTTTATCATTAATAAATTTTTTTTTTTTTTTCACTCTTTGCACTTTTCGGTTTTTATGATTCACACTTTTTCGCCTCCGTATCTTCGTGGTTTTGTAGGCCGATTCTTTGTCGTTGGTCCCTTTTATAGACATTTTGCAAGATCGAATTATATCTATATTTATCAATTTCATTTTTGGTGAATGTAAATTCACGATTCTCGATTTCCGGATTCTTCGTGATTTTTCGGCCTATTTTCGTGGTAGCCTCGGCCTCTGCGCCAATTATCTATCTCCCGAACCCCTTTCTCCATTACTCTCTCTTGGCCTTCAATCGATTACCCAATTGTCGAATCGATCACCAATACCCGGAATATTTAAAACTAGTTCCCCTACCTCATAATTAGTTAGCCTATGTGTCGCGTCGAATTTCTCCCCTTGACGCCGCCCTTTTTTCGAAATTCTCTCTCTTAAGATCTCGATCTTCATCTCGTAGGTGGTAGCATCCTCTTCGTCTCTTCTTAGACCCATTTGTTTATTCCATTCCCTGGTCGGCTTCTTTTTACATTGTAGCTCCATGGGTGTGAATTCAGTTGTCTCATGGTGGGATTTATTAATACAATCCTGTATTACTTTTACCCATTTAAACCATCCTGCATGGTTTTCAGTCAGGAACGTACGAAAAAATCTCCCCAGCTCTCGATTAACTCGTTCGACGATATTTCCTTGAGGATGACGGATTGATGAGAATACCGCCATGATGTCCTCGTCCTTGAGTTTCTTGAGCCAGTTCTTTGCGGTGAATTGCGTGCCATGATCCGATTGGATTCTACGTGGCTTTCCATATTTTGGAATATACTCCTCGAATATTCTTTTTATCACAGTAGACGTGTTAGCTTTTTTCATAGGATATAATACCACATATTTACTGAAAGCATCTAATGTCACGAGGATGTGTTTCACCCCGCCCACCGACGCTGGTAATGGTCCATAAAAATCAATCGATACTAAATCCCCTGGTTTTTCTGGGATAATCGTTTGCATGGCCGCGTAGCTCGTTTGTATTGCTATTTTATTTCTTTGGCATGCATCGCAAGTCACTAGTGTATTCCGAGTGATTTTGGCCAGATGTGGATAGGTGAAATCTTCTTCCAGCATCCGTGAACACTTCCGGGCACCCAGGTGTCCATACATGGCATGGCAAGCCTTAATTAATTCCTTAATGATGCTTTTTGGCACTATTACTCGCCATACACCATTTTTCGATTTTTTTTCTAAGATGCCTTTTTCAATTCGGAATTTTCTTTCCTCCTCCCCTTCTTTATCTTCACCGCGGAAATCCATGATGACTCGCAGATCTTCTTGTTCTCGCTGCATCTTTTCCATGCATTTGAGTCTTTTTGCTAGATCTCGCGGTAGTTTTTCTGCTAGCACTCCTGCGACAACGATGATCCCTTTCTTATCGGCCGAGGATAACTCTTCGTTTCCTTTCACTCTACTTAGGGCATCGGCTACTACATTTGTTTTTCCCGCAACATGTCCTATCTGAAAATCGTGATCTTGTATTGATAATACCCATCTCATGAGTCTTTCCGCGGTGGAACGACAGGTTTTCAGGAAAATTAATGCCTTATGATCGGTCTTTATATGTATTTGTGCTCCTTTCAAATATGTTCGGAATTTTTGAAGAGCCCACACAATCGCGAGTAGTTCTTTTTCTGTCGTCATATAGCCGATCTCGGCTCCTTTCAGAGTCCGACTTGCAAACGTCACTACCTCGCTCTCATTAGTTTCATTTTCCTGCGACAGGATCGCTCCGAGCGCATATCCACTTGCGTCCGTGGTTAGTGTGTATGGCTTTCGAGTGTCTGGAAATCGCAATATTATTTCTTTACAGAATAATTTTTTTACTTTCTCGAATGATTTTTCCATCTCTTCGTCCCATTTCCATCGAACACCCTTTCTCAAAAGATTTAGTAATGGCGCGGTTTCATGCGCATGGCGATTTGTAAATTTAGTATAGAAATTTATTAAGCCTAAAAATCCTCTTAATTGTTTTATTGTCTTAAGCCGTGGATATTCCTGAATTGCTTTAATCTTCTCAGGATCAAGTTTCAAGCCGGCCGTGGTGAGAATGTGACCGAGAAATATGACTTCATTTCGGAAAAAATGAGATTTACTAAATTTTAGTGTCATTCCATGCTCGAGAAATCTTTCAAATAATTTTCGCAGATGGTCGAGATGTTGTTCGTGTGATGTAGACATAATTAAAAGATCATCCACAAAATTTATCACGAAATCCAATCCCTCGAGGACCACATCGAGTGCTCTTATTAAACTTGCAGTACTCGTTTTCAAACCAAATGGTGTCACCGTAAACTCATAACATTTTCCATTATGTTGAAATGCAGTGTATTTCCTTGAGTCTGGATGCAGCGGTATTTGCCAAAAACTACTCGTTAGATCCAGCGTTGACATCACCGTTTTTCCTCCGCATCGTTGGAAAATTTCTTCGATAGGTGGTGCGTTATTGTAGTCATTTATCAGATAATTATTTAATTCTCGGGCATCAAGACATAAACGTACCGAGTCATCATCTTTTGTTACCGGCATCAATGGATTGATATAAATGCTTTCCGATTTCTGTATCACCCCGACTTTAAGCATTCTCTCGATTTCTTTCTGCACCCTATCTCGTTGCATTAATGAAACCAGATATGAACGATGAAAATATGGTTTCCGATCTTTTAGTAGGAGTCGATGTTCGTACTTCGTCATCCGTCCTGGAATTTTATCGAAAATCTCTCGTCTGCTTTCGACGATCCTTCTGAACTCTTCTCTTATTTCCGGTCTCAATCCTGTGCATTCGGTCATCTTGTTACTAAACTCCTCCTCAGTCAGACTGATACTCGTTTCTCCCTCGGTATTGTCTTCTATTGCTACGGCGGCACACATCTTATTTGGTCCCATTTCACGAAATTCCTTCGGATTCACATGTTGCCACAATCCCTCACTCAATTCCGCAATAATTTTATCTTCTACCGCTAAAATTCGCTGTTTGGCATCTATCGAAATTTTTAAAATCAACATCCCGTCGATTCCGATCAGCACTGATCTTACTAACTTTAGCACCACTAGCACTTGTAGAACCCCTTTTGAGCCATACGTCTCCGCATCTATCATTATTTGTTTCTTGACACGTTCCGTCTCGCCACCAAACGCTCCGACGACCTGTGTCGACGTGACCGGTAGCATCGGGCAGCTCTTTAAAATGTCTTCATTCTGCCGGAAAAACTCTTCCGATATGCATGATACTTCGCTTCCACTATCTATCAAACTCATTTCCGATATACCTGCTACTCTCACTGGTTCCTCAGGGCATCTCGGATGTCTTTCATCATACCACTTCGTCGGGATCTCCTTCGCCTCCTCATATAAATATTCTCGTGGATTTTCCATTGACATTGAACAGACCACCTTGTCATTTCTCATTTTCTCCACCGCCCCTGGTGTTGGCCTTCCGATATCAGGTACTCCTTGAACTCGGACAACGTTTTCTGGCCACATACTCTTCGTTGTATTTCGTGCGCCTTTACCGTCTTCCTGAACTCTTTTTTCCCACGACTCAGCCTGCCCTCGCCAATCGGTGCTCTCCTCTTCATCTCTTCTCACTGACTGTTCGCTGCTTCTGTATTTTTCCTCCTTTCTCCGCTGATCCCTCATCCTCTTCTTCTCTCTCTTCCTCGCGTTCATCCGTTGTCTCGTGCTTTTCTTCTCTCCTTGTTTTACCGTTGCGCTCCGCTCCTCTTTATTATTTATTCTTTGTTCTTCCTCGGGCGCAACGACTAGGCGTTTCCCGAGTTTGTGTTCCCTGCTCCTGAGCATCCTGGTCTCGGTTCTCTCGGTATGGTGTGTTCGACAAATGGTCCTTGCAGAGCACGACTGATATTATTCACCGGGTTACTTGGTAATTGCTCCTGCCTTGGTGGAGTTACTTCTCCTGGTCTGCTGTTTTCCGGTCCTGGGAAATATCTCGGTCGGTTCTCCTGCCATGGTGGCCTCTGTTGCCCTGACCTATTTTCTGGAGATGGTTTGGTTGGAGGCCATGGTCCGCTGTTCTGTCATGGTGGTCTCTCTCCTCTGTCACCCTGACGTCCTGGTGATGGTGGAAATCGGTTCCCACCATTATTTGCAGAGTTTTCCCGGTTTTCATATCTCATGTAGGGACGCGCTGTCTGCTCACGCACCGCTCCTCTATTAAAATGCCTCTGTGTTTCTTGTGACGCATATCCCCCTGTACGACCTGTGCCTCTCTTGTAATTTAGAGGACCTGCCACGTCCGTGCTTTCCAATAGTTCCAGAAATTCATCTATCTCACGTATTTGCCGAACTCTCACGGCACTTCGCACTTCCTCGTCAAAATGTTTCGCGAGTCTACGGATTATATCCTCGTCACTTAGTTTTTCACTTAAATCTCGGGCATTTCCGATCACACGAGTAGCATACTCGGCTCGTGTCAGCGTTTGGCCTTCTAGATAAAACGATCCGAATTCTAAATTCTTTTTCACTTTATCTTGCATGTCGCGAGCCCAGTATCTTGAACGGAATTTTTCCTCAAACGTTTGTAAATCATGCACTGCTCCTTCCACCACCAGCCACCAATCATTAGCAACACCTTTTAATGCCGTTCCGATGGTGTGACGTATTTCCGTATCTTCAATCCCTCCGGCGATACAAAATTCACGGAATTCTTTTAAAAATCTCATAGGCCTTTCTTTTCCATCGCCATTATACGTAGGAGGCTTCTGTGCCGTTGTGTACAATCGGGTGACATTCATACCTCCTCCAATGGTCTGACCAAAATTCATAGAGATGCTCGTCCTTCGTGTAGATTCTTCCAATCTTTCAATTCTTTTCGTGTGGTCCTCGGTAATTTCTTGTGTGGCCCTGATTTCTGCCATCATTTCTAACTTTCTTTTTTCCAGTTTTTCTGACGTCACCCTCTGACTAGCGACCTGTCGTTGAATATAATTATTTGTTGTATTCAGCTCTTCTCGTACCCTTTCCTGTGCCTTTTCAATTTTTCGATCTGTGCGGTCCTCTACAGCAGCGATCTCCTCTTCCAGTCTAGCCTTAGACGATTCTCTCAATATTCCCATCGTGCTCAGACAATCGTCCCTCATTTCCCGCTGAGTCCGGATCACTTCCTCGTGATTCTTATCGATTTTCTCCTCCATCCTCTGGAGAAGTTGCACGATTTGGCCTACCTCCACGGGATTTGGTACGACGATCCTAGTCCTGTCAGTAGGTCTCGGCGTACTGCCGTTTTCACCGTTGATCTGACCATTTGCAAATTCATTTAATATGACTTCGCTTTCTTCGATGGGCGTGAGCTCAGAAAGTCGGTTTATCCTCTCCAGATCTCTCTGTCGCTGGCCATCCAGCAGATGTTCTGCAGTTGTAGACTCCCAGAGATATACCGGACTTGTTTCATTACCTTCTTCCTGCCGACGATGGTGCTCTAGACTCTCCATCATCCTCATCTCCTCGAGCTCAGTCGAGATATTCGGTTCGGCCCCTGTAGGCATACTTCAATTCTTACACCAAATTCTATGCCTTATGTGCGCCCTACTGTACCTCTGCAGTCTTTCTTATCTGTGTTCGAGTCCCTGTTCGGGCGCCAAATGTAACGGTATTTTTACGTTATCATTAAATTTTATTCTTCTGAGGGGAAGAATTCGGGCTCGAACACTAAGATAATTAATTGGGGACTTCTATAGGAGGTATGAGTAGGATTTATTCAATAATTATCATAGAATTCAGTAGTGTTCGGCTTTTTGGCGCCGTTCGCCGTACAATTTCTTTGTAACGTTTAGTCGCTCTGATGGTTCCACGCTCTTCTTTACCTGTGGTGTTCGGACTCCGACTTCTGCGCTGAGCGGTGGATATCTCAACTAGGCAGTAACGAGCTCAGCCGTCTTGATCTTTTTCCCGCCTGGCGGCTGACATGCGGTCTGCTGGGCTTGCTTCGTTGTTGCTGGCACGTCGGTCAGCCGGTATGGACGCCGGGTCTATGTCCGTGTCCGCGTCGTTTTGTAAAATAGTCCAAATAGTTTGTTTTTCGTGCTCTTTCGCTTACGGCCCCCTTGATCCTTATGGTCGTGCCGTCCCCGTGATATTCCCAGTGTGTTCTATAGTGATGACAGTGATCCTGGTTTGCGAATAATGTACTTTGTGTACCGAATGGTGACGGTTTCCGTTTCACAATTTTTGAGTGACTCTTAATTATTTAACAATCAGTTATCGGATTTCTCAAGAAATCTTCAGCGGTGGACCTGGATGTTCCGGTTATTCCTCGCTCTTGGTGAGTTGGTCTTTTTAAATTTATCTTTCTCTCCTCCTTTCTGGCTGTTGAGTGGTGTCGTTCTCCTGCGACGCGCTTGACAACACTCTTGAAATGGTTTCCCTCCTAACTATTTCTCTAATTATTTTAAAATTCTGAATCAAGTTGCTATTAGTCGGTTTCACTAGTACCCTCCTAATCCTACTCATTAATTAATTTTCCGAGCTCTATTTTAAAATCTTGCTCCGAGTGTCTCTCCTCTCTTGAAGCGGGGACCTATCGCAGATCTTAAATCTACTGTAGTATGTCTTTAAGTTATAATTTCTCTAACTGTTATTTGTTATTCTCTTTTCTTTCTCCTTGTTGTTTCACTTTTTCCTTTCTATAGGCTTTTCATTTGGCAACCTCTTGGTGCCAACACCGAGTCTTTACCACTCATCGATGCGCTTCGTTAATAATACTTCTTAGAATCTAACTGGACTTATTGCTAATTATTCTACCCAAACCTTCTCATGTTATTTTCTTAATTCTCCTAAAATAATCCTAATTATTCATCCTAATGCTACCCACTCCCTATTCTTAATTAGTTATTTATAATTTTTTTTTTCTTTGCACGGTTCACGGCTGTCCAGTATAAATCTTTTTATTAGTCCTCCACTGACTGTTCTGTATTCTTTTGTTTATTAATGTCCTTACAAATTTGATGGGCTCACTCACACCCCTTTCTAATTGACTTCTTGGATTTAAATATGAATTTCAGAATATTTAATATTTCTATTTAGCGCACCAGCGACTCCTGACTCTGTGACTGTCCAAAACGAATAAGCCCCTCTCTTAGTTTGAAACTGCTTTATATAGCTTTCTCTCCTTTCCCACTCTCTTATTTTAACTCTTCTTTTTCTAATATCTCATGTAATTTCTTTTGTTTCAGGTCGCCCCGCCACCGTGCCCCTACGTTCCCTCACTGCTCGAGCGAGGCCAGCCGGTCGCTGACCCGCTGTTTTTCGGCAGCGAAGGAATTTGACAGGATTCAGCCTGTTTCGCGGTCTCGTCTATTGTGAATTTAATCTTTCCCATCTTCTTACTTTTCTGTACTTTCTCCGGATGTGCAAATAAATTGTTTTATCCACAGTGATTTGTGTATCTTTCTATTTTTCTTTATCTTTTGTAGGTACTACCAATAAATGATTTTATTTGCATTTATTGGTATTTTGTGTTTTACTTTATTCTTATTATTATTATTTTTTCTTTCCTAGTCGTGACTACGTCACATCATACTTCTGCTGTGGTCACTTTGAATGGGATGACTATTGCCATAAATCACTCACCTCAGATTATGGTACAGAAGGTTCTTGAATGATTTGGAATTCCTGAGTTACATACTGGCGTACTGAAAATACGAATTCTAACTAGGAAAGTACGAGATCATCCTCAATCAAACGACACGACTCCTTCCATTAAATCGCTCATGGTAACTTTAAAATCTCCGTTGGTTCGTGACTATATCATCGCTAAGAAACGTCGAAGAAAAGGACTGCTTGTTAGTGAAGTTGTTACCTTGAATGTACCTGGCATTATCTCAATAAATGAAGTACTTCCGTCTGCTGTCTGCCATCTACTCCGCCGTGTTAAAACCGTAGCTACAGAGAAGGGGTACAAATACGTCTGGACACGCTCAACCGTAATTTGTGTCTGTAAATCGGACAAATATCCAATTATCAGCATCATGAACGAAGCCAATGTAGCCAAACTTATCTGACTACTACTACCGAGCAGCCACGACGACCATGCTAATCCCATCACTAGCAGTATACCTTATTCTCATTTAAAAATTGCTTCGTTTAACGCGAATTTGTTATTTGGGCATATTGATTTACGAGCAATTCGTGCTTATTTATAAACTAATGTTTATCATATCATCTTTATCTCGGAAACTTGGCTTCACTCCGGTGTTCCAAGAAATCTTGTACATTCAGATTATTATCTACTTGAAGTGAAGATATTATTAGCCTTCTCGCCAAGTCTATTCTCGAATGCACTAGAATATATTTCCCTTGAAACTCGTTGCTCTAGTGCAGAATCCTTGTTACTTGCGTCAATGTATCGTAGACCGAAAAGGCAAATATTTAATGATTTTATTAATGAATATTGGTGATCATCATTCGCTTACAACAATATAATTGTATGCGGCGATCTAAATTGTAACTTGCTCTCCTCGAACTATGAAGCTACATTTCTACGTGACTTTTTCTATTCACAATCGCTTTATGTTATGGAATCTACTTCAATGTATCACACAGCCGCAGTGGATTCATGACTTGATGTCTTTATGATTGATAGTCCGTCCAAACTGTTATCATTCTTCAAGTCGCAAGCACCACTGTTGTAACCCAGATATTTATTCGGATCACTGCGTAACTATACCTTACTAACCTTGACGAACAATGCCTGGATGGGTCGAACGGACGCCTCGCGGCGTTGGCCGAGAGTCTGATTCCCGCGAACGAGAGAGAGAGAGAGAGAGAGAGAAAGAATGTATGAACAGGAACGTTATTTATTTAATTCACAGGTTAATTAACTAATCATGGTAAGTAATAACAGGCTGAATACAAACGAATTATACTTCGTCGATCAATGCGTAAATCAACGCCAACGATACTTTATCGTACACACGGTATGCTGAGCCACGTGCTCTCTACCGACGCGTACTTCGAAACACACGGAAATACTCTCAATATAATTTTTAATACAATACCCAATGCACACAGCAATGGTCTTTTCGTTCACTAATAAGCACAGATCAATGTTCCTCACGGCTCGGTGTTGGACGCAATCGTAGCCGGCTTCCTCACATGAGTCTCCATAACGACAGCCTTGCTTTCTCACTGTTCGTTGCTAACTGACGCCGGTCGGCGTCTTCGCTTGCCCCTTAAGCTCGTGCTGCGCGGGCTGGCACATGCGCCCGTTGCTTGCGTGGTCGCTCGTCACGCCTTGTTCCCGTGCACAGGGACCGTGGTTCACAACACCATTCATAGCAGGTCATGATTTAATATAACTAAACTACAAGTTGGCAAGTTGCCTACCGTTGAACGCTCTATATTTCATCGAAATTATAAGCATTTTATAAGCATATAAGCATAAGCATTCTCTCTACGAAATTAGTATCTAAACACTTCTTCATGAATTCGGTTTGGCACTCTCACAATGATATTATTCGTAAAGCTGATTGCTTATGCCAAGTAATGTCATCAGCTCTGGATGTCTATTCACCAGTCCAGATTTTCCCGTTTCTAATCCGCGTGTACCGCGATTTACGGACTCTCTTAAACATAGAATCAGGCGACGAAATGCAATATATAAACAAGCTAAACGCGCAAGCCCTCACGACGAGCTCTCTGTTGACATGAAACTGGCTAAAATACTTATAATTTACAAAAACTCTCCGATATAACGGATACCGCTAGACTTTGGTCGGAACTCTCGAACCTTGGACTTGTCAAGTCCCTCAGTCTTCTTCTCTCACTTTCTTTTCTCTGAATGAATATAATTCTTTTTACGCAAGCATGTCCAGCACCTCTCCAGCT
Source organism: Cylloceria caligata (assembly GCA_963942595.1). NCBI lineage: Eukaryota > Metazoa > Arthropoda > Insecta > Hymenoptera > Ichneumonidae > Cylloceria > Cylloceria caligata. The sequence continues at coordinate 25,069,686 of OZ012709.1, read as the reverse complement.
TATATTTACCTAAAATTCATAAGTCATATCACAGATCTATCTAATGATCGACTGCCTGTTGAGTTTACGCCAATAAGCCCTCAATTTGTGACATCTCTTATAACAAGCTCGACATATATCTCCTACGCAGCTGGTCCTGACAGTATTTCCCTTTTTTCTATTCATAAGATTCTTCCAAAGGTCGGACCTCTTCTTGCGACTCTTTTCAATGAGTCGTTATCACTGTCGCACTTTCCTACAGCTTTTCAATAAGCCCTCATCATTGTCGCACTTTCCTACAGTATGGAAACGTGCTCATATTCGTCCTTACCTTAATATAAATCTACCAAAATCTCCATCGCTAACTTATGTGAGCTCTCTAAAATTCTTGAAAGAATTGTTCATGTGCAAATTACGAAATTTATCATCGACAAAAATATCTTTGACTCTCGACAGTCTGGTTATAGGCGAGATTTTAGTACCCAATCAGCGCTATTATGCAACAACGCCTCACGATTTTTGTCTTGTGCGACTTTAGTAAATCCTTCGATATTGTTTCACATCAATTTTGCTTCGGAAACTTCACAATATTGAGTTCTCGAGACAAGTGCTAAAGTGACTTTTCTCCTACCTTGCGGGGCGAATGCACGCTGTAATTGATAGGGATTCTAACACATCGGGTTGGGTGAGTACAACGACCGGCGTACCACAAGGATCAGTCCTTGGTCCTTTGATGTTCTCTGTTTTTATCAATGACATTGGTGCTCACCTAGAGCCTGACCTCTTTTCAAACTGAAATATCATCGAAATTCGCTTTCACGCGAACTCAAAAACATGCTAGTTGCCTCTCTTATTTTTCCGCTCTTAGACTATTGCTGCCTAGTCTACAATGACTTTACTTATGAACTTAATATAAAACTGCAGGAACTGGTCATATGTATTTTTTGTTCCGTTTTTGATCTGCGTAGAGACTAACATATCACTCCTTATCGTAGACAACTTGACTGGCTTACTGTTTGATCTAGACGACTATATTTTCTTGGCATTTATGAACTTAATATTATGAACTTAATATAAAACTGCAGGAACTGGTCATATGTATTTTTTGTTCCGTTTTTGATCTGCGTAGAGACTAACATATCACTCCTTATCGTAGACAACTTGACTGGCTTACTGTTTGATCTAGACGACTATATTTTCTTGGCATTTCAACTTGCAATATTCTGCGTGATAATTTCCCTTGCTGTATATTTGAACTTTTTGTACAATGAAAACCATCTATTCGACATCTGCGCTTATATACCTCTTACCTCTTCCTAATTTCCTATCATAAAATATCCACCTTTAGGAATTCCTTTCACCTATCAGCCATCTATTTTTGGCATTCACTTCCGATCGGAGTTACCACTTCCCCCTCTCTATATTTAAGGTCGAGCCTTAAATTATCTTCTTATTCAATTATCTTTTTGCCCTAGAATCATAAGTGCTTTATGTAATCAAACTCTACCATTTGTCATATGTCATTTCGTCATGACGTGACGCGAGTCCTACAGACAAGCTAAAATCAAGTGAACATCAGACTATAAATCAGCTGTGAATTATTTCAGTCTACTCATTGGTGCATCCTCATAAATCGGTCTCATTCGTGTGTCGTGCTCGCGTCATTAGCGTTACCGCGTGGCGTTAGCACCTCCGAATTGCTGATCTTAACCTCACTGATTAATATAATCGAGTGAAGTGTCGGTTCTACTCATTTTATTACTATGTTATTTTGTGGATATGAACATCGTCTTTTTCTGTTATATTGTTATACTGTATCTGTTATGCGGTGCAATAAATGCTATAATTTCTTAACATCCGTGTACGCCTTCTAATTTTATTCTCAATACACTACAGTTCACCACTTTTTCCAACTGCGTTCTCCAACAATCTTGTATTTATTACACTTATCCTTATTGTTATTTTTTTATTTTTTAATTTTTATTTTGCCTTTTATTTTACTTTTATTTTTATCTTTATTCTTATCAGCATATGATTGTTATTAATACTGTTATTTCTATACATTATGTTATATAGTATGTCAAACTATTTCTAAGTCATCCTAACCTAATGTTAGAGGTTATTCTTCATATCTAACACTTTCTTTTATATCCACAAAATCTATTATTTCTACCATTATAAAGAACTATTTGTCTCAAGGCTCAGTCAAAGCATAAATAAACCAATCAATCAACCAATCTTCATCTCTCCCGGTCAGTCATCCATAAAAAAAGTAATAATATCGGAAATAATCTATACTATAATTCTTAAAGTTTGGATTTCCGTCTCTTAAACTCTGTTACGTCCAAGTAACATGAGAAATTGCCCTGTTTTAGACCTTAGCTACGGCTAATTAGTCTGGGATACGGGCTCGGTGATTTGATCGTTAAAATTTGAATTTATTGGATTTAGACTTTTCTTTTATTATTTATTATTTTTTTTTGTATTGCCCTCAGTGTCTGCTTGCTCATCATCGGGCTCAACTTTATTATTATTTTGCTAACCTCGCTTCGTAGAACGATCTGCGAGGGTCGGTTTCTGAGATATACTTGGGGTGTAAGAATTTAATAGTATATTCCAGTGGTTTTAAAGAATAATTTCCGTAACCAGTGGGCTTGAAATTGACCGATTCTAAGTACTCTTTGGTGCAATACCCGTGTTTCTGGTCACGGGAGTACCCAAGGTATTCTGCCTGAAGTTTCCGCAAATGGTTCTTCCTACCCCCTGATCTGGATTTGGTCACTAAAACAATGAATTTACGTAGGGGGTTTGAAAATGATAAAGAAAATGGTGAGTTCCTGTTTGACAACCGGGAGTTCGAATGAAAGGAAAAGAGGTGTTCGCGGTGGTCCGCGCAACACCCTTATTTAATGGGGGAGGATAGGAATTCGCGGTGGTCCGCGCAATTCCCTGGTTAAATTGAGAGGAAATAGAGTTCGCGGTGGTCCGCGCAACACTATCGTAAGGGAGGAAAAATAGCGTTCGCGGTGGTCCGCGCAACACTATGGTGAAGAAGGAAAAATAGCGTTCGCGGTGGTCCGCGCAACACTATTGTAAAGGAAGAATTTAGAATTCGCGGTGGTCCGCGCAATTCTATTGGAGAGACGGAAGTTAGAGTCCGCGGTGGTCCGCGCGACACTATAATGAATGGGAGAGAAGGTGGTTAGAGTTCGCGGCGGTCCGCGCAACTCTAGATAATTTCGAAGACTGAATTTAAACTTACTCTTTACTATAGATTTGAAAAATAACGGAGAGCTGTACAATGTTTCAGCTTGTTCCGGTGTCGTTGAATATTTTACAAGAACTGATTTTTAGAGCACAATTTCGCTCTTTTTATACTAGTGTTTATGCTATCCTTGTCTAAAATTAGGGGTTGGAGAGGGCAAGTTCTTTGGCATCTCATTGGCTTGAACTTACCGTCTTCCCTTTCCTAATTTTCCAGATAGTTGGGGAGAATAGCTCTTATCTCTATACGTTCAAGGTCCATGTCATCCGCCTTCCGTTAGCTCTAGCGCCAGGGCCACCACTCAGGGTGTGCTCTGGTGCCCGAAGGGTAGTCGGATGCTAGGGGCAGTGTGGTGGAGTTACGGGGACGTAACAACTCCTCCTAGACGGAGCGTGCTAGGAAGGTGATCTTGGACATTTTGGAAAGGTCTCCTGATTTCTAGGTCAACGCAACTATTTTCAGCTCTTCAAGTTGAGTCCTTAAGGAGTTACGGACATTTGAATTTTCCAAGAGTATTATTGAATTTTGACGTTTAATTTTAATTTTTAAAAAAGCAAAGTTATTCTTCGTAGTAGGTATAGTTTGCGCTTTTTAAAAAAAGAAAAGGTTACTATGATACGGTGACCGGAAATGTCTGTTTTTGTTTGACATGAAATTTGAAATGCAATTTACATTTTAGTGAAGCAGTAAACAGTCAAGTCATTAAAAATAAAATAATGAATAAGCGTCCAATAAATACAAATTCTATTTGAAATTCGTAGCATTTGGTTTTATTTAAGGTAACGATACTAAAAATAAACCTGGGCGAAACCGGGTACGATACTAGTAAGTTATATTTCTAAAAGAGTATAATGCAGCCCAGCGAATTTGCCCTGGAACGGTAGATTGAGGACGTAACATATCTTTAGACGTAACATATCTAGGGCTGGTATCTTTGCCACGTTACAGCAGTATATAAATAAGACTGCAAAGTAGAACCTTGCAAAAAGCTTTTTCATGGTTTGCACTTTGCGCAAACTTCGACTATGAAGAAGCCAAAAATGTCTCTATAAAGACTTATTTATAGAAGACGCTTTGTAAAAGATGCAGAAAATGACAAAGCAATTTGAAAGATTCTACTTTGCAGTTTTGTTATAAATTCGTTTAATTAAATGGTGAAAAAATGAATTCAAATATTATTAGGTGCGCAACTAAGTTCCCACTGTTTTTCAAGAGATGGCTCCAGTAGTAAGTGCTGGTCGATTGGGATATAACCAAAACGTCATGAACCAAGCTTAGACATATGGTAAACAAACCGCTTTGACACATTAGTGATTTTGTTTTTGCGTCATATACTTTTGGTTGTGTGAAAATGTCTGATTTTGTGTCAAATAATCGTCATTTGCGGGAAGTGTTGCTTTTCTTCCTTCATTCGAAGAAAACGGCGGCTGAAGCGCATCGAGAACTCGAAAAAGTTTACGGAGATGCTGCTCTATGCGAAACAACATGCCGTAATTGGTTCCGTCCCTTCAAAGACGATGATTTTGATGTTGACGACCGTTCGCGTGAAGGAAGGCCAAAAACCTTCCAAGACGCTGAATTGGAGGCATTGCTCGATGAGGATCCGTGCCAAACGCAAAAAGAGTTTGCTTCAGCATTAGGAGTTACCCGCCAAGCCATTTCCAAGCGATTGCATGCGTTGGGAATGATTCAAAAACAAGGAACTTGGGTTCCTTATGATTTGAAGCCAAGAGACGTTGAGCGTCGTTTTTTCGCCTGTGAACAACTGCTCCAGTGGCAAAAAAAGAAGGGTTTTCTTCATCGCATCGTTACGGGTGATGAAAGATGGATCCATTACAGCAACCTAAAGAGAACAAAATCATGGGGACTGTCCGGTCATGCTTCTACGTCGTCGGCTCGGCCAAATATTCACGCTGGGAAGATTTTGCTGTGTATTTGGTGGAACCAGGGCGGTGTTATTTATTATGAGCTGTTGAAACCGAACGAAACCATCACTGGGGAACGGTATCGAACTCAATTGATGCGATTGAGCCGAGCACTGCGCGAAAAGCGGCCACAATACGAGCAGAGGCACGAAAAAGTGATTCTACAGCATGACAACGCTCGGCCTCACGTTGCCAAACCCGTTAAAACCTACTCAGAAACGCTCAAATGGGAAGTCCCACCCCACCCGCCATATTCCCCAGATATTGCGCCGTCCGATTATTATTTGTTCCGTTCGATGGCACATGGTCTGGCTAATCAGCAGTTCAACTCATATGAAGACATCTCAAAATGGCTTGATTCGTGGATAGCCTCAAAAGACGAACACTTCTACCGTGACGGTATTCGAGCTCTGCCAGAAAGATGGGAAAAAGTTGTCGCTAGCGATGGGCAATATTTTGAATGATTCATTTGTAAACATTTTTTCACAATAAAGTTGCATTTTCATAAAAAAAAAGAGCGGGAACTTAGTTGCGCACCTAATAATTCAAATAGACATATAACATTTTCTTGCGCCCATGATTTTTTTAGCATATTTATAAAATAATTTTCAGCTTGATTAAAAGATTATAATCACTTAGTGATATAAAAGTGTCCAATTTGTAGGGTAATTGTATGCCAATAAGATCGGATTGTGTAACAGGAGCGATATACTACGTTCCTCCACGTGTGTCGAAATCAGCAACCAGTGTTCTAGCCAAGTTTGCATACTTTCTCGTGACATGTTTACTGGATTTACTCCTCTGAATGCTAGGGCCTGCAACATATATAAATACATAAAATTTTACCAGAATGATATGCAAGATATGTTTAACTATAAATACAAGCTTATCAGTGTATGTTGAGAATTCCAGGTGGTGATGGTAGATGGAATCTGAAATATATTGGAAAAGAATGAGTTTTCACTCAAGACAGGTGTAAAATAACCAGACCAAAAGATGTCAATAGAAAAAATGGTTTTATTCCAACTTCGACTAATACACTACAAAAAATATATATAATATAAAAAAAAGCAAAAAGAATTTAGGTTGAAAATTTGTTGAGAAGCACATAATTGTATTAATTGTGTGCTTAGTTTGTGAGGTGGACGTGATGCAGCCCATGTTGCAGAGCACGCCACGAGATGAGAATTATGAGGATGCACATATGAGAAGTAATAGTACAAATAAACTCTGAGTGAATTTAATTGCGAGAGAATGAGAATAATTAAGCGGAAACCACATACAATTATAATAATTGCGTGCTGTGGTTTTTTGGTAAAACGTGGTGCAGCCCGCGCAGCAGAGCACGCCACGGTGTCAAACTTATGTGAATGCACTAATGAGATTTCCACACCTCACCGTCATTGAATTTAGATAAATTGTAACGATGCACTCTTACCGTGTTTTGAGTCCTGTTGAGCACTTCTGAGTTGAGTAGATCCTGAGAAATCGGTGAATATACGATGAGAAGATCCGTTGAAGTCGATGAATTTGTCCGAGGTGAGAGCAGAGGATTGTGTCGTGCCAGCGGGTTTTCACAGAAGTGTAAAAAATTCTCAAGATGGCTGTGCTTTACAAAAACGTCGTTGTGTGATGCTGAAGTCAAGCGAGAGAGACAGTCCTGGTGCGAAGCTGAAGTCAAACGAGAGAGACAGTTCTGGTGCGAAGCTGAAGTCAAGCGAGAGAGACAATCTCTCGCCTGCAGCATGCCTGCGAGGCACTGCCTCGGCTACCTTCGTGATAGCAGAGCGCAGCACACTACCCAGCAGCAATAGGTCGACGCACGGCGAATATCGATCGCCGTGCGTCAGGTGATTTTCCAACAGTGTACTTCAAAATGATAAGACGCGAAGTGTAATACAATAAAGTTTTGTGAGCGTCGTCATGGATTGACTCACTTGCGCAAGCTTATCGGCAAAACGCACGTCACACTAATTGTAATTTCACCGCGTGTAAATTGGGATACTCGATGCACTGATACTAATCATATTTAAAATTCGATGTAGCCATCCATTCAAAGTGATTGCAAGGTATCGAGATAGGATGGAAGGCGAACTCGCACGAGAAGCATTGGTTCCGAGTCATTTACTCACGATCGTTTCATTAAAAAGTTAATCCAAATGTGCTTGGAACGACCTTCAATAGCAGATGGGGATCCATATTCGAAGATTAAGATACAATTAACTGAATTAACTTTGACGCTACCTTCAAATCGCACATAAATCCCATCGGCTTGAAACCGACGTATATAGTATGTTATCATTATGAGGCATCCTATGTCAATCCAGCTAATATTCTTCCAAAAATCTCAGACATTACTCATAATTGACCACATATACCACTAAATAGTATTTCCTTGATTTTATTTACATGTTTAAATCTTGTATTTTAGAATTAGTTGCATTTTTTTAAAGGCACTGCGACATACATGGGCGTTATTGCATTGTATCAACCTAATCTCCCGCCTGAAGCGCGGAAGTTTATTATTATTATTTGTTCTGGATAAGAATCTGACATCTGTACTAGACAGGCCCAGTCCTTTAGATATCAGTAAAGAGGAGTTGGTGAGCAAGATTATTTCAATTGAAAGATTTGAAGTTCGCTTTGAACTGTTAAAATACGTACATTGGTAAAACATGATAAAAATAAAGATAATAAGGTAGCCGTCAAATAGTCGAGCACAAAATACAAAATAGTCATAGTGGCAGATAAGTCACCAACATATATATATATTTCGCTCACTCTCTGAAACTCGGAAAAAAGTACTCGGAATTTCTCATTTAAACGAGCCACCCTTGACATATTATCAAAATAAATTTTTTTCTAGATTGGTACGTCTTTCAGTTGTTTACATGTCACTTTTGAGCGCAATGTGTCAGTTAGTTTGTGCGTAATAGCTTTGTGAACAAGTCATTGTCTGGTGTCCTCTGCGAATTTCGCTATGTCGAATTTAGTTGACCAAAGAGTGTGCCTGAAATTTTGTGTTTGTAACAAAATATCATGTGCGGAAGCGTTGAAAATGTTAACGATAGCCTACGAGGACTCGACAATGTCGAAAACACAAGCATATGAGTAATATAAAAAGTTTAAAGCGGGCCGTACTGTGGTTGATGATTTGTCGCGTTCCGGTCGTCCATCCATCTCTGTGACTGACGAAAACATCGAAAAAGTTAAGAAAATTGTGTAACAGAGCGTTATGCACGATGTTTTGGGCATGAGACGAGTTCAAGCGCGAGAAACAACTCGTGGTTTCTTCACCACGAGAATGCACCGACTCACACATCTCATCTTGTACGCGACTATTTAATCAAAAACAACGTTAATACCGTTTCGCAAGCTCTGTATTCACCTGACATAGCTCCGTGTGACTTTTCCTGTTCTCACGACTCAAGTTATCACTTCGCGAAAAGCCTTTTGAGACGATTGACGCGATAAAGGAGAATTCGCAGAAGGAGCTGAAGGCGATTCCAAAATCAGCCTATGAAAAGTGTTTTAAAGATTGGAAGAAGCGTTGGAATATATGTTTTGCTTACGATGCAGATAACTTTAAGGGAAATACAATGAATATCGATGAATAACTAAACCGTTTTCGTTTTATTCACAAATCCCGGGTACATTTTGATCGTAAGGTATGAATCCTGGTGTGTATCTCGAGACTAAATCTTCTTCGTTTGCTAATTTCCACCATCCTGCCTGCATACGGACCGTGTTACCGGAGCGCATAGTGCGATAAGTGGCACGATAGCGCCGATACTGGATGCCTACATTCAGCACCGTCGAGCTCATCAATTATGAAGCTTTCTAACTTTATGTAGACCCAGGATTATTATTTCGAGTTTTTTAAAGGCATTCAGAAAAGTTTGTAGTTTTCTGATTGTCCTCAAGAGGCCCTCAGTTGACAGACGAACGTCTAGCCGATCATCCTAGACATTCGGTGAGTTCCAGCTTACGCCCCCTCTTGACTGAAGTGTCTTCCGAGTTCTTGTTCCAGCGACATTTCTTTTTCCGGGCGTTTGGTCGAACGCATCGATAATTGTGTATGGGCTTACTATCAAAAGACGCTTCTAATCGGCTACGCTTCGGACTCTTCATTTCTACCGGTAATTCTTCTAGTGTATCTCGGAACGTCCGACTTACGCCTGGACGACTCGCGTTTACTCGCACGGAGCTACTAAGTGATAACATAAACAGTTCAATTAACAGTATCTACTCTCGCGCGAGCCATTGTTCCGGTACGCGAGCCTAGTGGTACGCGTTGTTAAATTCAGGGACAAAGCGACCTAACTCTCGGCTTCTTCAATTACACACATTATTCCGTAACGTTTTTAAATATATTTCGGCGTATTGTGTTTGATCCCCGTTAAATAAATCTTCTTCTCTTGGAACATAGACAATTGAACCGGTTTTCTCAATCGTTCAATATGTCAAGATTAATGCAAATTTCTTTAGATTAGATCTCCTTAGAGTCAGAAGTTCCTTCGTCTGCTTCGAAACCGAAGGTTATAAAATGTTATCTACTTGTAACTTTTGTCATTCATTATTAGTCCCACTACTTACCGATGGCGATCATAAACAACAAAGAACATTTTATTGCCAATAACACCGGTTCGAGAATTCAGATGTTGGAGATAAGTGGACTGTACAATTGTAGCAGGTGAATTAAAACGCAGTACACAGATGTAGATTACAGTAGCATTTATTGCTCCACCTGTCAAAATGGAGTAGCCGTAATTACATAAATAAAACAAGTAAAATAAAGAAAATAAGGTATCAAAATAAGCGTATTAGAAGAGTTAATAAATGAGGTGAGCTTTTTACCACAAACGATTATATTAATCCGTATAATTTGATGAGATGTGCTATAACGACCGGGACTCGCGGTGAAACTTCCGCCGGGTGCACGACACGACGAGCCAATATGTTGATGTACTGGTTGGCCGACGTCAATATATTGTTACGTCTTGACGTAACGTCGCATTTATATTTTTTGATTTCAATTACGTTAAAGTTCTTCTGTTTTAGTTGCGCTACAGTAAAAGTAAGTTTTTACATTATTCTTTCATTTTCGAATTTCTTAAGAGAAAAGGAGAGCGATTTTAACAACAGAGAGCGGAGCAGGGTGGAGGTGCGGCTCCATCGACCGTCTCCCGGGAAAATTAATCTTGTAAAGAGGGAATTTTTTCAGCGCTCCCGGTCAAACGGCAAACTTCCAAAGCATGGGATCTACTGCACAGACCCGGTTATGGACTGCCATTTATGGATCTATGATTCAGCGCGGCCTTACCCTCAATCCTCGACGAGGGGTTCGGCTAGTCGCCGCCGGGGCGTTGTTGGTCATAGGGGAGCGGTTGGAGGGAACGCTATCACGTGACCAGGCGACCACACCCTGTCTTCTCGCTTTTGCCTGAAATCTTCTCTCTCTATCTCTCTTTACAAAGGTGGTGAAATCGTGAACAATTATTATTTGAGCGAAACAATTAACAAAAGTGGAGGAATTATTGATTTAAACGAAAGATTTATAACCATTAAAGTGTTCACACGAATACTTTAGGTAAATTATCGGCAGCAAAGAGAACAATTATGCTTCCATATGGAAACTACCCAGGGCTGTCACTCGAAAACAAGTACAATCCACATTAAATTTTTGAGCCTCCTAGTTGTAACCTGGTATTAGAAGAAAGATCAGTATATCAGGATTCATTTCCTTTTCCTCTTGAGATTATATTAATAAGTCTCTCGTAAAATATTGGAATCTATAGTAAAAATACCATCATATATAGAATATGTTAGGCATATATAGAAAGGATAAAGAAAATATTAGGATTAATTTACACAAAAACGAGAAAGTGATGAGACTGAATTGAGTTGCAATGAAGCTTCTCCTGCAGGAAGGCTAGGGTGGCCGACTCTCCACGCAACGATAAACGCCTTTGCGCGAGGTCTGAATAGCGATCTAGCTGACTTGCGTACGGACGAAATATACGAATAACCGAGTCGAGCGAGTCGCTCTCAAGAAGAAGAATACTCTCTCTCTCTCTCTCTCTCTCTCTCTCTCTCTCTCTCTCTCTCTCTCTCTCTCTCTCTCTCTCTCTCTCTCTCTCTCTCTCCCTCCCTCTCTCTCATTTCTATGACACGAGAATAATTGTTTTACAAACAAGTTATTTAAGAAAAAGGGCGTAACTATAAGTAGAGTAATTACTAATTGAACGAATAACCAATAACGATTAGAATAAGCCATAATTCAACGGAAATATTTATATTAATAAGAGATTAACGCAAAAATTAGCTTGCATACGTCAACGCAAGTTAACTACAGAACCTGTAACAAAATTATTACTAATAGTTTGATGCGATTTATTTAATTAAGTTCCGTACAAACGCTGAAATTCTGAGCCATTACCATAGACACATCTACATAGAAGCGAGCATAAGTATATTACCTAGCCTAAGAAACTCAATCGAGAGTAGGCGAAGAAGCGGGGTGGTAAAAATCGCCTCATTTTCAGTGGAAAAACGCCTCAAGCGCCATACCGATGCACTTGCATACATCTATGGCTCTGCATCGCGGAAAGCTACTCTGCGGGGTAATGGGAATGAATATGTGTATGGTTGAGATAGACCACGGGGGAATTCTTATAATCAGGATAGGGTTTTATTCATTCTTTTCTTTTATCGCGCTTGACGACAACAATATCTGACGCTCAGGAGCCTTATAAAAGGCTGCGAAAATCGGCCGGAGACACAGTTTCACGGGGAGTAAAGAAGACAGTTTCACGGGGAGCAAAGAAGACAGTTTCACGGGGAGTAAAGAAGTCAGTTTCACGGGGAGTAAAGAAGACAGTTTCACGGGGAGTAAAGAAGACAGTTTCCCGGGGATCAAGTAATACAGTTCAACAGTTTTAAGTTGTACAAAGTGCGAGTAAAGAGAGTACTGGATAAAGACTCCGGAGTACAGAAATCAACAGTACTTAAAATAATTAGCGCGTGCGAAATCGGTAATATTGAACGTGCAACATTCGACTACTCATGTAGTTTTATTTCAATAAATAATTATTAATAGGTACCAACGCATACGTTCGATTTTGAGTTTGTCCGACTTCACCAGTCTACATCCAACCAACGTTCAACAGCAATAACCACAGCAACAAATAACCGCAAGTACAATTTTCTTTTACCAATTAAAGTAAAATCTTGCTCCGCGCGAAATTGTCATTCAAGTCCCAGCCCATTATTCGTGGAGTGATTATCCCCAACAAAGAACAAAACGCACACCAGCCCTATCCCGAGTCATTTTCCGCGAGGTTAGACTCAAAAACGGGCTTGCGTTTTCGGTATTTTCTCGTCGGGTGTGGTAAAGGGAGGATTTATTCTCCTTGACCAGAGCACGGAAAATATACACCAAATGGTGCATTTATGTTAAATTCATGGGTTTCGTAAAATAAGCCGCGATTTTGACGTAACAAATTCTTGGGGCTCGTCCGGGATTTTAGAATGTTTGTTTTGTTCAAACTAATTTTGTAAACAATCAACTGAAAAGAAAATATTTTTACTTTTTCCTTTTTACCGTGATCTTGTAAATCGATGAATCCTCGAAAATCGATTTTTTACATTTTATTGAGTTTTAGTGATTCAATTCATTTCACGAAAATTTATCCTTCCTTCCTACTGAATTTTTATAAATCGATTTAATTCATAAAATTCAACCTTTTCGTTTTTACCGCATTTTCGAGAGTTGATTTATTTCATAAAAATCGATTTATTTACTTTTTATTGAGTTTTAACGACTCAATGAAAATGTATCATTCTTTACTACTGAGTTTTTATAAAATGATTTAATTCATAAAATCCAATTGTATGAGAATGAGTGTGAGTAAGTTAGGTCCAGCTCGAAGGACCAAAAAATGGTTGATAAGATTTTGTGATTGAAACTAACTGGTACGAAAAAGCACTATAAGAAGGAATTGACAAGTGCGCAGAGTGGGCGCCTAGTCAGAATGAGGAAAAAATATTAAATATCGATGAGTGTAGTGCTTTGCGCAGCGAAACTGTACTAATTGAGTAATACTACGCTGTCGACGGATAGTAGGTCGATGCGTTCGGACTTAGTACGTCGAGTGACAGCTGCGAATATTAATATTAAGGATCCTGGTGACAAGTACGCAAAATTAAATGCACTCAATATTTAACAAGAATAAATCAACGTTTATTGAATCAGTTAACGATATTTAAATAATACTTTGTGAGTGAAAAAAAATGCAATTGATTAGGTCTAGCCAGTGTTGATGCACTGATGTTGATTAGATTCTCAGGCTAGTGAGTCGGCTCGTTGATTCGTGTGGATGATCCTGGTGAGGTGGTCTGACGTAAGCTCTGACGTGAAGCCACACGACGGGCTGGTGAGCAGTGATGCCAGAAACCGGCCGCAACAGCATGACGCACACAAGCGCACGCCCGTGTACGTGTGACCGCCCGAGCTCGTGGAACATCGGGCAATAGAAGGAGACAGACATATGACTGTCTGTCTCTTTCACTCTCGCTCGGCTCGGGCTGCACGCGCTGCTACTGCTTCTGGTGCTCGGGCTGTCGCGCGATACATTTAACTCAGGCTGAGACGAGCGCGTAACGTATGTTAATTTGCGGTCGATGATAATTCGAATCCACGCAATGACAAATTTTTTTTTCAGTAATTATTGCATTTTACGATTAATTAATTATTGTTATTTTATATTTTACATAATTTTGCTATTTCTTGTTTTATTTTGTATGTGATACGGGCCATGTTATACCTCATAAAAACCCTATCAGTACTGTTGCTGCAAAGAATGGACTATAAAACGTAATGGTTGCTTAAAAAATTTGACACAACGAGAACTCGAACTGTCATCGGCCGCGGATGAGAGGTATAACGCGCACGCTTCACTGATTATCGTTGTTAAGCTGCATTATCAAATTAAGATACCCAAATTTGATTGAAAGCTTCTGAAAACTAAAAATATAACAGTTAATCCATCCAACCGCGTTAACGATTGTTGGAAGAATTACCAAAAGAACGCAATCCACTCTTGGCCAACGTGTACGTTATTTTCTTCTTTAGTATATGTATATGTTTGGCAATATACTTAATAATTTATTAACACGAATTAAATGAAAGCAACGTTATGTTCTTTTTAATTATATGCATGTGTTTGTTATTATAATATCGCATAAATGTACGATGTACACGTTGTTGCTCGACGGAAACCGCGAGAAGGTGGTGGTTTCTTCCATCATCAAGAAAATATTAACAATTGTTAATTACAATGAAGCAAATACGATAAAAAAACGACTAAGTACGACCCAACAAAGACCAACTAACAGTAATAGAACACCAATCTCTTAATTTCCTACTCAACAGTGTAAACATAACGTGTATAATTCCTACTCAACAGTGTAAATATAACGTGTATAAGTATCACGTATAACGTTGTGATTATAACGTATATTTAACATTACATTATCGAATAGGAAAGTATGACATTGATGCTATTACTCTTATTTGATGTTCGCTGGAAATTGTAATGTATATATACATTGAGCTGGAATATATTCAAGTATCAATAAATGAACCAAACAATTATTTAATATTTTCTTACGTTAGTTCATAGAAAGGGGAAAGTTATGCAAGAGCACGATAGAGTTATCATTACTAACATTGAATAAAGCGTTCATACTTCACGTACTATATCTTACATGATACTTTAAGTAATAACAGGTAATACGAGTAGACAGAATCGTAGCATTGGTACACTCTGTTTAACAATATACAGGGTGAATACGAAAAGTTGTTCCACTATCAAGTAATATTGATTATCGACGAAAACTAATGGAACGTGTAGGATGAAAATTATGTGCGCATTTAAATGTCTACATCTTCATATTATTCGATTCTCATCACTCTGAGCTAAGATTAAAGTATAAGCACGTGATAATGTGAAATTAAAATCATAACCACAGTTCTCGTCGATAACTCAAATCACTGAGTAAATGAGTAGAACAAATTGTCGGCTTCACCCTGTATAAAAAAAGCAGTAATGCTATTGAAAAGTATATATAATAATGTGTAAAAAAGAACGTAACGAGCATTTATAGTACGAGTTAAATAAAAGTAATGTGGTTATTTGACTTAGATATTTGATAAATCTCGTTACTTTCTTTTAACGCATTATTATTGCGTTGAAGACGAGGGACCAGCAATATCTTCGGCGCTATACAAGCTTAAACTGCTTCTGTCTGTTGTAGAGCCAGTTGCATATAAAATATCAGACGTCATTCGAGATAAATGCTGTTCCGTTATTATCATGTTAGCAGCTCTTTCACCCCTCTCCTTCAACGCAGATTTTATAACGCAAGTAGCATTGACAGAGTCGGACGAAAGTAAATTGCGTTTCTTTGATTTTAAATCCGTTAAAATGTAAAACGTTCTCTCCGGATCTGCATTTGAATTGGGAAGACATCTAATAGCGCTCAGTAGGTTCCGCAAAGTTGGATATTTGTAATTGTTATTTGACGTCTGCCGCTGTAAGACATCTTGCCACATATTGTCAAAATTTAATTTTGATAATCTGTGTTTCTCTTCCACAGTAAAGTCGACTGGCAACGCATACCACTCTTTCTTTAACGATTCTTCATCGAAGCCACCGAGAGTTCTTGCTACGCAAATTACTTGGCTAAACGAAATATCTATTTTGTCATTGCATAAGCAAATGTTTAAACTTTTATGTAATTGCTGCGCAGGAAATACGTAAAAGATTACCAATTACAAATGTATTTCTCAAACAGTTGCAAGTTTTTGGACCGTACATTTGCTTATGCAATGACAAAATAGATATTTCGTTTAGCCAAGTAATTTACGTAGCAAGAACTCTCGGTGGCTTCGATGAAGAATCGTTAAAGAAAGAGTGGTATGCGTTGCCAGTCGACTTTACTGTGGAAGAGAAACATAGATTATCAAAATTAAATTTTGACAATATGTGGCAAGATGTCTTACAGCGGCAGACGTCAAATAACAATTACAAATATCCAACTTTGCGGAATCTACTGAGCGCTATTAGATGTCTTCCCAATTCAAATGCAGATCCGGAGAGAACGTTTTACATTTTAACGGATTTAAAATCAAAGAAACGCAATTTACTTTCGTCCGACTCTGTCAATGCTACTTGCGTTATAAAATCTGCGTTGAAGGCGAGGGGTGAAAGAGCTGCTAACATGATAATAACGGAACAGCATTTATCTCGAATGACGTCTGATATTTTATATGCAACTGGCTCTACAACAGACAGAAGCAGTTTAAGCTTGTATAGCGCCGAAGATATTGCTGGCCCCTCGTCTTCAACGCAATAATAATGCGTTAAAAGAAAGTAACGAGATTTATCAAATATCTAAGTCAAATAACCACATTACTTTTATTTAACTCGTACTATAAATGCTCGTTACGTTCTTTTTTACACATTATTATATATACTTTTCAATAGCATTACTGCTTTTTTTATACAGGGTGAAGCCGACAATTTGTTCTACTCATTTACTCAGTGATTTGAGTTATCGACGAGAACTGTGGTTATGATTTTAATTTCACATTATCACGTGCTTATACTTTAATCTTAGCTCAGAGTGACGAGAATCGAATAATATGAAGATGTAGACATTTAAATGCGCACATAATTTTCATCCTACACCTTCCATTAGTTTTCGTCGATAATCAATATTACTTGATAGTGGAACAACTTTTCGTATTCACCCTGTATAATGTTAAACAGAGTGTACCAATGCTACGATTCTGTCTACTCGTATTACCTGTTATTACTTAAAGTATTATGTAAGATATAGTACGTGAAGTATGAACGCTTTATTCAATGTTAGTAATAAGAACTCTATCGTGCTCTTGCATAACTTTCCCCTTTCTATGAACTAACGTAAGAAAATATTAAATAATTGTTTGTTTCATTTATTGATACTTGAATATATTCCAGCTCAGTGTATATATACATTACAATTTCCAGCGAACATCAAATAAGAGTAATAGCATCAATGTCATACTTTCCTATTCGATAATGTAATGTTAAATATACGTTATAATCACAACGTTATACGTGATACTTATACACGTTATATTTACACTGTTAAGTAGGAATTATACACGTTATATTTACACTGTTGAGTAGGAAATTAAGAGATTGGTGTTCTATTACTTTTAGTTGGTCTTTGTTGGGTCGTACTTAGTCGTTTTTTTTATCGTATTTGCTTCATTGTAATTAACAATTGTTAATATTTTCTTGATGATGGAAGAAACCACCACCTTCTCGCGGTTTCCGTCGAGCAACAACGTGTACGTCGTACATTTATGCGATATTATAATAACAAACACATGCATATAATTAAAAAGAACATAACGTTGCTTTCATTTAATTCGTGTTAATAAATTATTAAGTATATTGCCAAACATATATATATATACTAAAGAACAAAATAACGTACACGTTGGCCAAGAGTGGATTGCGTTCTTTTGGTAATTCTTCCAACAATCGTTAACGCGGTTGGTTGGATTAACTGTTATATTTTTAGTTTTCAGAAGCTTTCAATCAAATTTGGGTATCTTAATTTGATAATGCAGCTTAACAACGATAATCAGTGAAGCGTGCGCGTTATACCTCTCATCCGCGGCCGATGACAGTTCGAGTTCTCGTTGTTGAGAATTCAACAAGAATGTTGAGAATCCGTCCGGTGATGGCTTGACCGACCTGTGAATATATTGACGGAATGTGAGTACTCACTCGAGGCAAGAGGAAAATAAAACCAGACCAAGTAGATGTTATCGTGAGGAAGTAGTTTATTCTACCTTCCAAAACCGTGGTACAAAGTACAATTTTAATACAAAATGTGTGGTCACTAAAATTGAAAATTAATGCCAAAATAAGTTAATTTAGAAAATCAGTCAAAACATGAATTTAGAAAAAAGGTACAAATTATAATAATAAATAAACAAATTGAATTTCTGAATATTAATGAGCAGCACACAATTATCAATTGTGCGCTGAGTGAACACATGAGCGAGCGGTGCATGCAACGCAGTGCTAGCTACGCTGCATGACACGCTCAGACCGTTGAGTGCAAAACATAAATGAGTTAGTAAATGGAATTTAGAATTATAATGTGAGCAGCACACGATTACATCATTGTGTGCTGAATATGAATTTGAGAGAGCGGTGCGTGCAGCGTAGCACCAGCCACGCAGCACGACACGCCGATGCCTTGAGTGCGAAACTTTGTGTGTAATTCACTGCAATCACTCAACACTGTATTGCAAAGTGATTGCAGCGAATTAATGAGAGAATGTACCATAACCCGTATCTGAGTGCAGTGATTTTGTGTGCGACCCGCTAAGCAATCAGTACTGCTTAGCACACCGCAAACAGATATTGAGGCTATATGGTTGAGCAAAATTATATTCACTGTATTCTCCCAGCAGATTTACTGGGGGAAAATACAGTGAATGCGAGGCACATGCTTAATTATATTAATTAAGCCAGCAAAAGACATGAGGAGAACGTGGTACAGCATGTGCTGCAACGCACGCCACGAGTGAGACCAAGTGCTGATGTACCATTTTCTCCTCTCTGACAGTGAATTAATGACGTAATTATGCCAGAGCACTCTTACCTTGAGCAATGAGTCCTGATGAGCGTGAAGTTGAGCAAATCCGATGAATAATGTCCGAGAAATATGCGTGAGAGTCCTATGGATGCGCGTGCTGTCCAGTGGATGTGTGTCGCAAAAGTGCCAAATTCTCAAGATGGCTGCAAGTATGAAATTTTCGTTGAGCGCTGGAGGCAGTTGAGCGAGATAGCCGGTGAGCGAAACCGAAGTCAAGCGAGAGAGACATCCTCTCGCTTGACGCGGCGTGCCAGGGAGGCACATCCTCGGCTTCGCGAAGCCCATGCTTCGGCTATTTCCGACTCAACCGAACAACGTGTAGCAAAGCAGCGCAACAGGTAGGCGCACGACGATTATCGATCGCCGTGCGCCAGCTGAATTTCCAACATTCCGCCCGCCATCAGCAACGGGGTTGATGATTAATTACTCATTGCTGGGTGTTTGATGAGATTGGCAGAACAGCAAGTTTTGAGATTGGCCTGGTGAGCGTGGTGGTAGCAGTTTTGAGGGTCACCCCCTGGTGAGCTCGTCTTTGCCCGGATGCAACTCGGTGACTCGTGCAAGTGACCACTTGCACGGTGGTAAGCGCTCATCTGTGAGCAGGACCAACGAGCCAACTTTGATAATGTTGTTAGGATGGTGCCACTTTGAGATTGACTGCTGCCGTTGTAAATAATGTGCAGACCACTGTCGCCAAAATTGATGTATTTTACTGCCACAATCGCCACCTGAGAGCCGTGAGGTTGCCAAATCTTCCGGATTTGGTTCTGGGATCATTGTGAGTGCTCCACCAATGAGAAAATGTCCAGGCGTGAGTGCTGATGAGTCATCTGGATCATCGCTGAGCGGTTCCAGAGGCCTTGAATTAAGTATAGCCTTGATTTGAGCAAGCAGCGTTGAGAGCTCTTCGAACGTGAGTGCTGTATCACCCACCGTTCGCCACAGATGAAATTTAACAGACTTGCCAGCCGCTTCCCATTTTTCACCCATATGTGGTGCCGCAGGTGGGTTAAACTTCCACGCAATCTGTTGATTTGCGAGAGAAGAAGCGATGAGATGATGCTCTTGCGAAGCCTTCCTAAACATCTGACGTATGAATTTGTGTGCACCAACGAAGTTGGTGCCACAGTCAGAATAGATGGTGTGAGGAATGCCACGCCTCGATGAGAATCGCCTGAACGTTGAGAGGAAGCCGTCAGCTGAGTAGTCACTGACGGCCTCAAGATGCAGAGCTGAAGTGGCGAGGCACACAAAAACGCAGATCCAGCCCTTGTGTGTTTTATCGCCTCGACCTTTCCAAGTTTTGAGCGTGAGAGGACCGGCGTAGTCTACTCCTGTGTGAGTAAATGCGCGAGATGGTGTGACTCGTGACAGAGGAAGCTGGCCCATCAATTGTTGTGCACGAACTCCTCTCTGTCGAGCACACACCACGCAATGTAATATATGAGATTTCACAGGAGCTCTACCGCCAATGATCTAATGCGTTAGCCTAACTTGAGCGAGTGTGAGCTGCGTGCCTCCGTGAAGAGTACGCACGTGAGCTTGCCTTATAATGAGAGTCGTGAATCGAGAGTGGCGAGGTAGAATGGCAGGATGCCTTTCTTCATAAGTGAGTGCTGATTCCGCAAGACGACCTCCAACTCTTATTACACCCTCCTCGTCGATAAAAGCTGTTAGTCGACTGAAGGGGTGAGCAGATGGAACATGCGAGCCTGACTGCAGCACTTGTATCTCGTGCTTGAAAAACACGGCTTGTATTGCTTTTGTCCAAAATATTTTAGCTGCAGCCATTTCTCTCGCAGTGAGTGGAGCGTTTCCTGCCGATTCTAACCTCCCCCTCATTTTTGCCACCGCCCTGACACAAAATGAGGTGAGACGACATAATTTTGAGAGCGATGAACAGCGATAAATGAGTTCCCAACGATACTCTGGCGTTTGTATTGCGGCGAGGAGAGCTACCCCCGGTCGAGCTTCCATAATGCTCAAATTCTCTACGTCAGTTGTGGCTTTCGGCGAAAATTCATCAGGCGTCACCATCCACGGTGGACCTGACCACCACAACTGATGAGAACATAATTGAGATGTTGATATGCCCCGCGAGGCACAGTCAGCTGGATTACTTGTGCCTGCCACGTGACGCCATTGAGCATTGGGTGTGAGTTCTTGTATTTGAGCGACTCTATTTCGGACATAGTCCTTCCATCGAGAAGGATGTGCTTTGATCCAGGTGAGAGTTACTGATGAGTCCGTCCACAGGTGAGTAGATGAAATTTTAACCTTGAGTGTGGCTTGAACGTATGCAACCAGCTTAGCTAACAACAAAGCTGCAGTCAGTTCAAGCTTTGGTATGGTGAGCTTCTTGAGTGGTGCCACGCGCGTTTTGAGCAAACAAGTGAAGCCACCTTTCCTGTGGAAGTTGAGTCAACAGTGATATAAATCACTGCGGCCATGGCCAGTTGAGATGCATCAGAGAAGCCGTGCAATTCCACTGTTGAGTTGCTCCATGTGTTAAACCACCGAGGAATTGAGAGTCTGCAGACAAGTGAGATCTTCTCTTATTGCCATCCTTCGTGTTGAGACCTGGGATGGCAGTGGACTATCCCAGTTGAGCTTGTGAAGCCAAAGCTCTTACAAGAGTATTTTGGCTCTTATCACAACTGGTGAGACGAACCAATTGGATCAAAGAGTTGAGCCACCTCGGAGAAAACGAGGCGTGTGAAAATTTCCTGAGCTGAGTTGAACCGTGAAGAGAACTTGAACTTGTCTTCACTAGGAAGCCAAGTCAAACCAAGAATCTTTGTCTCGCAGTCGTCCATTGAGATAGCTGAGCTTGACCTTGATGATGAGATATTGGCAAATACTTTGAGGTCTGACGAGTGCCACTTGGCGAGTGGAAAACCGCCCGCCATGCACAAGTCCTTGAGCTTTTGAGCTATTTCAATGAGCTGTTGAGTTGAATCCGCCCCACCGAAGATGTCATCCACATACCTGCCAAATTTTATAGCTGGCACAGCAAGCGGAAACCGATGGCCTTCATCTTCGGTCAGCTGCATGAGTGTTCGAACTGCCAAATATGGCGCAGCTTTGGTACCATATGTAACCGTAGTTAGTTGAAAAGGCACAGGATTGAGTTGACCATCTTTCCATAGAATCCGTTGAAGATTCCAATCCTCAGGATGAACTCGGATCTGACGATACATTTTTGTTATGTCAGTGGCGAAGATGTGTCTATGTTGACGGATCCAAATGAGCACGTCCGAAATGTTGAGCAATAAATTCGGTCCGGTGTGCATGATGTCATTGAGAGATTTTCCTGATGAAGTTGAACTCGACCCATTGAATACAACACGTAATTTCGTGGTAGTACTGTCTGGTCTGAGAACACCGTGGTGAGGCCGATAATTGTATTTTACTTCAAGATGACCTTGAAGCCTTCACCATATGACCAAGTTGTTTGTATTTGTCCGTGAATTGTGAGTAGAGCTGACAGTATTCAGCATCCTTTGAGATTTTACGTATAATGTGTTGCAGACACTGAAATGCTCGTGAGTGTGAACTTCCAAGATTCGCAGGCGATGATATGAGGAAGCCGAACGATGTACCGGCCTGTAGAATCACGCTGATGCGTGTCTCGAGAATGATCCTCGCATGCCTGCTCCTCTGGTGTGAGTTGACTTACTGTGTCCTTTGGTGACTCTTCCTGAATCCAAAATTTCGTTAGCACATTTTGTAATTCCTGATCGTCATGTTGCACCGCAGCATGATGAACAGTGAGTGCGTCAGATTGACATGAGTTTGTTGGTCCAATGATGAGCCACCCAAATATCGATAATTGTGCAATAGGTGCAGATGATGTGCCCTTGAGAATATTTGGTTTAATAACCTGTCCATAAATATCTGCTCCAATTATGATATCGATTGGTCGTGGTGTGAGAAAGTCCGGATCCGCCAGCTTCAGCTTCACTATGTGAGACCATGTCGTGCTGGCGACTCAAATGATGGCAAATAAGTAATAATCGTGTTGAGAATGTGAGCCAATACCGAGACTTTCCCCTTGGTGTGTGTGGAGCACATTGTGAGTTGAACCGAACCACGCGTCTGCGTTGAGTGCCTTCCACCGATCCCTGTGATCGAAATTGATGAGTGCTTGCGTGTGGTGTTGAGTTTACGGAAGAGTTCTTTCGTAATGAATGTCAATTCCGATCCAGGATCGATGAGAAATCTTGCCTGATGAGCTGAGACCGATGTGTGTATATCTGCTAATGCAGTTGCCAATAATGTTGAGCAGTTCCATGTGAGCTGTGTCGATGAAAGGACGACCGCGGCAACATCCTAGTGCGTCGACGTCTGAGAATGTGTTGGTTGTGCGTTGGAAGTCGTTGCAGGGGGCGCTGCTGGATGCAGCATGGTGTGATGCCGCCCTGCACACTCCTTGCACGTCCAGGTAGATCGGCAAGCCGATGCGTTGTGTCGACCGAGGCAGTTATAGCACAACCTCTCCATGGCTTTCCGTGCTATGATCTTACAGTTGAGTGCAAGAGGGAGTCTGCGCCCTCGTGAAGCAGAGCAATGACCGTGTGCAAATGAGCAATCCGGCGCCGCTGCGATTGGACCTTTAGCACCATCTCGGTTGTCAGTCGAGACGGTGATCGGGTCTTCCTCGGAATGACGCCGGCCCCAGGAACCACCAATGTCATTTTCTCGTCCAGAACTCCAGGTGCCACCCCAGAGTCTTTCGGAGTGCCTTCAGACATTGTCAGTCCTGTTGCACACGGAACAAGTAGAGAAAGTTAGACAGTAACAAAGATTCTCCGCAGAGAAGTACTTTACCCCATCTGTTGGTCCGCTGAACGAGGCGATGAGCTGATGAGGATCCTGCGACAGGCTGCGCAGAGCCCTATCCCAAGATGAGCCGAAGAATGTGTAGAGGTGAGAGCGGAAGGTAGAGAACCCTGGTTCTCTCTTTGCTCGAGTCGAGGATCCGGCTCGAAGGACCAAAATGTTGAGAATTCAACAAGAATGTTGAGAATCCGTCCGGTGATGGCTTGACCGACCTGTGAATATATTGACGGAATGTGAGTACTCACTCGAGGCAAGAGGAAAATAAAACCAGACCAAGTAGATGTTATCGTGAGGAAGTAGTTTATTCTACCTTCCAAAACCGTGGTACAAAGTACAATTTTAATACAAAATGTGTGGTCACTAAAATTGAAAATTAATGCCAAAATAAGTTAATTTAGAAAATCAGTCAAAACATGAATTTAGAAAAAAGGTACAAATTATAATAATAAATAAACAAATTGAATTTCTGAATATTAATGAGCAGCACACAATTATCAATTGTGCGCTGAGTGAACACATGAGCGAGCGGTGCATGCAACGCAGTGCTAGCTACGCTGCATGACACGCTCAGACCGTTGAGTGCAAAACATAAATGAGTTAGTAAATGGAATTTAGAATTATAATGTGAGCAGCACACGATTACATCATTGTGTGCTGAATATGAATTTGAGAGAGCGGTGCGTGCAGCGTAGCACCAGCCACGCAGCACGACACGCCGATGCCTTGAGTGCGAAACTTTGTGTGTAATTCACTGCAATCACTCAACACTGTATTGCAAAGTGATTGCAGCGAATTAATGAGAGAATGTACCATAACCCGTATCTGAGTGCAGTGATTTTGTGTGCGACCCGCTAAGCAATCAGTACTGCTTAGCACACCGCAAACAGATATTGAGGCTATATGGTTGAGCAAAATTATATTCACTGTACTCTCCCAGCAGATTTACTGGGGGAAAATACAGTGAATGCGAGGCACATGCTTAATTATATTAATTAAGCCAGCAAAAGACATGAGGAGAACGTGGTACAGCATGTGCTGCAACGCACGCCACGAGTGAGACCAAGTGCTGATGTACCATTTTCTCCTCTCTGACAGTGAATTAATGACGTAATTATGCCAGAGCACTCTTACCTTGAGCAATGAGTCCTGATGAGCGTGAAGTTGAGCAAATCCGATGAATAATGTCCGAGAAATATGCGTGAGAGTCCTATGGATGCGCGTGCTGTCCAGTGGATGTGTGTCGCAAAAGTGCCAAATTCTCAAGATGGCTGCAAGTATGAAATTTTCGTTGAGCGCTGGAGTCAGTTGAGCGAGATAGCCGGTGAGCGAAACCGAAGTCAAGCGAGAGAGACATCCTCTCGCTTGACGCGGCGTGCCAACGAGGCACATCCTCGGCTTCGCGAAGCCCATGCTTCGGCTATCTCCGACTCAACCGAACAACGTGTAGCAAAGCAGCGCAACAGGTAGGCGCACGACGATTATCGATCGCCGTGCGCCAGCTGAATTTCCAACACTCGTTGTGTCAAATTTTTTAAGCAACCATTACGTTTTATAGTCCATTCTTTGCAGCAATAGTACTGATACGGTTTTTATGAGGTATAACATGGCCCGTATCACATACAAAATAAAACAAGAAATAGCAAAATTATGTAAAATATAAAATAACAATAATCAATTAATCGTAAAATGCAATAATTACTGAAAAAAAAATTTGTCACTGCGTGGATTCGAATTATCATCGACCGCAAATTAACATACGTTACGCGCTCGTCTCAGCCTGAGTTAAATGTATCGCGCGACAGCCCGAGCACTAGAAGCAGTAGCAGCGCGTGCAGCCCGAGCCGAGCGAGAGTGAAAGAGACAGACAGTCATATGTCTGTCTCCTTCTATTGCCCGATGTTCCACGCGCTCGGGCGGTCACACGTACACGGGCGTGCGCTTGTGTGCGTCATGCTGTTGCGGCCGGTTTCTGGCATCACTGCTGGTGAGTGAGCTTTAGTCAACGTATGATGCGAGGCGGCGTGGCGTCTATGCTGCCAACGACGCATCACGCCGATGACGTTTATGTGAATATTTCTCAAGTTCTGGTGATCTGCTGTGATTTGCACTTACATTGATTTGAAATACGGGTGATTTGACAATGAATGTAACACACTACACTACTGAGTAGGTAAAGTATGAGTGCAGCTACTGAACAATAATGTAAGATGACGCGTGAATATCTAGCGCGAACGACTCGAGTGATAACAATGGCTACATCCGTCGACCACGAAGCGGAGTATCTTGCCGCTGGGGCCACGCTTGGAGCGTTGGCCGCTTGAGTGAGCTTCGATCGAAGATGCAAGCTGAAGGGCGATGCGCTTGAGTGGGCTGGGTCGATAAATCGATAGAGTATGCCTGTGAGCTGTACCACATGACGCGAGGCGTCCGATGGTTGTGAGTGTAGTGCGTGCACGAGTTGAGTGTGTGCGTGATAGGTGCGAAAACTGAACACCAATCTTTCCCATTTTACCGCACTTTTAAGAGTTGATTTAAATCATAGAAATGAATTTTTTACTTTGTAATGAGTCTTAACGACTCGATGAAAATGTATCATTCCCTTCTACTAAGTTTTTATAAAACGATTTAATTCAGAAAATCCACCTTTTCCCTTTTTACCGCATTTTCAAGAGTGGATTTAAATCATAGAAACTGATTTTTTACTTTTTATTAAATTTTAACCATTGCATGAAAATTGATCATCCTTTACTACTGAGTTTTTATAAATCAATTTAATTCATAAAATCCACCTTTTTCCTTTTTACCGCATTTTTAAGAGTTGATTGAATTCATAGAAAATGATTGTTTTTATTTTATTGAATTTTAACCATTCAATAAAAAGTGGTTACTCTTTGCTACTGAGTATTTATAAATTGATTTATTTCGTAAAAAATAACTTTTCCCTTTTTACTGCGTTTTTTGCAAGTTGAGTTAATCCACAAAAATTGATTTTTTACATTTTATTGAGATTTAGTAATTCAATTTAGTTCAATAAAAATGTATTACTCTTTTCTACTGAGTTTAATAAATCAAGCTAATTCCTAAAATTCTAATCTTAAGAGAGTTAAAGAGAATCTTTTTTTTTATTTACAGAAGATTATTGAATCCCAAATACAGGGAAAACGTTAAGTTAAGAATTGATTGAAGAAATATATTTTTCTTTCTTTCTTTCTCCATGTGTAAGTTCTAAACTGTCAAACTTATATGGAGACTCTGAAAAATTTGTTGGACATTCACACGGGTCTTGTAGGGCTCGAAGTTAGCGCGCAAAAACTCATTATTCAACTCACGCATGAGATTTTCGTGAAGAAAACCAGTTTAGGAAAGGTACAACGAAAAACAAGAGCAAGTACAGGGAGACTCGATGAAAATAATTTTAGAAAATAATTAGTTCTAATACCACGTCCAAAGAATAATCATTTTCGTTCCGGTCAGCAGCTGTCAGTTTTCTTACCTTATTTTTTTTTATATACCGCTCGTCCTGCATCACTGCTGCATCTCAGTTTCATCTAGATATACTAGAAGTTTTTTTTTACTTCTTATGTTTATTTTAAATACTTCTTTCCTCTTTTACTTTCTTCTCTTTAAACAAAATCAAAGCGCAAATAAATTTTCAGAATATTAATAATTCGAGTATCCTCTGTCACTCTCCAATTTATCTTTCTTGCACTATCCTCCTCAAAATAGTTACCTCCCCCAATCCTAGAACGTATCACACTTACAAAACACATTACACTAGTAAGAGAAATCCTTTGTTTTAGCCCCTCGCGTAAGTGAGGCCCGTGCTGACAAAGTTTCGCTCACGAAACACATTACACTAGTAAGAGAAATCCTTTGTTCTAGCCCCTCGCGTGAGTGAGGCACAGGGCTGGCGAGGCTCGCTCACGAAACACATTACACTAGTGAGAGAAATCCTTTATTTTAGCCCCTCGCGTAAGTGAGGCAAAGGGCTGGCGAGGCTCGCTCACGAAACACATTACAGTAGTGAGAGAAATCCTTTGTATTAGCCCCTCGCGTAAGTGAGGCCCGTGCTGACAAAGTTTCGCTCACGAAACACATTACACTAGTGAGAGAAATCATTTGTTTTAGCCCCTCACGTAAGTGAGGCCCGTGGTGACAAGTTTCGCTCACGAAACACATCATACAAACGAGACAGACATAACCACACATAACACTTGTTTATTTTGACAATTATCCTACCACTATCGACCCGGATCATTCATCCATGCCGAGAAAAACACATAGAGCAGGACGAAAAATCCAAGCACAGAAATTAAGATGACAAGTCTTAAGAGACCTTCACCAAGTTTCAATCATTGCGTGCAAGTCATATAAGGAACAAAATTCTAGAGTCCCTAGTATTTAAATAGAAAAAGATAATAAAACTATCCTTAACGAGGAAGAAGAAGCAGCAGAATATAAAAACTATTTAGACAGTACAATGGCAGATTGCGCAACCCTCTCTAACGTCGAAATACCATATTCATTAGGTGAAATTACGTATGAAGCAAGCAGCAGTCAAGTCATACAGGGTGTTGACACTAAAATATCGAATAAATCTCAAATAAATCGCCCTAAGGCCATTCGAGCAATCGAGCGGAAAAATTATTTAGACGAACTTGTTGCTGATTACGAAGCTCAATCGAGACTAGGGATTCGCTACTACCCGTGGTGACGCCTTGCGAGTATCATATTACTAATATCGAATCGTTGAATGACCACCAAATTATTATTCCCAAAGAAAAATCAAAGACTACGAAGCCTACCTGTAATGTAAGTAACAAAATTGGGCTCTCTCTCCTATGAAATAATCTTGCGTTGCCTTTTCATTGTGCGAGTAATAATAGAAAGATTTCCCCGTTCCCAGGCCCTACCGAAAAATTTACTGTGTTTTCACTCTATTATAAAGTTTTTTTTTATGGTGTTTAATTGTTCCCGCAGAATTGAAGCATTTGTAATACGCTGGTACATTCATTTTTAACGAAATAGAAATAAAAATATTAAAAATATTGTGCCGCAGAATATTCCACTTCACGGTATTCTCTAGAATATTCCTTAGCTGACACAGAATTCTAAGACTAAGAATTCGTTCAAGACAGGAAACAAGGTAGACGCCGACGCAGCATGAGGCGACTCGCTAGGCGATCTATGATAGGCTAAAGCAAAAGCTGCCAATTCAGGGATTTTCGCAAACGCAGTTAGCAACTGCTTTACGAAAATCAGTTATAAACGAGACTCAACAGAGAATGGGTTGATTCCTCGTCAAATACTCGAATCAACGAATTATTGTACATTCTTTTATTGACTTTTAAATAGACAACGGAAAATTATCGTTGCCTATAATAAACACTTCCATTTATATAAATTCGCGTTTTCACCAATTACTCGAGATCCATCTCCTAATCGGCAAAAGATCCCAAAAAATAATAACTTTTTAATATTATACCGAATACCGAATAATCCAATTTCGCGGTACTGGCATAACATTTGGAGGCAGCGGTGGGAAATGCTGAAGTTAAGTGATACGTGATTTATTTGGACAAAAAGTGTTTTGGACAAAGTAAATAAGAGTGACTCTGAAGTGACGACTACGACTTGTGCAAGGGACGCTAGTTTAGTTCGTGAAAACCCGACTAAGCTAACGCGAAAGCGCGAAGTGCACGTCGGTGCGGTGTGACATCGGTCAACCGTTTAAAATCCCGATTGACGGTATCACGTCAAGTCGCGGAAAAACGCACAAAGTGTGCAACCAAGTACTCGAAGCAGCTACTTGCAATGAAGCCGTCCTGCAACCATTGGCGATGCGCTAATGACAAGCCCAGGAACTAATGAAGAAACGGGTCAACGGCGCCAAGAAGGACGTCCGGACCATTTACAGAGAGGAGCTGCAGGACACCAAGTCGACAGCACCCGAGAACATCGCCATGGAGAGGACCATCTACAAGATCATCCTTCTGTAAGTGGCGGTTACCCTATACTAATACATATTGCCGCATAAACCAAAGCCAGTTAGATCAAATATTGAAAACATATATATATATTCCACTAGAGGTATTTCTTTCGAGATTTTGTGGGTATATTTCAGAGTATTGTTTACTGCGAAATTAGCAACATGCCGAGATTTAGGGGAGCGAAACCGAAACGTAGAGGTAGTTCGTTAGAAACTACGATGCTCGGCGAGGAGGTGGACTCTGCGGCGGGTTTAGCTGCAGCTGTCGGCGACATCGTGTACGAAGCGCGCAGGACGTTATCAGAGCTCACGCCGCCTGGACGAATCCCCGCAGACAGGCAAGCGGCCCTCGCAGGCCGCCTGACAACCGAGTTCGGCGTATACCCACTCAGGGGTACGTCGTTTCGGGATCATAGTAGTATCGAGAGCGACGACGTGTTCAATAGAGCTACTGGTGAACGAACGTCAGAACACATCTCCAACGATATGGTCGAGCGGGAATTCGAAAATTTGCGAACGTTAGATCGTGTAGATTTCCAGACAGCTACCGGTACGATGATGCGGCTACCACTGCCGGAAAGAGTCAGGCAACGATGCGAAGCGGTTGAAAGGAGTTACCGTGAGTACGAGCGGGATCAGTGAGAGCCTGAGCTAGAGCTCAGGCTCCAAGGCCGCGACACGCCGTCGGCACGGCGAAACCTCGCGGACACACTCAACGAGGTAGGTGCAGACGAGTTCGAACTCATCCGGTCCCTACGGGAGCAAAATGCCGAATTATTGCGGAGGCTGGAAGGAACAGGGTTGGAAGAACGCCCGATACCACGTCTGCGGTCGAGGCAACCCCGATTCGAGGAACTGGATTACCCTCCTGCGGATCCTATGTTCCAAAGGGAACAACCGAGGATGCCAGAAACATAGGGTCGGACGCTCGACCTTGGACGAGCACTGGAGAACATCAAGCATTTCGACGGAAGCAACGCCGACGAGCTGGATGCCATCCTACGATCATGCGAGACCGTTTTCAAGCGAGTAGCGCCCAGGAATCATGACATCCTGTTAGAATTGGTACTCAGCAGCAAGCTCAAGAATAGGGCGGCGAGAGATGAAACAAAAAATCTTCCTCTCGGTAGCACAGCTTAAGACCGAGCTCGAGGCCCTGTACGGGAAGCGGAAGTCGCTGCCTGCGTTACAGGTAGAATTCAACTCCCTCCGGCAGGGCCAGGGCGAGGATATCAAGGTATATGCCTCCAGAACAGAGCGTATTACCGTCGACATCATATAAAAGCTCTGCGGAGAAGCCGCCACGATGTCGGAAATGCGCATCATCGAAAATATAACGCGGAAGAGCGCCCAGGCCAACTTCGAGAATGGACTGCATGGGCAGGTCCAAATCCTGGTGAGATCACGCAATTACGCCACCCTCCACGAGTCCGTAACGGAATCAATAGAGATTACGAATATGGTGCAACCAAAGGAAGGGGTAGGTGGAGTACCAAGCCACCCCAGAAGATCCCAAGGCGCACCACCCCGGCAGAGAGAAAATTGTTTCACCTGCGGAAAAGCTGGACACATGGCTCGAAGCTGCACCCGGGATACGGGACGAGTAAGCCTACCAGTACCCAGTGAAAACAAGGCAATCCACAACGTGGAAATAACCTGGAATTACTGCCAGAAGAAAGGCCACGTGTGGACGGACTGCCGAAAAAGACTGTCGCAGAATAAAAGCGAGCCGACGCAGCTGCCCCGACAGCCAAGAAATGCAGGTTACAAAGATGCAAGAAATACGGTAACTGCGGGGCCAGATCCAACCACTGCAGGCGTTAACACGCTGGACGTACTGAGACTGAATACGCTAACTGTTCAGCAGATACTTGCGTGCAAGCAGAAGAAAACAACGCTGCATATCCTACAAGTAACGCTGCCGGCGTCGAGTGCCACTGCCAGCGACTTCGATATCGATGCACCGTTGGCCACGACCGTGGAACTCATCCTCAAGGCGGACACCAGAGTGCAGTGCATCATAATCAAGGAAGGCTGTCTCAAACCGGAGACCATAGTGAACGACTGCTCCGTAGAGCTGCAGGGGATGGCGGACGAAGAATTCACCCCCCTGGGGATAGCTAAAATAGTGCTCGAGACACCGGCTTTAAATGTAGAGCATTGGTTCTACATCATTCCGAACAATGTGCCGTTGAAGGTCAACGGACTACTTGGCATGGACTTTATCAAGCAGCATAAATCGGAGATCCTGCATGGCGAGATGCTCAAGTTGTATGGGAACTGCTTGCCGCTACGGGACGGCGCGATAAGGATAGGCCTACTTACAAAGATAAATCTTCCATCCAGAAACGGGTCTAACATGGATACCGCCAAGAAGAATAAATTTGTCGGACTACCTACAAGGAGCGGGATCGGCCGAGGCATCATAGCGAGACCCCGTGCCACACCGTCAAGAACCAAAACAGTGAGTTGAGAAGTTTCAAAATACGACGGGGAAATGCAACAGCCGTCGGTGAGATGCGAGTCGTCGGAGATAGCGAAGAACGTACGTAGCCGCCAGGTCAATGCATTGTGCGTAAGCTCGGAGAGCTCGGAGAGGAGGGCCAAGCGTCTCGAGCAGCGACAACGGAAGCCCGACTTGGTGCCCCCCAGCGGTGAAAAGCAAGCAGTTCACACAGGAATAATGTGCGAATACAAGCGTATATTCCTACAACGAGGGAACAAGCGACAGCGCACGCACGCGGTGTAGTATCGTGCACCCTTTAAGGTCGGATCGAAGGACCTAGGATCGCAACCCTTGCCTGGAAAGGACATAAAAATGGGGCATGGGTTCGGTAAAATGCATACTAATGCAGACGCTCTGAGTAACATATACGCGACCACACAAGCCCAAGTGGGACAGGAAAGAAAGTCCCACAAGAAAGAGAAAGATAGCGCAATCGGGTATACGAATAGCCGCATAAAGCGGAGAGTCGAAGATACCCAAGGCAACCACGATAACTCGTCGAAGGGAGAGGCTAAACTCGCCCACGAGAAAGAAAAGTGGAGAGGCCGACAGACAAAATGCTAGCGGAAGGAATAGTCCAGCCCAGCAGGAGTCAATGGAACGCGCCGCTGATGGTTGTGGCTAAGAAACACGATGCCGCCGGAGTGAGGAAAATGCACGTAGTGGTGGACTTTCGGAAGTTGAACGAAGCCACCATCGGAGACTCCTGCCCACTGCCCAATATAACCGAAATATTGGACCTGTCGGGACGAGCCCGGTATTACACGACGTTGGACCTCGCCTTTGGATTTCACCAAATCCCGATGGCGCAGTAAGACATGGAAAAACGACATTTTCCACTCCGCAGGGTCATTTTGAGTCCATTCGGATTAAAGAACGCGCCACCGAGTTTCCAGCGGCTAATGAACACCGCGTTAGCAGGACTACAGGGCGTCAAATGCTATGTGTACCTCGACGACATAGTAACACACGGAGTAAGAGCTACTCGCGATAATTTGGGTCTTGCTCAATTCCGGCCATATATTTACGGTACTTGCTTCACGGTCGTCACAGACCACCAACCGCTCACTTGGCTGTTCGCAATAAAGGACCCAGGCTTGAGACTAATGTGTTGAAAAATTTAATTGGCAGAACATAAGTGTAAAGTCGAATACAAGGCAGGTAAGCGCAACACGAATGCAGATGCGCTAAGCCGTATATTCCTCACTATGAGGGCCCAACCGAGAGACAAGAACGAAGTCTGTGGATCGGAAAAGGACAGCACTACGGGGCAAGTAGGCACAGCGAATGACCGCACAAAACGGAGGGCCGAAGATACCCCATATAGCCGTGGTAGCTCGTCGGAGCGAGAGGTTGAGCTCGCCCAAGAGATAGAAAAAGACAGCAAGCGCCTGGGTATGGACAGCCGCACAAAAAGCGGAGAGCTCCAGAAGAGGATAGAGAGATCCGCGGCGTGCATGCAGGACGCTCAACTGATCTCCACAGCCCCGCCGAGAAGCCGTGCGGTCGAGGAAGGGGCAGACCACGCACGCTAGCAACGCAAGGCACGAGAAAGACTGCGAGCACCGCTGACAAGGACGGAGCGGGCCCAGCACAGCATGGCGGACCCGCGAAGCGCGGAAGGCCGCGAAGGCAAACGTTGCAAGGCCGCTCGAGACAGAGAGCGACCCAACGGCGGAGCTACCGGTGGGCACACCGAGTGAAGAAACTGCGGACAGAGCACCGCAAAGGCCTGCTGAGGAAGCGAGGCACGGCGGGGCCCGTAGCCCACGAACTTCCTGCAGCACGGATGAAGACAGCGCGATAAAAGAGTATAGCGACTGCCGCAGTGGCGTAGCCACTCCTTCTGTCGATGACCGCCAGAAAATAATTAGAGAATACCACGACACCCCCATAGGAGGGCATCAAGGTATACGGCGCACGTTACATCGAATTCGGACCAAATACAACTGGCCCGGCCTGAGAAGAGATCTAGAGAATTATATATCGTCTTGCGAATCCTGTCAAAAGAATAAAATCAGGAAAAGAGAACGAGTACCGATGGTGGTAACCGACACCCCCTCGAGGTCGTTTGAAAAGGTTGCGGTCGACATCGTAGGACCGCTACCGGAGAGCGTCAACGGAAAAAAATACATACTTACGATCCAAGACGCATTGACCAAGTACAGCGCAGCGATTCCACTGCCGAACCAAGAGGCTTCGACAGTCGCTAGAGCGCTCGTTGAAGAATTAATCTGCCGGCACGGAACGCCGGAAATAATATTATCAGATCAGGGTACGAACTTCTTCAGCTCGACCTTCAAAGAGATGTGTCGACTGCTGCGAATTAAAAAAATACAAACTACGGCCTATCATCCCGAATCGAACAGCGCTTTGGAGAGGTCACATCGCACCCTTGCTGAGTACCTGAAAAATTTCATAGATGAGGATCAGGGAAATTGGGACGAGTGGCTGCCGTACGCAATGTTTACGTACAATACCACTCCACATACGGGGACCGGACTGTCTCCCCACGTGTTGGTGTACGGACGCGAGGCTGAGTTGCCGACCGCCGTGAAACAGGAGCCCCGCAGCACCTATGCCTACGATGATTACGTCCACGAGCTACGCGAGCGGTTACGCGCTGCATGGACAGTAGCACGCGACAACTTGGAAGTCGCGAAAAGGAGGTCAAAGAATACGTATGACCAAGGCGCAGAGGTGCAGGAGTACCGCGTCGGCGAACGCGTACTCCTCCGTGACGAGACGGTGCGCAGGGGGCGGTCAGCTAAGCTGACCCCGAAGTGGACGGGACCTCACGAAATAGTAGAAAAGAGGCCCCCCGTCAATTACGTCATCCGAAAGGGACGAAAAACTCAGGCAGTGCATGCAAATCGCCTGAAGCTCTTTATAGAGCACTAAAATGATAGTAATGGTAATTTAGAAAAATTCAGGCATACTGGCATTGATAGGCATATGTATAGTAACCGCCCGAGATTTCAGTATCAGAACCATCGGGCGAACGTCGCAGGTCATCAGGGAAAACTACCTTCCATCGTTCGATTTAAAATTAACGGAAATTGAAGGTCAGGCACCCCCTAAGCAGACCGAGAGGACAAGTCCACTGCAGAGCGTGCTGCGAGACCCGGAAGAGCTTCAAAAGCTCGGAGCTCGAGCCGACCAAATCTTGGACAACCTCAATACCGACGGAGACGGGATGCAACGCATCCATAATCTGAGTTTCTACTCACTGGGTGCAGTAGCACCGATAGCCTTGGTTGGCTATGTTCTGTTTAAATGTTATAGGTATCAACGAAACCGAACACCAACAAGGACAAGCGAGGCAACGACCCCGGCAACAGCCGAGGTAAACATCAACCTCGAGCCGATCGGACGACAACAGCCAGAAGAGCAACCGCGATCCGAGCTGGCCAGGTTATGCACCCGTCCCCTCAACCGAGAACGACACGCTCGGCACGAAAGACGATAAGAAGCAGAGGAAAAACTTCATCGTCAACGAATGAAAAAATGAAACATTTTATTGTATTGTTATATAACATCAAACAGTAAAATTGTAAGAGGAAATACGAGAGACCAATCGAAGAAAAAATTTTTTAAAAGAAAAAGTTTTTCCTTTTAAGGGGGGAGGGATGTTGTGCCGTGGAATATTCCACTCCGTATTTAGTATATTTGGGAATATTCCATAGCAAAGAAACATTGGAATTCGTTCAAGACAAGAAACGAAGTCCAATGCCCGATCGTATGAACGACCCCAAGAACGCTGACGCAGCATGAGCGACTCGCTTGGCGTTCGGGCGAAAGGCTAACGCTAAAATTGCGAATTAAGGGATTTTCGTGAAGACAGTTAGCAACTGCTTTACGAAAAGACAGTATTAAATTAGATTGAAAAGAGAACGGTTGGCTCCTCGTTTAATACTCGAAACAACGCATTATTGTACTTCTTACTTTGATATATAAATAGGCAACGTAAAGTTACCGTTGCTTATAATAAATACTTCCTTTTATATAAATTCGCGTTTCCATCTTTTACTCGAGATCCATCTCCTTATCGGCAAACGATCCCAAAAAATAATAACTTTTAATATTATACCGACTACCGAATAATCCAATTACTCGGTACCGGCATAACAATCTCTTAGGCACGATGAGATATCGCATTGGTTTTTGTTTGCAAATGTTACTCATACAAATGTTCAAAAACAAATTTCAGGATTTTTGAAAATTCCACCCCTAAGGGGGTGTAAAAGGGTTAAATATGTTTTTACTTATTTCTCAATATCTCTTAGGCACGATGAGATATCGCCTTGGTTTTTGCTTGCAAATGTTACTCATACAAATGTTCAAAAACAAATTTCAGGATTTTTGAAAATTCCACCCCTAAGGGGGTGTAAAAGGGTTAAATATATTTTTACTTATTCCTCAACTAGCTGATTAACCCGGCGTTGCCCGATTACCACATCATACGGGGAATAACAGCTAAATTGAATTTAAAAAATGTTATTAAAAGCCACATGATTTTAGTAGTATGATAAAGGGTGTTTTGTCAGGGTGGTTTTAAGGTGTGAGATAGATCGAGTGACCTTGCTTAGGTCTTATCTATTTGTTTGTGTACCCGGGCAACGCCGGGTAAATCAGCTAGTCGCCATATATAGCGAACCCCGTTATGTACGGTTTAAATAAATCATTTGGTAAAATAATCGTCGCTGGGCTCGAGTTGAACTCTACGTGTACTCTTACACCAGTGGTGAAAATATTGTCGAATACTTTTACCGGAATTACACTCAGTGCGGACGAGTGGCGAGTGTTTAAGAGTGATTTTTCTCCCGTACAACAATATTTCGAAGCTCATGGGACTGATGCCGAGAAAATGTGTAATACCCGCATAGAGCACACAACGCATTACACACTTTTAACCTCGTGTTACCAGTACAGAGCTGTGTCGTTTGGTAAAATAAGTAGTAGCGCTAATGAGGAATACGAGAATCAAGAGGAATTTGGAGAATCGAAACGGAAACGCTTCCGAAAATACTCTCCAAACATTGTTCTTCAGCGGCCTACATTTGATATGCTCGTCGAAATAAGTAGAAGAATTGATATTCATATGCAGGCTCTAGAGAGCAAAAGTGAAACGATTCAACGGTGTATGAACGAGGTGGTATCATATGTCCGTGAAAAGATAGTTGTCAGTGAAATGCCTCGTGCAGCAGCGTATGAGATCATCGGATCCAAGGAATTCGTTGAAGAAGCGTTCGAGCACATCGCGATCTTACTAACGACGGAGGATACGGAGTTTATGAAAATTATTTTGTCCGAAATAATTCTGCTGTTTCGTGGTCATATCGCTGATCATGCATCGGGTGTTGCGTTGCGAACGCAATAATTCTCCGTATGTGCAGCTATTTGTGATAAAGACACTGTTGTAAATAATTGTATATAGTGTACATTTCGCTCGAAATATTATAAAGTACACACCGAGGTCAGTCACTGCGAGAAAGAGAGAGAGAGAGAGAGAGAGTCCTAAAACCGAAGCATCAGCAAAGGTCTGCGATAGAAAGAAGACGGAGCGCTCGTCTCTGTTTCATTAACGCAGCAGATCATGGAATACGTGCCAATGTCGATTAGCAGCAAAGCAGCAGAGCTTGGTAAGTAAAAAATATAAAATAATTTTAAAATCGTAATTTTAAATCATGTAATATTTATTTTTAATTATAAAAAATAATGTCTTGCAGAGCGAGCAGCCCCTGCATATGAGCCGACACCGAGGGTTCGTTATTCGTGTTATGGAGAGCGAGAGGAGGATACATATGCTGTACAGATAGAGCTAACTTCGGGAAAGAAAAGT
This sequence comes from Cylloceria caligata, assembly GCA_963942595.1. Taxonomy (NCBI): domain Eukaryota; kingdom Metazoa; phylum Arthropoda; class Insecta; order Hymenoptera; family Ichneumonidae; genus Cylloceria; species Cylloceria caligata. Next base: position 25,031,610 of record OZ012709.1, on the reverse strand, counting down.
GTCACCCGACATCCTCATCCACAGTTGTCGTCGGTGGCAGAAGATCATCAACGCTACCAACTTTGTATAATGAGGCGTGGCATATCAGGTAAGACAATATCGATTATTCTGTACACGATGTTTTTTATTGATCAGTGCGTTCAATTAAATAGTTGTTTCATTCTTTTTTCAGAAGTACACGATGATGACAACACCCACAGCGAAAAATAATTTAAAAGCAATATTACGAGTGATAATACAAATTAATTGCGTATAGCGATAAAAATAAAATTAACGGTGAAGGAATCTCCGAGCGTGGATTACCGTGTTTGCAGGGCTGTTGCATGCGACGGTCAATGTGTAAAGTGCTTTCCATAAAATATTGATTAATTTAAAAAATATCTGATCTTACTGTTTCTCTTATTTTTATAGCATAATAACTAGAGAATTATAATTGAAGTCTTTCTCTCTCTCTCTCTCTGTGAGGGATCATATTCTATGTCTCTTACTGCAGAGCAAGCGCTTTGCGAGGGGCACAGCGCAGGGCTATGCATGCACGAAAACCGCTTTCGTTGCATTCAAAGTGATGGATACCTAGTTATGATTCATAGGAGGGTGTTATCTTTATGCCAGTGATACTCTCTAGCAGCATCTCGAGCATTTGGTCTGTCTTTGGCATCCTACTTGCAAACAATAAAAAGCAATATGTATCCGCGATACGGCAAGGAGATTTTAAGCGACGCGTTTTGGTGCCGAGTAATGTTTGTCGAGAGTGTGATGTGTATTTAGTGGAACGTCGTGGAACACCCATTGAACTTGGGGAGCTGTATATCGGAATGTCCTGTATAGTGCCTCGTTTCAATAGCGTTGTCCGCGGCGAAGTGATTTACCCGGACTTTGATGGGTACTGCGAGGTGTTGTTAGTCGATTTCGGCGAAACTATTTACATCGACTAGTCTCACCTATTTCATCCGGAGCCTCTAGCAAGTATGCTGCCGGCTCTTCAATATACGGACTCGAACGCGTGGAAGTTGCAGGTATTGTGCAGCTCGTCGAAGAAACGTGCGGTAGAGATGACTTGATCGCTGTCATGATGCGACCTTTTGCCGGCGATAGCGTTCCGGGGGTTCGATTATCGAACGGTGAACGCGCGGACGTGGCGGCTGTTATTATAGAAGTCCTCGGTGATGAGATAGATAGCGGCTACGATATCGATGCCGTGGACGAGGGCTTTGACGAGGACATAGTAATGAATTAAAGATACGACGCTATACGCGCGCGCGCGTGTGTGTGTGTGAGTGAGAGTGAGAGAGAGAGAGTACATTCGAGAGACAGGAGTTTACAATCGCTTTGGCAGGAGGATAGATGTCTACAACAGCTGCGGTGAGTACATAATTTTATTCATTTTTCCAAGTATGTGTACACCTTTGCTCCATCCTGCTCTTATCTCTACTCTTCCTTGTTCACCATGGTACCCACACCACCTCACTTTACCACCCCCACGTTACCGACACTGGTCAAGCAGAGTGGGTAGCGCGGCAGTGGAAAAGTGAGGTGGTGGGGGAAGTAGTGGGGATAGGAGTGGGATGGAGCAAACTTGTAGACATACTACTGATAATAATGATAATAACAGTAATAATAATAATAACATTCATAATTGTATTTCAAGATTTAGTAAATCAAAAATTTCCTTAAAGGTTTGAAACCAAGCAATCACAGTAACCAATACTTCTGACGCCGTACAAATTAATCACATGTAATTATTGCATAAACAGTAACATACAAATATATAACAACCTGTGAATTCATAAATCAATTGTTCAATGGTCAGTTAATCTATCGATCCAACGGCATCCAGACCGCAAGTATGATTCCCAGCCCTGTCACTAGGAGCAGGACCAAGTTACCCACATTTTAGAACCTAAGAAGACCAACCACTAGTTCTACCGCTGTGTCTCCAGTACCTACCCTTCCTATTTCCGTAACCCCACGTAGTACCGAACAGATTACCATCCAAAACTTGGTGGACTGCTTGTTGGAAAACGACTCTACATCACGCCACCTACCGCAAGCCCACACCGACGATATTCACTCTCTTATCAACAAGTCGTGTGATTATTCAAAAACGCCATAATGGGACACCGGTACCACTTTCTCTACACAAATGGTTGTTGGAGAATCAGCTGGCGCACGGCGATCGATATTCGTCGTGCGCCTACCTGTTGCGGTGCTTTAGCACACTTCGTTCGGTTGAGTCGAAGATAGCCGAGGCAGGGCTTCGCGAAGCCGAGGATGTGCCTCGTTGGCATGCCGCGTCGAGCGAGAGAATGTCTCTCTCGCTTGACTTCGGTTTCGCTCACCGGCTATCTCGCTCAACTGACTTCAGCGCCCAACGACGCTTTCATACCCGCAGCCATATTGGAATTTTGACGCTTTTTTGGCTTCACACCGGCAGAACAGCACACACAACAGGAAGAGTCCGACTCTCGGACCTTTTTCTCTGTCGCAATTCACCGGATTCGCTCAACTTTCAAGCTCAACAGGACTCAAATACACGGTAAGAGTACACCGTCACAATTCAGTGCAATTCAATGTCGGTGAGGAGTAGAAAATAGTGGTACATTCACATTTTTGTCTCACTCTGTGGCGTGCGCTGCAGCACATGCTGCACCACGTTCTCCTCACTGTATGTTGCCGGTGTAATTAATATAATTATGCAGGTGCTTTATATTCACTGTACTTTCTTCCAGAAAAGTACAGTGACTATACACTGCTCACTCGTGCATCCTCAGTATATGTTGTGTTGTGCTACGCAGTGCTGACTGCGTAGCTTGTCTCATACATGTAGAGCACTCAAGCAATTTTAATTGCCAGTGCTCTCATCGATTCACTGTAACCTCTCTTCACCAAACTGCTGAGAGCTTACAGTGAATGGTGTACAAAATCTTACGCACTCATTTTTCTCTAGCGTGGCGTGCTACGCAGCACTGACTGCTGCACGCGCACCGCTCTCTAGGTTCAAGCTCAATCACACTCAGCACACAATTAATATAATTGGGTGCTGTTCAAAGTCAGAATTCAATTCAAATTGTTTATTTATTTGTATAATTTGTATTTTTTTTAAATCTATGTTTTTGGATTGTTTTCTAAATTTAACTGATTTTTGTATTAATTTTTACTTGTAATGTTTTTATAAATTATGTACTTTGCGTGTACTTTGGATCGCCTGTCGGAAGGTGGAATAAACCACTTTCACACGATAACAACAACTTGTCTGGTTTTATTTATCACCTTGTCGAGAGTGAGTTTTCATGGGTATTCGATACATTCACAGATCTGTCAACTTCATCCACCGGATTCTCAAACAAATGGAAAATATGAAAAATATATATAAGCAAGGGAATTGTTGTGCCGCAGAATATTAAACTTCACGGTATTCTCTGGAATATTCCTTAGCTGACACGACTAAGACTAAGAATTCGTTCAAGACAGGAAACCAGATAGACGTCGATGCAGCATGAGGCGACTCGCTCGGCGATCGACGGTAGGCCAGAGCAAAAACTGCTAACAAAGGGATTTTCGCAAACGCAGTTAGCAACTGCTTTACGAAAATCAGTTATAAACTAGACTCAACAGAGAACGGGTTGGTTCCTCGTCAAATACTCAAAACAACGAATTATTGTGCATTCTTTTATTGACTTTTAAATAGATAACGGAAAGTTACCGTAGCCTATAATAAATACTTCCATTTATATAAATTCGCGTTTTCACCAATTACTCGACATCGATCTCCTAATCGGCAAACGATCCCAAAAAAATAATAACTTTTTAATAATATACCGAATACCGAATAATCCAATTACGCGGTACCGGCATAACAGAATAATGCAAGGAAAACTTCTCCCAACACCAAATAGTCACGTAAGTAAATCTATGTTGAGCTAAAACTATATAACCATACCTTTATGCATTATTTTAGTTCATAAAATCACAGCACTATTTCATTTATATCTTTTCTCACTCCAAAAAAATAATAAAACATTGCATTTTGTTCAAAGTAATAAAAAATATATATTGTGACGTAGTCACGACCTGAAAAGGATAAAGAAAGAAATAATAATACTAATAAATAAAATAAAACACAAATCACGGCAAATAGAACCATTTATTTGCACATTCAGAAAATAGTACAGATAGAGAATAAGAAAGATAAGAAGTAAGAAATAATAAATTCACAGAGAAGCCTAGGCGAGACCATGAAACAGGCTGAATCCTGTCGAATTCCTTCGCTGCCGAAAAACAGCGGGTCAGCGACCGGCTGGCCTCGCTCGAGCAGTGAGGGGACGTAGGGGCACGGTGGCGGGGCGACCTGAAACAAAAGAAATTACATGAGATATTAGAAAAAGAAGAGTTAAAATAAGAGAGTGGGAAAGGAGAGAAAGCTATATAAAGCAGCTTCAAACTAAGAGAGGGGCTTATTTGTTTTGGACAGTCACACAGTCAGGAGTCGCTGGTGCGCTAAGTAGAAATATTAAACATTCTAAAATTCATATTCAAACCCAAGAAGTCAATTAGAAAAGGGTGTGAGTGAGCCCATAAAATTTGTAAGGACATCAATAAACAAAAGAATACAGAACAGTCAGTGGAGGACTAATAAAAAGATTTATACCGGACAGCCGTGAACCGTGTAAAGACAGAAAATCTTATAAATAACTAATTAAGAATAGGAAGTGGGTCGCATTAGGATGAATAATTAGGATTATTTTAGGAGAATTAAGAAAATAACATAAGAAGGTTTGGGTAGAATAATTAGCAATAAGTCCAGTTAGATTCTAAGAAGTATTATTAACGCAGCGCATCGATAAGTGGTAAAGACTCGGTGGTGGCACCAAGAGGTTGCCAAATGAAAAGCCTATAGAAAGGAAAAAGTGAAATAACAAGGAGAAAGAAAAGAGAATAACAAATAACAGTTAGAGAAATTATAACTTAAAGACATAATACAGTAGATTTAAGATCTGCGATAGGTCCCCGCCTCAAGAGAGGAGAGACACATGGAGCAAGATTTTAAAATAGAGCTCGGAAAATTAATTAATAAGTAGGATTAGGAGGGTACTAGTGAAACCGACTAATAGCAACTTGATTCAGAATTTTTAAATAATTTGAGAAATAGTTAGGAGGGAAACCATTTCAAGAGTGTTGTCAAGCGCGTCGCAGGAGAACGACACCACTCAACAGCCAGAAAGGAGGAGAGAAAGATAAATTAAAAAAGACCAACTCACCAAGAGCGAAGAATAACCGGAACATCCAGGTCTAACGCTGAAGATTTCTTGAGAAATCCGATAACTGATTGTTAAATAATTAAGAGTCACTGAAAAATTGTGAAACGGAAACCGTCACCATTCGGCACACAAAGTACATTATTCGCGAACCAGGATCACTGTCATCACTATAAAACACACTGGGAATATCCCGGGGACGGCACGACCATAAGGATCAAGGGGGCCGTAAGCGAAAGAGCACGAAAAACAAACTATTTGGACTATTTAACAAAACGACGCGGACACGGACATAGACCCGGCGTCCATACCGGCTGACCGACGCGCCAGCAACAACGAAACAAGCCCAGCAGACCGCACGTCAGCCGCCAGGCGGGAAAAATATCAAGACGGCTGAGCTCGATACTGCCTAGTTGAGATATCCACCGCTCAGCGCAGAAGTCGGAGTCCGAACACCACGGGTAAAGAAGAGCGTGGAACCATCAGAGCGACTAAACGTTACAAAGAAATTGTACGGCGAACGGCGCCAAAAAGCCGAACACTACTGAATTCTATGATAATTATTGAATAAATCCTACTTATACCTCCTATAGAAGTCTCTAATTAATTATCTTAGTGTTCGAGCCCGAATTCTTCCCCTCAGAAGAATAAAATTTAATGATAACGTGAAAATACCGTTACAATATATATATGTTAATAACAATGTTTAGTTATACTATGGTATTGTATATTAGTAATGCACATTATGTTTCACAGAAACAAGAGTCTACAATTCATTCATTCCGGGGGGCACCGTACCTCCATGGATATTTCAACCAAGCATCTACATCTCCTCAGAGTAAAAGGAAGCATTCGTTTTCATACTAAACGATCGCCGAATCCCTATACCAAATCACATGGAGCCAACCATCATGAAGAGAAGACAACACAAGCATCCACACGAACGTCCAGCATCATATGGACAAAACTCCAAAATCTTCACGCACACCTACAACCCTAAAGAAACTTCACGACGTCCAGCATCATATGGCCAAAATTCCAAAAACTTCAAAACGCTTGGAACGCCACGAACTTTAAAATGCTTAGAACGCCAAGAACTTAAAAAAAATGGAAAGAACTCCAAGAACTCCAAGAATTTCATGAACTTCAGAAATCAGCGTTCACGAGCCATTCAGTCAACACCAAGTTCGTATGAGAAAATTAATACCTACATACGTCAGTTGCTATTGTTCAAATCAAGTTAACCACGTCAATGTGTGGTATAGGAAAAAGAATATTTTAACCACGTCATAAACATAAATAATATTTGAGTTACAAAAAAAAAGAGTGAGCAAATATTGTAACGAAGTGAATATTTAGATTGATATTACGAATTATAAGAAGAAATAGAATTAAGAACACGTACACTGTAACCAGGAAGCCACGTTCGATATTCACCGTGTTTGAGAATCCGGCCGATGTTGTTTGACCGATCTGTGAATATATTGGAAAAATATGAGTCTTCATTCACGACAGGGTGATAAATAACCAGACACGTCGATGGTATGTTGAGGAAGCGGTTTACTCTCCCTTCCACAAATTGGCATACAAAATAATATAATTTGGAAAAAATATAAAAGTGAGAATAAATACAAAATAGGTTAAATTTAGAAATAATGCAAATTGATATAAACATAAATAGTCACAAAAATCAGAGAGTTTACAGATAAATAAATTAACTTGAATTTTATTATGAAGTTTGAGCAGCACACAATTGTATTAAGTGTGTATTGGGTGTGCACGAGCAGTGAACGTGATGCAGTCAACGCTACAGAGCACGCCACGGTATGAGAGCAATGAGTGCGTAGAATGTCAATTATTCACTGCGAGTTTTCAGCAGATTTATCTGAGAGAAGTCACAGTGAATAGATGAGAGCACTTGCAATTTGGCTGCTTAAGTGCTGAGAATAGAGTATGAGAATAGTGACGCAGTCAGCACTGCGTGACACATTACAAACATAGACTAAGAATGCACAATCGAGACATCCTATCGCTCAACGTGACATGCCTGCGAGGCACAGCCTCGGCTCCGCGAAGCCCTGCCTCGGCTATCTCCGGCCCAACCGAACGCAGCGTGCTAGAGCACAGCAACAGGTCGACTCACGGCGAATATCGATCGCCGTGCGCCAGCTGATTATCCAACACACCGTTATTTAATCATAAGTGACACTTAAGGAAAAAATTTGATTGAAAAAAAATAATAAAAGTTAAAAATTTCAAAGAAAAGAAAATACAAAAGTAAAATCAAGAAGTGAATAAATAAAATGAGCAAGCGGAGAAAATATTAGAAAGAGAAAAAGAGAGAAATAAAAATGCCGATAAATAAAGGGACGTATATATAAATACAATAACGTAAAACCTATTGTCGGAAAATATGAAGCAACGAAATAATTAAGTTAAGAATTAGGCACATATCATATTCCTATAAAGCATAGTACGGACAAGTCCGAAGAAATATAATCGCATATATGCATACACTTAACGTAGAACAATATTTAACCAAAGCAGGAATAGAAATATGGCCAAACAGTTGTCAATCAAATATCCTTCCTCTCTGAAAGTAACATTTTTTTTGGTTTGAAAAAAAAAATAATAAAATCGTCATGTACGAACAAAAACTAGTATCACATATAGATTCCAAGACCATGCAACGGACAAGTCGTTAAACGAAAAGAATAGTACGACAAGCATAATTGGAAAATTGTTAGCTTCACCCTCGGATTCGATTATTAGACTTCTCCCAATAATCGTTTTCAGGGGGGAGGTGTTACGTCCTGCCGTAACGTCGCATACATATTTTTTATTTCAATTACGTTAAAATTCTTCTGTTTTAGTTTCGCTTCAGTAAAAGCAACTTTTTACGTTTTTCTTTTATTTTCAAATTTCTTAAGAGAAAAGAAGAGCGATTTTAACGACAGAGAGCGGAGCAAGGTGGAGGTGCGGCTTTACCGACCGTCTCCCGGGAAAATTAATCTTGTGAAGATAGAATTTTTTCAGCGCTTCCGGTCAAACGACATACTTCCAAAGCATAGGATCTATTGCATAGACCCGGTTATCGACGGCCATTTATGGATCTATGATTCAGCGCAGCCTTACCCTCAATCCTTGACCAGGGGTCGGGTAGTCGCCGCCGGGGCGTTGTCGGTCATAGGGGAGCGGTTGGAGGGAACGCTATCACGTGACCAGGCGATCGCACCCTTTCTTCTCGCTTTTGCCTGAAATTCTCTCTCTCTCTCTCTCTCTCTCTCTCTCTCTCTCTCTACAAAGATGATGAAATCATGAACAATTATTATTCGAGCGAAACAACTAACAAAAGTGGAGGAATTATTGAATTAAACGAAGGATTTATAACCATTGAAGTTTACACACGAATACTTTAAGTAAATTATCAGCAGCAAAGAGAACAATCATATTTCCATATGGAAAATACCCAGGGCTGTCACTCGAAAACAAGTACAATTCACATTGAATTTTTGAGCTTCCCAGTTGTAACCGGGTAATAGAAGAAAGATCAGTATATTAGGATTAATTTCCTTTTCCTCTGAGATTATATTAATAAGTCTCTCGTAAAATATTGAAATCTATAGTAAAAATACCATCATAAAGGGTTTTCCAATAAGAGGTTCCATTTTGAATAACCTGCTATTTCGGCAGCTGTCAATTTTGAAGCTGTCATCTTTGGACATTTGACAAGTAAAAACTACGCCATTACTAAAAATGGTACGATACACGCTTCAACAACGCATTCAAATTATTAAAATTCACTACAAAAATGGTGAAAATTTTGCAGTCACAGTTCGCAAAACTTAAGCACTTTTTGGTCGTCGTGAAACACCTTCTCGGCCGGCAATAGTGAAACTGGTGGAAAAATTTGAGCTGTTGGGACAAGTTAGTGATGTGAAGAATCGAGACCGTGTGCGTCGCTCAAGAACAACTGAGAATATTGCTGCTGTAGCCCGTAGTGTTGAAGAAAACCCAGGTTTGTCGATTCCTCGTCGATTTTTGGAATTAGACATTCCACAAACGACATTACAACGTATTTTGCATAAAGACTTAAGTCTTAAGGCTTTCAAAGTTCAGTTAACACAAGAACTCAAGCCGGTCGATCGCCATAAACGTCGTATCTTCGCTGATTGGATCCTTCAAATGCATCAAAATGATCCGGATTTTCATCGTGTTATTTCGCGAAGAGGTGATCAAAATTGGCCACCGAGATCTTGTGATTTAACACCTTTAGACTTTTTTCTTTGGGACCACGTGAAAGATAAGGTCTATGCCAATGCTCCACAATCGATTCAAGACCTTAAAGATGGAATTCGTGAAGTTATCGAGGACATACAGCCGCAAATGTGCGAATTGGTCATGGAAAATTTCATGAAAAGGATATGGTGCTGCAAGCGTAGCCATGGCGGCCATTTGGCTGATATCGTTTTCAAATGTTAATGGCATACCTTCCTCTTTACAATGAAATATACATTCATTGATTTCTCTTAAAAAATACTCGTTTTTTTTTTAATATCAAAATGAAACCTCTTATTGGAAAGCCCTATATATAGAATATGTTCGGCATATACAGGGTGGCCGATTTATCTGAAGACATTGAAATATGTCGAAAACTACGCATCGGATCAAAAAAAAGTTCTGAATAAAATTTGTTCGCCTGAAAGGGGGTCATCCAACGATACCAAAGTCGACCCCTCACCCCTAACCCTGGGGTGGGGGTGGGGGCAACTTTGAAATCGTAGCTGAAATCTAGCTGACCTGCGTACGGACGAAATACACGAATAACCGAGTCGGGAGAGTCGTTCTCAAGAAAAATACTGTCTCTCGTTTCCATGACATGAAAGTAATTGTTTTACCAGCAAGTTATATAAATGGAGTATGTTACACATATATAGAAAGTATAAAATCAAATGTTAAGATTATTTTACAGCAAAATACCAAAAGTAAGCCGAAACGTGAAAGAGAGGAACTGTAACATGTTTCAATAAAGCTTCTTCTGCAGGACGGCGAGGCTGGCCGACTCTCCGCGGTACGATAAACGCCTTGGCGCGAGGACTCAGCAGCGATCTAGCTGACTACCCTGTTGGGTCGTATGGACGAAATATACGAGTAACCGAGTCGGGCGAGTCACTGTCAAGAAAAATACTATCTCTCTCTCTCTCTCTCTCTCGTTTCTATGACACGAGAATAATTGTCTTGCTACCAAGTTATTTAAGAAAAAGGGCGTGACTATAAGTAGAGTAATTACCAATTAAACGTATAACCAATAACGAGTAGAATAAGCCATAATTCAAAAAAGATATTTATACTAATAAGAGATTAACGCAAAAATCAGCTTGCATACGATAACGCAAGTTAACTACAGAACCTGTAACAAAATTATTACTAGTGATTTGATGCGAAGGATTTAATTAAGAAGCGAGCATAAGTATATTACCTAGCCTAAGAAACTCTATCGAGAGTAAGCCAAGCAGCGGGGTGGTGGAAATCGCCTCATTTTCAGGGGAAAAGCGCCTCGAGCGCGTTGCCTCACCTAATCGCGTGGTCCTCTGTGTATCACACAGTCATTGTCGCGTGGACAAATCTGAGCGCGCCATACCGATGCACTTGCATAGATCTATGGCTCTGCATGTCGGGAAGCTACTCTGCGGGGTAAGGGGAATGAATACGTGTATGGTCCAGATGGACCACGGGGAAATTCTTAAAATCAGGATAGGGTTTTAGCCCTTCTTTTTTTTTAACGCGCTTGACGACAAGAATTTCTGACGCTTAAGAGCCCTATAAAAGGCCGCGAAAATCGGCTCGAGACACAGTTTCACGGGGAGTAAACAGACAGTTTCACGGGGAGTAAAGAAGTCAGTATCACGGGGAGTAAAGAGGACAGTTTCCCGGGGATCAAGTAATACAGTTCAACATTTTCAAGTAGTACAGAGTGCGAGTAAAAAGAGTACTGGACAAAGAGTCCAGAATACAGAAATCGACAGTACTTATAATAATTAACGCGTGCGAAATCGGGAATATTGAACGCGCATCATTCGACTACTCATGTAGTTTTATTTCAATAAATAATTATTAATACGCACCAACGCATACGTTCGATTTTGAGTTTGTCCGACTTCACCAGTCTACGTCCAACCAACGTTCAACAGCAATAACCACAGCAACAAATAACCGTAAGTACACTTTTCTTTTACCAATTAAAATGAAATCTTGGTCCGCGCGAACTTGTCATTCAAGTTCCAGCCCATTATTCGTGAAGTGATTATCCCCAACAAAGAACAAAACGCACTCCAGCCCTATCCCGAGTCATTTTCCACGAGGTTAGACTCAAAAACGGACTTGCGTCTTCGGTATTTTCTCGTCGGGTGTGGTAAAGGGAAGATTTCATCTCCTTGACCAGAGCACGGAAAATGTACACCGAAACGTGCATCTATGTTAAATTCATGAGTTTCGTAAAATAAGCCGCGATTTTGACGTAACAATATCAAAGCTGATATGATGGATGAGTTTGTAGAGACTGTAGGTCGGCAGAGTTGATCGATGAGACTTATTTCGATGCACAGAACTATGATGAGCACGTACGAATCACGGTAGAGATGAAAACCGTGCAAGAGCGAAACGCAAGATGGCTACGTTATACAAAGCAGCCGCTGTCTAATCAAGCAGTCGTAGAGCGCGTGCGCGCAGCAACCTGTTGCTTGCCATGCAGACCTAGTGCGAGTTTTCTACTTCTGAGAGGTGCTGCCGCTAGGTAGCAACAGTAAGCAGTTGCCCACGCTAGCCTGCAATGCGCAGTCCAGCAACGCGTAGCAGAATATCCAAGCATTCTCAAACAACACCCCACAATAAAAAAACTAACAAACAAGAAAAGCTACTGATTTAGTTATCTCTGAAATTAAAAAGAAAGTCCAAAGTGACGGTACGTGTCATTACCGCATTTCAAAAACTATAGGTCACCGAAAACAAATGGCTCGGCATAAAAGTTGTAGTTTAACATCAGCTTCTAACCCCTTGAATGTCAATTTTTCGATATTGTCGCATATGCTAGTCGATACATGCCCCCGTGATACTCACGGAGTTAATTTTAAGAAATAAATTTTGTCGACCTGATAACTTTTATTTTCCTACAAAAAGTTAAAGATTTTTTTTTCTCTTTAAAACACTACCCTTAATCCGTTGTAAGATTTGCAAAATCTTTAGACATTAGTGTAGATTCTTTACAAAAATCACCAGAGTGAGATCGATCGGTCTTTCGGAGTAAAACAATGAAATTCAGGTAAAACGAATAAAACTCAGAAGCCTCTGGTCAATTTTTTATCGTCTTAAAAAAATCGAGGGTGAACCAGGGGTATCAAACCATGGATGGTAAATAAACAACTAATTAAGGCAGAAAATCATTCAGTTCTAACAATTTTTAAGAGCAATTTTCTCAACAATGAGAGTAGAACAAGCAAATTGGGAAAAAAATTAAGCTGTATGAGGAAAACTTTTATTTCTTAGACAGTGCTCATTTCATATTACGACGTAAGGAAGAAGCATCAATGCCCGACTCTCACTAAGCGGAGGTGAATGATTAGGTACATGGTAAGTGACAACGATTTCTACGAATACCCTTGCCACTTCTCTACCGAAAATAATTTGTTTGCAATGTTTGCGTCAGCCTACCGTCGCTCACCAGGTGAGTCCTCATGCTGCGTTAACGTTCCTCGGTAGCTCGGTGGCGATCCGAGCGATATAGCATCGAACTACGTTTACGAAATGTAATAGAATGTAATGCATTAGAGTGTACAGCAAAATTCCGTTGTTCAACATTGCTCCTCCCTTAAAAAGGAACATTTTTTTTTGTTTCGTTGGTTTCTCGTGTGTAGGACACAGGATTTTTACATATATATTTGTATAGTATTCTATTATATCTCGTATACACAGATCTATATTTTAATTATATGTTGGAAATTGTTTAGCGGTGATCCGGGTACGTAAGTCTTATTCCACTGAGCGGGCGCGTTGTACATTCCCTGGCCAGCTCGGATTGCAATTGCTTCGCCGGTTGCTGACGTCCAAGTGGCTCGAGGTTTATGTTTACCTCGGCTACTGCCGGGGTCGGTGGCTCGTTCGTTCGTGCTGGTGTCTGGTCTCGCCGGTATCTGTAACATTTGAACATAGCGAAACCGACTAGGGCTAGCGGTGCTATGGCACCCAGTGAGTAAAATTCTCAAATTGTGTATATGCTGTTTCTTTTTCCCATCGGTGTAGAGGTTATTTAAAATCTGGTCGGCTCGAACTCCTCTCGATCTTGTAGCACGCTTAATAGCTGCATTTTCTTCTCGATCTTCCGAGATGGGGGGGGGGCGGCTAGTCCTCTATTTCTATTAGATTTAGATCCAATGACGGGAGACAATTTTTCCGGATAAAATGTGATCTTGACGCTAAAATCTCGGGCGGTTAAAATACATACGCCTGCCAAAGCCAGTATGCCCGTATTGTTCGAAATCTCATGCTGTGTAGGATTTATCCCACAGTATATTCCGATGGAATCGGGGGCGGGTGCGATGTATATCCATCACTCTGGTAGCTGCATTGGGATGATGAGGGTGTGAGTTAAGTGGATACTCGTTTCGCGCAATGTTCGCCGTTATGTATGTCAATTTTCGCGTATATTAGGACTTCATAGGGGGCGTCGTCCATAAGCAAAATCGAAGGCTGTGGGTGGGTAGGTATATAATTTATTTAAATAATATCTTGCTGCTTCTGAAGTCATCGTTTGTTATCCTGAGGAAATTCCGACTTTCCATGTCGATTACCGCGTGACTCTCGAGAAGAAAAGTAGTCCAACGTCTTCATCATGGGGTATCGTACGGCTCTGCGGAGTATTTATTTATTGTATTCATATTGATAGTGCTTAAAGATATCGCATCATAAATGATATATAAAAGTGCAAAGCTTGCATGCATTAATTGGTGCACTCCCTCGCAGCGTCATATCTGACGATGGAAACTCTGTCGCTGCTTTGCAAGTGCCAGAACCCGCTGACTTGGTACACCAGCGTAGGGTTCTTTGCAACAGTTCACTGGTGTGGCTCTCAAGTGAAATGGTGTTGAAGTTAGATTCCCAGCATAGTCGCATCGATTCCCTGAATTCTGGGATCATTGCCGAAGGACGCCTCGCAAACTTACTGGTAGCAATTGAGGTGAAGATGATTCAGGTCAGAAAACACCACAAGGCATTTCTGGAAACACATCGAGATGACATGGCCTGTGGCCTGTACCAACAATACATACTGGCAAAAACTCCTCAGATCCAACCCTAACTTCGTGGATTTTGCAACATCTATTCAAGAATGCACATCCATCGACGACACTTCCTGGAAAAATCAGAAGCTGCTCCAAAAAAACCTCGTTACTATACAAGATCCTAGTAACTCGATTGAATTTTATCTCTCTACCTTTCATCACATAACGAATAACTTGAGAGGGAGTACGAATATTTTAAAAACTGCAGAATCTCCAGATCCAAGCGACTTTCGACACTTTAGTATTCGATGAATTTGGAGAAAAATACTCAGAATGGCTCATCTTCCATGATTTGTTGCTCACTGATTTTGAGCAGCTCATAAACATCAAGAAATTGCACTACATGTATGGCTGTGTTAGTGGTACTCCAGCCCAGCTCACCGGCAGTCTGCTAATCATCAGAGATCATTGTATATCTCATGCGCAATGCTCATTTCGCATCTCAACACCAATGACAGAATTATGCAGTACCACGGAGAGAAATCAGCTGTGCTACCTTTGCCTCTGACGGCATAATGTTCACCCCTCGTAATCTACACGCAGTTGAAAAATATGCTGTGATTGCACCATACAATGCTTCACCAGGCACAACCACTTTCAGCATTCTAAACATCAGTTTCCGCCTCAGCTGCTTGAACCGCTTAGAGTTAATCAAGTGAACAGTCATCTAATTAAAGTGTCGGTGCAATTGTCGGTGCAATTGTCAATTACTCAATCTAGCTGAACGAGTCACTCAAGAATGCTCGCAACTGCGTTATCACTCATCATAACGTCAGTATCAGCTTATCAAGTTTGTCTCTGCTCGTAGATCCAGGATCGGAAATAACTTTCATCGCAGAAAACCTCTGCAGTCAGCTCAATTTTACACGTCAGCACGCGACCATTCCGATCTTTGGTATTGGCGGCAAGAGATCAGCTCAAACACGCAGTTTGATTCAGCTCACTCTATATTTACCAGCTCAGACTTGGCCACACCTCAACAAGCCCAAGCTGGCGGACTCAGAGTTTCTGCGTCCTCGTCATCGCCATCATCATCAGGACTGATATTTATGGGCAGATCATCAAGCCGAACATCATCAGGAGCTCAACATCAATGCTGATTGCTCAACTGTTAGTGTTCGGATGGCTGGTGCTTGGACCAATTAACTCAGCGCAACCACTCGTCGGTTCAGCTCACAGTGCTCAAGTTCAACAAGAAGAGCAAGCACTGCAAGAATCTGTCACGAAATTCTGGGTCCAAAAGGAATTAGCAACCAACACTGACATCCCACTCACACCAGAAGAACAAGAGTGTGAGGATTACTCCCGGTCAACGCGTACGCGTGACTCATCAGGGAGGTACATCATCAGGATTCCACTCAAATCACCGGCAACGCTTTTGGGAAACTCATTCCCGACCACTGATCACTGTCAGTTTCGAGTTTTAAAACAGTACTCGGAGGATGGCGAACTCAAGCAGCTCTATCACCAGTTCATGCCAGAATACGACGAGCTCTGTCATTTGGAGAAGGCGCCAGTATTAACAACAAGTGCATCGCGTTAATATCTGCCTCATCATGGAGTTCTCAGGCCAGCGAGCACCACCACCAAATTGATAGTTGTGTTCAACGGCTCAAGTCCAACATCATCTGAGCTCTCATTTAACGACATTATGCATACTGACGCTAACCTGCTGCTCAACATCTCGGACGTGCTCATCTGAATTCGCCATCATCGACAGATCTTCGCTACGGAAACCACCAAGATGTAACGTCAGATTCTAGTACACGAAGAGGATTGTAATTTGCAACGATTACTATGGATCGATGATCAGCTCAAGGAGGCACCATACCGGCTGAACACGGTCACTTACGGCACCAAAGCAGCATTATTTTTAGCTGTACGAGCACTCATTCAGCTCGTCGAAGACGAAGATGTCGGATTCCCACTAGCTGTGCAACCCATCACGCATGGCTGTTATGTGGATGACATTTTTAGTGGTGCAGACATTGTGGAGCAGCTCAATGATTTTCGCTCGCTAAACAGTCTTCAACAGACTCTGCAATCCCCGCTAGCATCTCTGCTACCGGGTCATCGTGCTCACCGATTACATTGGACGACTGCGCAACCAAAATACTCGGACTTACAAGGCTTCCGCAAGAAGATCAGTTCGTATTCTCATTGACGTTCAGCTTAACACCTGCTAAATTCAACAAACGTCTTATTTTGTCTGAAGTGGCTCAGATATTTGATCCACTCGGGTTCATCTCACAGTTGTGGAAAGGACGAAAATGCTACCCTTGCCAAGCTAGCAGACGGAAGTCCCAAAAATGGATTTACTATATACCTAAATAAGGTGCTTTTTAGGTGCAAATTTGGTGCTAAGTTTATAATTTTAGTGCTTCTTTAATTTAGCCAGTAATGCAATTTGAAAAACCCTCTCCTAGCTTGCTGTGAAGCTAGCAGAGGGTTTTTCAGGGTTTGCGTTATCGCCAAATGTCTTTTTACAGGAATTAAGTGCTTTTTCAGTGCTTTACAACTATATAAAATTTTACCCTGAAATCCACCCGGAAATATTATTTTTCAATCAAACTGAATTTATTTCAAATAAAAAATTCGTAAAAATGTTACATTAATAAAATAGCCGGATTTATGATGTGACATCAGGTCAAATGAATCAGGTACATTGGAAATACGATAGACTCGATTTTAGTGTCCCATCCTCGTGGTCGCAAAACCCACCCTCTTGTCAGGGAAACTTTCGTTGAAGTGAAATATTTTTGATAAAGACAATATCGCCCTGTCCTTGCACGTATCATATATACGATACGATTTAGGTGCTTTTGATAAATGAATTGCCTGATTTTAGTGCTCCACCCCCGTGGCCACAAAACCAACCCTTTCATCAGGCAAACTTGTCGTTAAAGTGAAATACTTCAAATAAGAACAATATCGCTCTGTCCTTGCACATATTTTTCGTACGATTTAGGTGCTTTTGATAAATGAATTGTCTAATTTTAGTGCTCCACCCCCGTGGCCAAAAAAACCACCCTCTTGTCAGGGAAACTTCTCGTTGAAGTGAAGTATTTTTGATAAAGACAATATCGCCCTGTTCTTGCACGTATTTATCGTACGATTTAGATGCTTTTGATAAATGAATTGCCTGATTTTAGTGCTCCCCCTCCGTGGCTGCAAAACCCACCCTCTTTTCAGGAAAACTTCTCGTTGAAGTGAAATATTTTTGATAAAGACAATATCACTCTGTCCTTGCACGTATATATTGAACAATTTAGGTGCTTTTGATAAATGCATCGCCTAATTTTAGTGCTCCACCCCCGTGGTCACAAAACCCACTAAATTTTCAAATTGCATTGGTGGCTAAATTAAAGGAGCACTAAAATTATAAACTTAGCACCAAATTAGCACCTAAAAAGCACCTTATTTAGGTATGTAGTAAATCCATTTTCGGGATTTCCGTCTGCTAGCTTGACAAGGGTGAAAATGATATTGCAAGAGCTTTAGCTGCACAAACTCAGATAGGATGATTCACTGCCATCTCACTTGCCTCATCAGGACCTCAAGTCCTCGTTGGTTCAACTCATGGAGCTACTCAACAGTGAAATTACATGGATTCTCAGACGCCTCTCAGCTAGCAATGTCGGCACTGATATACATCACTGTCATCTCACCGTCCGCAAGAAAAGTGACGTCATTCGAGCGCTCAAAAACTAAGGTTTCACCGCTCAAAAGGCTCACCATACCCCGGTTGGAGCTCACAGCAGCGCTGCTCTTAGCCAAGCTCATCTCAAGGGTTCAAGCCACACTCAAATTGAACATTGCATCTACTCATCTGCGGACGGATTCATCAGTCATGCTCATGTGGATTAAAGCTCATCCGACGCGCTGGAACGATTATGTCAGGAACAGAGTTACTCAGATACAGGAACTTACTGTAAATGCTCATTGACGATATGTTCCTGGCATTTCCAATCTAGCAGACTGTGCCTCCAGAGGCGTAACTACAGAACAGCTCAGAGTTCATCAGCTGTGGTGGACGGGGCCACCATGGCTCAATGCAACCAGAAGATTCATGGTGTGCTCAGCCTGCGTTGGCTGAGCATTTAGGTGTGTTGGAGTCTCGGCCAAGGGTAGCACTAATGGTGGCTACGTCAAAGCGGGAATATCATTGAATCTGGTGATTTCAAAGCTCTTTCGATCGCAGCTCATACAACAGAAATTCCAGAATTTCTGGGCTCAGTGATCAGCTCATTATTTTGAGCGGCTACAGTAAATCTCAAAGTAGCACCACCCTAGCAACGACATCTAGGTAGACTCACTTGTTCTGCTCACGGATGAGCGCTATCCGCCGTAAAGCAGGAGCAGTACTGCTTTGCCTTCGCTGTAGGACTTGACGTACTTTAGTCGCATAAGTGTTGACACTTGACTGAGTTCTATTGCGACTGAAAAGCGGCTGTCGAGCGGCAGTTGTGGTGGTGCGTCGGTGAGGTGGCGAGTGAGCGTTATCAGCGGCAGGGCTATTGCACTTGCTTTGCCATCCACGATATCGCTTATCAACCACACTAACTTTTGTTCGTCGCTGAGCAGTGCCTCTACTGCTATACTTGTTGCATTTAGTTTCGTCTAAGTGTTCGTTCGCCTGTGCATGGTTTGCGCTTTCGTTGAATAGGCTCAGGGTGGTCTTTACTGGCTGTATCAGATTTTTCAATCCCTCTTGTAGCGTCTGATGCAATGTTTTTTGCCTGGAGATTTCCTCATGAGATTTTTGAGCATCAGCAGCGTCCATATTCCCAGTGGTCGCTTTGATGATGGATCCCAGGCTATCGACTAGTCCTCGGCACTCTCTTATCGAGCGCGTTCCTAGAAAGTCGTATATGATCACGACGACTACTTTTATTTTCCTTCTCGTTTACGATACCGAATCGGCGATGACAGGGCAGAGGTTGCTGCCGTGCGTGTCCTTGGCGCATAGCTCTAGCGAGCGTTGCAGATTTTCGCTAACGTCTGCTTCTCGGTGTATTAACGCGGTGAGATCCATTCTAACGGCCAACCGCCACGTCGATTGGGGGTACCGTGAGGCTTCCTTTGTCCTCGTAGTATATTCTTGGGTTGCTGGGGAAGGTACGAGGGTCGATCAATAAATAGTCGGCTTGGTGAAGAAAATCGCGTTTTTTGGACAAAAATCTTTTTATTTCTCAACATAATCTCCTTTTAGCTCGATACACTTATTCCAACGATTTTCCAATTTTTTGATGGCCTCCAAATAATACGATTTCGGAAGGTCCTCAAAATAGGTCTCTGTTTCGGCGATGAGGTCATCTCTGGAACCAAATCTCTTTCCGCCAAGCCATTTTTTCAGGTTTGGAAACAGAAAGTAGTCGGAGGGGGCCAAATCTGGAGAATACGGTGGATGCGAAAACAATTCGTATATAAATTCATGAATTTTGGCCATGGTAACTGGGCACGTGTGAACGCGTGCATTGTCTTGATGGAAGAGCACTTTTTTCCTCGCCAAATGTGCACGTTTTTTCTTTAATTCGTCGTTGAATCGGGTCAGTACGGCTGCATAGTATTCGCCATTAATCGTTTTTTTCGGCGGAAGGTAATCGATGTAGATTATGCCTCGTGCATCCCAAAAAACTGTGGCCATGACCTTACCGGCCGATGGCACCGTCTTTGCCTTCTTCGGAGCACATTCGGTCGGTGAAGTCCATTGTTTCTATTGTTTCTTTGTCTCTGGTGTATAATGATGGATCCATGTTTCGTCCACGGTTACGTAACGACGCAAAAACTCAACAGGATCATGCTTATAGATCGCCAAACACACCTTTGAATCAGCTACACGTTCTCTTTTATGGTCGACAGTGAGCAAACGCGGCACCCATCTTGCGGATAACTTTTTCATACCCAACTGATCACGCAGGATTGAAATCGATGGTTGTGAGCCATATGATATGCGTGTGGCCTCAGCAATCTCACGCGCTTTTAGTCTCCGATCATTTAACACCATATCGTGGACTTTTTCAATTGTTTCTGGTATGACGACCTCATTTGGACGACCTGGACGTTCATCGTCAACAATGCTCGTACGACCGCGTTTAAATTCAGCTGTCCAATATTTAATGGTTGATAACGAAGGTGCAAGGTCCATATAAACTTCGTCTAGCTCCGCTTTGATTTCATTGTTCGTTTTCTTTTTCAAAAACAAAAATCGAATCACTGCACGATACTCAATTTTTTCCATTTTTGTAAAAACACATAACTTGTTTGTCTTTCGATGGCTGTCAAACGCAAACTAAACATCGCGGCGAGCTGAAACTTTAACAACAGTCATGTGAAGGATGACACTACTAAATGTCGCTATTGATTTCTTTCCTCGACCAACAGATGGCGCAAGGCCGACTATTTATTGATTGACCCTCGTATTAACTTTGTAATCTCGCTGGGGCTGAGCGGCATTGAAGAATCTGTGCGCGACAACTAGCCTGTAATTATAAGACAGCGCGTTAGGTGATGCCGCTATTCCGTCGTTTTGCTTACTCTGTAATCCTCTCCCTTTTCTGAGCCATTGCCAGTTTTGCCGTGCTAGAGCTCCTTGACGCATTCTTATTCTATCATTCCACTTGGCAGAACGTCGAACATCTATCGTGCGGCGGTTTGCCGGGGCACCGGGCAAACCCTATGTTGCTCCAGCAGGCGGTAGATGTTTTTTTTTCGTTTTATTTAATTAAATTTTATTTTAATTAAGTCGATTGTTTAACGATTTATTCTTCCTGTTACAGAGATCGTTAATAATTCTCGGTCGGAGGCGTCGCTGCCGTACGTACGGGGGCCATGTCTCCCTGGTGGCATTAGTCGTCCGTCACCACCGGGAGAGCTGCCGCCGCGCCATCGATTGATGTGGTCCTGGATCGGCGACGACGCGGAGTCGTACTCCGACCTCGTGGGCATCCGGCAGATGTTCCAGGGGTCCACGGGCAGGCGCCCCACTTGCGGGGCTGACTGCTTTGGACTGTAGAACATGTATATCTGTTCACGTATAACTTTTATATCTCATGGTATCGCAAGTCGTAATTTTTCCAAACCGGCAATTAGAATTGGGTTTTCTTAAACTTCTTTTACTTTAGTGGATCTCCCCACCTTGTGCTCTGCGGAGCTCCTTACCCATATTTATTTTTAGTCGTAATTTATTTTATATACCTTAATTTTATTTTATTTATGAATGCTCTACAAAGAGCTTCAGCCGGTTAGAGTGTACCGGTTGTCTTCTTTGTTCCTTCTGAATAATGTAGGTAACAGGAAAGCGTTTTTCGAAGACTGTGTACGGCCCATTCCACTTGGGAGTCAGCTTGGCTGACTGACCGGGGCGTACAGTCTCATCGTGCAGAAGCACACGGTCGCCCTTGTGGTATTCTCTGTATGTGGTTCCGCGATCGTACGTTATTTTTTATGTTTCCTTCGCTTCGCGTAGATAGTCACCAGCGACGGTCCGCGAGGCGCGCAACCGTTCCCGTAATTCCTGAACGTAGTCGTCATAGGCGTAGGTACAGCGGAGTTCTTGCCGGACGGCAGTAGGTAAGTCTACGTTACGTCCGAACACCAGCGTATACAGGGGCATTCTGGTCCCAGTGTGCGGGGTGTTGTTATACGTAAACATTACGTACAGTAACCATTCGTTCTAATTTCCTTGATACTCGTTTTTGTAACTTTTCAGATATTTAGCGAGAGTTGTGTGCGATCGCCCTAACGCGCCATTTGAATGCAGATGGCATGCCGTAGCCTGAATCTTTTCCATTCGCAATAGGCGACATACTTCCTTGAAGGTCGCACTGAGAAAATTCGTGCCCTGGTCGGATAGTAGCTTTTCACGTGTTCCGTACCGACAAATGATTTCTTTCTCCAGGGCTTTGGCCACTGTTGATACCTCCTGATTTGGTACAAACACTGCTGCGCCGTACTTTCTGAGGGCGTCTTGGAACGAAAGTATGTACTTGTTCCCTGATGTCGTTTCTGATAGTGGCCTTGAGATGTCTACCGCCTGCTTCTTAAACGATCGTGTTGGCGTGTCTGCAAGGACTATTGATGCTGTATCGCTTCTCAGCAATTTATTCTTTTGGCAGAGTTCACAGGCCGTGATTTACCGTTCCAGTTCCCTCCTCATGCCGGGCCAGTAGTACTTAGTCCGGATCCGTTGCCGTGTTCGCTTGATACGCTGATGTCCTCCGATGGGGGTGTCATGGTATTCTTTTATAATTTGCAGCCGGTCTTCGGCAGCAGGGCAGACTACGTCACTGCTGCAGTCTCAGTTGTGCTGCAGTCTTTCTTTAGACCTCTGAGGAAGCACGGGCCGTAGTCCCCTCCGTGCCTCGCTTCCGCAGCACTGCTGTGCAGCAAGCTGTGCGGGGTCTCTTGCCGCGTGGTATCTACCGTTTGCTGCGCCGTTGGGTTGCTCTCTCTTTCGGTCAGCCTTGCGACTCGCTCTTTCCTCGGCCTTGCTTGCCTCGCGAGTCGGTCATACTGCGCTATGAGCTCTCGGTCCTTCTTTGTCGGGACTCTCTGTTTCTCCTTGCTAGATCGTCCCTGATCTTGCTCTGTGATAATATCGCTCCGATGGCTCTGTCAGAAGCGTCGATGGTGACTACGAACTGTTTCTCGAAGTCTGGATATTGCAATATCGGCGCAGTGGTAAGTGCTGTCTTCAGTTCTTCGAAGGTCCTTTACTGGTGTCCACTCGAATTCAACTCCGTTCCGTGTTAAATCGGTGAGTGGTTTGGCGGTCTTCGAGAAATCCTTTATGAATTTCTTATAATACCTAGCCAATCCAAGGAAGGATTGGACTCCTTTTACGTTCTTGGATACTGGGATTTCCTTAATCGCTTCAAGCTTCTTGGAATCCGCACGAACCTCTTCCTCGGACATGATATGACAGAGGTACTGCGTCTCGTTGTGCAGGAATTGGCACTTACCAGGTTGTACTGCCAATCTGGCTTCCCTTAGTCGCCGCAGTCTTTCCCGCAGCCTGTCATTGTGTTCATTGAAGGTTTTGCCGTATATTACAATACCAGGTGTATGCATAAGTTTTTGCCGGTTTTTTGGTAAAAAAAAACACGCAATTTTCAAGAGAAATTAATTTTTGTTTTATTCAAAATATTGGCCATCAGCTTCTACACATTTCGCCCATCTTTCAGGTAACTTATGAATACCATGCTAGAAAAACTGCTTGTCTTTTGCGGCAAACCATTCGTCGAGCCATTTTCTAACTTCCTCGAAATTGCTGAAGTGCTGCTCTGGGAGCGCATGCCCCATTGATGCGAAGAGGTGATAGTCAGATGGCGCCAGGTCTGGCGAATACGGCGGGTGCGGAAGGATGTCCCATCCAAGCGATTTCAAGGTGTCTTTCACTGCTTTTGCTGTGTGAGACGGCGCATTGTCGTGTAACAAAATTACTTTGCCATGTCTTCTGGCCCATTCCGGTCGTCTTTCGATTAATGCGTGGTTTAAATTAATAATTTGTTAGCGATAGCGTTGTGTATTAACGGTTTCGCCGGGCTTCAAGAGTTCATAATACATAATACCGCTCTGGTCCCACCAGACACAGAGCATGGTCTTCTTGCCGAAGCGATTTGGCCTTGGTGTTGAAGGACCGGCTTCGCCAGGTAAAAGCCACGATTTTTTCCGCTTCGGGTTTTTGAAATAAATCCATTTTTCGTCACCCGTCACAATTCGATGCAAAAATGATTTCCTTTCGTGGCGTTGAAGCAGCATTTCACAAGTGACTTTGCGATTTTCTATTTGACGTTCATTCAAATCGTGTGGGACCCATTTACCGAGTTTATTGATCTTCCCCATTACTCGTAAACGTCTGCTGATTGTTTCTTGTGACACATGTAATGCTTCTGCTAGTTGCCGTTGAGTTTGAGTTGGGTCATCATCCAATAACTCCTGCAATTGCTCGTCTTCGCATTTTTGTGGTCTACCAGAGCACTCACTGTCTTTCACATTGAAATCACCACTTTTAAATTGTCGAAACCATGTCCCACATGTTCTAATCGATGGAGCGTGTTCACCATATGTTTCTACCAGCAAACGTTGACTTTCAGCAGCCTTTTTCTTTTGATTAAATAAGAAAAGCAATGCGTGCCGCAAATGTTCTTTTTCAGGCACAAAACTCGACATGATCACTGAACGATAAAACAAAGACGCTAGTTTTTGGCGGACTCAACTTGTGTGTGTTTATAGGTTAATGTCAGACGAACAAAATGACGTATGTGTCAAATTAATACACTGCGTACTTTTCGCTGGCGCCATCTCTTAGTTAAACCGGAAAAAACTTATGCATACACCTGGTATAGTCAAGATACATAGCAGCTTACTTCGTGTAGCGCGGCTAGGGCGGAGTTCATTAGCTGTTGAAAGGTCAGCGGCGCATTCTTTAACCCGAACGGCATTCGATTGTATTCGAAGTGCATCTGCAGAGTGGAAAATAATGTTTTTTCCTTGTCCTCATGCGTCATGGGGATTTGGTGAAATCCTGAGGCGAGATCCAAGGTTAAATAATATCGAGCTCTTCCCAACTAGTCCAATATTTCGGTAATGTTGGGCATTGGGTAAGATTCACCGATAGTGACTTCGTTTAATTTCTCAAAATCAACCACGACTCGAATTTTCTGCACTTCAGCTGCATCGGGATTCTTAGCAACGACCAACAACGGTGCGTTCCACTGACTTCTGCTAGACTGGATAAGACTGGCCTTCAGCCAGCATTTTTTTGCTGGTTCCGACGAATGTTTTAACCATCTCTATACCCAAGTTGAGCATGTTGGAAGGCGTCCGCTCCTCTTCAAACCGTGTACGCCTGTTCTGTTACAGGGGTGGCGGAATGTCGCTTAACCCCGCCCTTCCCAGTCGCTGCTCTAGCTCTGCGTTACGCTCATCCGCCCCTATTTCCGCCCCTCATTCAGGGTATAAGCCAGATTTCTTCTTGCGGACAGCGCGTCGTCGCCCCGGAGCCTGAGCTCCAGTTCGAGCTCACGCTCTCAAGACCGTGAATTTCACGACTCTCAAGACCGTGGAAAACATCAAATAGTTTTTCGGTTTAGTTTGCCACAACTGAGGATGCGTCGAGAACTTCGCGCGGATCGCTAAACCACTAACTCAACTCTTGTAAAAAATCGCCCTTTTCGAATGAAAAAAATATCAGCAAAAAGCCTTCGAAGAGCTACCGAATCAATTGTTCGAAGAACGTATTCTAAAGCACTCAGATTACACTTGTCTAATCATCATTACAACGGACGCCTCGAGTTATACTCTCGGAGCGGTTCTCAGTCAAGGCAAAGTTGGCAAACGTGTCAAAATAAGCCTGACGCTTATCTTTAGATTTGTCATATTTATAACGGACAATAAACTACTAAAGTGGTATAAAGGGTTGACAGACTTTATTTCTCAACCGCATCGTCGGGTACAAATTTAGGATGAATGCAACTACAAAAGTAAATACAAAACAGGACGTGAAAACGCAAATGCCAACGGGCAGCCTCGCAACCTAACGGATGAACTTACACTATCGCATTTTGCCATCGGTTGAAGGAAGCGCGCCTATCAACCGCGAGTCGAGAATGCGGCAGAGCCGTCGAGTGAAGAATCAGATCTGTCAAGAAAGTCGTTCACCAACAATGAAGAAAAAGCGACCAAACAATCTCAACTGAACACCAAACGAAAATGCGGGTTCCCAGACCGGCGACAACATCGGGCGAGATGTTGTAATCATATTCCTGAAGAACCATTCACTTCGAGTTCCCACGAAATGCCTAAAAACGGCAAGAACCCAAATGTCCCCTTAGACGTCCAAAGCGCCGTTGCTCTTCCTCCGATGAGTCGGAACAAATACGACGTCCTAGGATGAAAAACACTCGTAGACGAAAATATATCCTATACATTTCCTCCCTTCAAAGAAAGTCATGAACTGTACTATGGTCAGATCATATTGTTGCCAGATAATCTCTGGTAAATACAGGTATATTGATGGTGGGAAAGGTGAGACCTGCAGACACACTGAGGCGGAGCAGTAGATTAACATAGTGCATGTTAAGAGGAGACAGCCAGGCTCACAGCTGTACCTATTAACAGAATATTAACAAGTGGACCTCCAGATACGCGGAACACCGATTCGGACCAAATTTTTTTTTTGGAAATTGGCGAAAAAATGTATCGCAGTATAATGGAAACGCTAACGGTAAACAAACTTGTGATGGAAGATGAATTGATAATGTTCGGAGAAGTTGCGGAACAAGGCGCATGGGACGAGGTTGAAGAATCCGCGTCGCAATCAGACAACGACGACGATTACAAGCCACAAGAAAAAAATATGCAAGACGAAAAGGAGTTCATTCCCCTGGATTATAAAATAACAGGTGGTGAATTTGGCAAAAATGCCTCCGAAGTGAAGTTGTAAAAATCTCCAAAAAAAAGGAGGAAATCGCCTCAAGAAAATGGACCAGTTAAAAATATGGAATAAATATATCAGAAGTGGTGGAACCATTGTAGACAAATATAATACAATTGATTCGTGGACATACGATCGTTTCGCAGAAACTCGACAATCCAACCAGCAGGTCACAACGAGGAACTTGCATGTCTGGGTACATCGCTTCAAAGTAAAACATAGAATTCGACAAAGAAAAATCACGACATTTGTATCCGAGCGAGAAACTATTACAATAGAGGAAACTCTCGCTGCGGCCGAAAAATTCAGAATCCAGACACGAGCGCTAATTTCGAATCATGACAAGGATTTCGCGATAAACACTGATCAAACAGATATTTAAAAAAATAATTGTATTACATGACGGACAAAAATTTTCACGTACATAATTAATTGTTCCACTTATTTTATCTAGGGTGCCAATACCAATCAACATATAACAGAATCCTTGCCAAGGGTGAGTCAAAAGTGGTTCTTTTAAAACGAAAGGATATGAATAAGGTGACCTATTCATACCCGGCACAGTATGCTATGAGCCTATCGGGTAAATTATTTCCGACCGTCTACGTTGCTTGCAAGAGGCCGACGGCAAATTTGGACCAGTGGTCCAAAAATCTATAGATAAATATGCGGAAAAATAAACGAACGTCGTCATCACATCTTCCAAGTCCGGCAAACTGAATACTATACAGAGATTTTTTGACTGATGTTATGGTATTATACGTAAAGAAGGAGAAATTCCTGTTGCTCATTGATTCCTGGCGCGGACAAACGAATCCATTATTATATGACGAGATTTTTACCGATGAGGAGGGTTTACCAACGTGCACTGTAAAGGTCATTCAACCAAAGTGCACTCCGTTAGTGCAACCGTGCGATGTATATTTCTACCGCCAAGTTAAAAATTTTATCAAGAGACTTCAGAATTGTTCTCATACTCGTATTATCGAACAGGATAGGGAAATGAATTCTAGGGAAGACTGTATCAAAATTTAATATATTGTTCACCATCAACTGTCTTCTCCGATATTTTGCGACATGTTACAATACGTTTGGTTCGCTGCCAAACTATATGACGACAGGAGATCTTTTCTAAACGTTAACGAGGTTTGCTTCGCGATTGACGACTTGAAAAATCCTTGCGGATGCGGAAACTCGGCATTTATTACGTGCGCCCGATGCCGAAGTAATGATTGTTTTCCATGTTTTTATGATCAGTACCACCCTACTAGTTCTTGTAGTTGTGATAACCAATGAAAAGTTAATAAAAAGATTGGTTATTCTTTTAAACTCGTGTATTCATTTGTCACAATTCTTTCCCTACCTTTGAACCAAAAAATAAATAAATAAAAAAGCTGCTCGTTTTTCCTTATAACACCAAAATGATCCACAATAAAAAAGGTTTATTCATTCCTTTACGGGTATATTAATATAATTGCATAGTAGTAGCCGTAGAAATGATTTAATAATAATAAAAATGATAATTTTATTTTTAAAAGTCCGCACCGGGATTCGATCCGGCGATCCAGCGCTTACGAAGCGGAGACGTTGCCGACTACGGTACGCGCCCTTGTTGAATATGATTTAATGCAGAGTATATGAACACTCGGAATTTTTTTGTATTGTATATCTCGAAAACGACTGAGTAGCGCATCCTATTACTTGCATCTATTGCACCCCTGGGTGCGACCTACCTGTAAAAAAAATTTGGTCCGAATCGGTGTTCCACGTACCTGGAGGTCCCCTTGTAAGAGTTGGTAGGGCCCGTTTGTAAGAATTGGTAGGGTATGCCCGCACTCTGGTGGTCAGTGTAAAAGGTCTGGAGCTCATATGAAAAGACTCCTTCTATACCATATGAATCGATAATCCGGCACATTTACTGTCGACTCAAAGTCATTGGGCTCAGCAAGTTAACGCTGGCGCTGAGGGTCATAGAATATTTAATTAGTTCATATACAGTGGCGTGCAGAAATTTCGGGCCACCCTATTTTTCAGGTATATTGCATAGCAATATGACGGTGGGGAAATATAAACGAGTAATAACAACACGTATTCACTTATATTTGAAAACTATGAATTGTATACATTGACATTGCTTTTAAATAATTAATTATTTAACAATTTTTAATTATTGACTGTGCAAAAGTATCGGGCCAAATAATATTGCCTACGAAAACATTAACAAATAATTCTGAAAATCAGAAAACCTTCTTGACCTTTTTCACTTGACTCAACAGTTTGTGATCATGTCCTTAACAACGATAACTGCTGTGCATCGGCCAGGCATGGACGCAATGAATTGCAAGATCCGTTCTTGTGGCAATTTTTCCCACTCGTGTCGCAGATTGTTCCACAGTTCCGTCTTGTTGGAGTGATTTTTCGTTCCAAGCATGATTTTTCAGATCTTGCCAAAAGTGTTCAATCGGATTTGACTCCAGTGACTGCGATGGTCAGTCAACAAGACACACTTTTCCGCTTTGAAGAAAATTCTTTGCTAGACGCAAAACATGTTTAGGGTCATTATCATGTTGAAACATCCAATCACGCGGCATATTTTTTCATTGCAAATGAAAGCATATGATCTTGCAATATATTTGTATATATTGTAGCGTTCACATTGCTGTGAATTTCCACCATCAGACCAACGCCGTCATCGGAAAATGCTCTCCAAACTTTAATATTCCCATCACCGTGTTTTGCGGTAGGAATTCGGTATCTTACATTATATCTGGTACCTGTTGGACGTCTTACGTACTTCCGACCGTCACTTCCGAATAATTGAAATTAGGATTCATCGGAAAAAAGTACTTTTCGCCAATGTGATGCTATCCAATGCCGATATTATTTCAGAAAGTTTAATCTAACCTTCTTATTCTTTTTACTAAATGGTGGTTCTTTATACCAATAAGTTAAATCAGTCCCACAGCCTTCAGGCGTCGACTAACGTGACTCCGACTAACGTTGGCAAGATTTTCACTTAACAATTCCCGTGAAATGTCTGCTGCAGTCTTTCACGGAGCTACGGCGCACTTCCGTTTCATAATTTTGTCGACGCGTCTCGAAGTTTTTCGCGGCCTACCACACCGTTTTTGTCACACAACGAGTTAGTTAATTTATATTTACCAATAATACGATTGACTGTACTTTTTCCAACTGATAAAGTCGTCGCAATATCACAAAAACTCTTTCCGTCTGCAGAAAGTTTTAACACGACTTCAATGACCTGAATATTTGTGCGTTTCGGTATTGTGGTGAAATAACTTTATATAACTTACTTTATATTGTAAAGCATATTTTGAAACTAATATGGAAGAAAACGTAAAAAAATCGTGCGTACGGAGCCGCGGCGAGATAGCGGCCCAATACTTTTGCACACCAACAATACTCGTTCCACGGAGAACACAAAAAATACGCCATGCAAAAACATAATATTTTACGCTATTATCGATATTCTAGCTCTCTTAAATATTTAAAACGATTATCGAGTGGAAAAATGAAATATCTTATCAATTAACTGAATAAAAATATGCGGCCCAAAACTTTTGTACGCTACAGTATATATAATATGTTCTGCGGATGACTATTGGATTCTTGCTCTCTTCTCCTTGTCGTGTCCTATATCTCTGCCACGAACGTAAGCCAATTCTGAAGGAAACGAGGAAAATAAAATAACGAATGCTGCAATAAAAAGAAACTTGATATACATTATTACAAAAAGATATATGTCCTATTAACTACATTAGTGGAAGATTGGAATGTGTTTTTGACTTCAGAAGGCTGCACTTTGGAATTTCTGAATTTACAAACAATAATTGAAACACAATAGCAGTATGTGTACACCTTTGCTCCATCCCACTCCTTCCCCCACGATGTGGCTACCCCCACCACCCCACTTTTCCACCGCTGCGATGCCCACTCTGCTTAACCAGTGTCGGTAACTTGGAGACGGTAAAGTGAGGTGGTGTGGGTACCCTGGTGAACAAGAAAGAGTTGAAATAAGGGCAGGATGGAGCAAAGCTGCACACATACTTGAAATGAAATTTGTAACTCACCCTTATGTTGGCGGCATCTGCGACGTCACTCCAGAGTGACAGACACAATAGCTACTCCATGGCACACATACATACGCACGTACACGCTCTCTCTCTCTCTCTCTCTCACACACACACGCACGCGCGCATGCACGCACATTCTCTCTAACTCTCTCACGTCAGCATCCGCAGCTAAGCGTCCGGATAATATAAACTACCTGCACCCATGATCTCGACCTCCATCATCGTCAATTGCATCATCGAGGCCGAATACTACACACTTCACGAGCAACACCGGTAACGTACTAATTAGAGGCTCGGGGTGAAATAGCTGCGGCCAGTCGACGTATATCGATTCCTCAAAATCAACCAGCAGCACCTTGCAACACCCGTCATCACCCACATCGATAATTTTTCCGCGCACAGCCCTTTGATTCCGTACAACCACACAAGCCACCGCAACGCACAAGTCCTTAAACACAAAACGCCTCCGCTCAATAAACTCCTTAATGTACAACCTGTCCAAATTATCCACCAGATCGAGTTATGCCGCGCACATTTGATCCGTCCGCAGGCACACAGTATTGTCACTGGTTCCACATATCGCCCGGCATGCAAAAGCTTCGGATAGCTCACCGTCTAAATACGGCGGATACATTTTGAGTTTTTTTATTTATACCGTCGTTGTGCACTGCTAAAGACAGACTGAATGCTCAGCATGCTGCTGGCGGGTATCAGGGGGATTAAGGTTGCAACGTCAGCGGTTTTGCACGTGCCTACCGGCTTTGCATTGTGCTCCTCGCGAAGCGCTTGCTCTGCAGTAAAAGGCGCAGAATATGATACCGTACTGCGAGAGACCTGGATTATAATTTATATATGATAATAAAATAAGAGACATAGTAAGACGATGTATTTATTTTTAATTAATCAATAATTTATTTTAATCACTTTACACATATTTACAGTCGCATGCAACATCCCTGCAAACACGGTAATCTTCGCTCGGAGATTCCTCCGCCGTTAAATTTATTTTTATCACAGTCTGATCGTCGAGAGGCAAAAGTATTGTAATATTCACGTACTATTCTATCGTTTTTCATTACATTATCGCTAAATGGATTATTAAATCGCGACATGGTGAAGCTACACGATATAAGATGCATGAATACGATACAAAATTGTCCATGTAGTCGTGCGAGATGTTGCGCTATAACCGGTGGTAGCCCGTAGCTATCAAAGTACATTCATTTTCCATGATGGTTAACGTACATGGCGATCCAATGCTCTCTAGGTCCGTCGTGGTTATCCGTGTTAACTACGAGACCGGCCGATAACGACGATACACGAGGAATTCGGTCAGCTGGGTCGCCAACGGTTGAAAGTGGTAGATACTGCAGACTATCGTAGATTTGTCTAGTGTTCATGCTGAACACATAGTCAATGATTAAATGATGACCTATACGCTTCGAGATACGTATATATGTGCAAAATTTATTTCACAGCATCGTCGATCGTGTCACGACTACATGATGAAGATTTTTCTTCTTTCTTATTCTCTTCCTTTTCGTCTGCCGACCAAACATCCATGTATGATTCTCCTTTAAATGGGTTCTTGTGAAGCCAATTTTTTATTTGGAAAGCCTGGCGCATTGCAGAATGCGAAGACGCTGTATCGTTTATCATAGCGTGTCTGAAACATTTTCGCAAAGATTTCAGCATAAATGTGTACGATGGGGCGCCCTCATCATCCTCCAGGTTGGACATTTCACGACTCGTGATATCGCAAAGAAGTATAACCTTCTCGTGACCGCATACGTCTTGATTTTCGCGAAATTTCACGCAAGTTGGCATATGCTTGGTAACGGTATTTTTACGTTAACATTAAATTTTAGTCTTCTGAGGGGAAGAATTCGGGCTCGAACACTAAGATGATTAATTATAGACTTCTGTAGGAGGTATAAGTAGGATTTATTCAATAATTAATAGTGAATTTCGCGGTGTTCGGCTTTTTGGCGCCGTTAGCCGTACAACTTATTTGTGACGTATAATCGCTCTAAAGGTTCCGCGCTCTTCTTTATCCGTGATGATATTGGATTTTGACTCCTCTCGGCCTTCTTGATCTTTTTTCTCGCCTGGCTGATGATGCTACTGCTTGGCTGGGTGAGCGGTTGCTGGCGCGTCGGTCAGCTGATACAGACGCCGGGTCTGTGTCCGTGTCCGCGTTGTATTGTTAATTAATCAAAATAATTTGTTTTTCGTGCTGTTTTGCGTTCGGGCTCCTTGATTGTTATGGTCGTGCCGTTCACGTGAATTTCCAGCATGTTTTACAGTGGTGATGCTCTCGGTTCGCGAGTAATGTCCTTTATGAACCGAATGATGACAGTTTCAGCATCACTATCTTCCGGTGATTATTAGTTATTTATCATTTAGTTGACGGATTTCTCCAGAAATCTTTGGCGTTGGACCTGGACGTTCCAGTTATTCTTCGCTCTTGGTGAGTTGGCCTTCTAATTTATCTTTTTCTTATCCTTTATGTCTGTTGGGTGGTGTCGTCCTCAACCGACGCGCTTGACAATGCTGACAAAATTGTTTCTCTCCTAATTATTTTTCTAATTATCCTAAAATTCTAAATCAAGTTTCCCTGGGTCAGGTTTACTGGTGCCCTCCTAATTCTAGTTCTTTATTATTTTTCCTACCGTTTTTTCTATAATTCCACTTCAAGTGTCTCTTACTCTTCGATGCGGTGATTTATTACAAATCTTAAATATACTGTATCAAGTCTTTATGTTATAATTTTTCTAACTGTTGTTTGTTATTCTATTTTCTTTTTCAGTGTTGTTCCACTTTTTTCTTTCTCCAAGTTTTTAATTTGGAAACCTCGCGGTACCACAAGCGAGTCTTTCAAACGTGTCGACGCGCTGCGTTGACAATACTTCTTATAAACTATCCGGACTTATTGCTAACTATTCAACCTAAACTTTCTTATACTATATTCTTAACTCTCCTAAACTAAATCCTAATTCTTTATTTCAATGCCACCAACTTTCTCTTCTCAATTCAATGTTTTAGAATATTTTCTGTTTTTACACGGTTCACTGCTGTACGGTATCAATCTTTTTATTAGTTCCTCCACTGACTTTTCTGTATTCTTTTAATTATCATTCTTCCAATAAATTTGATGGGCTCACTCACACCCTTTTCTGTTAAAATTCATAGTTTTACTATGGAATTTCTTGATTTTGCAATATTTCTACTTCTGCGCACAAGAGAGTTCTGATTGGATCGACACTTTCAAAAGAATAAGAGAGTTTCTCTCTTTGAAGCTGCCTTATATATCCTCTATCAGCCTTCGCACTCTCTTATTTTTACTCTTCTCCTTATCACAGCTTATGTAATTTTGTCTGTTTCAGCTGCCCCGCCACCGGGCCCTACCATTCCCCTCACCGCTCGAGCGAGGTCAGCCGGTCGCTGACCTGCTGTTTTTCGGCAGTGAGGGAATATGCAGGATCCAGCCTGTTTTGCTGTGTCTCCTTACCGCTCTTGCTTCAGCAAATCTACAGTCTTTTATCCTATCTTCTGTCTGTACTTTCTTTATCTTTTTGGAAATAAATGATTTTTATATTCAAAACATATGATTCTTGTTTCTGTCTTTATGTATATTTTGTATATGATTTTATTTGTATTTATTTTTGTCTTATTTCTTTTATCCTTTACAGGTGGGGACTACGTCACAGCTTGCTTAGAGCTCACATCGACGTCGTACCATTCAAGAGCGTGAAAATATTTCGAGAGAAAATTATTTTGGCTTCTCGAATGCTGCGGTAATTCGGCAAAGTGACACGGTGGTGCGACGATCCAATGAACAGAGTACGGTCTATCCACTGCTACTACGACAATTTCTTTCGGAATAAATTCCGAGTCTTTACCACGCATTTACCGTGTATATACACGACGATATCTATTTTCACGTCTAATCTGTACAGATCCTCAAGTTACACTGATTAGTTACTCACAGAGATGCTTCTACGTCTCTTAACACGAAATAATTTTATTCCGACATCAGCACATTTTTCGCTTATCCGGTAAAATCCACCATTACCTGGCGAGGATCATCGATTTCAAGGACACTATCATATTCCGCGTTGTGTTAGGCTACACAATTTACCGTTGAAGCAAGCGCATCCTCAAATCGTACCTCTATTCTCACACTACCGTGCTTTATAAAGATCGGGTGTCAAATCAAAAGCAAACAGACAGTATCCATCGCGATAATTATCGCGATCGATCGAATTACCATCGTTTATAAATGTATTCCAGTTCCCGCAAACAACGTTTAAAAAGCATCCACATACAGATGATTTTTCGTGAAATCAGGTTGTAACGGTTTCGAAGGTATTTGAGCACCATCTACATACAACGAGAGATAATTTATCTTGTAATTTTGGAAAATGATTGGATTCATACTGAAGTCACCATTAAACGCTTTGTTATCGACAAAACCGATAATTCTACGCTTCGGCAATTGACCTAGCACGATATTATCGATAGTCTCTCCATGAACACCAGAGTGTATTGAAACGACTTTTACCTCGACTCTCGTAAGACGATATTTAGCCGTAGAATTTGCCAGAGTTCCAGCATGCGAGAGCAGCACACCAGGAACTATTTTTGTTCTACGAACGAGAAGCGATGGCTCGAGAATCTTTAAGCCATTCTTTGTATCGCCCACAAGACAAAATGAATCTCTAAACCGCACCAGCCGTAGTCGCATCTCGACACCGTTTAATAGGAACTGCCCCTGATTATATCGCAATGAAGATGGCCGAGCAAGTCTTCAGTTTTTCCGACATTTAAAAATTGTTTTCTCTTCACAAGACTCGTATTTCCCGATGTTATATCATCCATTTTTTTAGGGGTTTGATCGTACCAGAGAACGCTCGTGAGATGCGAATTTTTGGTAGCTGGAATAAAGCGTAGGCATTATTTGGAGGCGAAACTAGTTTTTGATTCAGGTATACATCCACGTGATTAAACATAGAATGCAAGAGATTGTTTAAAGGGCCGGTACTTACTTTCGGCGCTGTACCCGCGGCAATTTCCGTAGAACGAGATGTTATTTTTACTCTCAGGCTAAGCATAGTATGCGCGAGATCTAAATACTCATCACCCTGTCCTGGAATAACAAATTCAATGGGTGAATCATCTGTTAGCGGAGAAATTGGCTTATAATATACCCAAATTGAGCCTTTGATAGTAGTTTGCGTCGGTGGGAGTGAAAATAATTCAAGTTCCGATTTAAGACACTCGCACGAATGCGCATGTAGAAAAGCCATCTTGTTTCAGCTATCCAAAAATATCTGCAACCGTTCGTTGACGAGTCTTCTTCTTCTTATTGTTCTTATTATTATTCTTCTCCTTTATTACTTTTCTCTTCATTACACTTTTATTTTTACGGGAGATACGTCGTGATTTACGTTCGTTCGATGAATGAGGAGTTCGCGAAATTTTGCGCTTTTTATAGCCAGACCCCCGCATGAGAGTGTCAATTTTTTCAGAGGCTTTGAGTTTGAGATTGCTGCCTGATTCTCGCGCTTTCTCGCGAATAGCATCTTTCACAGCTATATTTCTATCGAGGATATCACCGGCTACGTTTACACCAGCTCGCAATGCCTCTTTTCCAACTGCTGTAGCGCCCATCTTTAAAAGTGCTAACACTCGACCAAACAGGCCCCTGAAAAAGCTCCCGAATGCGTGTCTTCGTTGATTAGGCGTTCGAATATAAACATGGCTAATATCGCCGTACGCCCGATGTCCCAATCTGTGCTGCACACTGTCAATATCATCCATAGCGGCGTAATCAATCTCGGGACATTTTTAACATAGTGTCACAGTCAACGTTCCCTGTTCGAATGGTATAGGATTTCCAAACTCGTCTCTTATATCGATCTCGATAGTGTGTGAACTGTTCCGCAAGAAAGATATATATCGTGACGTTGAAAACGATGAATTTTTATGGAATCATACTGACAGTCATCAGCATCAATGGGGACAACTCATAAGAGGGGTGTTTGTACATCGCCTGTAATATAGCTCTCGCAAATATTGGTGTACAGAAACATGCTGCCTGGTATAGCACCGGTGAGAGATGCAGGCCTCGATCCTGTGTATTCGCAATGCGATTACATATCATTACAGATCTACAGGCCTCTTTCGAGAATCCTAGTAGCCTTGCGATAGCGGGTGAAACGCGAAAGTATTGGTATCGTTGATGGGTGCATACGCTCGCCACTTCGACCGGCCCGCTCGGAAGCGATTAAAGCGCAGATGACCGGCCACGTAAGGTAACTTGATTATACTCTCCAAAAGAGAGTCTATAGAGAGATATACACCAGACGGAACTTGGTCTCTATCCACGCGTCTCCGTGTTAAAAGATTTAAACGTGATAAATCACAATCACCATCCTCAAAAGTTACGAGATTTCCTACAGCAGGAACATGTAAAAGAGTCATCGGATCAGCAATTTCCGCAAGAGAAACAGACCATTCTTCGTGCAAACGTATCTGACGCGGTAGTTTTGTGATACATTTCGTCGTCGTATAATCCGGAAAGAACTCCATACTACTGTTGCTCGGTAGTACGACAAAGAAAGAGCTATCCTTGGAGCTCATATTTATCAGAGACGGTGATTGCGAGCGTTCTGCCTCTTTGTCCTTTTCTTCTCTTTCGTCTTCTCAGGTGGCGGAGGCACTCGTACTCGCGATAATTCTGCCTCGTAGAAAATACCGTCGATAGTCTCGTTATTCAGATCGTGTAAACTATACACGAATGGTTCTCGATTCACTGATATTCGTTGAATCTTGAATAACTCGTTACTCCAACTACGCTCATATCCTTTCACGATCTGCTTTAGCTGTACTGATACGTACCAAGTCACCGACGCTGTATTTAGGCTTTTTAGTTGTTCTTGCGTTACGCTCGTAACGCCATGCTAAATTTTCGCGGGCTATAGAGGTATTCTCGAGTCACATCGCTCGGTGGAATACGCGTTTCGCTGTGTCCAGTGTGATTATAAGCATTTAAAAGATTTTGTAAAACATCAATGTAACGCTTATTTCGCGTGTGTGTAGAGTAACGCCACATTGGCTCTTTCATTGTGCGATTAAAGCGTTCGGCAATTGAGGCTTTTATATCGGGGTTACGAGTAGCGCGAAAATCGATATTATTTTTCTTGAGAATTTGCTGAAATAGAGTGCCGATAAATTCTTTGCCTTGATCAGTTTGCAATTGCTGCGGGCGACGATTGTTCCTGCGTGCGAGTATGCGAGTGAGACAGCGGGAAACGTTTGCGCTCGTTTTGTCAAACAAAGCCTCGATCCACGCGTATTTGCTCAACGCGTCGATAACAACAAGCAGATATGCGTACCCATCGTTGTACGTAGCTATCGAGCGACGATCAGCTGAATCAGCCTCCCATACATCGTCCATATTACTCACGTTGTACGTACGACGGGGAAATCGTCGTCGCACGAGACGATGCATGTTATTTTAATCCTGTTTCTCGAGCCATGGTAAAACATTTTTTCGCGCTACTCTGCGATACACCTGGGCCAAATTTGCTGCTCGAGAATAGGAGGCAGGATGAGAGGTGTCATAATAGATTTTTCGAAGAATTTTTATAATTTTAACGATGACCAGTTAAATGGATTCTTTTTCTTTTTCTTACCTAACTGTGTGGGAGATCGATATTCACTGGGGTGTCGTTGGCTCTCTACTTGTGCGATGTTTTGCAATTGTTTGTCATCTTCTTTCTCCCTCTCCTGCCCCTCGATGATGTCGTTGTCCGGCGCCAGCATTAAATCTCTGTTGAGTGTGCGGTCTCGGCCTCGTTGTTGCTACTGCTGCTGCTGCTGCTACTATCACTATCGCGTGGTAAAATGACACGCCGCTGCGATGTTGAGGATGTGTAGTAATTCGTGTAGTAACTCGGGATTGCCGATAAATTCGCGTGGCATCTGTATCGCTCGCAGGAGTTTGGCAAAGTGAGATCGACCGATGGGTTTCTCGCGTTTTCTAGCTCGCATAGCGTCGTTAACAAGGTCAACGATATTGGAATTTTTAATTCTTCTGCCGTCTACGGAAACAACACCGTTATGATCCCATGTCATTTTTTTAGCGACGACGCTGCGATGCAAATTGTGGAGCAACGATATTGCTTTTGATTAAACATTTTTTGGTACGCGATAGCGTACCAATCTCCACTCAATGACACACTTATTATCGATAGATAATAAGTTAGTATTATTATTATCGATAGATAATAAGTGTGTCACTTATTATCAATAGATAATAAGTTATTATTATTATTATCGATAGATAATAAGTGTGTCATTGAGTGGAGATTTAACTTTGTTTATTAAAACGTCGTCGATTTTATTCTCGTGGCTATCGAGTATTGCTATTTTTCGTTTTGACGAAATATTCCGTACTGTATTATCGTACTCGACCAAGTGAAGATAATACTGTAGAACCTGCTGGTACGCTATCCATTTCTCTCTCTCGGTCTTGTACGAGAGAGAGTTTAGAATTTCACTCAGCTCAGAGTGGAGGCGCGAAAATGGCGTACCGGTAGTCTGTACGGAGGGCGACGGGTCTGTAGTACAAGTAGTAGTAGTAGTAGCAGCAGTAGTGGCGAGACCCACGGGACGATGTATGTTATCATAAGGAATAAACACCATCTTTCTGGCAAATTCCATGGTTCGTGTAGACCAAGACAGGCATAAGAAGCAACTTAAGAAATCCAACACAGTGCTTGACGATGTCCTTCCTCTTACTACTCTAATTTCCCCTTCTGGCGACTAGTCGTCGAAGAATTGTCGCGTGCCGCCGAAGATGATTATTTTGCACGTTGTTCAGACTCACGTTTCCCTGTAAAACGTTTAAAGCACACTTGCATATACACCGTACGAGCGCTACATTTGCTTTGCGCAAAAGTGCACGTCATTGCGTTTGCTTCAAATAACATAGCGCTTGCAATATTATTATTTGCTTTTTATCGAGCGGTCCATGCAACGCCATTACAAGCGCATTACTGGTATATCGCGCGTCGCATCGCCAAACTTTATTGCTTTTTGAGGCACGTAGACGTAATGTTATTGGTCATCGGGAAACATACAGGCGCGAAATCGACAATTATCAGTCAATTGTATCAAGTCGAATAATAGATAGCCGTGCGGTGCAGCTGTTGCATCGAAATATACCTCCTGCAAAAATCTCGGATTCTCGGGACATACCTGACGAGCCAGGTGTCGAATTTGCGCACGATCTCGCGGATTTTTGAAGACAACGATATAATTAGCGTTTAAGGAGATATCGCGCTGCCTGTGACCCTGATGGAAGAGATTTTCCGTTATGAAGATGACACTAAGATTTTAATGATGACTACCCTTGGTGAAACGATCGACCCCGGAATTGTTCGATGCATCGCGCATTAGTTCGTCAATGACCACAAGTTTACGTACTCTGAATACCCGGACTGCCACTCTGAGTAATAAAAAAGTATACGCTCGAACGGGACATCCGTCATTTCGTGCATGTATTGTTGTGTCGCGGAATATTCCTCTAACGTATTCTCAGGTATATTCCTTAGCGGACACAGTTAGAGATGGAATTCTGAAAGATAGCTGTCATACAAGACGGGATGCGAAGTAGACGCCGACGCAGCATGAAGCGACTCGCGAGGCGATCTACGATAGGCTAAAGCTAAAGCTGCCAACTAAGGGATTTTAGAAAACGCAGTTGCTAACTGCTTGAGTAAAGACAGTATTAAATTAGATTGAAAAGAGAACGGTTGGTTCCTCGTTTAATACTCGAAACAACGCATTATTGTACTTCTTACTTTGATATATAAATAGGCAACGGAAAGTTACCGTTGCTTATAATAAATACTTCCTTTTATATAAATTCGCGTTTCCATCTTTTACTCGAGATCCATCTCCTTATCGGCAAACGATCTCAAAAAATAATAACTTTTAATATTATACCGACTACCGAATAATCCAATTACTCGGTACCGGCATAACATTTGGTGGCAGCGGTGGGATCTGCCGAAGTTAAGTGATTCGCGATTTATTAGGACAAAAGTGTTTTGGACAAAGTTGAGAATACTCTGAAGTGACGACTACGACGCGTGCAAGGACACCAGTGTAGTTCGTGAAAACCCGACTAATCTAACGCGAAGCGTGAAGCGAACGTCGGTGCGGGGTGACGTATCGGTCAACCGTTTAAAGTCCCGATTGACGGTGTCACGTCAAGTCGCGGAAAACCGCACAAAGTGTGCAACCGAGTACGCACAGCAGCTACTCGAAAAGAAGCCGTCGCGCAATCGTTGGCGACGCACCAAGGACGAACCCAGGAACCAACGGAGATACGGGTCAACGGTACCAGGGAGGACAACTGGACCAACCTTCGAGGAAAGCTAAGAGACAACGGGTCTACAGCACCGAAGGAACAGCACCCGAGGACATCGCAATGAAAAGGACCGTCTACCAGATCATCTTTCTGTAAGTGGCGGTTACTTTATACTCATACATAGCCAATAAACCGAAGCCAGTCAGGAAAAATATTTTGGAAAATTTGGAGAAAATATCTCTAGAAATTTTGTGGGCATATTTTAGAGTTTTGTTCGCCGCGAAATTAGCAACATGCCGATATTTAGGGGAGCGAAACCGAAACGTAGAGTCAATTCATTAGGAACTGCGACTCCCGGCGAAGGGGCAGACTCCACAGCTGGATTAGCTGCCGCCGTAGGGGAAATAGTATACGAAGCGCGCAGGGCGTTAACAGAGCTCTCGCCGTCGGGACGAATCCCCACCGATAGGCAAGAGGCCGTCACGGGCCGACTGGACGCCGAGTTCGGCGTAAACCCTCTCAGGGGCACGGCATTTCGCGATAACAGTAGTATAGGTAGCGACGACGTGTTCAATATAGCTACTGGCGAACGAACGCCTGAACACCTTGATGAGGACATGGATGATCGGGAACTCGGAAGCTTGCAAACGATAGATCGCGTAGGTTTCCCGTCAGCTACCGGTACGACGGCACGATCGGTGACTTCGAGAGTACAAGATCGGTTAGAGGCGATCGACCGGAGCCACCGTGATTTGGTAAGAGCTCGACGGCAGTGCGAAAGGCTGCAGCGCGAGCACGAGCAAAGTCAACGCGAACTCGATCGCGAACTTCAGGGGGTTGAAACACCGTCAGCAAGACGAAACTTGGCGGGCACGCTCAACGAGGTAGGTGCGGACGAGTTCGAACTCATCCGGTCCCTACGAGAGCAAAACGCCGAACTATTGCGGAGGCTGGAAAATACGGGGTTGGAAGAACCTCCGACACCACGTCCGCGATCGAGGCAAACCCGATTTGAGGAATCGAGTAATCCCCCTGCTGATCCCGTGTTTCAAAGGGAACAACAGAGGGGGTCGGCAACACCGAGTAGGACGCTCGATCTTGGACTTGCGCTAAAGAACATCAAGCGTTTCGACGGAAGCAACGCCGACGAACTCGACGCCTTCTTACGATCCTGCGAGACTGTTTTCAAGTGAGTAGCGCCCCAGGACCAAGACATCCCGTTAGAGCTAGTGCTCAGCAGCAAGCTCGAGGGTAGAGCGTTCAGAGAAATGAAGCACAAACTAATCCACTCGGTAGCACAGCTTAAAACCGAGCTGGAGGCCCTGTACGGGAAGCGGAAGTCGTTGCCTGCGTTACAAGTAGATTTCAACTCCCTCCGACAGGGCCAGGGAGAGGACATCGCGGTATACGCCGCCAGGACCGAGCGTATCACCGTCGATATAATAGAAAAGCTTTGCGAGGAAGCCACCACGATAACGGAAATGCGCATCATCGAGAAAATAACCCGGAAGAGCGCCCAAGCCAACTTTGAAAATGGACTGCATGGGCAGGTCCAAATTCTGGTGAGATCTCGTAACTACGCCACTCTCCACGAGTCGGTGACGGGAGCCATCGAGATCACCAACATGGTGCAGCCAAAGGGAGGGGCAGGTGGAGCGTCAAGCCACCCCAGAAGGTCCCAAGGCGCATCACCCCGGCAGGGAGAAAATTGTTTCACCTGCGGAAAACCTGGACA
Organism: Cylloceria caligata; assembly: GCA_963942595.1. NCBI lineage: Eukaryota > Metazoa > Arthropoda > Insecta > Hymenoptera > Ichneumonidae > Cylloceria > Cylloceria caligata. Next base: position 24,988,371 of record OZ012709.1, on the reverse strand, counting down.
CATGGCTCGAGACTGCACCCAGAATACGGGACGAGTAAGCCTACCAGTACCCAGCGAAAACAAGTCAATCCACAATGTGGAAATAACCTGCAATTACTGCCAGAAGAAAGGCCACATGTGGAAGGACTGCCGGAAGAGACTATCGCAGAATAAAAGCGAGCCAACGCAGCCGCCCCGACAGCCAAGAAACGCAGGCTACAAAGATGCAAAAAGGACGGTAACTGCGGGGCCAGATCCAGCCACTGCAGGTGTGAACACGCTGGGCGCACTGAGACTGAATACGCTAACTGTCCAGCAGAGACCTGCGTGCAAGCAGAAGAAAACAACGCTGCAGCTTCTACAAGTAACGCTGCCGGCGTCGAGTGCCACCGCCAGCGACTTCGATATCGATGCACCGTTGGCCACGACCGGGGTACTCACCCTCAAAGCGGACACCGGAGCGCAGTGCAGCATAATCAAGGAAGGCTGTCTCAAACCAAAGACCACGGTGAGCGACTGCACTGTAGAACTGCAGGGGGTAGCGGGCGAAAAATTCACCCCCCTCGGGATAGCTAAAATTGTACTCGAGACACCGGCTCTAAATGTAGAGCATTGGTTCTACATCGTTCCGAACAATGTGCCGTTGAAGGTCAACGGATTACTTGGCATGGACTTTATCAAGCAGCATAAAGCGGACATCCTGCATGGCAAGATGCTCAAGTTGTATGGGCACTGCATGCCGCTACGGGACAGCGCGACGAGGATATATTCGTCACCACGGAGTAGAACTGCCGCCACGTGCAAATACATAGGCCTGCTTACAAAGATAAATCTTCCTTCCGGAAACGGGTCTAACATGGATGCCGCCAAGGAAAATACACTTGTCAGACTACCTACAAGGAGCGGGATCGGCCGAGGCATCATAGAGAGACCCCGTGTCACACCGTCAAGAATCAAAAGAGTGAGTTTAGAAGTTTCTAAATGCGACGGGGAAGTGCAACAGCCGACGGTGACATGCGAGCCGTCGGAGATAGCGAAGACCGTACGTAGCCGCCAGGTCAAGGCACTGCGCGTTAGCTCAGAGAGCACGGGGAAGAAGGCCAAACGGTTTGCGCAGCGCCAACGGAAGCCCGACTTGGTGCCCCCCAGCAGTGAAAAGCAAGCAGCTCGCGCAGGAATAGTGTGCGAATACAACGGTGTATTCCAACTACGAGGGAACAAGCGACAGCGCACGCACGAGGTGCAATATCGCGCACCCTTTAAGGTCGGATCGAAGGACCTAGGATCGCAACCCTTGCCTGGGAAGACCGTAAAATCGGGGCATGGGTCCGATAAAATGCATAAAGCCGGAAAAAGAAATACTGATGCAGATGCTCTTAGTCGCATATATGCGACCACACGAGCCCAAGTGGGACAGGACAGAAAGTCCCACAAAAAAGAGAATGATAGCGCAATCGGGTATACGAACAGCCGCACAAAGCGGAGAGTCGAGGATACCCAAGGCAACCACTATAACTCGTCGGAGCGAGAGGCTAAACTCGCCCACGAGAAAGAAAAGTGGAGATGCCGACAGACAAAATGCTAGCGGACTACAGGGCGTCAAATGCTATGTGTACCTCGACGACATAGTACGACTACGGAAAAGGAACTACTTGCGATAGTATGGGCCCTAGCTCAATTCCGGCCATATATTTACGGTACCCGTTTCACAGTAGTTACGGACCACCAACCGCTCACCTGGCTGTTCGGAGTAAAGAGCCCAGGTTCGAGATTGATGCGTTGGAAAATTAAATTGGCGGAACATGAGTTCAACGTAGAGTACAAGGCTGGAAAGCGCAATACGAATGCAGATGCGCTAAGTAGAATATACTTACTACGAGGGCCCAAGCAAGAGCGAGGAGCGAAGTCCGTATGTCGAAAGAGGACAGCTCGACGGGGCAAGGAGGCACAACGAATGACTGCACAAAGCGGACGGCCGAAGATACCCCGTATAGCCATAGTAGCTCGCTGGAGCGAGAGGTCGAGCTCGCCCGCGAGAGAGACGAGGACAGCAAGCGCCCGGGTACGGACAGCCGCACAAAGCGGAGAGCCGAGAATACCCCGGGCCAGCCTAGCAACGCGGCAAAGAGAGAGGCCGCGCTGGCCAATGCGTCAGAAAAGGATAGAGAGATTCGCAGCGTGCATGCAGATCGCTCTACTGAACGTCACAGCCCCGCCGAAAAGCCGTGCGGTCGGGGAAGGGGCAGACCACGCAAGCTACATACGCAAGCCACTGGTAAGACTGCGAGCACCGCTGACAAGGACGGAGCGGGCCCAGCACAGCATGGCGGACCCGCGAAGCGCGGAAGGCCGCGAAGGCAAACGTTGCAAGGCCGCTCGAGACAGAGAGCGACCCAACGGCGGAGCTTACGGTAGGCACGCCGAGCGAAAAAATTGCGGACAGAACACCGCAAAGGCCTGCTGAGGAAGCGAGACACGGCGGGGCCCGTAGCCCACGAACTTCCAGCAGCGCGGACGGAGACAGCGTTATAAAAGAGTATAGCGACTGCCGCAGTGGCGTAGCCACTCCTTCTGCCGATGACCGCCAGAAAATAATTAGAGAATACCACAACACCCCCATAGGAGGACATCAGGGTATCAGGCGTACGCTGCATCGGATCCGGACCAAGTACGACTGGCCCGGCATAAGAAGGGACTTAGAAAACTACATAACATCCTGCAAATCCTGCCAGAAAAATAAAATCGGGAAAAGGGGACGAGTACCAATGGTGGTAACTGACACCCCATCGAGGTCGTTCGAAAAAGTTGCGGTCGACATCGTAGGACCGTTACCGGAAAGCGCTTCCGGGAAAAAATATATACTCACGTTCCAGGACTCGCTTACAAAATACAGCGCAGCGATTCCACTGCCGAACCAAGAGGTTTCGACAGTAGCAAAGGCGCTCGTAGAAGAATTGATTTGCCGACACGGAACTCCGGAAATAATATTACCAGATCAGGGTACGAACTTCCTCAGCTCGACCTCCAAAGGAATGTGTCGACTGCTGCGAATCAAGAAGATACAAACGACGGCCAACCATCCGGAATCAAACGGCGCGTTAGAAAGATCGCATCGCACCTTCGCTGAGTACCTAAAAAATTTCATAGATGAGGATCAAGGTAATTGGGACGAGTGGCTGCCGTACGCGATGTTCACGTACAACACCACTCCACATACGGGGACCGGATTGTCATCCCATGTATTGGTATACGGACGCGAAGCGGAGTTACCGACTGCCGTGAAGCAGGAGCCCCGCCGCACCTATGCGTACGACGACTACGTCCAAGAGTTACGCGAACGACTACGCGCCGCATGGACTGTAGCACGAGACAACCTGGAAGGCGCGAAAAGACGGTCGAAGACTACATACGACCATGGCGTAAAGGTGCAGGAGTACCGCGCCGGCGAACGCGTACTCCTCCATGACGGGACGGTGCGAAGGGGGCGGTCAGCCAACCTGACTCCGAAGTGGACGGGTCCTCACTAAATAGTAGAGAAGAGGCCCCCCGTCAACTACGTGGTCCGGAAGGGACGTAAAATCCAGGCGGTGCACGCAAACCGCCTGAAGCTCTTTATCGAGCACTAATAGCTCAGGAATCAAGGAATTCGAATACTTATAGCTAGTTAAAACTAAATATTAGCTAGAACATAAATGTGGGAAGGAGCCCCTCAGGACGCAGGGTAGGGAGCTCCAATAAAGTAGAAGAGGTCTTAGGAGACCTAATTTTATCAACAGGAAAAAGAGCGTATACATATCGGAAAAATATATTGAACGAAACAATTGAAAAGAAATTGCAATTTCATTACGCAATCCGGAGGGGACGGAATACTGTGACCGTGCCAGAAAAGCATCACGAAAAATGTATAGCGTATTAATGCTGACACAGGATAGTGTTCGGCGTAGAGTGTAAAAAGAATACCGCGCACACTCTATTCGGTTGATATACACATGTTAATGAGCCTCAGAGTGAGGAAGAAGGCACGCGTAGACAATCTAGTCCCAACGCTGAATAGAGCACAGAAAGGCCTACAGCAAAAATGGACACAGATAACGGCGAGAAATGCGCGAAAAGGGTTATCTAACTAACCCATCCCCTCATCGTCCTAATGCAAGAAATTGTGGGAAAAATCCCACTCGGCTTAAAATGTTAAATAATAAGGGAATACTGGCTTCGGTAGGCGTATGTATAGTAACCGCCCGAGATTTCAGCATCAAAACCATCGGGCGAACATCGCAGATCATCCGAAAAAACTACCTCCCGTCGTTCAATTTAAAATTAACGGAAATTGAAGTTCAGGCACCCCCTACGCAGACCGAGAGGACAATTCCATTACAGAGCGTGCTGCGAGACCCGGAAGAGCTTCAAAAGCTCGGAGCTCGAGCCGACCAAATCATGGACAACCTCAATACTGCCGGAGACGGGATGCAACACATCCACAATCTGAGTTTTTACTCACTGGGTGCAGTAGCGCCAATAGCCTTGGTTGGCTATGTTCTGTTTAAATGTTATAGGCATCAACGAAACCGAACGCCAACAAGGACAAGCGAGGCAACGACCCCGGCAACAGCCGAGGTAAACATCAACCTCGAGCCGATCGGACGACATCAGCCAGAAGAGCAACCGCGATCCGAGCTGGCCAGGTTATGCACCCGTCCCCCCAACCGAGAACGACTCGCTCGGCACGAAAAACGATAAGAAGCAAAAGGAAAAACTTCATCGTTACAAATGAAAAAATGAAAAATTTTATTGTATTGTTATATAACTTCAAACGAGAAACCAATCGAAGAAAAAATTTTTTAAAGAAAAAATTTTTCCTTTTAAGGGGGGAGGGATGTTGTGTCGCGGAATATTCCTCTAACGTATTCTCAGGTATATTCCTTAGCGGACACAGTTAGAGATGGAATTCTGAAAGATAGCTGTCATACAAGACGGGATGCGAAGTAGACGCCGACGCAGCATGAAGCGACTCGCGAGGCGATCTACGATAGGCTAAAGCTAAAGCTGCCAACTAAGGGATTTTAGAAAACGCAGTTGCTAACTGCTTGAGTAAAGACAGTATTAAATTAGATTGAAAAGAGAACGGTTGGTTCCTCGTTTAATACTCGAAACAACGCATTATTGTACTTCTTACTTTGATATATAAATAGGCAACGGAAAGTTACCGTTGCTTATAATAAATACTTCCTTTTATATAAATTCGCGTTTCCATCTTTTACTCGAGATCCATCTCCTTATCGGCAAACGATCCCAAAAAATAATAACTTTTAATATTATACCGACTACCGAATAATCCAATTACTCGGTACCGGCATAACAGTATTTAAAGAATTTTTTGACAAAATATGTTTTACCACAGCCCGTTGGACCTCTGTTCATGGCTGTCCATGGATGTTTCGAACGTGTGTCCATATCGATGAGTGTTTATCGAAATCAATCAGCTGACTCTTAAATAAGCTTATACCACGGCATCAGCTATTTTCGCGGCCTTGACGAGCTGATAAGGAGCGGCGCGCCTGTACAGGCTGGTGAGGCACGTGCCCACGGTATAAGTTGATGTTTACACCGTATGAAAATTAAATAACGATTGTTTTTAATTTCTCACAAATACAGCAATATTTTTATTTCACTACGCATACAGTTCTATGTGCAAATTTTATGAATCATGTAATTCTAAACAGCGATATTATATCCACGGGGGGATAAGACAAAAAAGACGAAACTAACGGAGACACTCTATAAAAAAGACGAGACAAAAGGAATCAACGATGAGAAAGTCAGAATAAAAGGGAACGGTAAAGAGATAGCAGATACTGCTACGAATAGCAACACAAAAAGAACGAGCAGACAACGGTTTTGTACATAATATCAGGAGTACAAATTGAAAATGCGGGATTTTTTTCTATTTTTGAACGTTTATTCTGAAAAAATGGTAACAAATGAATTATTCAAAGTATTGTCCATCGCTAGCCACAACTTTTTCCCATCTTTCTGGCAATTTACGGATACCGTCGCGAAAAAATTCGGCCGGCTTGGCTGCTATCCAGTCATCGACCCATTTTTGGGCTTCTTCGTAAGAATGGAAGCGCTGGTCAGCTAGGCCATGTGTCATCGATCGGAAAAGGTGGTAATCGGAAGGAGCAATATCTGGGCTATACGGCGGGTGGGGTAAGACTTCCCATTTCAGCGTTTGTAGGTATGTTTTGACCGGCGCTGCAACATGTGGCCGAGCGTTGTCATGTTGCAAAATTACTTTGTCGTGTCTTTGCTCGTATTGTGGCCGTTTTTCTTTGAGTGCGCGGCTCAAACGCATCAATTGAGTTCGGTATAGTGCTCCTGTGATGGTTTCGTTCGATTTCAATAGCTCATAATACACCACACCCAGCTGGTCCCACCAAATACAGAGCATGAGCTTGGCGCCGTGAATATTTGGTTTGGCCGTCGATGATGATGCATGGCCGGGGTAACCATATGATTTTTTGCGCTTCGGGTTATCGTAATGGATCCACTTTTCATCACCAGTGACAATGCGATGCAAAAAACCCTTCCGTTTTTGCCGTTCGAGCAGCAGTTCGCATGCAAAAAAACGGCGCTCGACGTCTCTCGGCTTCAGCTCATACGGCACCCAATGTCCTTGCTTTTGGATCATTCCGAGGGCTTTTATACGATGGGAAATGGCTTGTTGTGTCACTCCCAATGAATCTGCGAGCTCTTGTTGAGTTTGACACGAGTCTTCATTGAGTATTGCCTCCAATTCAGCATTCTCAAACTTTTTCACTTGGCCCGGCCGCTCTTTGTCCTCAACGTCAAAATCACCACTTCTAAACCGCACAAACCATCTCTCGCACGTTGAAACCGATGGAACATGACTCGGATAAGCCTCGGAGACCAATCGATGTGCTTCAGCAGCACTTTTCTTCAAATTAAAGAAGTAAATTAAAACTTCCCGCAAATGCTGTTTTGTTGGCACGAAACTCGACATATTGAGAGCTCAAAAAAACTATGAATTTGACACTGCGACAAATTGACACATACTGAAAATTAAAGCTATAAGACGTAGCTTTGACATGAACATAGTCACAGTACTGCCTGATGCGTATAGCGTTAGTAACGCCATCTGTTATCAAACCCGCATTTTCAATTTGTACCCCTGATAAATAATTTTTTTTTTAACGTATTGTACACAGTAAATACGATACATGAAATTAATCAAAAAGATTATTTTTAAATACCGCGAATTCACCCATAAAACTATATACTAATCAGCGTATTTCATAATAGCCATACGGTACAGTAGAGTACTTACCCTCCCGCTTTCGCTTCCTGTTAACAGGTTCGTATGATTTCGTTTCTTTACACGTTACTATCTGATGAAATTACGTACGTCGAAATTTTAAATAATAGGTACGCTCTTAGCTCCTGTCAAGAAGGATCGCAATGCGTCATAATTTACGTGACGGCTATTCGCAAAGTTTAGCATGATAAGCTTAGCTTTAGATTTTTCAACAATCGGACCGTCGGGTTTACGAACAAGGTATGCGTAAAATTTTGGTCCACCCGAAACGAACTCACTTATATAACTACCTAGCCCGTATTCGCTTAATTCATCCGTGAGATCCCCCAGAAATTGACCGAATGGCGGCTCATGCTCGTTGCTACCGGGGCGACTTATGCAAGTACGGGAGTCCGTATCGCAGTACATTATTCGCCGCCTGAGCCCCTCAAGATAACTGTATAGTTTTAGGCGAGCCTGTGTCGTCGTGTATGCTACAATCACGGCGTTTGATGTCGGGGATAGTTGGATACCATCGCGGTGGCTTACATAGTTCATATACATGATTTTGTGATTAACCGGTAGCATTTCCGTCACCAAAATCTCCGGACTCGTTAGTAAATTCATTGGCTCCGAGCTCGTGAAAACGATAACGGTTTTCGTGAGGTTCTTGCGTTGACCAAACTTTCCCCAGAATGAATTCAGCATCAATTTTGCGAGCGAACGTAAACCCGGATTTGACTGCAAAGCACTTCACTCAAGATATACACCCTCAGACTCCTCGCATAACGCTATGAAACGCTCTATTGCTTTCTCGTCATCGTTTCACTCTACTGGCGGTTCACTTGCCTCCTGTTTTATTTTTAGGAATGTATCGATGTACTCGGCAAAATGACCGCCTCGTCGCGTTGTCGAGTCATTCTGCGTAACAACGTATTGCCAAATTTCATCGATACGCGTCACTTTATATCCAAGCGACACCACTTTTCTTAGCTCGTCCACGAACCATGTGCCGTCAGACGCTCGCTCAGTCAGTGTCATCGTGTGAGCAGCCCGCGGACGTGTCCATGTCTGTACAGCACGTTCTACACAGGGGGAACAGTAGTTTCCCATACATGTGAATAGGCAGTACTGGCATATACAAATCACGTGGTGCTACCACGATGCACTTCGCAAGACCCTCGACGACACTTAGTGTGACGTAGTCACCATCCTAAAAGGATAAAAGAAAAACCGAATAAAATCGGAATAAAATGAAACACAAAATACAAATAAACAAAATCATTTATTGAGAATACCTGAAAAGGAGAAAAGGAAACAAAATAAAATAAATAAAAAAAACACAAATTAATACAAAAATAATCGTTTATTCATACAAGAACCAGAAATTTCAGAAGAAATGATAATAGTCTCAGCAGAATCCAGTACACCGCGAAACAGGATGAAGCCTGTCACATTCCTTTGCTACCGAAAAATAGCGGGTCAGCGACCGGCTGGCCTCGCTCGGGCAGTAAGGGGATGTAGGGGCAGGATGGCGGGGCTCGCTGAAACAAAAGAAATTACGTGAGACAATAGGAAAGAAGAGTAAAAATGAGAGAGTGGGAAAGGATGGCAAAAGTATAAAAGGCAGCTTCAAACAGAGAAGCTCTCTCTTATCAGTTCAAACCACCAACCAAGCCAGAACTCGCTTGTACACCGATATCAAAGTTTTTTTTTATAAATCCAAAAGATTCCTACTAAATTTGAGAAGTTAACAGACAGGGTTGTGAGTCAGTCGACGAATTTATTAAGAACATTAATAAATAGAAAAGCACAACACAAGTGAGTGATAAGAATCATCTAAAGATTAAGAGCGGACAGTATCGGACCGGTTGAATAAAACAAGAGATATCCTAAACAACCAAATTAAGAAGAGGAAATTGGTGGCATTAAAATAAATAATTAAGGTTTATTGTAGGAGAATTAAGAAAATAGGCTAAGACGGTTTGGGTAGAATAATTAGAAGTAAGTACAGATAGTTATAAGAAGAATTGTTAACGCAGCGTATCGATACATTTGAAAGATTTGATTGTGGCACTTAGAGGTCTCCAAATCAGAAACTTTGAAAAAGTAGAAAGTAGAATAATACAGAAAAAGAAATCAAGAATGACAAACAATTATTAGCGAAATTGCAACATAGAAGCAGGATCCAGTAGATGGAAAATTTGGAAAGCAATCACCACATTAAGAAGCGAGAGTGCTTTCGAGTCAAAATTTGAAAGAAAGCTAGGAAAATTAATTAATGAATAGCATTAGGAGGGCATTAATAAGGCCGACCCATAGGAACTTAATTTAGAATTTTAGGACAATTAGAAAAACAATTAGGAGTGAAACAATTTCAAGAGTTCTGTAAAGCGCGTCGCATGAAAACGACACTACCCAACAGACATAAAAGAGAAGAGAAAGATGAATTAAAAGATCAACTCACCATGAGCGAAGAATAATTGGGACGTCCGGATCCAGCACCGAAGATTTCTGGAAGAATCCGTCGACTCTAGGATAAAGGATTAATAATCCTCAGGAATAGTGATACTGCAACTGTCATTATTCAACACAAGAGAGAAATCACTCGCGAACCAAGAGCACGATTACTTAAGAAAGACACGTCCGAAACACACGGGAGCGGCACAGATATCACCACCAAAGAGACCGAGCACGGAGCAACACCAAAAACAAAGTTTTTTGATTATTAAATAAAACGACGCGTACGCGGACACAGACCCGGCGTCCATACCGGCTGACCGACGCGCCAGCAACAACGACGCAAGCCCAGCAGACAGCACGTCAGCAGCCAGGCGGGAAAAAGATCAAGACGGCTAAGCTCGATACCGCCTAGTTGAGATATCCACCGCTCAGCGCAGAAGTCGAGAATCTGATAACCTGGCGGGTAAAGAAGAGCGTGGAACCATCAAAGCAATTAAACACCACTGATAAATTGTAAGGTTAAAGGCGCCAAAAAGCCTCACAACACAAAATTCTATGCAACTTATTGAATAAATCTTACTTATACCTCCTATAGAAGTCTAAAATTAATTATCGTCGTGTTCGAGCCCGAATTCTTCCCCTCAGAAGAATAAAATTTAATGATAACGTAAAAATACCGTTACATTAGATCGTTTTCAAGTCCTACGAGTTCTCGACATTCGTCACCTACGTACAATTTCGGATGTCCAACGGGATATTTTCCATTCTTGCACACCCATGGATACAGCGAGCACACATCCACATAGCGTATCTGCTCCCTACTCGCAACATTGTGCAACTTACAACATTTTCGGTTCGACCGCCGAAGAATGCATCGCGTGGTTCGAGAGGCGCCTGCTTGACCATGGCGTGGTTCTTAACGTATAACGACATTTCGTCGTTATTCTCGAGCAATCTGTCAAGATAGTATTACCATATTTCGGTTAGAGTGAACCCTTTCGATCTCATTCGCCCGGAAATTAAAACGGCACGCTCGTAGTGCTCATCCATTGTATCGCCGAATTTCGTTCAAGCGTCTTTATTTACGCGATAACATCGCGGACATCCATGCCAAAAGCAGCAGTGAAATTGAAAAATGTGATGGACCCCTGCCTCCACATAGTATTCGTCGACCGCCGGTAGGCCGGTCGGAGAACGGTACTCTCTCGTGCGTCCAGCATGAGCGATTATGCAGTGGCGCATACGCTTGAGCCATACGACCATATGACGGGCCTTGCGCGACAGCTTATCGCCCCAGCGGTACCCCCTGGTGGTAACACCGCAAAATGATCGTTCTGTGGAAAATTCTTTCGAAATACCCTCATTCATGCTGATGCTATCGTACATGCTTCTGTAATGGGGCACACGCTTCGGCAACGTGTAAGTAACTCTCAAAAAGCTAGACACGCTCGTCTCAAAACCGTAATGTCTATACGACAATATTGCACGGATTCCGTCGCAAAATTCAATTTATAATCGACGCGACTCGATCCTTCCTCATACCCTTTTAAAAATCGCTCACGATCCGCTGAAAACATGGTATCGGGTGAGTAAAAATGCAGAGCAGGCAGAGGAACTGTGTAATTTCGATATTCCGGTGTGTCGAATAAATGCGGAAATGTATTTTTTGCCACATAAACCGGGAAACTGAAGGCCTTAGGTAAATCGCTAAGAACCATAGGTAAATAGTTTAGACTATCGAGAAAAACGACATCGCCAATCTTCATGGAGACAATCTTCGTACCATTCATAATCAGACAAGGCAGCTATGTTTTTTGCACTTCGATTAAATACCGTACAATAAACTGCGCGTCGAAACCTCTTGCAATATGAGTAATACATATGGTCTTTTAAAATGCTTGCGATAATGCCAATTTCACGAGTTCCCCAACAGGATCATCGATAAACACGAATTCGAGTTTACCACAGTCAGGACAATCGGTCTCTATATCTGTGATATCCAGACATGCCATATATACGCATTGTGTAACACATAAATTCGGCTCGTGAATTCGTGTCGATTTATCATCGTTCGCTATTGTTCGTGTTGCTGCGTCTCAAGATCATAAAACAAAAATCTTGTGGAAGGCTTGTCTTTTTTCTTCCCTTTTCGCGTCTCTGGTTTCTTAAGAGGTGCTATAAAACACGCGTGCGTAGTCGGTCGAGTTGGCCTACATGTAATACAAAACGATATACCGCATACATGCATATTTTTATCTGTGGTTTTACTCATACGCCAGCAGCCTCTACAGATTTTCAATGCTTCACAGACGCTGTACTGTCCATATTCACGAGATGTAATGCCCACAGAGCCCTCACCCTCGGGATAAGCGAGGCAAAAAGCACCAAAGAACGAACGATTACAGTCTGAGCAATACTCAAGCTCAAACAAGAGAGTCAATCAATAAATAGTCGGCCTTGCGCCATTTGTTGGTCGAGGAATTAAATTAATAGCGACGTTTATTAGTGGTGCCATTCTTCACATGACTGTTGTCAAAGTTTCAGCTCGCTGCGATGTTTAGTTTGCGTTTGACAACCATCGAAAGACAAACAAGTTTTGCGTCTTTACAAAAATGGAAAAAATTGAGTATCGTGCAGAGATTCGATTTTTGTTTTTGATAAAGAAAACAAACAATGAAATCAAAGCGGAGCTAGACGAAGTTTATATGGACCTTGCACCTTCGTTACCAACCATTAAATATTGGACAGCTGAATTTAAACGCGGTCGTACGAGCATTGTTGACGATGAACGTCCAGGTCGTCCAAATGAGGTCGTCATACCAGAAACAATTGAAAAAGTCCACGATATGGTGTTAAATGATCGGAGACTGAAAGTGCGTGAGATTGCTGAGGCCACAGGCATATCATATGGCTCAGTGATTTCAATCCTGAGTGATCAGTTGGGTATGAAAAAGTTATCCGCAAGATGGGTGCCGCGTTTGCTCACTGTCGACCATAAAAGAGAACGTGTAGGTGATTCTAAGACGTGTTTGGCGATCTATAAGCGTGATCCTGTTGAGTTTTTGCGTCGTTACGTAACCGTAGACGAAACATGGATCCATCACTATACACCAGAGACAAAGGAACAATCGAAACAATGGACTTCACCGACCGAACGTGCTCCGAAGAAGGCGAAGACGGTGCCATCGGCCAGTAAGGTCATGGCCACAGTTTTTTGGGATGCACGCGGCATAATCTACATCGCTTACCTTCCGCTGAAAAAAAACGATTAATGGCGAATACTATGCAGTCGTATTGACCCGATTCAACGACGAATTGAAGAAAAAACGTCCACATTTGGCGAGGAAAAAAATGCTCTTCCATCAAGACAATGCACGCGTTCACACGTGCCCAGTTGCCATGGCCAAAATTCATGAATTTAAATACGAATTGCTTTCGCATCCACCGTATTCTCCAGATTTGGCCCCCTCCGACTACTTTCTGTTTCCAAACCTGAAAAAATGGCTTGGCGGAAAGAGATTTGGTTCCAGAGATGACCTCATCGCCGAAACAGAGACCTATTTTGAGGACCTTCCGAAATAGTATTATTCGGAGGGCATCAAAAAATTGGAAAATCGTTGCAATAAGTGTATCGAGCTAAAAGGAGATTATGTTGAGAAATAAAAAGATTTTTGTCCAAAAAAACGCGATTTTCTTCACCAAGCCGACTATTTATTGATCGAACCTCGTACCGTTACAATAAGTGGATTTATATCAAGCACATTGATAGCTACAGCGATGTTCGAGTACTCGATTATATTGGGTCTGAGAAAAAGTTCGTGGCGTTTTTTTTTGTAAAATTCAACTAGTTTTCTTATAGTGTGAAAATGAATTTATTTAAACCAAATATGCTCCATTATTATCAACAATGTTTCGCCATTTTTCGGGTAGAGCCATGATGCCATCGGTGAAGAACTTCTGCGGTTTCTGGTTGAAAAACTGAATCAAGTGGTTTCCACAGGCTTTTTTGAAAGCAGCTTAATTCCATTGAGAGTTCTGTGGATGCATCAAAACTTCCCAACCAAGCTCGCGCAATTATTGACGGGTCATCAAAGAAGTGTTCGGTCGGGCGTTGTAATGATGGAAGACAACACCATTCCTATTAATCAATTCAGGCCGTTTTCTTTCAATTGCTTGGCGCAATCTCTCTAGTTGTCCACAGTAGAGTTGAGAATCAATCGTCTGACCAACTGGAAGTAGCTCATGGTGGACGATTCCCTTCCAGCCCCACCACACCCACAGTATCACCTTTTTCGCCGTCAATCCTGGCTTCGCGAACGCTTGTGACGGCTCACCATCCCTTGTCCACGATCTTTAACGCTTCCGATTGTCGTAGGTGATCCATTTCTCATCACCGGTTATGACACGTTTCAGAAATGGATCGATTTCATTGCGTTTCAGCAGCGCATCGCAGATGTTAATTCGGTCTATCATGTTTTTCGCGCTCAACTCATGAGGAACCCATACATCGAGCTTCTTTTTGTAGCCAGCTTTGTGTAAATGGTTCAAAACAGTTTTGTAGTCAATGCGTAGTTCCATACCAATATCGACACTGCTGATATACTTTGAAACGTTTCGCGATTTCGGTACACTATTCAGCTTTTGCTGTTACGCGCGTCTTCTCCAGAGGCGGCGTGAAATCGCGTAGTTTTTAATTTTGTTTCGAACGTTGTCGTTCGAGATCGTATGGAAGAGGGAGCTTGCTCGAAACCAGTTCGTGCTCTGGGCTGGATGGAGTGAGAAGTGTCTGTGTTTTTATGGATTTATAATCAATCTATTCGGTTGTAGTTTTTATTGTTGTTGTTTGTGGGACCTGAGTTTAGGTTTTTGTCGTATCGCATTTGTCCGTGTAAGACATGCGGTTTTGTTACCCTCTCATCATTGGTACTTTGACTGGTTGGGTAATTCTTTCTTTTCTTTATGGTGCTGAAGGCACGGAATCGTTTGATGAATCTCTGATTGATTGTTAGTTCAGACAAGGTAGAAAGGATGTTCGTGGTATGATCTCGTTGTTTGTACGATCTTCACGTTCGCTTACAGAGTTTTTCCTAAAATCTACGCATGCGGAATTGCTTCCGGTGTGTCTGGGCTTTTGACTCGATAATTCGTAAAATAATGAGATATCACTTTATGGAGCTTAACACTCAATTTATCCGTAACTTGGTTGTCGCGTTTGCTAGAGCGCGCTCTCCTTAATTCTACGCAAATGGAATAATTTCCAGTCTCAATTCGGGTTTTGATCCTACAATTCGTAAAGTGATTAGATATCACTTGTACGGAGCTTAACACTCACTTTATCTGTTTAAGGGTTGTGGCGTTATGTGTTGACGCACGATCTTCTAAAACTACGTAAATGGAATAATTTCCAGTATAACTTCGGGTTTTGACTCTACAATTCGTAAAGTGATTAGATATCACTTGTACCGAGCTTAACACTCAATTTATCTGTTTACGGGTTGTGGCGTTTTGTTGACGCTCGATTTTCTAAAACTATGTAAATTGAATGCTTTCCAGTTCAACTTCGGGTTTTGACTCTATAATTCGTAAAGTGATTAGATATCATCTGTACAGAGCTTAACACTCAATTTATCTCTTAATTGGTTGTCGCGTTTGCTAAAACGCACTCTCTTCAATTCTACGTACATGGAATAATTTGCAGTTTCTTCCGGTAGTGAATTTAATATTCGTGAAGTGATGTGGTATTGCTTTCACGGAGCTCAACACTCAAGTTATCTAGAGAATTTATGCTGTTGTGATTTTAAATTTTGAAATCCTAGGATATGGTTGGTCGAATCCGGGGCTTCGCGTGTCTCTATGTGAGGCGTACGGTGTGTGGCCTATCCTTATTTGCTGCCGGCTTAGTCCTTATACGGGGCGTTCCTTGGTACCTTCGTTAGAAGTACTGGTCTGCCTTGTTTTTAATCATTGGACATCTAGCTAGGTGTCATGCTAGGGGGTGTTATTGTTTTGTGGATGCCCGTACGCGTGATCTGCCGTGTAAAGCTACGCCCTTCTGATGGTTGCGCGGTGAGTGTATAGTAGGGACGCGAGTGTAGTGCGAAGGGGGGAGGTGTGTGAATTTACCTACCTATCTTTACTCGTCTTTGTTATTGTTTGGGTCCCTAGCTATAGCTCGCTGTTCGCAACCGATACCGGGTTCGCAGCTTGACCAACTAGCTCTTCCTGTACCCCGGATACTGGAGCCTTTAGTTGCTTTCAATTAAGCCAGCTTATTGCGCCTTAGAGGCTTTACAATTTGGTTTTTTAATTGGTGCAATTGGCCTGGGTATTCGTTCGTCACAGGTGGTAGTTGGTGCTGGCCCTGACGTGGTGCCACCCATGCAGGTACACCCTACGAATCGATTGTGCGTGGTGCAACAAGCCAGGATGCCACTCCCTAAACCTGGAGACACACGTGCTTCTTCACTCTGCAGAAGACGTGTAGCCACGGCGCTATGCGTGGGGACACGTTAATGCAGAGTGCCCTAACGCTGCGATTGGGGGCGGCCAAGGCGCAATGCAGGGGAGCCCTTTCCTCGCAGTGTATCCTAGATAATTCGTTCACCCAACCGACGGCCAGGACGCGATGCTAGGGAATCGGTTAAGAGAAAGAATACTGTTTCTGACAAGATTTTTCCTAAACTGTTAGTCGTTATCGAGATAGCTGCGTTCGGTCAAACGATGGCCAAGGCGCGATGCAGGGGAATCGTTTGATCGAAAGCCTACTATTTGTGTTACATTCTGAATTAAAAATGAGTTTAGTGTGGCTGTCGGGCAGCGCTGCGTCTTGAAGAACAGATTTTCAACAAGAGCGATGAGGTTTGTCCGGTCGTGGTTTATATAGTTTAGTGGATGGGCCCCGAGGGGGTGTTTTTGGGTATGTCACGTGATGTTTGTCGCCCTTCAATCACTAGGTGAAGGAGGTGCGGGGTGGTGTATTGGTGTACCGTTATTTTTATATTTCGCCGGGCTTTGTCTTCTCTGGGTTCGAACCGCGGTTCTAGCGAGGTTGAATTTGTTGGCCTGTGTTAAATTTCTACCCGCAGGAGGTTCAAACTTTTCCTGAGAGCTTTTTATTGTTTAATGCATGTTTTTACTACTTATTGTCATGTGTGGTTTTACTGATGCTTCGTATGTATTTCCTGGTCTACGTTCTGATTTATTTTGCGCTAGACTTGTTTAATGATTGTGAGTTTGGTGTTTTATCATGTGTTTTCTAGCTGTCTTTTCTGGTTTTTGTGTTATTTCTGCTATAGAGTATTTTATCCGGTTAGGGCTTGCCCTAGTCTTGATTTGTTAATTGTTTGTTGTAATGTTTGGGTTCGTTTTGTGTCTTTATTTTGTTATTAATGTTTGATCATTGAGTGGGGGTATGTGGTGAGGTTTCATGTGGAATCCCCTTGTCGTTCACTCTTGAAAGTTTGTGGAATTTCAAGAGTTCCACAAATTCTTTTGTAATCGCGCCGTATCGTGGCGTACTCCGCGCATCGTGTAGGTGTGGTGTGGTTGGCTTGAACGGGTGACGCGGGCTATGTCTTCCTAGCTCGGTAAGGCGTTTGTTGTTACGCGTCGTTTCGCCTGCTTCCTAGTGGGCGGAGGGTACTACGCTGAGGTCCGGTCTGTAGCGTGCTGATTTGGCCGGCCCCTCTTCTTACTTGTGCGAGCCTCTTGCGAGCTGTGTTTGTTTTGATAGTGGTTTTTGTGTCTAGGTGGGGCCTGCATAGGACGCCATGCTGATTTAGGGTGGGTACTTGCGGTTGACCGTGTGTACCTATTTTTATGTTATGTTGTCCTAGTCTAGCCGGTGTTCGTCTGTTTTGTGTAGGCTGAGTGTGTGGGTGCTTTTAAGGTTATGTTATAGTAGCGGAGCGCCGTGATGGCGTTCCGTTACAACTTATCTTGCTGGAATTTTTCAAGAATTTCATCAGCTTTTTCAGTGATTGGACGACCAGAGCGTGACTCATCTTTCACATCAAAATTACCAGAACGAAAGCGAGCGAACCATTTTCGCGCAGCAGATTTTGATAAAGTACCTTCACCGTACACAGTACAAATTATTTTACAAGCCTGCACAGCGTTTTTCCCTTTGTCGTAATAATATTGCAAAATATAGCGCAATTTTTCATTATTATTCTCCATTTTCAAACGCAAACAACTTTCCAGCCACTGCACCAATTTCGATGTTTATACACTCAAAGTAACGCTCAAAGTGTCACCTTTCCAACGACCGTTTAGTGGTGTCGCTGCGATCTATGTTTCCTGACTTATTTGCGATTGATGCCATCTATCGGGAAAAACGCCACAAACTTATTCCCAGACCCAATACTTGGAATTATACTGTGTGCAGAACCCCCGACTAGCTAGCGCACCAGCGAGATTTAATATTGGCTGGTAGTGATGAGAACGTTCGTAATAGAGAACAAAGAGTGTATAATTAATTTTACGTATTGCATAGAGTACGGATTTTCGCCCACCGTACAGAGCGGGAACGCGTTTTCCGAAGGTGAGAAATTAATAAACAACGATCGCTATACCCTTGTGAAACATGCACTCCTGAAAGAATTGAATCTCGTGCACACCGCACCCTCTACCTAATGACGGTGTCGTTACCGCATTACGCGTGAATTCTATCGCTGCTGTATATTGCGCTCCTCGAAACCCATTCCGAATTTGAGACCATCGTCTGTGGAGCTCGACCGTACTAATTTGACCGCGTTCGGCATGCGCTCGGGCTGTGACAAGGGATCATTGTAGACACAAATTATCCCTATTACTTATGCGTAAAATAGACTTTTTTGCTATAGACTGGTGTGTAAACCTGGTGCCCACACCGGCGCCTTCTGAGCTACACTATTGATTAGTCGCCATATATCGGCAGGAACGATGTAACGAGCTGGTCGAAATGATAACAATACAGGTCCTTGCGCGAACGACGGCACGCTCAGAGTCATATCCACATAATCATGTCGCTCCCACGATTCTGAGAGACGAGTGAGAACATCTCATACGCCGCCCTCGAACCAAGACAGATGATCAATACCGCCCGGTGGCTGGCGAAAATAAACATCTGTCACCCGACCCTGCATCCTAAAGCGTGGAAAATATCGGCTCTGCTCATTGTCGATACCGAAGCGTTGACCAGGAGACAAAATATCACCTGACCATATAGCAGTCCTTCCATCGCCAGTCTGTCCACCTGCACGCATAATTAAACCATTTATTAGAATTTTTAATTTAATTTAATTTAATTTTCTGTTTGACGCTAGTTATATACTATGTATATAAATTGTGTAACGTAAGAATTACGATTTTACATTTGCTTCTAGTCCTCGAATCCCTCGACTCCACCCGGGACCCGCCTACGTATTTCGTAAACCAACTCGATTATCGGCGGTCCCGTCACAGTGAGTCGCGCAAAGCGAAAAACGTTTGGTTCCGACTGGTACCTAGTTTTTTTCATTTTGACTGTTATTAGCCCCGTGTTTTCATCTAATTTCAAGGCACTCGGTCATGACGAAAATAATCAAATTTCGTCGACGAATATTATTTAGTTTTCAGGACTCATCTTACCTGTATGTCAAGGTGTGAGTATGCACATACGTGTGCGAGAATATGCAAGGGATTTGGAATATATTTGCTGCTGCTGCTGTTATTAGGATATTAAGGAGAATACGACAAATATCAAAGGATATTGGTGAACCATGTTCAGTCGTATGGTTTGCAGTATCAAAAGAAGAGGCGATGGAATTAGACGATGGGGGTAATCTGTATAAAAAGGAGGATGAACACCGCGGACTATTTATTCGAATATTTACAGTCTACGAGAAAGCAATAAAAATGGCAAATAACGGCGCTAAGTCTCACACGATATCTCCATATATAGCGAACACCGTTATGTACGGTTTAAATAAATCATTCGGTAAAAAATTTTACCGGAATTACACTCAGTGCGGACGAGTGGCGAGTGTTTAAAAGTGATTTTTCTCGCGTACAACAATATTTCGATGCTCATGGGGCTGATGCTGAGAAAATGTGTAATACCCGCATAGAGCACACAATGCATTACACACTTTTAACCTCGTGTTACCAGCACAGAGCTGTCTCCTTTGGTAAAATAAGTGGTAGGGGTAATGAGAAATACGAGAATCAAGAGGAATGTGGAGAATCGAAACGGAAACGCTTCCGAAAATGCTCTCGAAACATTGTTCTGCAGTGGGCGACGTTTGATATGCACGCCGAAATAAGTAGAAGAATCGATATTCATATGCAGGCTCTAGAGACCAAAAGTGAAACAATTCAGCGGTGTATGAACGAGGTGGTATCGTATGTCCGTGAAAAAATAGTTGTCAGTGAAACACCTCGTGCAACAGTGTATGAGATCATCGGTTGAAAGGAATTCTTTCAAGAAGCGCTCGAGAACATCATGACCTTGCTAGCGCAGACGAATACGGGGCTCATGAAAATAATTTTGTCCAAAATAGTTGCGCTGTACTGTGATCATATTGCTGATCATGCATTGAGTGTTGCGTTGCGAACGCAATAATTCTCCGTATGTGTAGCTATTTGGGATAAAGACACAGTTGTAAATAATTGTATATAGTGTACATTTCGCTCAAACTATTATAAAGTATATTCTGAGGACAGCAGAGAGAGAGAGAGAGAGAAAATGTGAGTTATCACAGTCCTAAAACCGAAGCATCAGCAAAGGTCTGCGCCAGAAAGAAGACGGAGCTCTCGTCTTTGTTTCATTAACGCAGCAGATCATGGAACACGTGCCGATGTCGATTAGCAGCGAAGCAGCAGAACTTGGTAAGTAAAAAATATAAAGTAATTTAACAATCGTGATTTAATAACATGTAATATTTATTTTTAATTATAAAAAATAATGTTTTGCAGAGCAAACAGCTCCTGCATATAAACAGAAACCGAAGGCTCGTTATTCGTGTTATGGAGAGCAAGAGAAGGATATATACACTGTGCAGATAGATCTATGGTAGCTTCAGAAAAGAAAAGTGTCACCCGCCATCCTCATTCGCAGTTAACGTCGGTGGCAGCAGATCATCAACGCTGCCAACTTTTAAATGAGTCGTAGCATATCAGGTAAAACAGTGTCGATTGTTTTGTACACGTTGTTTTTATTGACCAGTGCGTTCAATTAAATACTTGTTTCATTCTTTTTTTCAGAAGTACACTGTGACGACAACACCCACAGCGAAAAATAATTAAAAAGCAATATTACGAGTGATAATACAAATTAATTCCGTATAGCGATAAAAATAAAATTAACGGTGGAGGACTCTCCGAGCGCGGATTACCGTGTTTGCAGGGTTGTTGCGGACGACGCTAAATGTGTTGAGTGCTTTCCATAAAATATTTATTAATTTTTAAAAAATACCTGATCTTATTGTCTCTTACTTTTATAGCGTAATAATTACAGAATTATAATTGAAGTCTCTCTCACTTTGTGAGGGATCATATTCAATGTCTTTTGCTGCAGAGCAAGCGTTTGACGAAGAGCGTAGCGCACGGCTATACATGCTCGAAAACCGCTTTCGTTGCATTCAAAGTATTGGACACCTAGTTATGATTCACAGGAGGTTGTTATCTTTATTCCCGTGTTATTCTCTAGCAGCATCTCGAGTATTTAGTCTGTCCTTAGCATCCTACACGCAAACAATAAAAAGCAATATGTATCCGCGATACGGCAAAGAGATTTTAAGCGACGCGTTTTGGTGCAGGGTAATTTCAATCGAAAGTTTGATGAGCGTGTTTCTGCGTATCCAGGAAATGTGCGATGCGTACAACCAGCTGGATGAGCATCTACGCAGCGTGTATTTAGTGGATCGTCGAGGAAGGCCCGTTGGACTTGGCGAACTCTATGTCGGGATGTCCTGTATTGTACCTCGTTTCAATAGAGTTGTCCGCGGTTAAGTGGTTTACCCGGACTTTGATGGGTACTGCGAGGTGTTGTTAGTCGATTTCGGCGAGACCATTTACATCGACTGGTCTCACCTACTTCATGCGGTGCCTCTAGCAAGTATGCTACCGGATCTTGTCCTAGAGTGTTCAATATGCGGGCTCGAACGCGTGGATGTTATAGCTATTGAGCAACCCATTGAAGAAGCGTGCGGTAGTGATGCCTTGATCTCTGTTATGATGCTGCCTCTTGCCGGTGATAACGCTCCGCGGGTTCGCTTTACGAACGGGGAACGCGCGGATGTGGCAGCGGGTATTGTGGAGGCTCTCGGCCATGAGATAGACATCGGCTACGATATTAATGCCGTGGACGAGGGCTTTGACCAGGAGACCTCTCGGACGCGGACATAGCAAGAAACGAAAGACACGGCGCTCTGTCTGTCTGTCTCTCTCTCTCTTTGTGTGTGTGCGTGTGCGCGCGTGTGTGTGTGTGTGGGAGCTAACATAATTTTATTCATTTTTCACTTATATTCTGAAACAGCTTTTATTTCTCGTGCCGAGAGTCATGCAATCTGATGCTCAGCTCTCTACTTACTCACCAAAAACTCTGTTTTTTTTCTCTCGTGTGTAAGTTTTAGGTAAGTGACCAAATGCTATAAAAAATGTATTAAAAATGATTTACCACCTTCGATTCGGCTCTCGCTACGCATTAATCAGTGTACGAATTGATGTAATTTTCTTTTCTCATGCTGGGACACACGCATTCTTTTCGTTTGCTCTCGATTTCCTGCAAATTTTACTTTGGCTCCCATACGTGAACAGAGTCGCCACCCCGTATACCGGGAGTTTTGTCGGCTCCCAAAAGGTTAGAGTCGTCACCCCGCGAAAATGTCCGTTCTCGTATTGTTTACGAAGTCAGTTTAGCTTTTGAAGATAAATTGTTAGTTTTGTCGATAACTTAAAGGCTTACAGCCTCCATGCTCAAATCTGCAGAGAGAAAATAATTGCGAGTTAATAAAGTGCCCGGCAGAGAAGGGCAGCCGACGAAAATCCTCTACGAATTCGCTGAAGACCAGGTACAAGACCAGCGCCTCAATCGAAAGACGCGGTGGGCTGAAGAACTGATGGAGATTTTTGTTGCGATTTTATTCGGTTAGGCTCTATTCTTACCCTATCCACAAGGAAAGCATTCGTGGAGGATCTTAACGAGTATGACGCTAGGGTTCGATAAAGTATGCTATCGAAACAATCGTGCAGCGACTCGAGCCAGAAAGCAGTAGTTATTGGTGAAGGGATTTCGTATGATTAGAAATAATAATAATGTTCAGCTTTCATAAGATACTTGTAAATACCCTGTCTCAAAACACCTCCGAGGTGCCTTGAGTAAAGAATCTCGCTTCTGTGTTGACGGTTTTTTTGTTGACTCTCGGTCGCGTATAATAGTCGACTTTCGCGATCGCGTGCAATCGCTACAACGTACGTAATGCTAGTGCTTCGCTCTCGTATTATATTCGAGAAATACATTCGTTGTTCACGAATTGTGGTTAGTGCATGTGCTCAGAATGCAATGGTAGGTTCTAAAGGGTGGTTAAATTTTAAGGGCCGATGTTGATTTTGAATAAAACACAAATTATTTAGGAAATTATTGTCAATTCTTTTTATTATGATAATATGGTATGGTTCAATTATGTATGCAACAAAATATCGGCCAAATGGCCGCCGCGACCTCGGCGGCACACCTCCATCCGATGGTCCAAATTTTCGATGACGCTTAGGCATAATTGAGGTTCTATGCCGTTAATGTGCCGAATTATCTCATCCTTTAGCTCTTGAATTATTGCTGGCTTATCGACGTACACCTTTTCTTTCAAATAACCCCAAAGAAAGAAGTCCAACGGTGTCAAATCACATGATCTTGGCGGCCAATTGACATCGCCACCACGTGAGATAACACGGCCATTGAATTTGTCGAGCAAAAGAGCCATTGTTTCGTTAGCTGTGTGGCAAGTGGCACCGTCCTGTTGAAACCACATATCGCCCACATCCATATCTTCCAATTCGGGCCATAAAAAGTTTGTTATCATCTCACGATAGCGAACACCATTCACAGTAACTGCCTGACCGGCCTCATTTTGGAAAAAATACGGCCCGATGATGCCGCCAGCCCATAAACCGCACCAAACAGTCACTCTTTGTGGGTTGCATTGGTTTTTCGACAATCACTCTTGGATTATGATTCGCCCAAATGCGGCAATTCTGCTTATTGACGAATCCACTCAGGTGAAAATGTGCCTCATCACTGAAGATGATTTTCTTCGAAAATTGATCATCCACTGTCGCCATTTCTTGCCACCATTCTGACCATTGACGACGTTTGGAATGGTCAAGAGGCTTTAGTTCTTGAGTCAATTGCACCTTATAAGCGTGTAAATGCAAGTCTTTATGCATAATGTTCATCAACGACGAGCGTGAGAGGTGCAATTTTTGGGCACGACGACGAGTTGAGGTGGACGGCTCTTCAGCCAAACTATCGCGAACAGCAGCAATATTTTCTGCAGTACGAGCTGTACGAGCATGCACTGGTGTTTTAATATCTCCTACAGACCCGGTTTGCTCAAATTTTTGCACGATTTTTCCGTTTGTACGCACATTTGGACGATTAAATTGACCGAAAAAATCACGAAGTGCACGATATGCATTTTGATTTGAACGCCCATTTTCATAATAAGCCTGAATAACTTTAACGCGTTGCTCGATTGTGTATCTTTCCATGGTTCAAATTGAGTTAGTCTGAAATTGAGAAATGTCAAATGAAATGCAGAAAAAAACTTCACGTTTAGGTGTGGTTCACATTCAACATCGGCCCTTACAATTTAACCACCCTTCATAATTATGCAGGTGTTTTATATTCGCTGTACTTTCCTCCAGAAAATCTTCTGGGAAAGTACAGTGACTATACACTGCTCACTCGTGCATCCTCAATATATGTTGTATTGTGCTACGCAGTGCTGACTGCGTAGCTTGTCTCATACATGTAGAGCACTCAAGCAATTTTAATTGCAAGTGCTCTCATCGATTCACTGTATCCTCTCTTCAACAAACTGCTGAGAGCTTGCAGTGAATCGCTTACAAAATCTCACGCACTCATTATTCTCCAGCGTGTCGTGCTACGCAGTACTGACTGCGGTACGCGCATTGTTCTCCAAGCTCAAGCTCAATCACACTCAGCACACAATTAATATAATTGTGTGCTATTCAACTCTAATATTCAAAATTCAATTTATTTATTTATTTTTAGAATTTGTATTTTTTCTAAATTTATATTTTGGATGGTTTTCTAAATTAAATTAATTTTGGTGTGAATTATCACTTGTAGTGTTCACGCAGTTTATATTTAAACTGTATTTCTATACCATCTGCAAGGAAGGTAGAATAAAACCACTTTCTCAATTCTAAACAACTTTGTGTCTGGTTATTTATCACCCTGTATAGAGTGAGGCTACATTCTTTTCCGATATATTCACAGATCTGTCAACTTCATCCAGCGGATTCTCAACATTTTTGGTCCTTCAAGCCGGATCCTCGCGACTCTAACAAGGTAGAACCAGGGTTCTCTACCTTCCGCTCTCAACGCATCATCTTCTTCGGCTCATCTTGGGATAGGACTCTGCGTAGCCCGTCGCAGGATCCTCATCAGCTCATCGCCTCGTCAAGCGGACCAACAAGTGGAGTAAGGTACTTCTCTGCGGAGAAACTTCGTTACTGTCTTACTTTCTCTACTTGTTTCGTGTGCAACAGGAATAACAATGTCTGGGGGCACTCCGACAAACTCTGGGGTGGCGCCTGGAGTTCTTGACGAGAAAAAGACATTGGTGGTTCCTGGGGCCGGCGTCATTCCGAGGAAGACCCGATCACCATCTCGATTGAGCACGGAGTTGGTGCTGAAGGTCCAGTCGCAACGACGCCGGATTGCTCATCTGCACACGATAGTGGCTCTGCTGAACGAGGGCGGAGACTCCCTTTCTATGGCTTCGCTCCACTCTATGGTCGAGCAGGTCACGGAAATCCACAGCGACATCCGTGAGGAATACGAGCTGATGGAAACTTCGTGGCCTCCGACCTGCGTCGATCATGAGTATTTCGGAGATGACCTCCAGAGCATTGAGGTGCAATCAGCCCTAAACTGCAGGATCGCAGCTTGGGAAGCCATGGAGAGGTTGGCTCAAGGGCGTCTTCCTGCACCACCAGCGGCTTCGCCGCCGCCTCGCCTAAAGCTGCCGACGTTTGGTGGGGATTATTCCGGATAGCCTGCATTTCGGGACGTGATCACGTCGCTGGTCATCCGGAATGCCCGGATCACAGACGTCGACCGGTTGTTGTATCTGCGTGGCTGCGTGTCAGGCTCGGCGGCGCAGCTGATATCAGGGTTCGCAGTCACATGCGAGTCGTTTAGCATGGCGTGGGAGACATTGGTCTTCCGCTACGAAAACAAGCGTCTGCTGGTGCAGGAGCGCCTGGACAGGCTCTTCGTACTATGGTCAGGCTCATCGAATGCGAAATCGCTCGCACCGGTCCTAGCTTCGTTCTCCGAGGCTTACAGAGTTCTTGCTTCGCTGGCAACGAAGGAAGAGCTCTGGGATTGCGTGATGGTGAGGTTGCTGGGTCAACAGCTCGACCAAACCACGCGCGAGGCCTGGGAGACGAAGCTGGGACGCTCACCTGGTTTCCCGGCTTTTGCTGAGCTCGAGGAGTTTGCCGAGACTAAAATCAGAGCCTTGGAGATGGCGAAGGCCACTCCCAAATCTGGGACAAGCTCAAGCCGAACGTCTTCGGCAAACGCTCCCCCGGCAAAGGGCAAGATGCACGGCGCCACGGCGCATCACGCAGGGAGTGCAGCACGTGGCGCTCCGCCATCAACCTTCAACGCGAATGATTATCCCTGTGATTGCTGTCGGGCTCGGGGGCACTTCATCGTGGTGTGTCCCGAGTTCCGGCGGCTCACTGTGGCTGATCGTCGCAAGATGGCGGAGAAAGCGCGGCTGTGCTATAATTGCCTTGGTCGGCACAACGCATCAGCCTGCAGATCTACCCGGAAGTGCAAGGATTGTTCAGGGCGGCACCACACCATGCTGCATCCGGCAGCGCCCCCTGCAACAACTTCCGACGCACAACCGGCACAGTCTCAGGCATCAGCACACCAGGATGTCGCCGCGGTCGTCCTCTCATCGGCACAGCTCACACGGAGATGCTCAACACTATTGGCAACCGCACTAGCACACATACACACATCGGTATCAGCTCATCAAGCAAGACTTCTCATCGATCCTTGGTCGGAATTGACTTTCATTACGGAAGAACTCTTTCGTAAGCTCAACGCAACACGCAAGCACTCATCAATTCCAATCACAAAGGTCGGTGGAAGGCGCTCAACGCAGACAAATGGCTCAGTTCAACTCACACTGTGTTCCACATACACCATGGAGAAAGTCACGGTACTGGCTCACATTCTCAACACGGTTACTACTCACTTGCCATCTTTTGAGTCACCAGTTCGTACATGGCCTCACATAGTGAAGCTGAAGCTGGCGGACCCTGACTTTCTCACACCACGACCAATCGATATCATAGTTGAAGCAGATATTTATGGACAGGTTATTAAACCAAATATTCTCAAGGGCACATCATCTGCACTTATTGCACAATTATCGATATTTGGGTGGCTTATCATTGGACCAACTAACTCATGCCAATCTGACGCACTCACTGTTCATCATGCTACGGTGCAACACGATGATCAGGAATTACAAAATGTGCTAACGAAATTTTGGATTCAGGAAGAGCCACCAAAGGACACAGTCAGTTAACTCACGCCAGAAGAGCAGGCATGCGAGGAGCATTTTTGCAACACGCATCAGCGTGATTCAACAGGCCGGTACATCGTTCGGCTTCCTCTCATATCGTCACCTGCGAATCTGGGAAGCTCACACTCACGAGCATTTCAGTGTCTGCAACACACTCTACGGAAAATCTTAAAAAACGCTGAATACGGTCAGCTCTACGTACAGTTCATGGACGAATACGAGCAACTCGGTCATATGGTGAAGGCATCAAAATCATCTCAAAGTGAAAAACATTATTAATTGCCTCACCACGGTGTTCTCAGACCAGACAGCACTACCAAAAAATTACGTGTGATATTCAATGGGTCTAGCTCAACATCTTCAGGAAAATCACTGAATGACATCATGCACACTGGACCAAATTTATTGCTCAATATTTCGGACGTGCTCATTTGGATCCGTCAACATAGACACCTTTGCCACTGACATAACAAAAATGTATCGTCAGATCCGTGTTCATCCTGAGGATTGGAATCTTCAACGGATTCTATGGAAAGATGGTCAACTCAATCATGTGCCTTTCCAACTAACTACAGTTACATATGGTACAGAGGCTGCGCCATGCTTGGCAGTTCGAACACTCATGCAGCTCACCGAAGATGAACGCCATCGGTTTCCGCTTGCTGTGCCAGCTATCAAATTTGGCAGGTACGTGGATGACATCTTCGGTGGGGCGGATTCAACTCACCAGCTCATTGAAATAGCTCAACAGCTCAAGGACTTGTGCATGGCGGGCGGTTTTCCACTCGCCAAGTGGCACTCGTCAGACCTCAAAGTACTTGCCAATATCTCATCATCAAGGTCAAGCTCAGCTATCTCAATGGACGACTGCGGGACAAAGATTCTTGGTTTGACTTGGCTTCCTAGTGAAGACAAGTTCACATTCGCATCCCGGTTCCACTCAGCTCAAGACAGTTTCACGAAACGCCTCATTCTCTCTGAGGTGGCTCAGCTCTTTGATCCACTTGGTTTCGTCTCATCGGTTGTGATAAGAGCCAAGATTCTTTTACAAGAGCTTTGGCTTCACAAGCTCAGCTGGGATAAACCACTGACATTCCTCTCTCTCAATTCCTCGTTGGTTTAACACATGGAGCAACTCAACAGTGGAATTGCATGGCTTCTCTGATGCATCTCAACTGGCCATGGCCGCAGTGATTTACATCACTGTCGACTCAGCTTCCACAGGAAAAGTGGCTTCACTTGTCTGCTCAAAAACGCGCGTGGCACCACTTAAGAAGCTCACCATACCAAGGCTTGAACTGACTGCAGCATTGTTGCTAGCAAAACTGGTTGTGTATGTTCAAGCTACACTAAAGGTTAAAGTCTCATCTACTCACCTGTGGACGGACTCATCAGTAACTCTCACCTGGATCAAAGCTCATCCTTCTCGGTGGAAGGACTATGTCCGAAATAGAGTCGCTCAAATACAAGAACTGACACCCAGTGCTCATCGGCGTCACGTGTCAGGCACAAGCAATCCAGCTGACTGTGCCTCGCGAGGTATTTCAACATCTCAATTGTCTTCCCATCAGTTGTGGTGGTCAGGTCCACCGTGGATGGTGAAGCCTGTTGAATTTTGGCCGAAAGCCACAACTGACTCAGATTATTTGAGCATCGTGGAAGCCCGACCGGGGGTAGCTCTTCTCGCGGCAACACAGACGCCAGAGCATCATTGGGAACTCATTAATCGCTGTTCTTCGCTCTCAAAATTATGTCGTCTCACCTCATTGTATGTCAGGGTAGTGGCAAAAATGAGGAGGAGGTTAGAATCGGCAGGAAACGTTCCACTCACTGCGAGAGAAATGGCCGCAGCAAACACGTTTTGGACGAAACCCACACAAGCCGTGTTTTTCAAGCACGAGATACAAGTGCTGCAGTCAGGCTCGCATCTTCCATCTGCTCACCCCTTCAGTCGACTAACAGCCTTTATCGACGAGGAGGGCGTACTTAGAGTAGGAGGTCGCCTTGCTCAATCAGCACTCATTTATGAAGAAAGGCATCCTGCCATTCTACCTCGTCATTCTAGATTCACGACTCTCATTATCAATCAATCTCACGTGCGAACTCTTCACGGAGGCACGCAGCTCACACTAGCTCAAGTTCGGCTAACACATTGGATCGTAGGCGGTAGAGCTCCTGTGAAATGGCATATATTACATTACGTGGTGTGTGCTCGACAGAGAGGAGTCCGTGCACAACAATTGATGGGTCACCTTCCTCTGTCACTAGTCACCCCATCTCGCTCATTTACTCACACAGGAGTAGACTACGCCGGTCCTCTCACGCTCAAAACTTGGAAGGGGCGAGGCAGTAAAACACATAAAGGCTGGATTTGCGTTTTTGTGTGTCTCGTCACTTCAGCTCTGCATCTTGAGGTCATCAGTGACTACTCAGCTGACGGCTTCCTCTCAACGTTCAGGCGATTCTCATCGAGACGAGGCATTCCTCACACCATCTATTCTGACTGTGGTACTAACTTCGTTGGTGCACACAAATTCATATGTCAGATGTTTAGGAAGGCCTCGCAAGAGCATCATCTCATCGCCTCTTCTCTTGCAAATCAACAGATTGCATGGTAGTTTAATCCACCTGCGGCGCCACATATGGGTGGCAAATGGACAACAGCTGTAAAATCTGTGAAATTTCATCTGCGTCGGACGGTGGGCGACATTGCACTCACGTTCGAAGAGCTCTTAACGCTGCTGGCTCAAATCGAGGCTATACTCAACTCAAGGCCTCTGGAACCGCTCAGCGATGATCCAGATGATTCATCAGCACTCACACCTGGACATTTTCTCATTGGTGAAGCACTCACAATGGTCCCAGAGCCTAATCTCGAAGATTTGGCAATCTCACGGCTCTCAAGGTGGCAATTGTTGCAGCAGAATATACAACAATTTTGGCGACAATAGTCTGCACACTATTTACAATGGCAGCAGTCAATTTCAAAGTGGCATCACCCTAATAACATCATCAAAATTGGCTCGTTGGTTCTGCTCACGGATGAGCGCTTTGCACCGTGCAAATGGCCACTTGCACGAGTCACGGCGTTGCATCCAGGCAAAGACGGGCTCACTAGGGTGGTGACACTCAGAACTGCTACCACTACGCTCACCAGGCCAATCTCAAAACTCGCTGTCCTGCCTATCTCATCCAACTCAGAGCAATAATTAATCATCAACTCCGTTGCTGATGGCGGGCGGAATGTTGGAGAATCAGCTGGCGCACGGCGATCGATATTCGTCGTGCGCCTACCTGTTGCGGTGCTCTAGCACACTTCGTTCGGTTGAGCTGAAGATAGCCGAGGCAGGGCTTCGCGAAGCCGAGGATGTGCCTCGTTGGCATGCCGCGTCGAGCGAGAGGATATCTCTCTCGCTTGACTTCGGTTTCGCTCACCGGCTATCTCGCTCAACTGACTTCAGCGCCCAACGACGCTTTCATACTCGCAGCCATGTTGGAAATTTAGTCACTTTTCGCTACGCATCCGCTGGATAGCACACGCATCCTAAGGACTCTCGGACCGTTTTCATTGGCTCCATACATCGGACTCACTCAACTTCTCACTCACCAGGACTCATAGCTCAAGGTAAGCGTACACTGGTATAATGCATAGAAATTCACTATCAGTGAGGAGGGAAAATATGGTACATCAGCACTTGGTCTCACTTGTCGCGTGCGCTGCAGCACATGCTGTACCACGTTCTCCTCACTTGATTTGGCCAATTAATATAATTGTGTGCTGTTCAACTCTAATATTCAAAATTCAATTTATTTATTTATTTTTAGAATTTGTATTTTTACTAAATTTATATTTTGGATGGTTTTCTAAATTAAATTAATTTTGGTGTTAATTTTCACTTGTAGTGTTCACGCATTTTATATTTAAACTATATTTCTATACCATCTGCAAGGAAGGTAGAATAAAACCACTTCCTCAATGCTAAACAACTTTGTGTCTGGTTATTTATCACCCTGTGTAGAGTGAGGCTACATTCTTTCCCGATATATTCACAGATCTGTCAACTTCATCCAGCGGATTCTCAACACATATTTATTTTTATTTTCCATATTAGTTTTTTTTGTAGCCGAACTGGCACCACTCGACTTCTAGGGCATACGGGTTTGTTAGCCCCGGTGACTGAAAAATCAATTGGCGCCCAACCGCCATGAGAATGCGTGAGCCAAGTTCCTATCTTTCTGAATTTCGGAAGAGCAAATTTGTGAATGTAGGCAAGACGAGCCGCTTCCGATTCATCGGGACGAGCTCAGGTTACGGTGCAGACCTCCGGCTAAGAGATTGGAACGAGTCTGTTCAGACCAGTGGAGCAATAGGCCGCTGCCAAGGGATTGGAGTCAGTGTGGTCAGGCCAGTGGAGCAAGAATCTCGCTGTCAAATGATTGAAGTGAGTCTAATCAGACGAGTGGGGTAAGAAGTCCGCTGCCAAGGCGTTGGGGCGAGTCAACAGCTATGACCAGGCGGCAAGCAGCCTGAAAGGAACAACTTTGGATTATGACTAAGAAGGAAAGGTCTTCAGGCATGGCACCGTTTTTTACTTAAAGCCTACACAGAAATGTTGTAGATGCTAAGAACACATTTTGAAAGCTAAGGTCCCAACATTTTCGTTGAAAAAAAATGCTGTATAAAAACAGTATATTATACAATATAAGTAATAATAATATGCATGTAGTGTGCCGCTGCTTCTAACTGCATATATACCCTCCTTTTTTCATACCTTGGGTTAGTTTGGGACCGTCAATGGCAGAACTTTTTTTTTTGTTTTATTTGTAGATTTTTTATTTTTTTTGTAGCTTTTGTTTTTAACTTTTTGCTGTTGTTTGTTTTTTTTTTTAAATAAATTTCAAGCCATTTTTAAAATTAATGCGAGCGTGTTTTTAACAAAAATGCCCAAGCCACAGTAAATTATTGCAGTGACCACAACTAATGTAAATTGAGTTTTCGCGCTGGCAACAAGTATCAGAAGTATTGCTGTTAATGAAACCTTTTGAAGAAAATTTGTTGAGAAATCAGCTGACGCATGGCGATCGATAATCATCGTGCGTCGGCTCGATGCTACTGGTGTTGTGCTGCGCTCGGCTGTCGGGCGAAAAGCCGAGGCGGCGCTTCGTAGGCATGCAACTCAAGCGAGAGACTATCATCAGTCTGTTGCCACCACCCAGCGTGCTTTGCACCACGGACTGCTTTACGTTTCCACTCACATATCTCGGCACGCAATTAATATAATTGTAAAGGGTGGTTAAATTTTAAGGGCCGATGTTGATTTTGAATAAAACACAAATTATTTAGGAAATTATTGTCAATTCTTTTTATTATGATAATATGGTATGGTTCAATTATGTATGGAACAAAATATCGGCCAAATGGCCGCCGCGACCTCGGCGGCACACCTCCATCCGATGGTCCAAATTTTCGATGACGCTTAGGCATAATTGAGGTTCTATGCCGTTAATGTGCCGAATTATCTCATCCTTTAGCTCTTGAATTGTTGCTGGCTTATCGACGTACACCTTTTCTTTCAAATAACCCCAAAGAAAGAAGTCCAACGGTGTCAAATCACATGATCTTGGCGGCCAATTGACATCGCCACCACGTGAGATAACACGGCCATTGAATTTGTCGCGCAAAAGAGCCATTGTTTCGTTAGCTGTGTGGCAAGTGGCACCGTCCTGTTGAAACCACATATCGCCCACATCCATATCT
The DNA here is from genome assembly GCA_963942595.1 of Cylloceria caligata. NCBI lineage: Eukaryota > Metazoa > Arthropoda > Insecta > Hymenoptera > Ichneumonidae > Cylloceria > Cylloceria caligata. The sequence continues at coordinate 24,955,043 of OZ012709.1, read as the reverse complement.
TCTAATTCGGGCCATAAAAAGTTCGTTATCATCTCACGATAGCGAACACCATTCACAGTAACTGCCTGACCGGCCTCATTTTGGAAAAAATACGGCCCGATGATGCCGCCAGCCCATAAACCGCACCAAACAGTCACTCTTTGTGGGTGCATTGGTTTTTCGACAATCACCCTTGGATTATGATTCGCCCAAATGCGGCAATTCTGCTTATTGACGAATCCACTCAGGTGAAAATGTGCCTCATCACTGAAGATGATTTTCTTCGAAAATTGATCATCCACTGTTGCCATTTCTTGCCACCATTCTGACCATTGACGACGTTTGGAATGGTCAAAAGGCTTTAGTTCTTGAGTCAATTGCACCTTATAAGCGTGTAAATGCAAGTCTTTATGCATAATGTTCATCAACGACGAGCGTGAGAGGTGCAATTTTTGGGCACGACGACGAGTTGAGGTGGACGGCTCTTCAGCCACACTATCGCAAACAGCAGCAATATTTTCTGCAGTACGAGCTGTACGAGCATGCACTGGTGTTTTAATATCTCCTACAGACCCGGTTTGCTCAAATTTTTGCACGATTTTTCCGATTGTACGCACATTTGGACGATTAAATTGACCGAAAAAATCACGAAGTGCACGATATGCATTTTGATTTGAACGCCCATTTTCATAATAAGCCTGAATAACTTTAACGCGTTGCTCGATTGTGTATCTTTCCATGGTTTAAATTAAGTTAGTCTGAAATTGAGAAATGTCAAATGAAATGCAGAAAAAAACTTGACGTTTAGGTGTGGTTCACATTCAACATCGGCCCTTACAATTTAACCACCCTTTACGTGCAGCTCAGTCAATTTACTTTAAATTCATTCTTTTATTTATTATTATTTTTTTTGTAGTTGAGCAAGACGAGGTGGAAATAAGGACTATTTTCTCTACCAACATCTTTCGTCTGGTTATTTCGCCCCTGTCGTGAGTGAAAACTCATTCTCTTTCGTTATTTTTCAGATCGTGCTAAGCATCAGGCTAGGAAAACGCAACAAAATTGGTTAGGGATCAATGTATGAATATAGTCGTAAAATCTCAAAAGTAAAATACAAAGTAACTCAATCAAGGTAGATGAAAACACACTCTTCCTTTGATTATACAAAATTATGAAATTTCCGTTTACATTCCACAATAAGTGACCCATTCACCCATTCAACACGGATATGATCCCAAAAATATAGAATTAACTAGCCAAAAAGTCGAGCTAGAACACAGAAAAATACACAACAACATAAATCACATCATGTAAGAATTTATAAGAAATAAAGGTTCTATCAACTATATGTATGTAAAATACGATTTTATTTTTAAATAAATTTCTGAAAAGGATCCTGATTACAACTACAATGTAAAACACTTATTAACAATGGTCAAGGCTGCTATGGCGGTCGACATATAAGGAAAGATATTGCGTTATCAGCAGTTATAAAAAGTATTAAAAATGTTCCAGTGTCACCCTAGTATTTACGGTTTAGAAATTCTGATATTGTGGTAATATTCATGTAAAACTTCAATATATTGTTTTATAAGTACAATGTATGTTCAGATGCCTACCCATCGCATTGCATCATTCGGCAGTTTTCTGACGCCACCTTCCCGTTTTATAGAATTATCCATGTGTTTTATTAACATTCCTCTATCTAATAGTCTTCGTTTTCGGTTTGGTATCCACCTACGCATTCCATGAATAGCCAGCATCTCTTTCTATAACATAAATGGTAGCTTTCATCTCTATTTGACTGTAAGCAAGTACGCTTCATGCAATCCTTCGCATTATGGACATGTAAAGAAGGAAGCCACTGCTCTCCAACGACAGCGACTCATGCCTATTTTATGGTTACTTCCACAGAATCATTCAATCATAAATTTATTAAGAGTTAACTTACATTGTCAAGTCGAGATAATCATTATTGAACTTCGCATAATTGTGTTCTGCCGCGAATTAATTCTTTGTATATTATTTCGCCATTGTTCCTTCCTCGCGTGAGGCCACACACCGAAGTAGAAAAAATGTGCAAACGTAAGGTACGAGCTGCGAGCAATGACTGCTACGAGCTCGAGCTACGACTTGCAACAATTCGCAAGCTAAGATTATTGTGAAATTCATTGCGACATTCGATTTAGGTCAAAGGAGTGAATAACTGCTTTGCCTAAATCAGTCTAAAGTTTAACATCAACCTGAACGGTTAATCGCGGGTCGGACTCCCCCGAAATATTAAACTCTATTAGTAGATTCAAACGCAAGAGGTTGGTTCCTCGTACGGGCTCGAAAACACAATTTATTGTAAAGTACTTTTATTGACTTTTAAATAGACAACGGAAAGTTACCGTTGCCTATAATAAATACTTCCATTTTACATAAATTCACGTTTACACGAATTACTCGAGATCCATTCCTTAATCGGCAAACGATCCCAAAATAATAACTTTTTAATATTATACCGATTACCGAGTTATCCAATTATGCGGTACCGGCATAACAATTGGTATGTAGCTCCAGTAGCAAACGGGGTTAAACGACATGTTTTTAGTTTACAGTCTACGCGAGATTCCAGAATTCAACCAAAAAATGAGAGTATTTTAAAGCATAAAACGTGTATGCTCAAAAAATTTGAGATTGGCTTGCCTTTTAGTTTTTCAAATATTGCGAATTAGATAGAAATGACGTAGTGCTGGTGTAGCACAAGTAAACTATACATAACACCCCTGTACACCATGCACCGCCTCATCTACCGCAATCCCTAGAGAACAGATACCTTAAGAGTTATCGAGCAGACGTGACCAACTCAGAATCAGGGGTAGCACCTCTTGCGGAAAAAAATAGACGTCGTAATTAGCGCTGCTTGCGGCAAGTAAATAAACTAATGCATTCAGCGAAAAGTAAAAGTTGTCGGTATGGCAGGATGTAAGTATTACAGTGATAGCACATTTTACATGAAGAACCCCGGTCGCCTGGTTTGACTTTCAAATTTCCCAATACCGTTGGCTCCGCGCCTAGTCGTCTTCTCCCGGTACATCCGGCCAGATAGAGTAAATATATCAATTTTATTGCACATAACTCTGAAATGAATGATCAAAAAATGGGAAACTAAATTCATCATTGGGAATCAGGAGTTTAGATTATTTTTCCTGAATTTATGATTTTTTATCGAAATAGCGTCCACAGCCCAAGCCCGATACAAAGTGTATATACTGTGTTGCACTGTATACGGTTAGGATCTGTAGCATCAAGGACTGTCGCGTACGTGTGTGAGATCAGTGAGCCACACATGGGTGTAACTGCGTTGTTGCCGCGCTGTCGTCGCGATGTTCCAATAGATTTCTCTCGGCTCTTTGGAAGACTTAACGCTCGAGGCGCTGAGCACTGCAACACAATCATTGATCTCTATAGAAATCAGTGCGCACAATGCTCCAGGCGTGAGGCGAAAAATCTAAGCTATTTTTGTTTTCTTATAGAGAAAGTCTTATTTTTGTGAATTTTTTTTTTGGAGATTATGATGCCAGAGTCGTTGAAGAATCCCAAAACATCGGAAATTTATATTTAGAAAAAAAATGTCCGCGTGTGTATGCGTATGCGTGTGATGAGCTTGGAAAATTGAAATAGTTATATATCGAGACCGGGCTGATCGATGTTCCTGAATCTTTGCACACAGGTCGGGTCGCACCCCCCGTCAGTTTGTTGCAATTTCTGCCCTAACCTATTATGGTAGTTTGAATTTTTCGAAAAAGGGGGTGTGTTCGAGGATTCAGTTGTTGGAGAGAAGTGGACTGTCAAATTGTAGCAGGTGAATTAATACGCAGTACACAGACGTGGTTTACAGTGACATTTATTGCTCCGCCTGTCAAATGCCGCGGACGAAAACATACAAATAAAACAAGTAAAATGTAGAAAATAATATATCAAAATGAGCATAAAAAAGAGATAATATATTGAGGTAAGCTTGTTACCACACACGATTATATTAATCGGTGTAAGTGATGAGACGTGCTGTCGCGATCGGGCCACGCGGTGAACCTGAAGCCGGGTGCACGACAGATGAGCCAATATGTTGATGTACTAGTAGGCCGACGTCAACATATCAATGCTGATATGATGGATGAGTTCTGTAATGATTGTCGGTCGGCAGAGTGGAACGATGAGAATTATTAAGATGCACTGAACTATGTTGTGAGCACACGAGTCACGGAAATGGTCAAAGCCGTGCAAGAGCAAAACGCAAGATGGCTGCGATATACGAAGCAGCCGTTGTCTCGCCAAGAAGTCGTAGAGCGCGTGCACGCAGCGACCTGTTGCTTGGCACGCTGACTCAGTGCGAGTTTACTGCTCCTATGAGGTGCTGCCGCTAAGCAGCAACAGCAAGCAGTTTCCCACGCTAGCCTGCAGTGCGCAGTCCAGCAACTCATATTAGAATGCTCAAGCATTCTCAAACAGAGTTTTTTTAACTTTCGTAAATGCTCGGCCTCCGGGCTAAAACTATCTACAAGAATGGACTAAGGGACAAAGTTACATTGAGTTTTTCAAAAATCGATCACAGCGACGGCACATTCTAAATCAATGAGTTTTAGTATTTTTCGAAAAAAAATCTATTTCCACTCTAACTTTCTTAAATTTTCAAGTATAAAACCAAACCTTCGTATATAAATTGGCTTTTAGACAAGGACACTTGGTCTTAAATGAAGTGAGAATCGATCGAGGGTTTAAGCTTTATTAAATTGGCAATTTTACGAAATTTGTTACTCCATTAAAAATGTTAATACAAAGTCCTAAGGGTGGACGCGAATCACTAAAAAGCTGTGTACAAATTTCAAATTTGCACGCTTTTCAAATTCACGAATTTACCTGAGACGAAGGTTATACTGTAACGGTATTTTTACGTTAACATTAAATTTTATTCTTCTGATGGGAAGAGTTCGGGCTCGAACACGAAGATAATTAATTTCAGACTTCTATAGGAGGTAAAATTAGGATTTATTCAATAACTAGCATAGAATTTCTGTGTTGTGAGGCTTTTTGGCGCCTTTAACCGTACAATCTATCAGTAGTGTTTAATTTGCTCTGCTGGTTTCACGCTCTTCTTTACCCGTGAGGTTATCAGATTCTCGACTTCTGCGCTGAGCGGTGGATATCTCAACTAGGCAGTATCGAGCTCAGCCGTCTTGATCTTTTTCCCGCCTGGCTGCTGACGAGCTGTCTGCTGGGCTTACGTCGTTGTTGCTGGCGCGTCGGTCAGCCGGTATGGACGCTGAATTTATGTCCGCGTCCGCGTTGTTTTATTTAATCATCAAAAAACTTTGTTTTTGGTGTTGCTCCGTGCTCGGTGTCTTTGGTGGTGATATCCGTGCCGCTCCCGTGTGTTTCGGACGTGTCTTTCCTAAGTAATCGTGCTCTTGGTTCGCGAGTGATTTTTCTCTGTGTTAAATAATGACAGTTGCTGTGTCACTATTCCTGAGGATTGTTAATTCTTTATCCTTTAGTCGACGGATTCCTCCAGAAATCTTCGGTGCTGGACCCGGACGTCTCAATTATTCTTCGCTCATGGTGAGTTGATCTTTTAATTTATCTTTCTCTTCTCTTTTATGTCTGTTGAGTAGTGTCGTTTTCATGCGACGCGCTTGACAGAACTCTTGAAATTGTTTCACTCCTAATTATTTTTCTAATTGTCCTAAAATTCTAAATTAAGTTCCTATGGGTCGGCCTTATTAATGCCCTCCTAATGCTATTCATTAATTAATTTTCCTAGCTTTCTTTCAAATTTTGACTCAAAAGCACTCTTGCTTCTTAATGCGGTGATTGCTTTCCAAATTTTCCATCTACTGGATCCTGCTTCTATGTTGCAATCTCGCTAATAATTGTTTGTTATTCTTGATTTCTTTTTTTTTTTGTTTTGTATTACACCCTTTTCACCTGTCTCCAAGTTCTGATTTCTAAACTTCTCGGTGCTACAAGTCCAGTCTTTCAAACTTATCGATACGCTGCGTTAACAATTCTTCTTATAAACTATTCCGACTTATTTATAATTATTCTATCTAAACTCTCTTATACTATTTAATTCAATATTTTCTTAATTCTCCTAAACTAGACCCTAATTATTTATTTTAATGCCACCAACTTTCTCTTCTTAATCTGGCTTTCTAGAATATTTCCAGTTCTATTCTCACGGTCAGATACTGTTCGCTCCTAATCTTTATATTCGCTCCTCTACTCACTTGCACTGTGTTTTTCTATTTATCAGTGTTTTAATAAATTCGTCGGACTAACTCACGACCTTTTCTGTTAACTTCTCAGATTTAATATGAATCTTTTGGATTTATAAAAAGAAACTTCTATAGCTGCGCACAAGCGAGTTCTGGCTTGGTTAGCGGTTTGAATTGATAAGAGAGTTCTCTCTGTTGAAGCTCCTTTATATAGGTTTCTCTCCTTTCCCACTCTCTTATTTTAACTCTTCTTCTACTAATATCTTATGTAATTTCTATTGTTTCAGGTGCCCCTCCATTGTTGCCCCTACATCCCCTCACTGCCCGAGCGAGGCCAGCCGGTCGTTGACCCGCTGTTTTTCGGCAGCGAAGGAATGTGACAGGCTTCATCCTGTTTCGCGGTGTCGACTGGATTTTGCTGCGAATTTTATCATTTCTTACTTATCTTCTTACATTTCTGATTTTCTATGAATAAATGATTATTTTTGTAGGAATTTGTGTTTTATTTTATTTTGTTTTCTTTTATCCTTTTCAGGTACTATCAATAAATGATTTTGTTTATTGGTATTTTGTGTTTTATTTTATTCTGATTGTTATAGTCTTTTCTTCCTAGTCGTGACTACATCACAATACCGATGCCATCTTTTGTTTATTGAATGGTTTCGTTTATCAAATTTTCGTTACCACCATTCAACAGCTGCAACTTAAAGCACCCTTCGGAGCTATAATACTTTAAATTTTTTACATAATATTTTCTTGAGAAACGAAATGATTGAATTTCAAGTATGACAAGGCGACGAACGTTTTTGTTTATTAATTCATTACTTCATAAAATTTTTTTTTTTTTTTAAATACATTTATGATTACAACTGATATACAAAATCATCTAGTAACTTCGTTAGCATAATTAAAGTACACGTTTGTCGGGGTGTAACCCATTGGCTATTCCCGTTAGAATTTACATCATTTCGTTCCTGTTAGGTAGGATTCCCAAGTTCCACAGGTTTCTTCCTTTGGAATCTTCTTGATGTGGTTGAGTTATCCAACATACTCCGTAAGTCTGCATTTTGGTGCTGGCAAAGTCGGTGTATGTGTTTTTTGGCATAAGTTGTGATTTCATTATTGACGTATTCAATCTGTAAATCCCTATGAAGGTTGTCATTTCTGATTTACCATGGCGCATTAACTATGCCACGCAGGACTTTATTTTGAAAAACTTGTATCGTTTGTACATTCCTATTCTTGGCGCAGCCCCAAAGCTGTATTCCATAGGTCCATACAGGTTTAAGTATTTGCCGATATAAGACCAGTTTATTATGTATCGTTAGTTCAGATTTTCGTCAGATAAGCCAATACATTTTTCTACATTTAAGATTCAGCTCTTCTTTTTTCTTTTTCACATGCTCCTTCCACCTTAGCTTAGCGTCCAGTGTCATGCCGAGATATTTCGCCGTATTTGCATAGGGAACTTGGTGTGAATTTAGCTCCAGTGCAATATAGTTCACGTTTCGATTAGTGAAGTTTACATGAACCGATTTCGATTCGTTTATGCGTATTCTCCACTTTTTCATGCAACTACACATTGTGTTTGTAGCATTCTAGAGTTTTATGGTTGATTCTTCTATACTGTTACCAACTGCTAGAATTGCAGTATCGTCTGCAAACGTAGCTAAACTTGTGCCTTGTGTATTCGACACATCTCTTGTATACAGGATATATAATACTGGTCCCAGGACGCTACCCTGTGGTATTCCTGCTGATTTTTTTTTTCATTCAGAGTATTCTCCTTCATGTTTTATCCGAAAGTATCTATCAGCGATGTAAGATTTTAGTATCTGGTAAAATTGTATTGGTAGATCTCGGTAGAGTTTATATTCTAAACCTTTATGCCATACTTTATCAAATGCTTGAGCTACATCTAAAAAGATACTGGAACATATTTTCTTAGATTCAAGAGCGTTTTCAATAATATCGGTAATCCTGTGGACTTGCTCTATAGTAGAGTGATTTTCTCTAAACCCGAATTGATGGGACGGAATTAGTTTCCTTTCTTGTATTATTGGTTCAGCCTTTTGAGCAGTAATTTTTCAAATATTTTTGAGAGAACTGGAAGCAATGAGATTGGTCTATATGATTTTCTGTCGTTAGCTGGTTTGTTTGGTTTTGGTATCATAATAACTTCTGCAACCTTCCATTGCCATGGGACATATTTCACTCTAAGCCCTGCATTAATGATTTGAAGTATTTTTCGCAGTCCTTGCTCTGGTATTGCTTTTACAATGTGCCCTGTAATTAAGTCATATCCTGGTGCTTTTTTTGCACTTAAATTATTACTAATTTCTTCCTTGAGTTCTTGTAAAGTTACGTACTTAGTATCGAGATTATCCAATTTATTAACTCGCTCTACATTTTTATCCGCTGTTTGCCTGGGGAGCGGTTGAAATGTTTCTTCTAGATGTTCAGCGAAAACGGTAGCTATTTGTTTGCCGCTTCTCGCCCAGGTTCCATCGTCATTTTTAATTGGTGGCACATGCATTTTCGGGCGTCTTAATCCTTTTGTAGCTTTCCAAAGAGAATATTCGGTGTCTTTTTGTCCAGTAAGGCTACTTAAGTACCTGTTTATAGTTTCATTTTTTATTTCTTTAATTAGTTGTTTTAATTTATTACAGAGGTAATTCAAAACCCTTTTGTTTTGAGGGGCACGATTCCTCTACCAGGCTTTCCGTGCTTTCCGTTTTTCCATCACCAATTCACGAACTTCCATAGGATAGCTAATATTTTTAGTTGGTTGTCTACGGTTAGTTGGAGTACTTTCCCATGCTGCTTGTTGAATAGTATCATTCAGTTGCTCCAGTTCATCTTCTAGTTGTTTCGGTGTTTTAATCGGCACTTGTAGGTTGATATTATCTGCGATTAGCTTCTGGAAAAGATCCCAGTCAGTTTTTTTGTTAGTTAACATAGGCGTATTCTCTTTATTAACTATTGTTATGCTGAGAGTCATGACAACAGGAGAGTGATCGGACGATAGACCTTCACTGTTGTCAAGACTTATGTAACTTTCGAATATCCCTTTTGTTACATAAAAATCTATGAGATCTGGTATTTTGTTCAAATCGGAAGGCCAGTACGTTGGTTTACCTCCAGAGTGAAACTCACAGTTGTTTGTTCGTCCTGCTTGAAACAGTTCTCTTCCTTTGTGGGTTGTAAGTCTGGATCCCCAATAGGTATTTTCAGCGTTAAAGTCACCTCCAATAATGAAATTGGATCCTAGTGATTTAAACAGTCTACTATAATCTTCCTTAGTTAGGTTGTATCGAGGAGGGCAGTAGATTGAAGAGATACTGTACTCCTTTGTACTGTTTATTTGTACTTTTATAGTTGTTACTTGCATATTTTCTTTTTCAATAGTTGTTTCTTGATAGTGTTTGATATTGTTTTTGACAAATATTGTTGATCCCCCCGGGCAGTTCCTGATGGGTGGATTGCGTTCTTACAGATGTATACTCGAATTTTAGCAAATGAGGATTTTGTAAGGTGACTTTCTGATATTAGGCAAATATCTATCCTTTCCGAGTATAGAAACATTTCTCGTTCTGGAATATGTTGCATTAGCCCATTTGCATTCCAGATGACTATTCTTAATGTTGTGTACATTTAGATTCGTAAATAAGAGCTGCAATTTCATTTGATGTTGTTTGGTTGTCTAGCCGTTTATGTAACGCTTCTAGACCTCGTTCTTCCTTTGCAAGTCTTTCATTCAATGTTTCGATTCTTCGAAAAATTCTTTCAAGTACGCTATCGTTAGCGTCATTTGATCTCTGCTGCACAATTTGTGAGAAAGTTCTTCGTGGATCTACTCTAGTAGCCGCTGGTTTGGGTTCAACCTGTAATTTATTTGGTTTACCATCCATTGTTATGCTAGATCGTTGTGGGGGCTGACGTGCTTTATTTTTTAATCTTTGGAGCTCTTTTGCTACTTCGTAACCCCTGTAATTTGCCGGATGTTGACCTTTACAATTTATGCATTTTGCTGGAATAGTTTTACTTTCCGTACATGCTTTGGCATTGTGCTTAACAGCACGCCTCACGCATCTTGGCTGACGCCAACAGTATTTCTGCGTATGATTGTACCCTTGGCATTTCTTGCATTGAGGTATTAACCTGCTGTTCTTTTTTAGTGGTTCTATTTTAACCCTCATATGTAATATTGAATTTATTTTGAATACGTTTTCGAAGTTTTTTTTTTATCAAAGGTTAGCATAAATAGTGGAAGTCCCCTTTTGATAATTTCGCTTTCTTGGCCATTTCCTATTTTTTCTCTTTTGATGATGTTTACTGCATCTTGTATTTGCAGTCCTTTTTGTTGAAGATCCTCTATGATGTCTTCCTTCGAACAGGTTGGACGGAGTCCTCTTGCCATGACCTTGATTGGATGATCATTTTTATTTTCGTATGTGTACCATTCCTTCCTTTCTTCATTCAGCTTAGTAGCTAGGGCTCTGTAGGTTTCAGGATCTGGAGTATTAATTTTCCACACGTTGTTATTCAGTGCTACAACTTTATATTCTTCATTAGTTACCGATTTTATTATCGATTGAATGTCGTCATAGTTAGTTACGCCAATGATATTTATGGGAGTCGGAGCCTTCACTTTTGTCAGTAATAACTTCTCCTTTGGTTCAGCACGTGTTTGTAAGTCGTTTTCATTTATTTTTGACACTTCTGTCGTTTCTGGTGAAGATTCCGCTTTACGCTTCTTACGCGGTCTCTTTTTTTTGGTCTCTTTCAACATCCAATTCGTTTCTCTTTCGAGATCCTCCTCATCAGTGTGGAAATCTAGAGCGTGCCCACCATTGGTAGCCGGCGACATCTCTAAATCTTCTCTTTTCTGAGCATTTCTCAGCTGCTCGTTTTCTTTCGTTACCCTTGCAACTTCATTGCTTATCTGGGTTGTTAGCTTTTCTATTTCGCTTAGTCTTTTGCGCAATTCAGCATTCTCGTTCCCTTGCTGAATTGCTTCACTGTTGGTTTTTATAGGTGATCGCGGCATTAACGAACTGCGTTCGAATGCATAATGCAATGGTTGGCTCACCCCAAAATCCATTGAGCCGGCCTTATTGAAGGGTGGATTAACCGACTGTTCAGTCGGTGTACCACCTGGGGTACTAATTCCTTTCGTTGTACTCATTCCATGCTCCATAAAAATGTTCCAGAACTTTTTTCTAATATTTCCGAAAAGCGTCTTTTTCCAGTATTTTCCAAATATGACGATATATTACCGTAAAAATCAAGATTTTGGTTTTATTTGTAACGCCATTGGTCGCTAGTTAGTATATAATATTAGGTGCGCAACTAAGTTCCCGCTGTTTTTTTTTTATGAAAATGCAACTTTATTGTGAAAAAATGTTTACAAATGAATCATTCAAAATATTGCCCATCGCTAGAGATAACTTTTTCCTATCTTTCTGGCAGAGCTCGAATACCGTCACGGTAGAAGTGTTCGCCTTTTGAGGCTATCCACGAATCAAGCCATTTTGAGATGTCTTCATATGATCTGAACTGCTGATTAGCCAGACCATGTGCCATCGAACGGAACAAGTAATAATCGGACGGCGCGATATCTGGGGAATATGGCGGGTGGGGTAGGATTTCCCATTTGAGCATTTCTAAGTAGGTTTTATCAGAATCACTTTTTCGTACTTCTGCTCGTATTGTGGCCGCTTTTCGCGCAGTGCTCGGCTCAATCGCATCAATTGAGTTCGATACCGTTCCCCAGTGATGGTTTCGTTCGGTTTCAACAGCTCATAATAAATGACACCGCCCTGGTCCCACCAAATACACAGCAAAATCTTCGCAGCGTGAATATTCGGCCGAGCCGACGACGTAGAACCATGACCGGGCAGACCCCATGATTTTGTTCTCTTTGGGTTACTGTAATGAATCCATTTTTCATCACCCGTAACGATGCGATGAAGAAAACCCTTCTTTTTTTGCCGCTGGAGCAGTTGTTCACAGGCGAAAAAACGACGCTCAACGTCTCTTGGCTTCAAATCATAAGGAACCCAAGTTCCTTGTTTTTGAATCATTCCCAACGCATGCAATCGCTTGGAAATGGCTTGGCGGGTAACTCCTAATGCTGCAGCAAGCTCTTTTTGCGTTTGGCACGGATCCTCATCGAGCAATGCCTCCAATCAGCGTCTTCGAAGGTTTATGGTCTTCCTTCACGCGAACGGTCGTCAACATCAAAATCACCGTCTTTGAAGCGACGGAACCAATCACGGCATGTTGTTTCACTTAGACCAGCATCTCCGTAAGCTTTTTGGAGTTCTCGATGCGCTTCAGCCGCCGTTTTCTTCGAATGAAAGAAGAAAAGCAACACTTCCCGCAAATGACGATTATTCGGCACAAAATCAGACATTTTCACACAACCAAAAGTATATGACGCAAAAACGAAATCACTAATGTGTCAAAGCGGTTTGTTTACCATATGTCTAAGCTTGGTTCATGACGTTTTGGTTATGTCCCAATCGACCAGCACTTACTACTGTAGCCATCTCTTGAAAAACAGCGGGAACTTGGTTGCGCACCTAATAATTATCATTCATATAGCTATAGCATCTATGGTCAGTCAGTTGAATGGATATTTTGTGAGACACAACTTAAGGTGCGACCCTAAGTTTATTACCCTGAGATTACTTTGTCAAAGTGACGATACTCGTGTGTTCAAAGAACAAGTTGCGCCGCTCAAACAGCTCGCCATACCTCGGTTGGAACTGACGGCACCGCTGCTCTTAGCGAAGCGTTATCTCACGGGTTCAAGCCACTTTTAAATTTAACATTGCAGCTACTCACCTGTGGACGGTGTCTCTAGTAACACCCATGTGGATGACAGGCGCATCCGTCACGCTGGACGGACTATTGCAGGAACAGTGTCAATGAGATACAAACTGTTTTGAAGAGAGTAAAGGAAATGCTAGTTTTGAGGAGATTTACCGTAAGGAAATTTGCGTGAGACCGAAAAGATATTACTTGAAAATTACTCGGTTAACGTACAGGTTGAACGATGCGAATATTTATTCGTTGTGATTAAAGCAAACACAGTGTGTAAAATGAGCGAAATTAGTGTCAATTGGTTCTCGAAAATTGGCGAAGCGCACCACGAAGCTTGCGACCTGGCACAATGGCTTCCAACAGAGAACAGACCGTTTACTGAACTGTACTGAATTGTTTGTATTGTCACTGAGTAGCTCCGCACAAGTGAACGCGAGAAGAACCTTGTCGAAGAAGTCCTTAACAAGTGCACCGTACTGAAGAATTAACCGAAGGAAGACCGGCGTAGGGCGTACTTGGAGAATACTGAACTCAAAGTATTAGAATCGTGACGCTTAAATATCGAGAACGAAGTGTCCTTTCTCGACGAACTGCCGCACCAGTATACTCGAATCGTCCGAGCGTGAATTGAATGATCGGAGAGACACTGTAAGAAATTGTGACGAGACCGATTGAATTCCGTTGAACACTATCTAAGAATTACCGGGAACTTGAACCGTGAAGCGTGCACTTAGACGCTGAAGTAGTCCCGAAGCAAGACCGGAATAGTACGAGGGCTATTTGAAAAGTTTTCGGCCTTTTTAAGAAGAACACATATTTCGAAGCAAAACAAATTTTATTTCTCGACGTAGTTTCTCTGCAACTCGATACATTTAGTCCAACGTTTCTCTCATCCTTTTAAGCTGTAAGAAAAAAATTGATTGTCTAAACCTGAAAAATACTGGTTTACAGCGTTTTTCACCTCAGTATTTGACTTATTTTTTTTTCCAGAGAAATTTTTTCAAGTTAGGAAACAGAAAAACGTCGTTGGGAGCGAGATCTGGCGAATAGGATGAGTGCGGAAGTAATTCAAACTTCAATTCGTTCAATTTTGACATTGCGACCATGTACGTCTGAACCCGAGCGTTATAGTGGTGAAACGGGATTTTTTTCTTGGCCATATGCGGACGTTGTTTCTTAATTGTGGCCTTTAAATTATCCAGCAATGTTGCGTACTACTGTCCGTTGATTGTTTGACCCTTTGCAAGTTAAACGATACGAATTACTCCACGGCTATCCCAAAAAACTATCGCCATCACTTTTCCTACAGAGAGAACGACCATTGCCTTCTTCGGAGTTGGTTCCCCCACCGTAAACCACTGCATTGGATGTTATTTGGTATCAGGAGTATGGTGGTGTACCCAGGTTTCATCGACGATTATCATTCGCCGCAAAAATGACGCTGAATTTTTTTAATACAGGCTATTGGTTATCGTCAATAAGCGAGACACCCAGCGCGCGGATAATTTTCTCATATCCAAATCTTGATGTAAAATCTTGTGCACCCGTTCAGATGATATCCCACAAGACTCAGCAATATCCTTAACAGTCAATCGATGATCTTCCATCACAGATTGATGCACTAAATCGACCATTTCGTCAGTTGTAGCGGTTTTCGGGCGCCCGTAACGTTCTTCGTCTAAAATGCTCATACGACCACGTTTGTACTCGGCCACCTAATATTTTACCGCTGTAAATGAACAGGAGGCTTCACCGTATACAGAATCTGACTCCTCTTCTATTTCCTGAGTGGTTTTCCCTTTCGAATGAATGAATTTTATCACTGCGTTATACTCAATTTTCTCCATTGTTGACAGACAATGTCAGCTGAAAACTTTAGAAGAGTGGCATAGGCAAAGTAATGATCATAATGACTTGAAATTTTTACAGGGTACATATTACAAGGCTATCTATCAGAGGGCGAAAGAATTTTTTCCTACAGTTAATTTATGTCAATAAGGCCGGAAAATATTCAAATGGCCCTCGTAGTATTCTCGGCGAAGACCGCGCTAGAAGTGCTTTTTGATAGAGAAACCGGAAAAAGGCTGCGTTCAGTGGAGCGGAAGCCGGAAGGGATCGAACGTCAAGAATGATCGGCTAGACGTTTGCCTGTCAACAGCGTTGAGAACGCTCTTGAGGACACTAAAAAAATTGGCTCATTGGCGACATATTCCTGGCTACCTATAACTACAGATCAGCTCATAGCTCATCAGCTGTGGTGGACAGGCCCGCCATAGCTCAATCAACCAGTGGTGTCATGGCCAGCCGAGTTTGCGTTGGCCGAGAATCTAGGTGTGTTCAAGTCTCGGCCAGGGGTAGCGCTCGTGGTGAATATATCGTAGCAGGAGTATGGCGCTGCAATCGAAAGCATGTATTCGTTTATCAATAAGTTAACAACTACTTTTAGCGTTACCCAGGAACAACAACGTGGACGTAGTAGTTTTTGTTCCCATCGGGGTGCTTGTTTTGGGTGAGTCCCCTTGCCTCTCACCATCGGGGTGCTTGTTTCACGTGAGTCCCCTTGCCTCTCATCATCGGGGTGCTTGTTTTAAGTGAGTCCCCTTGCCTCTCACCATTGGGGTGCTTGTTTTAGGTGAGATATTCGTAAAAATCAAGTACAAATTGAAAATGCGGGATTTTTTTCTATTTTTGAACGTTTATTCTGAAAAAATGGTAACAAATGAATTATTCAAAGTATTGTCCATCGCTAGCCACAACTTTTTCCCATCTTTCTGGCAATTTACGGATACCGTCGCGAAAAAATTCGGCCGGCTTGGCTGCTATCCAGTCATCGACCCATTTTTGGGCTTCTTCGTAAGAATGGAAGCGCTGGTCAGCTAGGCCATGTGTCATCGATCGGAAAAGGTGGTAATCGGAAGGAGCAATATCTGGGCTATACGGCGGGTGGGGTAAGACTTCCCATTTCAGCGTTTGTAGGTATGTTTTGACCGGCGCTGCAACATGTGGCCGAGCGTTGTCATGTTGCAAAATTACTTTGTCGTGTCTTTGCTCGTATTGTGGCCGTTTTTCTTTGAGTGCGCGGCTCAAACGCATCAATTGAGTTCGGTATAGTGCTCCTGTGATGGTTTCGTTCGATTTCAATAGCTCATAATACACCACACCCAGCTGGTCCCACCAAATACAGAGCATGAGCTTGGCGCCGTGAATATTTGGTTTGGCCGTCGATGATGATGCATGGCCGGGGTAACCATATGATTTTTTGCGCTTCGGGATATCGTAATGGATCCACTTTTCATCACCAGTGACAATGCGATGCAAAAAACCCTTCCGTTTTTGCCGTTCGAGCAGCAGTTCGCATGCAAAAAAACGGCGCTCGACGTCTCTCGGCTTCAGCTCATACGGCACCCAATGTCCTTGCTTTTGGATCATTCCGAGGGCTTTTATACGATGGGAAATGGCTTGTTGTGTCACTCCCAATGAATCTGCGAGCTCTTGTTGAGTTTGACACGAGTCTTCATTGAGTATTGCCTCCAATTCAGCATTCTCAAACTTTTTCACTTGGCCCGGCCGCTCTTTGTCCTCAACGTCAAAATCACCACTTCTAAACCGCACAAACCATCTCTCGCACGTTGAAACCGATGGAACATGACTCGGATAAGCCTCGGAGACCAATCGATGTGCTTCAGCAGCACTTTTCTTCAAATTAAAGAAGTAAATTAAAACTTCCCGCAAATGCTGTTTTGTTGGCACGAAACTCGACATATTGAGAGCTCAAAAAAACTATGAATTTGACACTGCGACAAATTGACACATACTGAAAATTAAAGCTATAAGACGTAGCTTTGACATGAACATAGTCACAGTACTGCCTGATGCGTATAGCGTTAGTAACGCCATCTGTTATCAAACCCGCATTTTCAATTTGTACCCCTGATAATTAAATAGTTCTTCGGGAATAAATCGGTCATGAAATAAATAAACAATATAAAAATATAAATACGAATAAATAAAAATAAAAATAAATAAATATCGTAATGGGTACGTTAGAAAACTGGAAAAATAGTAAACCGAACGCGCTACATAAAAATGAATATAACATTGTGTATAATGCATTGCATAGACTTAAGAAAAAAGAGAAATATATTTATTTATTATTTATTAATTTAGAAAGATATAATATAATACCGTTGATTATATAAAGCAATTTATTTTTTTCCAAATTTGTAACTTAGATTTTATTAACTTTTCATGACGCATTCCATTAACCTAAGACAAAAACAGAAATTTATTTATTTTTTTATTTGAAAACATTATTTATTTTATTTTTTAACAGAAAATACTGTTCTTGCGAAATCATATTTTATTTGTTGCTGTTAGTTTAATGAAGAAATAAGACGTTTAATTGTTGGAGGGATGGAGAGGGGTCTTTGCTGTGTCCGTATTTGCTTAGCTATACAAACACAGCAACGGCCCCACGGGTGGGTCCTTATGCAGCGACCTCCATGTGGTAGGACCTGGGACATGAGTAGAACATTACAATTTCTTTTTATTCAATAAATTGTAATGAACCTTTTGTGTAAAGGACTACAATTTGGTGTTGGATATTGTAATGCACTATTCATTTGCTGACGGCTGCAAAATTAGTGAGCATTTTATATATTTCTTTACTTTCATCATTTATTTATTTATATATATTGTAACAGGGTTACATGCATGAGCACGATTATGTGATACGATAATAATCAATATCACCGAATGATATTCTCGAGCATCGAGCGTTATTTCGAACAGCTAGAAGAGCACGAATAATATTTCTCTCTCAACAGATGCAAGTGGGTATGCACTTGGAGCAATTCTCTCGCAGGAAGATGAGAATGGAGAGGTGAAGGTGGTAACGTTGGCGAGCAGAACACTAAAGGGAGCAGAGATCGCGTATATGACAACCGAAAAATAATTATTAGCGATTGTATGGGCATTACAAAAATTCAGAACTTATCTGAGAGGTGCCCAGGTACGTATAAAGACGGACCATAAGGCTTTAATTTTTTTAAAGACGTGTCAATTTACAGCCGGAAGGCTAATAAGATGGGCATTGGCCATTCAGGACTACGATGTACAAGTAGAGCATATCTCGGGAAAAATTAATGTGGTGGCGGATGCTTTGAGCCGAGTAAGAGAGGACGAGAATCTGCATTCAACCGACAGCGAAGGAGTTGTAGTGGTGGCGGGGTTGTTGGCTGAAAGAATTTCTCGTGAGCTGGCTAAAAAACTAAAGAACATAAAAGAGGTCCAGAGAGAGCAAGAGGACTTACGGATCATCATGGATTTCCTGGCCGTCGAGAAAGAAAAAACAGAAGAGCAGAAGTACCGATTAGAAAAGGGAATCTTACAAAAAAAATCAAAAACCGGAATTTGGCGGGTAATAATACCGAAATGTATCGTTCAAGATATGATTAAGTCGTGCCACACCATGTATGGGCATCTGGGTGCGATAAAGTGTGTACGGATATTAGAGGAGGATTTCACGTATCCACACATGGCAAAAATAGTTCGGAGAATCCTGGCCACCTGTGACACGTGCCAAAGAAATAAAATCGCGGTACAGACCAGCTACGCGGCAATGCAGAATATAATACCGGAGGGACCGGGGGATTTAGTATCCATAGATTTGTATGGGACCCTACCTACATCGGTGGGTGGAGTAAAACATATCCTTGTAACGCTAGATGCCTTTAGTAAATTTGTCGCTCTATATCCCATGAAGAAGGCAAATACGTCGACTGTTATCAAACGAATTTTCGACGACTATGTACCAAAATACGGAAAACCACGAAGAATTCAATTCGATCATGGGACGCAATTCACGGCTAGGATCTGGTTACAAAAGCTCAAGAACGAGGGTATCATGGCCGTGTTTTCATCAATACGACACCCACAAGGAAATATCGTCGAACGAGTAAATCGGGAGCTTGGAAGGTTTTTCCGAGTGTTCTTAACGAATAACCATGCAGGTTGGTTTAAGTGGATAAAGATAATTGAGAATGGTATAAACGAGAGTCATCACGACACGACCGAGTTCACACCATTGGAGTTACAATGCAAGAGGAAGCCTCTACGAGAATGGAATAAACAGATGGGCCTAGGGAAGGTCGAGGATGATAAAATAACATATGAAATGAAAATTGAAATTGTGAGAGAGAGAATGAAAAGAAAAGGCCTGCGTCGGGCAGAAAAATTCGACGCATCCCATAGGCTAACTAATTACGAGGTAGGCGATTTGGTATTAATTAAAGCATTAAATGTATCGGACCCCTTAAAACAACTCACTTCAAAATTTATGCCGTTATATGAGGGGCCATATCGAATTCAGAAATGCGTAGGCTTAGCTACTTATTTAGTTGTAGATTTAGAGAGTAAGAAAGAGCGCGGTAGGTTTCACGCGAGCATGTTTAAGAGGTACCGGACTGGAACAGAAAGTACAGAGGAGAAAGGAGAGAGCACGAAGGACCCGGCAACGAGCGAGGAAAGAGAGGCAGCGATAGACGGAGAGACAGAGTCAAAACAACAGGACGGACGCAAGCCTGTATAGGAAGAACACCGATATAACCACCGAGACTCGTTGAAATTAAAGAGGAACCTTAACGCCGATAGTCTCTGACGTCACGGCTAACGACCATTCCAAGAAGAATGCCTCGGATTCCGAGGAAGGAAGGCTCGTCAAAAAGAGGGGAAGTGGCAAATAGGGCACCTAATTGGCCGTAATGGATGACCAGAGGAGAACTGGGCTAAAAGTATGAGAACAGGAGATATATATGCTCGGGACACCGAAGGTAATATAAAAGGAGCGGGACGGGCCCGTGACCGGACAAAACGAATTAAACCAAAATACAAAACAAAGTAAGAGATAACGAGGAATACGAGTGAAAAGGCAGTTTGGGCAGTTAAATTTCTTTTTAATTTATCTTTCATATCGAAATTAAAAATGCAGCGGTTTGTGGAAAATGCTGTGGAGTTTTTCGTGCCGGGAGAGCCATATGGGGCGGAGGTTATTGGCATCGAAAGTCCGAGCCGGATATACGTATGGGCGAAAAAAGAGGAAGTAAGGAGAGAGAATCTTCTGAAGATGGTAGCTGCAACACCGATCGATCATCCTCAACTCCACCGTATTGTGGAAGAGGAGGTATATACCGGAAGAGCGGTATTATTCCGGATGCCAAATGAGGAGGACGAACAAGAAAACGTTTTTTTGCGCGGGACCATCATGAGGAAGAGGAGTGACGGACGGATCATCATATGGCTAGGGGACCTAGCAAAAAGAATATATGTGTAACTTGACACCCTATACACTTCACCGGTGATCTATTTGGGGAAACCATATTTTGCAATAACCTACGCCCTCAACCACATGGGACCATTAGGGACCGAATGGACAGCGGAGGCGAGTAATGTCATTGGAGAGCTAATGGCAAACCAAGTCAGCGACCTATACGTAAATGAGTTGGACCCATCGGTGAAAGTATTATGGATAGAGTTTCATGCTACCAGAAACAACCAAGGATGTGACGTGGGGGACGAGCTGATAAAAAAGGGACTGGCTAGAAGAATCCAAAACAATCCAGTATATGAATGTGGTCGGGATGGCGGACGGCTAGGCAAACATTTCCGCCAGGAAAGAAATGAGGAGAGAAGGAGATCTGGCGTGATGGCACCACAGACAACAACAACACCGCCGGCCTTGGGAGTCGAGTCGGCCGACGAGAAAACAGACGAGGAAACATGGGAGGATGCAACTTCAGAAGAGGACGAGGAGGATCGGGAAGTCATGGAGTGGTTAGCGACTCCCGAACCAGACGCGGAAACTACGGCTTTATTGTTACATTGGGGCGTGATGCCACCAACCCAAACAGACGAGACGGACAGTGAGAACGAAGATGTAATTGACAGTGAAGGACAGTAGATGAATAAAGAGGAAAAGAAAATTTATAACATGTTCGTGTAGATTTATTTGTGTTTTGATTTATTATTTAGGATAGATATAAGTTAGTTCATAAATAGCGTTAAGATAGCGGGAAGCTGCACGTGAATAGGTAGATATAAAAATTAAAATAAATAAAAAAGAAATAATAATAATAAAATAATAATAAACCATATATATAGTTGGTAGGAGATTTTTGAGAAAGTCGCGAAGGCAGCTTTCTCTGAAATCTAGGGGGATGATGTAACAGGGTTACATGCATGAGCACGATTATGTGATACGATAATAATCAATATCACCGAATGATATTCTCGAGCATCGAGCGTTATTTCGAACAGCTAGAAGAGCACGAATAATATTTAAGAGGTCTTGCGGGCAATAGGCCATCGCCCCTGATGCAAAAACTAGAGCTGTCGCCGCTCCGAAATTCCCTCGATGACGAAAACAGCAGGTCAGCGACCGGCTGGCCTTGCTGGGTGGCGAGGGGAAGGCGGTGAGCGCGGCAGCGGCGAACCGCCGAAGTCAGGAAATGCGTTACATTCGAAATAAAAGCGAAATGATGACGTAGGGTTCAGCGGAGCGAGAGGAAGGCTATAAAAGGCCGGTGCGGGGAGAGAGACGCTCTCTTAGCGAAATTGTTCGAACAGAAAAGGTACGGAAATTGTGAAAACCAATGAAAGGTGGCGGTAGATGAGGGAGTGCCTAAAGCATAGAACGTTAGCCAATAATAACTGTGGAAATTATTAAATAACCACCATTTAGGTAAGCAATAAGTAAAATAGAGTAGATCCGTAGGGAAATAAATACGGGTAATTAAGTAGTCGGTAAGTATTGTTTATTAGAATTAGTGCATCGGAATAAGAAGATAGGATATAAGAGAATCAATTAACCAGTGCGGACTTTAAACGAGTAGGAACCAGATGAACCGCTTTTCCTGCGCGAGAAAGTGAGAAAGAACGAGAAGTGAGATAAGTCTGACAAAAATAATTAATGATTCGATTGTTAGAGATCTTTCTGAGATCGATAACACAGGGATCTAAGGTGGCGCTGACTGTAACCGGGTTGCGAACTGCCAGAAATTTTCCATCAAAAAATTTGGTCAAATCATTTGTCGCTTAGATTTATCACTCTTAAGAAACATATGACCGCGTATAAAAAGGATTAATTAATTAATCTGCAACAAAGGTGTATTATTTGACATTAAAAATAGAGATCGTGAATTGATGTTGCTAGAGCCGCGGTGGCGTGATTGGTAACGTACCAGGCTAGAATTCTGGAGTTCCCGGTTCGAACCCGGGCTGTGGCAATATTTTTTCACGATTTCTTTAGAAGTTAAAAATCGTCAGGTCTGGTTGCCTCATTAATTCTTAATGAATGAGTGAGGCAATGAGAGTTGACAAAAATAATTAATGATTCGATTGTTAGAGATCTTTCTGAGGTCGATAACACAGGGATCTAAGGTGGTGCTGACTCTAACCGGGTTGCGAATTGCCAGAAATTTTCCATCAAAAAATTTGGTCAAATCATTTGTCGCTTAGATTTATCTCTCTTAACATGATTTATTCTTGTAAGCAAACATGATGCTTTAAACGCAAATATAGCCTCCTTAATATCATTTTTTTTTAAGTTCACCACTTTGCACTCTTCGAAGCTTCTTTTCTTTATTTATTTTAGCCTATATTTCATTTTAACTAGCTATAAGTAACTCGCGCATAAGCGTACATTGATTTTTTCTCTCTTTTTTAAAATATGAATTACATTGTATATGCATAATTTTATAAATTCCCCGAGCCTGAGCTATTAGTGCTCGATAAAGGGTTTCAGCCTGTTTACATGTATCGGTTGACTCCTTCGTCCCTTCTGGATGATGTAGGTGACAGGGGAACGACTCTTGGCGACGATGTATGGCCCGGTCCACTTAGGGGTCAGTTTGGCTGACTGGCCTCGACGTACAGTTTCGTCGTGCAGGAGCACCCGGTCGCCCGCACTGTACCCTCTATCTATCGTGCCGTGGTGGTACGTCATTTTTGACATCTCCTTTGCCCCACGGAGATTGTCACGAGCGACGATCCACGAGGCGCGCGACCGTTCACTCAGTTCCTGAGCATTATCGTTGTATGCGTAGGTACAGCGGGGCTCTTGCCGGATGGCGGTCGGTAAATCCGCGTTGCGTCCGAACAGCAACGTATACGGGGTCACTCCGGTCCCATGTGCGGCGTGGTATTGTACGTGAACATTGCGTATGGTAACCACTCGTCCCAATTTCCCTGATCCTCATTTATGAAGTTATTTAGGTATTTCGCAAGGGTCCGGTGCGATCTTTCTAAAGCTCCATTAGATTGTGAGTGGTATGCTGAGATTTGTACTCTTTCTGTTTTCAGTATGCGGCATACATCTTTAAAAGTCGTGCTGAGGAAATTGGTTCCCCGGTCAGATAAGAGCCTTTCGGGCGTTCCATGCCGGCAAATAATTTCGTCTACCAGTGGCTTGGCCACAGTCAATGATTCCTGGTTCGGCACGAGCACTGCTGCACTGTACTTTGAAAAGACATCCTGGAACGTGAGAATGTACTTGTTCCCAGTTGCCGTCTCTGGTAGCGGTTCTACTAACAAGGAAAGATACTTTGGTGTCCCCCTCCGATTTTGATGAAACTCACGTATGTTGTAGAGCATCGAAAACTAAAAGACACGTATTTTTTTTTATCGGCGGAAAAACGTTTCTAAGGGGTGAAATCGCCCTTCAAAATTAGCATGTCGACGGGTGATTTTGCAGTTTCACCCAGAAGGCGTCAACCGATTTTCATGAAACAAAAACCAAAATACTCCTCATTGAAGACAATCAAAATTCCACGCTAAGTTGAAGAAAAAAATTCATTTGCAGGGGTGAACAACCCCCTGATTTTTCAATTTTCCACCCTACACAAAAAACTAACTAACCAAATTGAACAGAACATATACCATTTGGAAGGGCAAGTTAAAATAAAGATGACGTATTTTTGCACATTCACAGGAAAATGAGTTTACGGGGGTAAACTACCCCTTATCCATTAGTACGTATATTTGTGCGTACATTCTTGTTTCTCGTTATTTACATGTTAAAGAGCTGCTTGCGTTCACTCTTTGTGCTGATTTTGTGCTTATCAATAATTTATCGTCATATGTTATCGACCTTTCGATTAGATTGTATTTCGATTCGGCGCAAATTTCGGAATAAGTCGATGATGCAACAGTCGTTCCATCTATAGAACATTGTCAATTATTCCAACGAAATGAATATGATCTTATTTTTTTGAGTAATCTAATCATACGCCAATATGATAAAAATACTTTCGACGCAGTAAGAGGTGTTTTCTACATAGGCGGCTATCTGGGACTGCGTATTATCTGCTGATATCGCATGTGGTTCAACAACAAGTCTTTCAAATATAAAAACCGCGATACATACAGCGATCTTCAGTTGCTCATTTGAACGGAGTGCCAGTGCGTCAGTTATAATTTCTGACAAAAAAAAATCAATAGACCATGAAAGTGAATCCAATCAACGCCATTAAACTTCTTTTGGCTACATTTGAAGCCATGAATATTCCCGAAACTCCGATTAACAATGCAGAAATCGAGGTAAAGCAGAATTTCGAAAAAGTTCTGGTCGACTGCATGGGCGATTATAACGGAGTTGAAATTATTGAGGAACAATCGCTAGATTTTCAAGAGCCATTCAAGCAATATGATGTTAACCCTGTCGAGGACACTCTTTGGCAACATGATGAAGGTCCAGTGGATTCTGATACTTGTTCTAAAGACAAAGAAGACATAAGCTACGATTACAAACGCAAAGCAATCGAATACTGGAGATCCGGTAAGAAAAATTACAGTGTCGATACCGTCAGTCAGAAATTAAAAAAAGTCAAATCTGTACGACAATTAAAACGCTGGGCAAATCAAATGAACAAAGGTGGGACCTACAAGGGGAAATTAGCTCAAATCTCTGAATATACTTTGAAAAACATACAAGCCGCAGTAGATGCTGGTTTCATTGTTCATGATATCGACCTTCAGAAGTGGGCTCTACAAGCTCAAAAAGAGATAGGTCACGAAGACATTCGTTTTAAAGCTTCTCGTAATTGGCTTCGGAAGTTCAAGAAAACACATCGTATTGTGTCCAGGAAAATTAATAAATTCGTAACACGAAAGACTATAGAAGACGAACCAGTTTTAAGGATGAATGCAGAAAACTTCGTGAATGAAATTAAACCATATATTCAAAAATATGGACCGGAAAACATATATAATTCAGATCAGAGCGGTTTTCAACTGGAAATTCACCCTGGCAGGACTCTGACGGCTGAAGGAACTAAACAAGTGCAATGTGTAGTACAATCCGTATCATCTACAACTCACAGCTACACTATCCAGCCAACCATAAATGCAGATGGAAAATTACTGTCACCCCTTTTTATTGTTCTAAAAGAGGGAAAGGGTGAGTTCGGCCCAATCGTGGAAAAAAATTTATTGAGGCCAGAAAACGTATTTTTAACAGCAACGAAATCCGGAAAAATTACTTCAGGTATGGACAAAAATGATTGCCAGAAAATATTGAACATATGATAAATTATACTATATCGATAACCAATATCATCCTATGTATAGAGCACTTCAAAGTTTGGTTGGAAAAAGTATTCTTCCCTAACACCGGCCGTGACAGCGTATTGTTGATAGACTCGTGGAGTGGACACTGCCCAGAAGTTGTTCAAAATGCAACACCTCGGGGCAAAAAAACAATCACAAAGATAATACCTAAAGGCACCACAGGGAAAATCCAACCACTCGACGTTTTTGGTTTCCGAATATGGAAAAATGTTGTACGACATTTTTCCGCAGTGTATTATTACTTAATTCTGTTATTAATTTACACTTGAGAAACAACATAATCAAACTGCAATCGCTCGCACACAATCAACTTTCATCACCCAGATATATAAATCTTTTCAAATATGCATGGTTCAAAAGTAATTATATAACCGATAATACAAACGAGTTCGACAATTCAGTGAGTTTTGGTTTCGATCAATCGTCTCAAGCACACTGTGAAGTACTAGGTTGTAATAATGTGGCCATCATCAGATGCTCATGGTGCAAAAAGTCTTTATGCTTGCAACATTTTTTTGAAGAGTATCATTTCTGCACGACTTACGAACCATGATTGCTGCAAATTATGACGTGCACATTGCACGTTGATGAATTGTAAAAGGAATGATACATTATATTATATACTGTGGTGTATTTAGATGCGCAAGGCGGTAAGAATAAATGTGAGAGAATGGAGATTGGGGAGAGCGATAACACGGGACGTGAAAAAGACGACAGTCGAATAAATGCGCATGCCGAAACCGGGTATTTGTTATTTCTCGCCTATGTCCTCAGCTGATTGCCGCTGTTTCGAAATACAGCCATACATACAGTAGCGGACAAAAGTTTAAGACGGAGAGGAAAAAAAAAGTAGTCGTTGATTTTTTTATGAAAAGAATTGACTCAGTGGATTTTTTTTTGTATTAGCTAATTAATCATTAATTCATATATTTATTACATAAATTCAATTTTGCGCGTAACAACATTAGATACAATAAACAAAGAAAACATACATTTGTTTGATATCTTCGGGGACAAAAGTTTAAGACTATACGTAAAAAAATATTTGTTGGTAGAAAATATACAGATATTTTCCTCCCTTCAATACTTTGTCCACAGTCCATTATTTTTTATCACATCAGCACATTTTTGAGGCATTGAATCAATTAATTTTTTGCAGTCGTCCACAGTTGTTTCATTCCACGTTTTTTCAACCAAAGAGTACAAATCGTCAAAATTTTTTGGTTTATTTCTTTGAACCCTTCTTTTTATGGTACACCATAAGTTTTCAATTGGATTTAAATCCGGCGACTGCGACGGCCACGGTAATAAAGTGATTTTTTCATCTTGAAAAAAACTTTTCACTACCTGAGCCGTATGCTTTGGGTCAATATCTTGTTGATAAATAAAATTATCACCCATATTTTCATAGGCATACGGTAACATAGTATTTTTCAATATATCCAAGTATTGAAAACGGTCCATGATTCCATTAATTTGGCGTATTGGTCCAGGACCATTGCGAGAAAAACATGCCCACACCATTACGTTTCCACCTCCATGCTTAACTGTCGGTAAAACACATCGAGGATTTAAATCTTCGCCAATTCGACGTCTTACATACAGTATCCCGTCAGAACAAATTCGGTTGAATTTGGATTCGTCCGAAAATAGCACATTTTGCCAATCCTCACTTGTCCAATGCCGATGAGCCTTAGCAAATTGCAGTCGTAATTTTTTATTCTTTTTACTGAGCATCGGCTTCTTCCGTGGCTTTCGTGCTTTCAAATTGAATTCGTCTAATCGTCTTCGGACAGTTCTTACACTAATTTGTGCATTATTATTACTGGATATTTCAGCTCTGATATCGACTGCTGAACGAAAACGATCTTTCTCGCTTAATCGATGAATCCGACGATCCAGCGTTGGCGTGGTTTTCCGCGGTCTACCGTTTTTTGGTCGATCAAAATAGTCCCCAGTCTTCACAAACTTGTACCACGCTTGCTTACAAGAAGTTTCTGATCGATTCATTTGAGTTGCAATTGAAGAAAATGTCTCATTTTGCTTCCGTAGAGACACGATTAGTTTTCGTTCAGTTGATGACAAATTACGGGCTTTACCCATACTCTTTTCGTACGTAATTAAACTTAAGACACTGGATGATACACCACAAACTATTTACAGTATTAATATATCAAATTTATGCGTGGATCGACTACGGGTATCTTGTTCGACAGATCGTCTTAAACTAATGTCCGCTGTTTACAGATGGTTGGAAGAAAAAAAAAATTGTATAATCTATATTGTTTACATTTGACGACCGAGACTTCTACATTATGAAGGTTAAACGTACACATGTATTGTAAAAAAACAACAAGCCGAAAGAAACGTTAGTACTTGTAGACAGATCTATGAACCAAATTGTAATTCATCGTCTTAAACTTTTGTCCGCTACTGTATATGCCATACAACCACTCAACCCCAGCAACATTCCCCAGTATTCTGTATTTGAACAAGCTATTTTTTTCAGTAAATAACGCGAAGCTCGTGAATGGACCATTCTACTTGTAAGTAACAGCCGGTCACCCCCTTAATAATAAACAAAGCATCATCTGAAGTGTCCCCCGTTGACTTCGGCTAACAAGAATGTTTTGAATCAATTCGGACATTTAAATAACGAGAAACAAGAATGTACGCACAAATATACGTACTAATGGATAAGGAGTAGTTTACCCCCGTAAATTCATTTTCCTGTGAATGTGCAAAAATACGTCATCTTTATTTTAACTTGCCCTTCCAAATGGTACATGTTCTGTTTAATTTGGTTGGTTAGTTTTTTGTATAGGGTGGAAAATTGAAAAATCAAGGGGTTGTTCACCCCTGCAAATGAATTTTTTTCTTCAACTTAGCGTGGAATTTTGATTGTCTTCAATGAAGAGTATTTTGGTTTTTGTTTTATTAAAATCGGTTGACGCCTTCTGGGTGAAACTGCAAAATCACCCCTCGACATGCTATTTTTGAAGGGCGATTTCACCCCTTAAAAATGTTTTTCCGCCGATAAAAAAAAATACGTGTCTTTTAGTTTTCGATGCTCTACAACATACGTGAGTTTCATCAAAATCGGAGGGGGACACCAAAGTATCTTTCCTTGTAAGTCCACCGCCACCTTTTCGAATGATCGCGTTTGCGTATCGGTAAGGACGATTGGCCATATGCCACTTCGTAATTTATTCCTCTGGTAGAGTTCGCAGGCCGAAATATACCTTTCCAGCTCCTTTCTCATGCCAGGCCAAACGTATTTGGACCATTTTCGTTGCTGCGTTCGCTTGATACGCTGATGCCCTCCTATGGAGGTGTCGTGATATCCCCTTATGATTCTCAGTCCATCCTTGACTGTAAGGCAGGCTACGCCACTGCTGCAGTCGCAACGCTCTTTCAGATCAACGTCGTTGTTCGTGCTGTTGGAGGTTCGCGGGCTACGGCCTCCGCCGTGCCTCGGGGTGCCCACCGGTAGCTGCGCTGCTGCGCCGCCCTCTTTCTCGGACGGCCTTCCAGCGTTCTCTTTTTGTGGCCTTCCTCGCCTCACGGATCGGCCCTGCTGTGCTGCTGGCGGTCTATCGTTTTCTGTGGTACTCGCAGTCTTACCTTCGGTTTGCGTTGCTCGGGTGCATGGTCTTCCCCTTCCCCGTCCGCACGACTTCGCGACGGGGCTTTGCGGATCAGTAGAGCGACTTGCATGCACGCTGCGAGTCTTGCTGTCCTCTTCTTTCGCGTGGGCAAGAGTTGTCTCTCGCTTTGCCACATTGCTAGGCTTGCTCGGGGTATTCTCAGCTCTCCTCTTTGTGCGATCGTTCGCACCCCTGAGTGCACTGTCCTTTCCGCTCTCGTGGTATCTTTCTTTCCGTCTCACTTGTGCTCGTATAGTAGCGAATATGCGACTGAGAGCGTCTGCATTTGTATTTCTTTTTTCAGCTTTATATTCGACGTCGAACTCATGCTCAGACAGTTTAATTTTCCAGCGCATGAGGCTTGATCCTGGATCCTTTACGGCGAAAAATAAAATGAGCGGCTGGTAGTCAGTTACCACCTTGAACCGTGTTTCATATATGTATGAAACTTTGCGAGGGCCCACACTATTACTAGCAATTCTTTCTCTGTCGTCGTATAGTTCTGCTCCGCTTTCGACATCGTGCGACTCGCGTAGCTTATGGGCAGAACGTCCCCGATCTTTCTTTGCAATAGGATGGTGCCGAGTGCCGTATCCGAGGCGTGTTGTAACTACGAACGGCTTCTCGAAGTCTGGATACTGGAATACTGGTGCTGTGGTGAGCGCCTTTTTTAATTCCTTGAAGGCGGCAACTCGCACTGCTGTCCACTCGAATTTAACTTCTATTTGGGTTAATTCGATGAGGGTCTGTGCGATCTTGGAGAAATATTTTATGAATTCCCGGTAGTACCCAGCTAGTCCAACGAAGGATTGTACTCCCTTTACGTCCCTCGGTATCGAGAATTCCCTCACCGCCACCAGTTTCTTAGGGTCGGCCCGCACCCCCTTTTCGGAGATATGGCCGAGGTACTGCGTTTCCTTGCGCAGGAATTGACACTTGCTAGGTTGCACTGCCAATTTGGCTTCTCTCAGCCGCAGCAGCACCTCCCACAGACTGTTGCTGTGCTTCTTGAAGGTTTTTCCGTGGATCACGAGGTCGTCGAGGTACACGTAGCAATTGATTCCCTGTAGTCCGGATAGAGTGGAGTTCATTAGCTGCTGGAAAGTCGGTGGCGCATTCTTGAGTCCAAAAGGCATTCAAACTCTAAATGACCCTGCGCAGTAGACGATACCGTCTTTTCCTTATCTTCCTGCACCATCAAGATTTGGTAAAATCCTGAGCCGAGGTCAAAGGTCGTGTAGTAACGTGCTCATACCAGCTGGTCCTATATTTCGGTTATATTCGGCAGTCGATATGAGTCTCCGATGGTGGCTTCGTTTAACTTCCGAAAATCTACCGCTACGCGCATTATCCTCACTCCGGGGCATCAGGTTTCTTAGCCACGACCAACAGCGGCGCGTTTCATTGGCTCCTGATAGGCTGGACTATCCCTTCTGCTAGCATTCCATCTGTCTGCCTCTCCACTTCTCTTCTGTGGGTCTCCGGCAGTCGGTATGGGTACACCTTAATGGGCTGAACCCCTTCCTTTAGGGGTATCTGATGCTCTACCATGTGCGTGCATGGCAGCCTATCCCCGGCTAGGTGGGATACATCCCCGTACTCGCTCGGAACGTCGTCCAGCGCTTGCGCTCCTGCTTCTTGAAGTTCACAGTGTCTAGATCCTGTGTTAGTCGCGCGAGGCGGTCGGCCCGTCGCTTCGCGCTGACGGTGCAGACTTCGGCAGTCAAGGTCTCGAGACAGTGACCCACTGCCGCTATCTCAAGCGGCTCGCGTTCCACTACCGGGCGTTGCACCTCAATCACCTGCTCGGTGGTGTTTATAAAGCTTACTGCGCTGATACTGCCGTACGGCGGCGTGATACAGGCGCCCATAATTTCTTTCTACTTCGGGTGAGTGGCCTCACGCGAAGGAAGAATAATGGCAAAATAATTATACTCGAATAATTCACGGCACAACAACGCCATCACAAAGGCGCTCTCATAAGATCGTGTGCGATGGCGGTTCAACCTTCCAGCTGTGTCACATATGGGAGGCAAGTGGAAAGCAGCAGTGAAGTCCATGAAACATCATCCCCATCGCACTGTGGGTGAAACAGTTCTCACCTATGAGGAGTTGACCATACTGCTGGCTCAAATTGAGGATGTTTCTGAGTTTACTCATTGGTAAAGAGCTCACCATCTCCCGAGAACCATCTCTAAAGGATATAGCGGGCTCAAGGCTATCTCGATGACTGCTCATCCAGCAGAAATTCCAGAATTTCTGGGCTCAGTGGTCAGCTCATTACCTTCAGCGCCAACAGTCAGTCGCAAAATGACACCATCCTATCAACAACATCTGGGTAGGCTCACTTGTTCTGTTCACGGATGAGCGCCACCACTTTCCACAAGTATCTACTTGCATGGGTCTCGGTGCTGCATCTCGACTACGACGGGTTCACAATAGTGGTGACCATGAAGACTCCTACCGCAACCCTCACTCAGCCCATCTCAAAACTTGCAGTGCGCCAGTCCCCTCAGCAGAGCACTGTACTAAGGAGAATCAGCAACCTCGTTGCTGATAGCGGGCGGAATGTTTGAGAGTGAACGAGCATTCTGCTGCGCGTTGTTGGACTGCGCACGGCAGGCTAGCGTGGGCAAGTTCTCGCTGTTGCTGCTTAGCGGCAGTACCTCACGGGAGCATAAAAATCATACTGTGTCACCAGCATTGACGATAACGGTTCCTTTGAAAGAGCAGCCATCTTGCGAAAAGCTCTTGATCAGCTCGGTTCTCACCTCGTGAAGTGCACGTCTCAATTGTTCATATTTACAGTTCTCATTGTGTTACTCAGTCAAATGAACAGTAATATATCACGAACAACGGACATTGAATCACTGCGAAGGCTCGAATATGTCTACTCATTAGTACATCAGCATGTCGTATCTTCTCGCGTCGTGCTCTCGTCGTTCGCGTCACCGCGTGGTTCTTGCACGTCAATTCTGCTCAACTCTTCTCACCGATTAATATAATCGTGTGTGGTAAATGTACTGCTCATTATTCTATTCGCTTTTTTTTTGTGCTCATAAACATTATTTTTAAAATATATTTATAATTGTTTTTATGTGTAAGATCGTCCACTGCATTTGGCAGGTGAAGCAATAAATGCAACAATTTTTAACAAAATCCGTGTACTGCTATTAATTCTCTGCTGTTAATATATTACAGCTTACTAATTCCAACAACTGAGTTTCTCAAATAATATAAATGGGCAACAATTCAAAAGAGATAAATTGTGAGGCACTCACAGCTACAGACCGCGGTATCACGGGATACGATGAAATATGATCCAAAAAATAAGAAATAAGAAGAATACAATAGGTCGAACTGGCAAACGAGTACGAAAGGATCGCGATATTCAGAAAAACGGGTCGACGACGGTTGGGTATAAACCGTGAAGCAGGAACAGAGAAGGTAATAACGAAAGCGAGAGTTCCGGGAACACCTGAGCGATAGACTCGGTACAAGTGTACCGAGGTTTCCGGGCACTAGGCCACCGAACCCTGAGATGTGACAAAAACTAGCTACGTCCCACCTCCGGAATTCCCTCGCTGCCGTAAACAGCAGGTCAGCGACCAGCTGGCCTCGCTTGGTGGCGAGGGGAAGGCGGGTAGCGCGGCGACGGCAAGCCGCAAAATTAAGAAATCGCGTTAGATTAAAAAATTGGAATTAAAAATTATGTAGAGGGGAACGAGGCAAGGGGAAGGCTATAAAAGAGCCTGCGCGTAGAGAAATGGCTCTCTTAGCTCGAGGCTCTAATCTTGAGAATACGTGCACTATAAAAATGTTAAAATTATCAGTTTGGAACTTTTACCAAAAATATTGTGTTTATTGTAAAAAGTAGAAACAGCCAAATTATCGAAAGATTATCATTCCTGGTGATTGTGAAGATCCGTAACGAACAACCATAGAAAAAAACAGCAGGACAGGCGAGTCGATTGAAATACAAGAATTATTAGTGAAATACTAAAAAAATAGACATTGATCTAGATTTAGATAGAATTAATGGAATAGAGTTAAGAGAATAGAATAAAGTGAATAGAGTTAAGTGTAGAGAATAAATT
This sequence comes from Cylloceria caligata, assembly GCA_963942595.1. NCBI lineage: Eukaryota > Metazoa > Arthropoda > Insecta > Hymenoptera > Ichneumonidae > Cylloceria > Cylloceria caligata. Next base: position 24,921,608 of record OZ012709.1, on the reverse strand, counting down.
GAATAGAATTAGGTCAGCAGTGTTTAAGAAAATAGAATTAGGTCACATAGCATTTAAATAGGTAGGATAATCGAGGAATTGTATGAGCGTGCAAGTGGAACAGAGATAGAGAGTTTCAGTACAATGAGTGAGAGATACAGAGTGATGTAGATATAAGTGAAATAGCGAAAGAGTGCGAGTTCCGAGCGTTTAGCGGTGTTTGTGTGCATCGAGTGTACAGCTCAATACCACTGTACAAAACAATAACAGATTTTCGAGCCGAGTGTACCGAGAATCTACATAAACGTAATCTACGAAAAGAAGTGCGAAAATAATCATCGGAATTACCAAATTCCAATGCATTTTACTGGTCATCGGTTGCAAGAAACCAAAAACTAACATTTTTGTTTAATTTGTTGTGGTTAATAAACTCTATTCTCACCTACCTAGAAGTCTAAAATTAATTAATCCTGTGATCGAGCCCGAATTTCCCACGAAAAATAAAAATAATTGATAACGATAAAAAAAATTACCGTTACAATATGTTCAGCGGTTCTTGGAAAATGCAGTAGTACAATTGTTTCCTTGTTCACACCACCGCGTCCAATGTTTGAAATTAACGGATTGCAAGAATTACAAGAAGTTCAAATACTCAAGATAATAACCAATATTTATGCAAATACAAGAATGTTTATGTACACTAAAAAAGCTACAGAAAGGTATTTAAGCAATCGCGCGACTCCTAGAAAAAAGTTAACACGAGACTATGCAGGTAACACATAAATAGAATATTACGGTCGACGGTGTAATACTTAAAAAAGTTATTATTTGTGATCGTTCGCTGATGAGTAGATGGATCTCGCGTGGGTGGAATAAACACGTGAATTTACGATGAAAGAGTAAATTGGACATTTATTATATATAACGGCTACTTTCCGTCATCTATTATAAGACAACCGGCCAGGTTGATGTTAAACTTTAGACTGATTTCGGTAAAGTAATTACTTGCTATCTTTAGCGAAATTAATTAATTGCACTAAGCGCCGGTCGTTGATCGCAAATCGCTCCGTACATCAGCACATACTTTTTACTTCGCGTGTGAGCGGTCATGCGACCACGCGAACGACGAATAATGTCGGAATAAATAAATGGAATTTTGTCAAAAATTCCGCGGCATAACATCCCTCTCTCTTTAAGAGGAAAAAATTTACCCGACAAATTTTTCTTTCGTTGGTTTCTCATGTGTAGAACTTTCTTCACGCAGGATTGATATAGGTATTTATTTGCATTATACGCGATTATGTTTATATAAACACAAGTCTATATTGATTGTTCTCTGGCGATTTTCTTAGTGTTCTCCCGGGTAGCAAATGTCAATGTCAAAGAAGCTAGAATGACCACATTCAAATCTCGGGACAAAACCTACCCCATATTTGACGGCTAATTAAAGGCTAATTAAGTGCTGCAAAAATAATTTTTCCGCTCCACAGCTAAAGGTAAAAACGTGTGGACTTTCTGAATGACGGCTCAGCTAGGATGACCACAACCAAATTATGTTGACGGGAAGTACAAACAAAAATTAACTTCTACGTTATTTAATGACTTTTTGACGGCTCTCGAATGAGACTAGTTACGATCAAATCGAAACACCCATTCCCGAGATACGCCCCCTCCCCCCCGGTATATACCTACCCGCGAATATCGCAACGTACAGTAAAGCAGTCCAGCAGAGATAGGACAATGCACTGGGTTTCAAAAATCATCTTGATTTAACGGCTCAACGTAACCGTGTTAACTCATTTTGATGCTCCAACCAGTTAGCCAAATACTAACGCCCATGTGTACGTATATCGGTTATCTCGTGGTACAGAAGAGCAATGCTCTTGGTCTTCAAAATCATATTGATTTAACAGCTCAATATAACCATGTCAACTGATTTTGCCGCTCCGACCCCTTAGCCAAAGACCAACCCCCATGGGTATTTATGCCACGTATATCGAGGTACAGAAGAGCCAGAGCAATGCTCTTGGTTTTCAAATACTTATCTATTTAACAGCTCAACATAACCATGTTAACTGGTTATGCCGCTCCAACCCCTTAACCGGAAACCAACCTCTATGGGTATACATATAGCGTATCTCGAGATACAGAATAACTAGAGCAATGCTCTTCGTCTTCAAAATCATCTTGTCGTAACGGTTCAACGTAACCGTGTTAATTGATATTGCCGCTCCGCAGTCCTTAGCCGGAAACCAACCCATATGGGTATGCATATCCCGTATCTTAAAGTACAGAAAAGCTAGAGCAATGCTCTTGGTTTTAGAAATCATCTTGATTTGACGGCTCAACATAACCGTGTCGACTGATTTTGCCCTCCTTTTCTTTCTCGTGGGCGGGTTTAGCCTCTTGCTCCGACAAGTTACTGTGGTTGCCTTGGGTATCTTCGGCTCTCCGCTTTGTTCGGCCGTTTGTGTACCCGAGCGCGCTATCTTTTTCTTTCCCGTCAGTCTTTTCTTCCCGTCTTATATGTGCTCATGTGGTCGCGTATATGCGACTCAGAGCGCGGCGTTCGTATTTTTTTCCCGGCTTTGTACATAACGTTGAACTCGTGGTGGGACAATTAAATTTTCCAACGCATGAGTCTCGATCCGGGGTCCTTTACTCCGAACAACCAAGTGAAGGATTGATGATCGGTTACTACCTTGAACCGTATAACATATATATATATAAGGACGGTACCTTGCAAGTGCCCACATTCTTGCGAGTAGCTCCTTTTCCGTCGTTGTGTAGTTTAGCTCCGCTTTAGACAACTTGCGACTCGTGTAACATATGGGCAGATAGTCCCCAACCTTGCTCTGCGATAGTATCGCTCCCATGACTCTGCCGGAAGCGTCGGTGGTAACTACAAATGTTTTCGTGAAATCTGGATATTGTAATACCAGTGCCGTGGTTAGGGACGGTTTCAGGTCTTCGAAGGCGGCGTCCCTTACTGCTGTCTACTGGAATTTAACTCCTTTTCGTGTTAAATCCGTGAGTGGTTGAGCGGTCATCGAGAAATCCGTTATGAATTTCTTGTAATACCTTGCCAATCCAAGGAAGGATTGGACTCATTTTACGTTTTTTTGTACAGGGAATTCCTTGATCGCTTCCAGCTTTTTGGGATTTGCGCACACCTCTTCCTCGGAGATGATATGTCCGAGGTACTGCGTTTCCTTGCACAGGAATTGGCACTTGCCAGGTTGCACTGTCAATTTAGCTTATTTCAGTTGATGCAGTACTTCCCGAAGCCTGTCGTTGTGTTCCTTAAAGGTTTTGCTGTATATTACTATATCGTCGAGATATAGATAGCATTTCGTTCCCTGTAGTCCGGCTAAAGAGGAGTTCACCTGGCATTGAAAGGTTGGCGGTGCATTCTTCAACCTGAATAGCAGTAGTATCGAGATCTTTCCAACTGGTCCAATGTTTCGGTAATGTTGGGCAGTGGGTAAGAGTCACCGATTGTGACTCCATTTAACTTTCGAAAATCTACCACAACTCGCATATTCCGCACTCCAACTGAATCGGGATTCTTCGCCACGATCAACAACGGTGTGTTCTACTGGCTTCGGCGAGGCTGCATAATTTCTTCAGCTAGCATTTTGCCTGTCGGCCTCCCAATCTCTCTTTGTGGGTCTCTGACAGACTGTATGGGTGCATCTTTATAGACTGCACCCCTTCTCTGAGGGGTATCTGGTGCTCCACCATGTGTATGCACAGTAACTTATCCGCAGGTAATCACGTCCTCGTATTCGCTTGTGATTTCTTTCAGCGACTTGCGGGCTCCCTTATTGAGGTACGCCGTATCGAGCTAGGCAACAGTTTCGCTGCATGGCAGCAACGACATCTTCGTCGCACCATCCAGTAACGGCATGCAGTGCCCGTACAATTTGAGCGTTTCGCCATGCAAGATGTCTGCGTTATGTCACTCGATGAAATCCATCCCGAGCAATCCGTTGGCCCCCAGCGACACGTTGTTTGAAACTATGTAGAACCAGTGTTCCACGTTTAAAGCGGGCGTCTCGAGCACAATCTCCGCGTTTCCAAGGGGAGTAAAATTTTCCCCTACTGCCCCTTGTAGTTCTACTTCACCTTTCAACACCGTGGTCTCTGGTTTCAGGCAGCCTTCTTTGATCATACTGCATTGTGCTTCGGTGTCTGCTTTGAAGGTGAGTACCCCGGTTGCCGTCAACGGTGCGATGATAACAAAATCGCTAGCGGTTGCGCTCGATGCCTGCAGTATTACTTGGAGCAGCTGCAACGTTGATTTACCTGCTGACTTCTTATTCTCATATGCAGGCCTCGGCTGGCGAGTGAGCATGTTCAATCTCAGCACGCCCAGTGTGTTAGACTTTGCAGAAGCTCTGACGGGCGCTGCGGCTATTGTACTTTCTGCATTCTTGTTTCCCGCGTCTTTTGGGGCTGCTGTGCTGAGTGCATCGGAGCGCTTCTGCTCTGCGATAACCTCTTCCGGCAGTCTTGCTCTTGTGCCTCTTTTTCTGGCAAAAATGGCAAATTATGGCCACCTCTTTTATGGCTCTCGATTGGCTTGGCATCTGGAGACTCGGTCAATTTGACTTTCGAGTGTAGTCAGGCTTAATCATCCCAGTAGGGGCTGAATGGCCAAAACCGGAAAAAGCTGGACAAGTGCGGTCGAATGTGAAGGTTGTGCTCACAGTATTCTTCGATTTTAACGGCATAGTGCACCATGAGTTCTTGCTACAAGGTCAAACGGTCAATAAGGAGTACTACTTACAAGTCCAACGCCGTTTATGTGAAGCAAACCGAAAAAAACGCTCAGATTTGTGGCGAAACTATTCATGGATTTTGCACCACGGTAATGCCATATTCATACTTCATTCCTTGTTCATGATTTTTTAGCCAAAAACAACACTGTAATGATGGCCCAGCCTTCATATTCGGCAGACATGGCTCCGTGTAACTTTTTTCTGTTCCCAAAAATAAGTAGTAGCTAAAAGGGCCGTCGTTTTGCAAGCATAGATGAGATTACAAATACAACGCTGAAAGAGCTAAAAGTTATCCCAAAAAACGAGTTCCAGGAGTGTTTCGGAGATTAGAAAAAGTGCTGGCATACGTGTATAACATCCAATGAGGCCTATTTTGAAGAGGATGACATTGTTGTAGACGAAAAAATAAAATTCTATCCAAAAAACGAAAATCCCCGTTATTTTTTAACACCCCGCGTATACCGCGATATATTCCTCTTGACCTTGCCGGAGGGAATTAAACTTGACCTGTAGTGCAGTCAGTGACTTCTACTTACCGTACAAGGCCTCCATCTCAGTCTCGAGCTGAGCCACTGAGAGAATGGTCTTGTGCTTCGTTTCTCGTGCCGCTTTACCCTCGAGCTTGCTGTTGAGCACTAACTCTGCAATCTTTATCTTAATTAAATATTACACAAAATTTAAATGGTTTTGAATTTATATGTTAATTACTAAATATTAATAAAAACAAATAAACGAGGGGGCGGTGCCGCCGAAGGAATGGCTGGACAATATAGAGCGCATGGGCCGCATCCAACGCTGACCTACAGACTACGCACTAGAAGTAGCCCGGATGCAGCTAGCAGGCCTAGCTAAGGACTGCTTCTATTACAAAGAAAGGGATCCTTATACCTGACAAGGGGACCACATGGTCGTCGGATTTTTGTAATTTTTTATACTCATGGTACGTAAAGTTGAGACCCCAAATATGAATATACCCAAGTAATACGACGCCATATTCAGAAATTCTCGAGAAAATCGACTTTGAAGTTTGAGCGAGCAACTGAAATAGAGAAACAAAAACCGAATTTTCAACTGAGTGAATAGCTCAGTGGGTAGCGCTGGAGTCTGGTAATCACTGGGTAGTGGGATCGAGTCTCGCTTTGGTCACTTTTTTTTTTTTTTTTTTTCCAATTCAAATACCTACGTATTTTATATTTAAAATGCATTAAATATTTGCTAATTACCATATTATTATTAACAAATTATATCATTTTTTATGAAAATTGCACGTGTAGCGGAAAAATAATATTATCCTCTTTACGAAGAGTTATTTTATATATAAAATTCAGTAAATATTTGTTAATTAACGTATTATTATTAACAAATTATCATTTTTTATGAAAATTGCACGTGGAGCGGAAAAATAATATTATCCTCTTTACGAAGAGTTATTTGACTAGCCTGACGCTTACATTACATTGTAATAGAATGTAGCTACCAAACTAACTGCGGAGGGATCCACACCTGCTCGAGAACAAAAGATTTCGGAATTCCCCAACGGTTTCTTTCGGTAAGGGGCATTTGTGACTGCAGTAGGTAGTAGCTAGTAGCATTTCAACGTTCGCTCTCGAAGCAGCAGGTTGTGTTTTGCGGCGTTGTGAGTGAAAATATTCGAACAGCTTTAAAGAAAAATATTATAATGTCGGACGTGGAAGTAAGCAATTCTCCTGGCCCTTCGACGGCAGAAGACCTTGAAGACTCCTCACAGAGTAAAGATTCAAAAGTATTGATGAGAGATGCGCTTGAATATTACGAGCAAATCCTCGCAGAGAATAATCTTATCGAACCAACACCATCTGCGACAATAACTGAACAACCAATGCTACTAGCAGAGGACTTGTTCCAGTATACCGTACAAGCTTTACAAGAGAAAAAGTTTGTATCGTTTGATGAGTTGGTTACGTTCGATGAACCTAACGAAGAAAATCTTTTCGAAGAAGTTGTGCCCAGTAGTGAAGAATCTTCGGATAATTATTCGCCACCGATGAAAATATCAAAACCGAACGACAACATTCCACTGGATTACAAGAGAAACGTTCTGCGTATAGCTGCAGCTCATCCGTCATGGAGCCTAGCAGTTTTGAAAAAAAACGGGTGCAGTCGCTTCAAACGTATGGAGGAATTGCCAAAATGGTTAAAACATGTAAAAAGTGGTGGTACCACATCGGAAAAATACGCGACAATCGATTCATGGACGTATGATCGCTTTGACGAAGCTCGAAAGAATAATCAGCAAGTCACAACCCGGAACTTGCAGCAGTGGGCTTTATCTGCCGCAAGTCAGTTTGAAGAGTTCGATTTCAAAGCTTCGAATAGATGGGCTGAGGAATTTAAACGGAAGCATCGAATTCGTCAAAGAAAAATCACGAAGTTTGTAACGGAAAGAGAGACCGCATCAATGGACGAAATCCTGGCTTCTGCAGAAGATTTTCGAATCCAGGCGCGGAATGCCATACCGAACTTTGAGCCAGACTTCGTCATTAATACGGACCAAACAGGTATTGAAAATATTATTTTATTGTTCGTAATTAATCAAAGTATATTTCTTCGTGTATAGTATTTTTTATTTATTCATTTTTTGCTAATTTTTTTCAGGGTGTCAATACCAATCGACTTTCGATAGAACTCTCGCGGCCAAAGGATCGAAGGTGGTGCTAGTGACGAGGCAGAATATGAATAAAGTGACTCACTCGTATACTGCACAGTACTCTGTCACCCTATCAGGAAAGTTGCTGCCCCTTGTCTTCATATGTCTACAAGAAACAACTGGTTCATTTGGACCTAGGGTAAAGAAATCGGTAGACGAGTATCTTAATAAGTACCGAAACGTCACAGTCACTTCGTCGAAATCGGGAAAGTTGACCACAAATTTGTATAAAGATTTTTTAATCAACGCTATGCAACCATATGTAAAAAAAGAAAAGTTTCTTTTGCTTATTGATTCTTGGGGTGGACAAACAAATCCCGTCATATATAATGAAATTTTTCGCGATAATAAGCGCCTGCCGACTTGGTCCGTGCAAGTCATTTCTCCGAAATGTACTCCGTTAGTACAGCCATGCGATGTTTATTTTAACCGTCAAGTAAAAAATTTCATCAATCGTATGCAAAACTGCGCATACCTGATCGAAGAAGGCCGCGAAATCAACGATCGAGAAGATTGTATTAAAATTCATTCAATCGTTTATCATCAGTTATCCTCTCCGATCTTCGGTAAAATGATCAGATATGCGTGGTTCGCTTTAAAACTTTGTGATACTAGAGAAATCTTTGAAAACGTCAATGAAGTTTGTTTTCCGATTGATGTTTTAAAAAAAAAATGCGTCTGTTAAAACGCAGCATTCGTGCGGTGTGCTCGATGCCGTGAAAATTTCTGTTTCCCGTGTTTTTACGACGTTTATCACTGTGGCTCGTGCGATCCTGTTGATAAACAAATGGATACGATGTAACTTTAAATAAAAAAACATTATTTTTCTACCCGAGGTTTTTTCATTTTCGTTCCCAAAACTTTACTTGTCATTTTTTAAAATTAATTTCAAATAAATGTAATAACACGTGCAATATTCATAAAAAATGATAATTTGTTAATAATAATATGGTAATTAGCAAATATTTAATGAATTTTAAATATAAAATACGTAGGTATTTGAATTTAAAAAAAAAAAAAAAAAAAGTGACCAAAGCGAGACTCGATCCCACTACCCAGTGATTACAACACTCCAGCGCTACCCACTGAGCTATTCACTCATTGTCAGTTGAAAATTCGGTTTTTGTTTCTCTATTTCAGTTGCTCGCTCTAACTTCAAAGTCGATTTTCTCGAGAATTTCTGAATATGGCGTCGTATTACTTGGGGATATTCATATTTGGGGTCTCAACTTTACGTACCATGAGTATAAAAAATTACAAAAATCCGACGACCATGTGGTCCCCTTGTGAGACGATTTCAAGGAAGCGTTCATGTCCACCTTCGGAAAGACTGAAACCCACGGCGAAAGGTGGGAGAAGCTGGCGCAACGGGCGCAAGGCATGCAGGAAGCTCTACAAGAATACTTTCACGCGAAGGTACGGCTATGCACTCGGTTGGGATTAACGACACAAGAAACAACCGACGAGATCCTACAGGGGCTGAAGCATCAGGAGGATAGCATCGGTCTAGCGACGCAACACTACCGTAAGACCGACGAATTATAGGCAGCCTTGTTAAAGGCCACACAAGTTTGCAAGGGACACTAGTCACGACAACGGAAAGCTTTCGACCGATCACCCGGAAATCGGAGTCAGCGACCTGACTTCAGCACAAAAGGTTTCAGCGAACAACCACGAGACCCAATCCCGCGAAGGGACGAAGAAAACCGAGAGAATTGGAGAGGGCGAGAGCAACGTCCAAGGGATAGCTCAGACTGAATTCCTGCGAGGACCAGGGAGGGGCAGGCAAAATGTTTTAACTGTAACTAGTACGTACACATGTCCAGGGACTGCAAGGTGCCTAGAACGGAGGCGAAATGTCATGGATGCGGATAGAAAAGTCACTGGAGAAAGGACTGCCAGACATCAACAGCGAGTCCACCAGTGGGAGTGAACACAGTGGCAAGCGTGAATAATTTCAACCGAAGCACCTATGAAAAGGAGGCACGTATTAACCCTTTCGTCTGCAACCACGTGTGAGGTTCGTGGTCAGGTTTTTGGGCCAAAACTGTTTATCACGTGACTGGCCCGTGGTACATCGGTCGGATATTATGTATAAAATTGTTAAAAATAATAAAATAAATTGACCTTGCCCGGATTATATCTTTCTAATACGTCTGACATCCCACGTAAGTCGTATGCAATTGGTACAACTTGGGACAGATTTGCTGAGTCGTGGAATGGCTCGAAGGCTCGGCAGTTCTATTTATGTTTTGGGACCGCTCTGTTGCATATTAAATCGTAGGCTAAGGGGTTAACCGTGTACGAATGGAAGTGTTCATCGATGAAGGCAGCGCGGTGTGCACGATGAAAGAGTCGCGAGCACGAAGCGAAAAACTTCCAATCACGAAACAAAGGACTACGTTGCAGGGATGGGGCAACCCCGCGACCACAAAGGACTCGACCGAACATGATGTTATTCTAGGCAGAACGGGCCACGGCGAACCGTGGGTTTAATACATCAAGGGCCGGGGCCAAGTGAAGTTCGGGACCTTCGATGAACAGTATTTACTAAGGACTTCTCCGAATGAGGCGACGTACGCTCTGGGGGCCAAGACCGAAAAAGAACTACAAGTCCAAGTGGCCACCATCCAATGTACGAGGGTCGATCAATAAATGGTCGGCTTGGTAAAAAAAATCGCATTTTTTTTGACAAAAATCTTTTCATTTATCAACATAATCTCCTTTTAGCTCGATACATTTATTCCAACGATTTTCCAATTTTTTGATGCCCTCCGATAATACAATTTCGGAAGGTCCTCAAAATAGATCTCTGTTTCGGCGATAAGGTCATCTCTGGAACCAAATCTCTTTCCGCCAAGCCATTTTTTCAGGTTTAGAAACAGAAAGTAGTCAGAGGGGGCCAAAGCTGGAGAATACGGTGGATGCGAAAGCAATTCGTATTTAAATTCATGAATTTTGGCCATCAGCTACACGTTCTCTTTTATGGTCGACAGTGAGCAAACACGGCACCCATCTTGCGGATAACTTTTCATACCCATATGATCACTCAGGATTGAAATCACTGAGCCATATCATATGCCTGTGGCCTCAGCAATCTCACGCACTTTTAGTCTCCGATCATTTAACACCATATCGTGGACTTTTTCAATTGTTTCTGGTATGACGACCTCATTTGGACGACCTGGACGTTCATCGTCAACAATACTCGTACGACCGCGTTTAAATTCAGCTGTCCAATATTTAATGGTTGATAACGAAGGTGCAAGGTCCATATAAACTTCGTTTAGCTCCGCTTTGATTTCATTGCTCGTTTTCTTTTTCAAAAACAAAAATCGAATCACTGCACGATACTCAATTTTTTCCATTTTTGTAAAAACACAAAAGTTGTTTGTCTTTCGACGCTGTCAAACGCAAACTAAACATTGCAGCGAGCTGAAACCTTGACAACAGTCATGAGAAGGATGGCACTACTAAACGTTGCTATTGATTTCTTTCCTCGACCAACAGATGATGCAAGGCCGACTATTTATTGATCGACCCTCGTATCAACGTCAAAGACGATGACCACGAATACGAGTTACCGCTAGTCAACCTGGGGACGGAGACGCAGGTGGTCGAGAACACGAGCTATGTGCCGCGGGGAAGAATCGAGCAAATACACACTCGAGACCCGGGAGGGCCGGACATGGATCCCCAGGGAGGAAATCGACGCGGGTGAGGACACCACCAACAGAGAATTAGACGAAATCGTCAGCTTGTTAAATGACTACCGCCAGTGCGTGGCCCTGAAGTTAGAGGAGATCGGTAAGACCACAGGCATAGCCATGAATATCGTGGAAAAAGCCGGAAGCAGGTCGGTGTCATCGAAGGTCTATCGCGTTACGCCGGTAGAACGAGCAACGATCAAGTCGATACTTCAAGAGTAAAGGACTGCAGGCATCGTGCAGAACACGGAATCGCCGTACGCTAGCCCAGTATTGCTAGTCCGTAAAAAGAATGGGAAGCCTCGGCTAGTGGTCGATTTCCGCAGGTTAAACCTGCAGACTGAACGCGTACACTTTCCGCTACCGAACGTGAACGACCATATGGCACAGCTACGAGAGGCCAGAGTCTTTACAGTACTGGACCTGGCACACGGGTATTTGCAGATCCCACTCTCAGAAGAGGCACGACCGAAAACCGCGATCATCATGCCGGACAAGATCATCGAGTTCACACGTATAGTGTTCAGCCTGATGAATGGGCCAGCTTACTTCAGTAAACTCATGCAACGGACGCTGAGACTACTGCGCGACAAGGTAGTCATGTACTACCTAGACGATATCCTCATACCCGAGCAAGACTGGGCAGAGACCCGGGGAAAATTGAAGCTGGTGCTCGAAGCTCTACAAGAAGCAATGCTTACATTGAACCTGGACAAGTGCGCATTTTTTAAAAAGGAGGTGGAGTATCTGACCACACCGCTTTTCGAAGTGTTGTACGAGAAGCGAAGCTTCGCATGGGACGAAGAAACATACGCAGCATTCGAAAATATCAAGGTCTTGAGTGAGCGACCAGTACTCAAAGCATTTTGACGCCACCAGACCGACCGAACTGCACACAGACGTGAGCGCGGTCGGCCTAGGAGCTCTTCCAAAAGGACGCGGATCAGAAATATACGTCCTAAGCCGGCAAATAAGTGCCATAGAACGGAATTCCACTCGTCGAAATTAGAATTACTCGCCATACTGTGAGCTGTCATACGCCTGAGGTCGCAACTAGCGAACGTCAATTTTTAAATATCACAGACTGTCAAGCATTGATGCACGTATGCACTCGGAAAATCCTCAATCCGCAGCTGATTCGCTGGGCAGATTTATTAAGCAAATAATCATTCGATATAACGCACCGACCGGGCGAGAAGATGCTCCACGTCGACGCATTGAGCCAAGCGCCAATAAAAGACAAGAAGGAACCTAAAGACATCAAGGCGGCACAAATCCAACAGATCACCACGATTGAGTACGAGGTGGCGCTCTTCTAGGCAACTGATGAGCGGCTGAAACACAAAATGAAACTATTAAACACTGCCCCAGGATCACGCGATCGAAGCGATATCAGCGACACATCAGACTACGAACTGCACAGCAACATTCTGCACAAGGTACACAACGGGAAACTGCTGTTCATGGTACCAGTGGCAATGCGCAAGTCGATCGTCATCAGACACCACGATCTGCAAGGGCACCCAGGGGTAGATAGCACGTGCGCACGATAAGGCAGCTCTATTACTTTCCAGGGATGCTTCAATACGTGGCAAAACACACACGAAGATGTCTACCACGTATAATTACGAAAGGACAATCAGGTAAACAGGCGGGATTGTTACATCTCATAACCCCAAGCGAAAGGCCGTTCGCCGTATTGCACGTAGACCACGTAGGTCCATACGTGACGTCAACCAAGGGACGAAAATACGTATCGGTGGCTGTAGATAGCCTGACGAAATTTGTACGGTTGTATACCGTAACCACCACACGAGTTCAGCCGGTGGTAAAATCACTCAATAAGTTCGTCGACGCGCACGGGGCACACGAGTCCTCGTATCCGACCGTGGAACTTGCTCCACGTCGACCAAACTCGCGGAATGGGGTACGAAGCACGGAATAAAGCATGTGCTGAATTCAGAAAGACACCCGCAAGCAAACGGGCAGTTGGACGCGCGAATGCCACACTGGTACCTATGGTACAGCGCGATCTCTGGGACCACGAGAGACGCACGTGAGACCAAGGCGTTCGCATAATGGAGCAACAACTAAACGAGTCGAGCAACAGCACGACGCAGAAGTCGCCCTTTCGCCTGCTATACGGCAACGAGCCACATCGGGGAGACGAGGAGCTACGGTGCCTGACTGAAGGAGCCGACACATACAAATCACCAGAGGAGCTTCATAGTGAAGCCCGAGAAAGAATCATCGATCTACAGACACGTTAGAAGTCAACCTACGACAAAAACCGACGGTCAGTATTATACGGACAGGGCCATATCGTGAATGTCAGCCCACCAGCGCCTGCAACAGGGCACTCGACAAAACTAGTTCCGAAGTGGAAAGGGCCGATGGCCATCATTCGGGCCATCCACGACGATACCTACGAGATCACGGATCTGCACCAAGGCGCAGGCCGTAAGGAACACGCAACCACCGCACACGGGAGTCAGCTATGCCCGTGGCGGCCGCACTGGGATCCGGGAGACGAAGACAACACGACCAACGAAGCGTCGAGAGAAAACGCTACGAGTAGCGAGAGCGAGATGCCAGCACGCATGACGAGCCACGTCGACGAAAGCGGCGGTGACAGCAGGCAGTGGCCCGGAAGGACATGCACCGCCGCTGTCCAAGAAGGAAGCACCAACCAGGGTCGAGATACCCACCCAAGGGCGCCCCCGGCGACAATTACGACAGCCGGCCCGACTACGAGACTACTTCCTCGAGGACGAAAAATTAAAGGATGGCCGATGTTAACGGCACAGGACTCGTGCGCAGGCTTATCGCGTCGCACTGCACGAGGACTCTCGAAACGGCGCGAACCTGAACGACCAGACTGCGCATGAGCCCTCCCGTCGAGACGAGCAACCAATGGTTGAGGAGACCCTGGACGGGGGCGATCGCGGACGACTAGCACGGGGCAAACGTGCCCACGGGTACGATAAAGACGACCATTAGAGTAAAACGGCGTCGGGTGCCTTACAACGACTGTTCGCGTATCGCGTACCACGTACTACGGCTAACACTTATTCTTGTACAATTACGAAAACCTGAAAAAATAATTAAAGTAAGGAGGTTAAAGTAAGTAAAAAAGAGTAAAGGGGAGGATTGTAAACTACGTATGGTGATAGTCTATAAGAAACGTCCGTAAATGTGTCGCCAAAAATACGTTTTACAGGCGGCGTAGTGTAGTTCTGTGTGAAAATATAGTAATACAGTCAGTGCACATGGCGCCATAATCGTATGGGCAATTTTTTCACGTACACGCCAGAACACGGACTTTAAACTCCTTTCCTTTAGTCTGCATGCTTAACTCTCTAAAGTACAACACGACTGTACCTTAAGGTTGTGTAACATACCACAATCGGTATCAAAAGATGTCTACCAATTTTTTCAATTGTATCAGGGATTTCTGGATAAAAGCAAATTAGATATCTCTTTATTCATTCGTTATGCACATTGTTATTTCTAGGCATTAGCAAATCAGATGTTAACCTAATTTGCTTTTTTGTACAATGTAAGTTATTTATTATTTTCATAAAAATCTGCTTCTTTACATTTACAGGAAAAAAAAACATTTATCCAGAAAAATTGAAAGAGAAAAAAGCCTTGTCCAAAAACCTTTTATGCTTACTTATTCTTTGCAACCGCAGTACAAGCAGTCCCTGTGAGAAATTTCATTGATAAATTTTCGCTTTATCATAGAGGAAGTTTTTTGTACTAGTTTTTAAAAATGAAACAATATGCAAGGTTCTAGTTGGTAAATTTTTTCAAATTTGAGGGCTTTGTGAAATTAATTGTCTAAACAGTAATTTTATTATTCGTGAAATCTTAATTGCATTTAAATATGCATCACTTATTTTCACCAAATTGTATATTGAACATTATTCAATGTTAATGGTTCAACGTAGAAAATTTTAATACCATTTTGATACCACAATTTGCAATAGGTATTGTGTTCACAGCTATTTTTCAAATAATTCCATATGCTATAAAATGGTGAACCTCTGTGAACCACTAATTGTAAGCCAAATTTTCACCCGATATCTAAAAAAATGCAAGAGCTAGAACCACCAACAGTTACATTCTAGTGACCAAAAATAGCAACTTGACTATCCAAAAATAGAACATTAGTAGCCTCTAATGGTGAAAACATGTGTTGCATGGGTATTCTGTTTCCCCGACTAATTAAAGTCGGAATAAATTCCAATTCATGATAATTTCAGTAGCTACACCTTCAGGATGATATTGATTAATATATCATTTCATGTGACTATTTAAAACTAATCTTTAAATGAATAATGTGGTAGTATCTAAAAAGGCTACTAATGATACATCTACACTTTATCAGAAACTCTGGGTCCAAGAAATATGTGTGCGAAACTTTTAGTTGTTTCTCTTGCACTTTGAAATTCTTGGACCATAGATCACCTAACTTGAGCCTCCCCTTAAAAGAGTGGGAAACATATTCTCAATGTTTTTCTCTTATTTTACCATAAGTGATATTAACTCTATCTCTCTCGAACCTTTACATGTATCATAATGCCATAAGGCGATGGGTGGACATAGTCACATTGCCATATGGCCATGAAAGGAGGATGTTTATATTTTCATAAGGAGAGCCTCCCTGGTCATCGCATGCTGGTTCGTTATCGAAAACTATAATACACAAAAGAAAATTAGGCCTGGCTGCAGAATGAATGGATCAAGTTATAACTAATTTGCTTTAATCCAGAAATGTCCAGCACCCTTTAAACAATACGATTGCAGTTCTTGACACTGATCTGAGTACTCCACTTAACCTAAAGATGATGTGCCACCCTTTAGAAGTTAACAAAACTTGTAATGCATATGTAGTTTCCATAGTTGGTCTGTTGGATAATAAAGAATGGTAGACTTCATCAGACAATTCAGTTCACTATTTCTGTCTTATAATCCAAAGATCAACTGCGGAGGCAAATTTGTGATAGAAAAATTCTGACTCTGGAAGCTGAATTCTAGAAATTTCATCTATCTTGTATGTATGGCGATCTGAGAGTCAGACTTATCATATATACATAAATATGTCTGGCTTCGATATTGACAATGTATAGTATATCGCCTTGAAGCAATTTGACATACCGACGAAGCAAACAAATTGACAGCTTCATCAACCAATACCAGATGTCTGTATTTACTCAGAGACCATTCATAGTTTGCACAACTTATGTTTACATAATGGATGACTAGACACAGCTGAACCTAAATTGTTTTCGTCCTAAATATTAAAGGTATCAGAGAAACTAAATAATCTGCAATTTTGCGACTCGGTGCAACACACCACCTTCAGACATCTTATGAATTTTTGTACAATATAAAAAATAAAATAATTTTAAAAATGTGAAAGTGAGATTAACCGAATGAATTTTATCAAGAAGGGCAAAAACAATAGTAGCAAGAAGCAGTAAGCGTACCATGTGTTTTCTTGTCAAGCTGTCTAGCGAGTATGGAGGCCCAACAAATAATTCAATGCACGATAAAACTTCTGATATCGTTGGATGCGTGCCGCTACCAATACAGGCAATAATTCCATTCCACTTGACTCTGAGTAATGGGTTGCTAACAGCTTCCAGTTGGTTTTGCATACATCTGAGCAGGGGCTTGTTGTGTCGCAAGCGTTGTTTATGGTTATGCGCCATGAAGTTAAAGCGCTGTTCCAGTGACCAAAAGTGCGAAGTCAATAATGTTCGTGGAAACAGGAGTGCCATTGGAAATATGATATAATTTGTAAGTGGTAGGGCTGATATTATGAATAGAGGTGAGATCTTAATTAGATCATCAGGAAATGTTTGCCATAACTGAAGTTCCACTCTAGTCAGGCTTTCCAGGCCATTTGTTCTTTTCTTCTTCCTCACGGATATATATTGTTTGAATTCAGAATAGAAATCCTTCGATCCAATACTAAATACTCGATAAACGTGCATTGTCGTAGGAAATTTTTGATCTAAAGTTATTTCATAATTTTTTATGTAATCAATATATCGCGACATCCAATATTTACGAAAACCAGAGGGTTTTTTTGATACTGCAAACTTTTCACTATCAACGACATAACCTCGTTGATAAAATAAATGACAGTGAGATAATCTCATCTTTTTGCCGATTTCACGTGAAAGCAACAAGGGCACTAAGGCACACATCGTATAAGTTCACTTCGCGGTATATTATAAGCATATGTAGAGGACACATACTAGATTAAGTTAATTCAAGAGTCATAGAGCACACGTGACCAACTCAGAATCGAGGGTAGCACCCCTCGTGGAAAAAATACATGTCGTAACTAGCGCAGCTTGCGTCAAGTATATCAGTCAATACATCCAGCAAAAAGTAAAGGTTGTCGGTATGGTAGGTTGTAAGTATTACATTGAAGGCGAATGTTACTTGAGGGACCCCGGTCACCTTGATTGACTCCCAAATTACAAAGTACCGTTGAATTCGCCCCAAGTCGTATTCCACTGGTCCATGCGGCAAGGTAGATTAAATATATCACATGTGTGTGTGTGTGTGTGTGTGTGTGTGTGTGTGTGTGTGTGTGTGTGTGTGTGTGTGTGTGTGTGTGTGTGTGTGTGTGTGTGTGACGATCTTGGAAAATTGAAATGGCAATATATCGAGAAAGGGTTGATCGATCTTCCTGAAACTTTGCACATGGTTCGGGTCGCATCCTGCGTCAATTTCTGCTCTAACCGCTAACTCATATCTCATATTATGGTAGTTTTGTTAGGATTATTCGCTCAAGTCATTCTCACTCGGGATTCGCAATATATATTAGAAAAAGTTTTATTGAGAAAAACACAAGAACTCATTGTACAAGAAGGTTCTTCTTTGGTATATGCTGTAACGTAAATTTGCTCCTCAACCACGTTACCTATAGCTGACCCAAGCTATTTTTCCTTCCTTTTATTTTCTCTTACGAGTTGGGCGCCAGGCGCTTACGCGCCGGAAGGAAAAATAACGAGATGTTAGGCCAGACTCAACCCAGGCTAGCTACAGCTGTTCGAGGCAGAGTGGGTGGTTCGGACTGTCAAGCCAAGAATTATCCTCGAATAAAAGGCGAATAAAATCCAGCAATACAGATGAAATGAGTCATTAACGTCGATGAATAAAATAAATCAATAAAATAGGGTCAATAAATACTCCTGACCGGAACAATAAACAAAGTGAAATTAATAAAACAACACCAATAAATAATTTACACAACGATAGCAGGTACGGGACTTACAAAGGCCACTCGGGCAACTTCTTTATTTCTTAACAAACAATTACGAATTTTCAATAAACATTGATAATGAATTCAAACAGAATGTCCCGTAAACGTAACTCTTTAACAATTCATAAACTTAATTATTCTGGCAGCATATTTTATCCCGGCACTCGTCTCGGCTCTCACTGTCTCCCATACTCGACCTATATTCAGACGATCGCGATAAACGACCAAAACACGGCCTAGCAAAGTAAACTTGACAGGTCGCCTTGCAATTCGGCTCGCGATACGGCCTACACCGAACTAATCCCACATACATCCAATAACTATAACTACGGGACGTCGGAAGGTCACGTACGCGAAGCCTTTACTGATTCGAACTTCCCAACTATCACATTGCAGGCCGCAAAATCGAGAAAGTATCGTGAACCAAAATAACAATATAAATCCCTAAATTATTCCAAATAACGGATTACAAAAGTCCAAGCGAGATACGTCTCGAGCCGTACCAATCCCTCGCGACCAAGTTCCAAATACGGGACGACGACCGAGCACGCACTGCATGCGTTCGCAGAAATAAAACAATGTCCAACATAATAAGAGAGATAAATAAAATAAAATAAGGCGAATGCAATAGTATAAATCTATAAGTGTCAATTATTCCTGCAAGTCCACGGCACGGCCTATGACATTCCAATCCCTCCTATACAATTCTACCACGGGATGATGTATCAACACGCGCGCGGCCTTACAGCAAAATGACTACAGAACAGTAACAAAAAAAACAGAATGACGAACGAAGTGACTTCTTCCCGGCTCTAACCGCCAAACGATCTCGATATTACACTCTACTCGACGCAGTCTGTCCCGATACGAATCGTACTCTGTGCGTGATATATCAGAATCGCAGGTACGACTAAGTTCGAATCGAACAGAATTTTAAAAAAATAATAATCAAATAATAGCGCAAGACCGTAGAAGGGAAGAGAGCTCGCCAGGACGATGACGATGCGATGTTCCTTGCCAATCCTTCTTAACCCAAAATCGTCTCGAAATTCTCTCCTCTCGATACCATCTTCGATTTACTCCTCGTTGTTTCAAAAAATATGCCCCGGTACCCACGATAGGTGGTGATAGATTTTGACGAAATCAACGGTGGAGCAGGACGATATAATACTCGCTGCTACATCCTGTTCGCTCGACGGTAACCGGGAAAAAGCCTCGAGGTCCGTTCGGCACGCGTGCCCGTGAACTATGACCCCCTCTTAGCGAGCCAAACTCGGTTAATTGGGGGAACCAGTGTCGCACGATGACCGCGTCTAGCGCCTCGGCTGGACGACGCAAATATTAATAGCAGATAATAACCATGTGTAGTCCAGTCCGGCAGATGAGCCCCGTGGGATAGACTGGTTATTGCTAGTGGATCAGATGACCGAGAATAGATAATAGCATATTGGTCGTAGATGAACGTCGAGCGGGACGGCTGTAGATCCCGACCACGAGAAATGGACAATGTCTGTATCCTCTCTGTCTGTCCTACGAAAGGGTGACTCGATCCCGAAACCGCCAAGAGGTGTGGGCAGCCCTCTTTCTTTCTCTTCCTGTCCGCTCCTCGGTCGTACGATTTTAAGAAAAAGAAATACGAAAAAAACAGCAAAAATTATTTAGAGTACGGCGATTACGCCTTACAGCCCTGCGAGATCGTGTTGGAAGCCGTCGTGCGAGGAGGACGTAGAGCTTGAGGATTTTATCGAGGCGAGCAACAAGTGGCGCGCAACGTAAGTCGGCCTTTGTTACAGTATCGGTCTTAGCGTGTCGGCAGAAAGTGCATTCGGGAATAGATTCAACGATGTCGGTTGGAGTTTCGGTGAAGGGCCTTTCGATGGAACGAATTTCTAGGGCTGGAAAGCCCAAGTGAACGCGCTATTCGTAATGAACGATGTTCTGGACGTCGTAGACGGCACGCGGAAAGTGCCAGCCGAGGGAGCAGGACAAGCGGCCGCGCGGAAGAAAAACATAAAAGACGATGCAACGGCGAAGTTCATCATTCTATCCAATCTCAACATAACGCAACAAGTATGTGTGCTATCGTGTATTTCTGCGAAAGAAATGTGGGATAAAATATGTTTAATTCACGAACAGAAGAGCGTATCAAATAAGTTAGGACTCCTTCAAAAGTTTCATGCATATCGGATGAGTGAAGCGGATACGGCGGTACAGCATGTGGCCAGGGTAACGAACATGGCGAGTCAGCTCAAGGACGTTGGTGAAAACGCATCGGATAGTACAGTAATGGCGAAAATTCTCGCAAGTTTGACCACGAGGTTTAACACGGTACAGGTGGCTTGGAACAGCGTAGATCCCGTGCGACAAACGCTTGATAACCTGCAGGAAAGGCTAATTAGAGAGGACGCGAGGCTCAGTAGTGAAGAAGTCGCTTCGGAAGCGTTAACCGCGACGGCTAAAAATAAATACTCTCGAAAATCAAAAAGTAGTCCGAACAAAAGGACTGAAAATAAAAATAAAAAAATACAGTGCTACAAAGGTCAAGGTATGGGACATATCGCGAATCAGTGCAAAAACAAAAGGAAGCCGCGCAACGATGGTGAAAAATCCAGTGACTGTGCATTTGTGGTGCAAACAGATAAAAATTCGGTTGCATCGAGTCCAAAAAGTACGGTAAAAGCGCGTGTGCTGTGGATAAAGAATCGTATAATGGCGGCCGATCGAAGCGAAGTCTGGCTTATCAACAGTGGTGCATCGAGGCACGTCACCTACCGACGCGACTGGTTTACCGACTACAGATCGGATAATAAAAAAAAACAGATCGGGTGGTACGATATCATTAGGTGATAGTCAGACCTGCAACGTTGTTGGTGAAAATCAAAAAGTGTATCGATGGTGTGCGGTACGATGCACGGATTGAAAATGTCTTGCACGTTCCTAAGTTATGCAAAAATTTATTCTCGGTAGGTGTGTGCGCGAAAAATGGAATTGAAGTGAGATTCAAAAACAATACAGTGAAACTAGCGTGCGATGGTGAAATGCTCGCGATGGGCATGGATCAAGGCAACAACGTATATCACATGTTCTTCGAGGTTATGAAACAAGTGAGCACCGATGAAGTGAACATAGCTACAACAAATTTGACAGTGTGGCACAAGCGATTGGGACACGTTGGAAAGCGCGCAATACGGGAAATGGCTGAAAAAGGACTTATGAGTGGTGTGTCATTCACGGACAAAAATGACGTCTTCTGTGAGCCGTGCCAAATGGGGAAATCGCACAATTTGTCTTTTAAAAGGAATTTTAAGCGTGATAAAAGTGTGAAACCGGGTGAGAAAATGCACTCGGATGTCTGTGGTCCAATGTCGACGAACTCTGTCTGAGGATCAAAGTACTTTCTAACCTTCAATGATGAAGCGACTAGCTACAGACACGTTTACTTTATGAAGAAGAAATCCGAGGTGTATGAAAAGTTTAAAATCTTCGAGAAGATGATTGAAAATAAGTTCCGACGAAAAATTAAATGCTACGCTCTGATAACGCGCGGGAATTCTGCGACGGAGAAATGGACAAGTACCTTGAAAAGTGTGGTATCCAGCGAGAAACAACAGCGCCTTATAATCCAGAGCAAAATGGTAAAGCAGAGCGCGATAATCGGACAATAGTAGAGAGTGCGCGTACAATGATAATCTCAAAAAGTCTACCGTTAAGCTTGTGGGCAGAAGCAGTAAATTGTGCGGTATATGTCCTTAATAGAACCGTATGGAAAAGTGGTCCAGTAACGCCGTACGAAGCCTGGACTAGGAAAGTTCCAAATCTGAAGCATCTAAGAATTTTTGGCTCAGATATGTACGTGCACACTCCCAAACAATTCACGCAAAAGTTTGACGCTCGAGCAAGTAAGAAAATCTTTGTTGGGTACACAGAGGAATCAACGAACTATCGTGTGTACGATCCTGAAAAGAAAAAGGTTAATATAGCTCGAAATGTTGTATTCAACGGGAGTGTTGGAGCAACGTCTGCAAAGAAAGAAGAGAACGAAGAGATACCTTCGCAACCACAAATTAACGCGGAAGAAGAAAAAGGCAACAACGACATCGAGGAACGAGAAAAAGAAGATGACAACGAGATCGAGGAACGAGAAGACAATGACTTCGAGGAACGACAAAACGAGCCAGACCGTGAGCAACGAAGGGTTCTGCGAGATCGCTCGAAAGTACAAACTCTGAGCAGGTACAGATACAGCGCAAATGCGGCTGAATATACTGTACCTATGACCTACGAAGAAGCTACGAATAGCACTGAAGCCACGCAGTGGGCGGGTGCTATTGACGTTGAGTTTAAAGCACACGAAGAAAATAGTACGTGGAAACTCGTTAAAAGAACGCCTAAAATGCGGTTAATCGATTCAAAATGGGTATTTCGTGTAAAGAAGAACGCTGACGGAAAGTCGCATCGCTTTAAGGCACGTTTATGTGCGAGAGGCTTCTTACAAAGAGAAGGAATTGACTTCAAAGAAACGTTTTCTCCAGTGGTGAGATATGACTCATTGAGAGTCCTGCTAGCGATGATCGCTGCGAAGGATCTTGAAATAATGCAGTTCGATGTGCAAACTGCATTCTTATACGGAACGCTGGAAGAGACTATATATATAGAGATTCCGGAAGGACTCAAGGTAAAAGAAGATTCCAGGAACAGTGTATGCAAGCTCGAGAGGTCGCTCTATGGCCTAAAACAGGCTCCAAGATGTTGGAATCTACGATTTTTGGATTTCCTGAATGAGTTTAACTTCAAGGAGTGTGAAGCAGACACGTGCGCGTTCACCGGAAAGCTCAAGAACGACACAGTGTACTTGGCGCTATTAGTTGATGACGGACTGATCGCTTCCGGAAAAGTGTGAAAAGTGTGGCCTCGCGTGTGCAACAAGTGATGTGAAAACGTGGTGCAGCCCACGCTGCAGAGCACGCCACAGTGTGAGACCTTTATGAGGATGCACCGATGGGTATTTCACTCCTCATCGTCATTGAATTACGATAAATTGTAACGGTGAGTAGATTCGATGAAAAGCGGTGACAAGTCTGAGATGTCCAGAGGATGTGTTTGCTGTCCCAGCGGGTTTCACAGAAGTGTCAGATTTTACGATATGGCTGCACTTAACGAAAGGGTCGTTGAGCGCTCAAGTCAAATGAGTGAGATAGCCGGTGAGCGAAGCCGAAGTCAAGCAAGAGAGATAACCTCTCGCTTAACGCGGCATGCCTGCGAGGCACAGCCTCGGCTCCGCGAAGCCCTGCCTCGGCTATCTCCGGCCCAACCGAACGTAGCGTGCTAGGACACAGCAACAGGCCGACGCACGGCGAATATCGATCGCCGTGCGCCAGCTGATTATTCAACAGCCTCCGTTATACAAATCTTTTACTTATCGGGTGATTTCATCCTCATGGATTTGTGGATAGCGGTGATGACGAGCATTTATTGGATGCTCGTCGATTTCAGTTACGGAGTGTTCTAATCTTGCAGTAGCCCCTAGTTCTTCTGCCGGAATATAAAACTGTTCCGCAGTTTCCTCTCATAATGTATCTATGCTCTCTATTTCCTCAGAATTTAAATGTTCGAGGCGTAATAGATTTTTTATTTTAGTACACGGTTTTCCTGTTCTCCATTTTTTGCGATTGCCACGCAGAGCGTGCTTGATTTAGAAGAGTTAGTAGATTTTGTTGAGTTTGTTGATTTAGAACAGGGGTCTCCAAACTTTCCAGCCTTAGGGCCATACTGATTACTCCAGTAAGTTCCGAGGGCCAAAACCATATTATCATTGTTGCCGGTGGTAAAAAGTGAAATAGTCCAAAATCTGTCCGCGGGCCGAATGTGGCCCTCGGGCCGTAGTTTGGAGACCCCTGATTTAGAAGATTTGGTAGCGTAATTATTCTTATTTTCTTCAAATTCCCGAAGAGTTAGAGTAGGAACATTGATTTCAATATATTTGTGTCTCATGTTATAGACTTTGGTGTATGCAATGCCTTGGGTATTTGTGACGAGTTCACTTCCGAAATAAATATCTTTTCCGATTTTTAATTTTAATATAGATAACCTTCCAAAAAGTCTTCGTTCTTTACTCTTACATCGCATGGTGAGACAGATCGCGCTTGAATTGTTGCTATATACGAACATGTGGAATTGCAAGCATTGTTGGACGAAAATGATTCACAAACACAAAAACAACTCGCCGAGCAATTGGGCGTCATTCAACAAGCTGTTTCCAATGGGCTACGAGAGATGCGAAATATTTAAAAGAAATGGGTGCCACATGAGTTGAACGACAGGCAAATGGAAAAGCGCAAAAACACATGTGACATTTTGCTCGCTCGGTACAAAAGGAAGTCATTTTTGCATCGTATAGTTACAGAGGATGAAAAGTGGATTTATTTTGCGAATCTCAAGCGTAAAAAATCATGGGTAGACCCAGGCGCACCACCCACATCGACCGCAAGACCGAATCGCTTTGGTAGAAAAACGATGCTCTGTGTGTGGTGCGACCAGAGGGGCGTGGTCTATTATGAGCTGTTAAAACCTGGGGAAACGGTAAATACTAAACGTTACCAACAACAATTGACCGATTAAAACCGTTTGCTGCTTAGAAAAGGCCAGAATACCGGAAGAGGTAACACAAAGTCATTTTTCTTCATGACAATGCTCCATCACATACGGCAAAACTGGTTCGCGACACGTTGGAAGCACTCAGCTGGGAAGTTCTACCCCATGCGACTTACTCACCAGACTTGGCTCCTTCCGATTACCACTTGTTTGCATCGATGAGTCAAGCACTTGCTGAGCAGCGCTTTGGTTCGTACGGAGATGTGAAAAAATGGCTCGATGAATGGTTCGCAGCGAAAGGGGAAGATTTTTACTGGCGTGGTATTCACAAATTGCCCGAAAGATGGGAAAAATGTATAACAAGCGATGGAGCCATACTTTGAATAAAGCACTTTCTATCACTCTTCCGAATTTAACATGTTTTTTTAGAAAAACAATCCACATTTCATACTTGTACACCTGGTACATATGCATATAACAGGTGGGCTGAAAAGTTCGTAGGCTAATATAGAAAAAATCTTTTTTTTTATAAAATTTGATTTTATTATTCAATATAGTTGCCTTCGAGGGCGATACAACGATTATAGCGGTCATACAATTTTTCGATACCATTTTTATAGTACGATTTGTCTTTAGCCTCAAAATAGGCTTCAGTTTCGGCGATTACCTCTTCATCGGCGCTAAATTTTTTTCCAGCGAGCATTCTCTTGAGGTCTGAGAACAGGAAAAAGTCGCTAGGGGCCAGATCTGGAGAATACGGTGGATGCGGCAGCAATTCGAAGCCCAATTCATGCAATTTTGCCATCGTTTTCATTGATTTGTGACACGGTGCATTGTCTTGATGAAACAGCACTTATTTCTTCTTCAAATGGGGCCGTTTTTCCGCGATTTCGTCCTTTAAACGCTCCAATAACGTTACATAATAGTCGCTGTTGATAGTTTTTCCCTTTTTAAGATAGTCGATGAATATTATACTATGCGCATCTCAAAATACTGATGCCATAACCTTGCCAGCCGACTGTTGCGTCTTTCCACGCTTTGGAGTCGGTTCATCACATGCAGTCCACTCGGCTGACTGTCAATTGGACTCCGGTGTGAAATGATGGAGCCATATTTCATCCATTGTCACATATCGACGCAAAAATTCGGGTTTATTACGATAGAACAGCTCCAAACACTGCTCAGAATCATCAATTCGTTGTTGTTTTTGGTTGATTGTGAACTCGCGCGGCACCCACTTTGAACAGCTTTCGCATACCCAAATATTCTTTCACCATATGTCCAACACGTTCCTTTGATATCTTTGGGGACTCAGCTATCTCGAATAGCTTCACTTTACGGTTATCCGAAATTATTTTGTGGACTTTTTTGATGTTTTCATCGGTAACAGCCTCTTTGGGGCGTCCACTGCGTGCATCGTCCTCGGTGCTCATTTCGCCTCGTTTAAATTTAGCAAACCACTTCTCAACGGTTGATTTTCCTGGTGCAGAGTCCAAATAATGTATATCAAGCCAAGCCTTGACTTCAACGGTATTTCTCTTCGCCAAAAAGCAATGCTTTATTAACACACGAAATTCCTTTTTATCCATTTTTTCAAACTAACAAAAGTTGCTTCACTCAAAATGCAATATCTCACAAACTAATAGTGCGACAGCTGTTAAATTTATACACGTGTCTTTTGAAGGTTAGGGCTAACTAAAAATCATATGGATTTAATACTAGTAGCGCCATCTATGTGTCAGCCTACGAACTTATCAGCCCACCTGATATATTTGTGTGTATTATAACGTAAATTTAGATTCCAACGTTCCGCACGATACCTACAACCGGTCTCAGTTATTTTTCCTCCCTTTGTATTTGTTCTCTAGAGCTGGGCGCCAGGTACGTATGCGCCGGGAGGAAATTAACGGTGGTTGCGACCGGACTCAGCCCAGGCTAGCTACAGCTGTTCAAAGTACAGTGGGTGGTTCAAACTTTCGAAGTTTCCATAAATAAACCAAATGAACGCAGTAACTACAGGACTCACAAATGCGTCAATATGGCAAATTATTCATTTAAAGAAATCAATCACTGACTTGGAAAAATATCATAATAGCGGAAAAAGAAATACCAAAGAAAATGTCCCGTAAACTAACCCTGCGTTTTCTAGAATTCATAAATTTAATTATTCTGGCAGAAAAAATTGCATTGTACTCACTCCTTCTCTCACACTCGCATACGTAATGTATGTTCGATCCGATTCTCTATAGTCCACACTGTCAAAGTTCAAATACAATTCTACACGATTCTCGGTACAAAATAATATAAAATCGATATAAAATAAAACAAGAATTCTCGGGGATAAATAATTCGCGATACGACCTATTCTGGGCCAATCCCATACATGCAAAAGCAACTCGACAAACGCGGGATGGCGGAAGGTAACGTACGCGAAGCTTCTTACGGCTCGATCGTTTTAATAAAGGACATCATATAATAACTAAAAGAAAAAATACAGAATATCAGTCCGACAATAAATTATAAGTAAAATAATGAATAATGAATAACGAATAAATATACAACAAAAACAACAACAACGACAACAATAATAATAATTAGAGGTGTTAATCCAAGCAGTAAGGTGTGCTACTATTTGGTAGATCAATTTCAACATTTCGTGATCATTGATGAGCGCACGCGATATTGACAAACAGTACGTGTGCAGAACAACTAGCAGCGAACGATGTAATTGGCTGAGAAATAGCCATACCAACAACATACTTGCACGGATGTGCTGCTTCTCTTTCACACCGCCGTGAGCGCCATGCTAGCCTATCTCCTTAGCATTCATAGGTGACGTAGAGAAGTTTCTCCTCGTATTAGTCGAAGCAGAAAAGTTTGCTACTATTTGGTAGAGTCATTTCAATATTTAATGATAATTGATGAGCACACGCGATTATTAAACATACTACATATACGGTACAACTCCCAAGGAAGGCTGCAATTAGCTGAGAAATGGACCTAACGAAAATGACTCACGTTTGGCTTAATATAATTTGAAACCCACAGCTGGCTGTGCTCTATGAGGTGAAAATCGAAGCAGAAAGGTGTGCTACTATTTTGTAGACTAATTTCAACATTTGGTGTTTATTGATAAGCGCACGCGATATTGAAAAACAGTAAGTGTTCAGTACAATCTATAGATATATTAGGTGTATAGTAAGTAGCCGTTACTAATAATCCATGGTATTTACGTGTGCGGCTATGCGTCCGCTATCTTCATGACTATTAGGAGCAATAAGACTCTTATTTACGTTTCAGTCTAAATTGCAGATCATCTTCAAAAATTCATTTTTAATTGAAACTGCAAATTCATTAAACATAATATGTCAACATTGAAAGCAACAAATGTAATATAAGTTAGATATTACAACATAAACATTTAAAATATGAGTTATGCATTCTAACTTAGAAAATAGCTATAATTACAATAAATAACACATATTAATAACAATGGCTGCATAGTATTCGCCATTAATCGTTTTTTTTCGGCGGAAGGTAATCGATGTAGATAATGCCGCGTGCATCCCAAAAAACTGTGGCCATGACCTTACCGGCCGATGGTACCGTCTTCGCCTTCTTCGGAGCACGCTCTGTCGGTGACGTCCATTGTTTCGATTGTTCCTTTGTTTCTGGTGTACAGGGTGTCCCAGCTACATACACCTCATTACGACGGGTTGCATACTCCTAGGAGCGCGCCCAAGCGCGCATCGAGCCGGTAATACAGAGCGTGTCAGTATAATCACTCGCGTATCTTTACAAAAGTTTCAGTATAGCGAGTCATCACGCTGTCAACCGCTTCGCATAATAACCCGAAAAAACGTCATATTTATAAAATATTTTAATTTCTAAATGTGTGTTTAAATGCTTGAAGTTTTAAATGTTTATTTGGGCATTTAAATGTTACAGAACGTTTAAATCTTTAAATATTTTTATGTGTTTAAATTATTGAAGGTTTAAATGTTGAAACGTTGCAGAAATGCAATACGGGTACTTTCTTTTAGTTGTTCTTTCTATCAAAATTATGAATCGACTGCAAACTGTAGTCTGCTATGTTTAAATTCATTACGTTAATTATGCAAATTCGAACTTCAAGATTCAATTTAGACTCGTGCGCACGTCGGGATTATGTGCGTTTCGCCGAAACTGAATTTTAAACATAGCAAACTACAATTTGCAGTCGATTCATAATTTTGATAGATAGGACAACTAAAAGAACGTATCCGTACTGCGTTTCTGCAACGTTTCACCATTAAAACCTTCAATAATTTAAACACATTTAAATATTCAAAGATTTGAACGTTCTGTAACATTTAAACACCCAAATAAACATTTTAATCTTCAAGCATTTAAACACACATTTAAAAATAAAAATATTCTATAAATATGACGTTTTTTCGGGTTATTATGCGAAGCGGTTGACAGCGTGACGACTCGCTGTACTGAAACTCTTGTAAAGATACGCGAGTGATTATACCGTCACGCTCTGTATTACCGGCTCGATGCGCGCTTGGGCGCGCTCCTAGGAGTATGCAACCCGTCGTAATGAGGTGTATGTAGCTGGGACACCCTGTATAGTGATGGATCCATGTTTCGTTCACGGTTACGTAACGACGCAAAAACTCAACAGGATCACGCTTAGAGATCGCCAAACACGCCTTTGAATCAGCTACACGTTCTCTTTTATGGTCGACAGTGAGCAAACGCGGCACCCATCGTGCAGATAACTTTTTTAAATCCAACTGATCACTCAGGATTGAAATCACTGAGCCATATGATATACCTATGGCCTCAGCAATCTCACGCAATTTTAGTCTCCGATCATTTAACACCATATCGTGGACTTTTTCAATTGTTTCAGGTATGACGACCTCATTTGGACGACCTGGACGTTCATCGTCAACAATGCTCGTACGACCACGTTTAAATTCAGCTGTCTAATATTTAATGGTTGATAACGAAGATATCTCCGCTTTGATTTCATTGTTCGTTTTTTTTTTCGAAAACAAAAATCGAATCACTGCACGATACTCAATTTTTTCCATTTTTGTAAAAACACAAAAGTTGTTTGTCTTTCGATGGCTGTCAAACGCAAACTACACATCGCAGCGAGCTGAAACTTTGACAACATCCGGACAAAGGATGGCACTAATAAACGTCGCTATTGATTTCTTTTCTCGGATGGCGCAAGGCCGACTATTTATTGATTGACCCTCGTAGCTTATCTCTCTCGCATTCATAGGTAAATTACTGTAGGTTTGCTTCGCCGTAAACAAAGCAAAAAAATGTGCTACAATTTGGTAGATTAATTTCAACATTTGGTGGTCATTGATGAGCGCACGCGATATTGAAAAACAGTAGGTGTTAAGTACAACCAGCAGCGAAGTCTGTGATTGGCTGAGAAATAGACATACCGACAAGGACTCATGTTTTGCTGAATGAGATGTATAATTCTCCATCGGCTGCGCTCTACGAGGTTTTAAGGCGATGCACAACCTCCATACTTACACATATATGCTGCTTCTCTTTCACTCCGCCGTGAGCGCAATGCTAGCCTATCTCTTTTGCATTCATACGTGGCGTACAGAAGTTTTGCCTCACCTTAATGGAAGCAGAAAAGTGTGCTAATTTTGTTGGAGTAATTTCAATATTTGGTAGTTTCTGATGAGCGAACGCGATAATGAAACTACGTGTGCACTAAAACTAGCAACGAAGGCTGTCATTAGCTGAGAAATAGACCTACCGACAATGACTCACGTTTGGCTTAATAAAATTTGGAATTCTCATTTGGCTCTGCTCTACTAGGTCTTAATCGAAGCAGAAAGGTGTGCTACTATTTTGTAGACTAATTTCAAGATTTCTTGATCATTCATGCACGCACGCGATATTAAAAAACAGTCCGTGTGCAATAGAACCAGCAGCGAATGCTGTTATCGGCTGAGAAATAGACCTGGTGACAGTGACTCACGTTTTGCATAACAAAATGTGAAATTCTCATCCCGCTATGCTCCCCGAGGACTTACGGCGAGGTGTCAACTCCATATTTTCACAGATGTGCTGCTTCCGATTCACAACGCAGTGAGTACCCTGCTAGCCTATCTCTTTCGCATTCATAGGTTAAGAACAGAAGTTTAACCTTGTCTTAATCGAAGCAGAAAAGTGTACTACTATTTGGTAGAGTAATTTTTATATTTGGTGGTCATTGATAAGCCTACGTGATGATAAAACATACTACGTGTGCGGTACAACTAGCAACGAAGACTGCGATTAGCCGAGAAATGGACCTAGCGAGAATGACTCTAGTTTTGCTCAATAAAATGTGAAATTCTCATCCGGCTGTGCTCAACGAGGTCTTAAGGTAGCTGACCACCTTAGGAGGCTAAAAAATACCACATTAAAAAAAATTGTTTTCCCAGTCCCTTTATTAGATATCAACATGAATCTTTTTTCAGAGTATTATTTGAAGCTTACAAATTACAAAAATAGTTTGATTTTTTAAATTTGCATTTTTGTTTAATTATCCACGGAGCGCCAGTCAAGCCCTCAAAAAATTGGTGTTGCATGGTGGATAGTTAATCTCAGGATCGGCTAGTCTGAAACAAAAAAAATTAAACAGCATCTTAAAAAGAAAGGTTCCTTACATGCCAATTCACCTCAATTAGAAAAAAATCCCCAAAAAAAATATGGCGGATGTCCAAAAAAAATTTCAAAAATCACCTAATTTTTTTACTATTCTTGGTTGAAAAAAAGTGTCATTGTTACGTCCTGGTCCCCCGCTATATTCCACGCGAAATTTTTAAAAATATTTTTACCAGTATTTTACACATTTTTATACATATATTATTAATACGAACAGATATATACCTGTTCTCTCTCTATATATATAACTTTATATCAATATGTTTTATTAATACATATTTTAAGCGTATAATTATCCATACATTTTGTATGCGCGTAACCAATACGCGCACCCTGTATTTGATGCATGTAGGTATATGTATAATACGTGCATGCACATATACATTAAGACATATTCTTAGCCGTCCACTGGGGTATAAGCGAGAAACGCTGAGCAAAGCATCGCGCGATAACCACCCGTGCGACTTTGTTTAGTCCCACGACTAGAGCCAAGCATGGTTATTGAATATGACTTTGTATTTGTCGTGGCAATGCACAGCCTCTCTCGCACCCTAAACGGGATAAGGTTGCTCGCCACATTCCAATGTTATCCATTGGCGAGTAGCCACTTCAAATCTTTAAGCTAGCGTAAGCAATCCCACGTGCCGGGCCGCGGTGCTTGGTCCAGGCGACCGTCGAACGGAAGCGATAAGCCCGACACCCGGCCGGGTTACGCTGACAGGCCGGTGAGGCTGCGAGGCCCGTTGTTCTGATTCTTAGAATCTAGATAGAGACCCGCGGGACTCGCAACTCTGCACTTTTGAGAGTAGGCGACTGGAGGGGCACTTAGCCACCCAATATACAGAGTCGTTGTCTTAAAAGAGGCAGTCCTCACCGTGCGGGCAGTTCTGAAACATCGTACCTCTAAATTAGCTATATCGCTCATCAAAATTGTACTTTCCAAATTGTTCACGGATTCAAGTATTTTTATAGTTGTTCACGGATTTTAAAACATTTTTATTTGTGCGTAGTTAACATTTGTTCGCGCATTTAAGAATTTTAATATTTGTTCACGCATTTAAACATTTTATTTGTGCGCGTTCCAATAAAAAACGGTATTATACAAGGGTGTTCCGTGGTTTTCATAGATCCACCCGCTGAAATCCCAACATCTCCTAACCCCGGTCTTCTTTACTGTTTTCTGTCGCCAAGCTTGCCGCGATTTCTCTCTCGTGGGCCAGCTACTTTGCGCGACGCTCGATCGTAAGGCCCCCGTGGCCTTTGGTCTTTCATTTCTGACTAGGTGATCTGGAGCGCGACCCTCGTTGCACCTCCAGATCACGTGTTGTTTGGTCCCGCACCTGGTTGCGAGTCTGCAGCACTCTACACCCTGGTGGCGCTTGGAAACTCGCGCCGGGGGATCTTTTAACTAGGGAGTGTGGCGTCAACTAAACAGTTGCACACCCTTCCGTCCTCTTTGTTTCACGAATCCGCGTGGTACCCCAGGGTCCTACACACGGGTTCTATTTTTCTTCCAAGCGGTTCGCGCGCCCACCCTCAATGTGGACGCCGATCCTCTAACTGTGTATACCTAAACTCCCGCCTACTTTACTGTTTTCTGTCGCCGAGCTTGCCGCGATCTCTCTCTCGTGGGCTAGCTACTTTGTGCGACGCTTGGTCGTAGGGCCCCCGTGGCCTTTGGCTTTTCATTTCTGACTAGGTGATCTGGAGCGCGACCCTCGTTGCACCTCCAGATCACGTGTTGTTTGGTCCCGCACCTGGTTGCGAGTCTGCAGCACTCTACACCCTGGTGGCGCTTGGAAACTCGCGCCGGGGGATCTTTACCTAGGGAGCGCGGCGTCAACTAACAGTTGCACGCCTCCCGTTCCACTTTATTTCACGAATCCGCGTGGTACCTCAGGGTCCTACACGCGGGTTCCATTCTTTTCTGAAGAAACACCGTATGACCACAAGGAAAGTGGACAGCGGTCTTTTTTCGCCAACCGTTCCTAATTACCCAATAATTTAGATGGGCAAAACCCGCAAACGCGCGGGACGACAATTGCGAGAAAAACAATCCGAAACGTCGCAAGGATCCTCGTTAGAAAACGTGGAAATAGCACCGAATTCTAACAGAGGATTAGCCAACGTAACGATACAATTACGCGATTGGCCCGACGGCGCGGGTGGGCGAACTCTAAAACGGGTTCCTGTAGCGGCTATTCGGCCTATGGTCGTGCAACGCTGCACGATCCGTCCCGACGAGGAACGACAGGCGCAACCGGGACCGTCAACATCATCGTCGCAACCGGGGCCAGCAAATTTTTCTGACACTACGGATTCGGACTCGGACGAGCGTCCCGTCGTCGTCCTCGACTAGTTCGTGGGGAACGGCGCCAAATTAGTTTTAAGGTAAGTAAACCCATTGGTTTTTGTAGGAAAATAAAATATTTCGACAAGTCGACCGTGCCCCAATCCCGAGGCAGCGCATTCTGCCTCAAAATGGGGGAAATAAAATATTATTCCGTCGTTGCGTCCATTCGTTAAAACCCAGGACGTAACAGGAGTAAATTTTTGGTGGCAGCGGTGGGATATCACGGTCTACTTGCCAAAATAAATTACCCATGTTTTACCAAGCACCAGTCTCTCCGACGGCGTGAAATCCTTTGTCATCTGTCTGAACATTTGAGTGACGTTTACCCCGCCCTCGGAACGGCATAGACCGGTCCTTTTCCTTTTTTTTTTTTTCTCGCTACTGAGCGCTGTTACTGTTAAACAAATAGCAATATCACCGCCGAGCGAGGGGCGTGTTTGTTATAAATAATAAATAAACACAGAATAAACGCAAGATGATTGTTCCAAATAGTCTTTCACTATATATATGTATATTCAGTTATTATTGGATAAAACACATCGTAGAATTATTAGATATTAAAACGGTATTGAAACAGTCGTCCTGAACTTTAAACAGGGACGCAATTTATTTTTTTTGTCTCGATGCTTTATCGAGTCTCCTTCGTCGAAGTAACGTCCCCATTGTGTGAGAAAATTGTTGGAAGTCCATCGAGGGCCCGTTTAATATAGAGCGTTCGGGGTTATCCATTTTTGCGAAATAACGTTGTGTGGTGGATGGAGTCTTCGACTGTTGATTGAAGTCTGGCGTCTTAAGTCTTGATGATGATCTTCCTGCTTCCTTTGATGGTTCTCGTTGATTAGTTCCTTCATGATGATGACGGTTGTCTTGATATGATTGGATTTGGAGGCCTCGTTGGTTGGAAGTCTTGATTCGAGAAAGTATCGCCGCGATTTATTTTTTTTGGGAAGTATTCAATTCTCGAATTAATTAGCAAATAAATTGAAAAACTTTAATTTAGGTTGTTATGCCCTGCAAATATGGAATAAATCATAAATGAAATAAAAAATTTAAAAATTAGGATACAGTTTTCTGTCGAGTTTTCATCGCGATTTTTCTCTTTCGTCGCGATTTATTTTTGAAAGTGCTCAAGGAAGGCTATGCCGCTTCCCTCCCGCTCCTTTTGTTAATGTTATTCATTAAGATAAACCATCCTTAACTGTTTTCTGTACATTGCATGAAAAACCTTATATGGGACATCGGCGTCTCTGAACGTATATTGCGTCGAGCCGGCTCCTCCTTTTGAACGAAAGTCCGCGAGCTCGAAATAAGAATTATCCGTACGCGCCGTTGTGCAACTAGTCGCAATGGGTGACGAGAACACAGCTGATACGCCGGGCGACGGGTCTCCACCCAAATATTTATCCGAAGAGGAGTTGATGACCTTACAGGACCAACTTATAGCCAAACAAAGGCAACTTAACGATCGCGAGCAAGAATCTCGTGCACGCGAACTCGCGGTAGACTCACGCGAACGCGCCCTTGAAATCCGGGAAACTAAACTCGCAGAACGAGAAATAGAAAACGAGGAACGCCTCATTGATATCCAGCAACGGGAACTCCGACTCCTCGAGGCCAAACCTATTGCTCCCCAGCCTAAACCCGAAGACGCGGTAGAAAAATTAACCCGAGATTTTCAAACATTAAAAGAGGAAATAGCTTTGCTCTCGACACGAGGAATAGGGCCCTTGCCTGAGGTACAAATACTCGAACACCCGACCCCTGTTAGAGAAGGTCCAAATACTCAATTATCTTTTAAGGATGTGCTCGAATCGGTACCTATTTTCAATGGGGACACCCCCCCTATTTTAAAATTTGCTCGTGCTTGCAAACGCGCGAAAGAATTACTCGCGCCTCACCTCGAGCCTACTTTCGCACGGTTATTACGGAACAAATTAAGGGGTCGCGCATATACCGCCGTGGAAGACGATGTGTTCAGAACGGTCACGGGATTCACAGATCGGCTTAAGGAAATTTTTGGGGCAGTAAAAACTGTAAATCAGTATAAGGGCGAACTCGGTAACGTAATGAAGGGTGGAACTGAGCACGTCCTTGACTACATCAGCCGCGTAAAAGACTTGCATTCGGCCATTATAGAAGGCGAAACCCAGAACTGCGGGCACTTGACGCCCATACAAAAAAGAAATCTCGAGGGCGACACTCTCGAATGTTTTATTATGGGGTTGCCTCCAGATTTTCGCCTCCGTCTGAGGTTTGAAGGGTACGAAAACCTCAACCAGGCCTATACTAAGGCCATCACGGTCGAAAAAGATTTGGAACGAGATGATAAAAATTTCAAAGGCAGGGCCGCGCCAGTTAGACTACCGACTCCGAAGCCCCCGGTGCAGGTAAAAACCGCGAAAACCGAAGCCGTGTCTTGCGAACATTGCTCCTATTCGGGTCACGTTTCAGAAAATTGCTGGAAAAAATTTCCCGAAAAACGACCACCGTTTAATCCAGGAAAGACGGGCGATGCGACCGCGGTTCTAGCAACGCGACCTCCGCCAAAAACTTGCGTTTATTGCCACAAACCGGGGCATGAAATTAACAATTGTTATAAGCGCGAACATGACGAAAAACGCAAGGCGTCGGGAAACGAGACCGCTCGTTCGTCGACCCCAGGCGCACGCCGAACGGAAGCGCAACCCGAGCGCCCTGTGCGAGTAGTTCAAGTAGCCGAACAGTCCGTACAGCAAACGTCCGACTAAAAACACATTCGTTCGTCCCGTCGGTAGACATAAGTTCGCCCCAATTAGCAAAAACAAGCGAGTTTCTAGTCGACTCCGGAGCCGACCCAAATTTAATAAAGCAAAAAGCATTAAAATGTAGCGTCCCGGTTAATGACTCGGATATTTTACGCCTCCAAGGCATCTCAGAGGGACCCGTGTACACCAAGGGGTCCACCGACATTAATATACTCGGTACGGATACCGAATTTCATTTAGTTGAAAATTCTTTTCCCATCGATCAAGACGCAATACTTGGCGCAGAATTTCATGGCAAAAATAGAGCCAGTATAGACTGGGATAGAGAGGCCGTCAGTTGGAAAGATAATGTTTTACCATTTAAAAAACAGGAGACAGTGTTTCTCCCTGCTCGTTCTAGTAAAATATATCACGTTCGCGTCAGAAATTCCGAAATTAAAGAAGGGTATATACCCCGTTTAAATGTAGCCGAAGGAATTTTTATCGGCGAAACGGTAGTCACTAATAATAATGGAGTGGCGTATTTGAAGGCATTTAACACCACCGAAGAAGGCGTGGAACTCACCGTACCTACGGTAACCTTGTTGGCATTTGAAGAGTTCCATGACCAGGATGGTGAATCCTCCAATGGTAACTGCGAACCCATAAGGGCGCAGGACATTCCACGTGGGGAAGGCCGCGCACACGACCATGGTGTAAAAACCGCCGCCGCAACCTCGGTTAATAATGAGGCAAGAATACAGTTATTAAAATCTTTGCTCCGCCTCGACCATCTTAATGATGAGGAGGTGAGTAGCGTTGAACGGATAATTAGAGCGACACATGATCTATTTTACTGCCCGGAAGACTTCTTGGGCACTACTAATGCAATAACGCATAAAATAATAACAACTGACGACCGACCCGTTTTTAAACGCCAGTATCGTTTTCCTCCAGCTCACAAGGATGAGATCACGCGGCAGGTAGGCGAAATGATCGATGGCAAAGTCATAGAACCTTCCGACTCTCCATACAGTTCACCGTTGTGGATCGTTCCGAAAAAACCCGATTCGCACGGAAAACCGAGATGGCGAATGGTAATAGATTATCGGCACTTAAACGATAAAACTATAGGAGACGCTTACCCTCTCCCAAATATTATTGAAATTCTCGACCAATTAGGTCAAGCTCGATATTTTTCTGTTTTTGACTTGGCAAGCGGGTTCCACCAAATTAAGGTCGATCCCAAAGACGCGCATAAAACGGCGTTCTCAACGCCGTTCGGTCATTATCAATTCTCGCGAATGCCTTTTGGGCTTAAGAATGCCCCCGCCACGTTCCAACGGTTAATGGATCGTGTATTGTGCGGCTTACAGGGTATCGAACTTTTCGTGTACCTGGACGATATAGTCATTTACGCGAATACGCTCCAGGAGCACGAGCTCAAATTCCAGAGATTGGCAGAAAGACTGCGTAGAGCAAACTTGAAGCTCCAACCAGACAAATGCGAATTTCTTAGAAAGGAAGTGGGATATTTGGGCCACATTATTAGCGAAGATGGTATCAGACCAGACCCGAAAAAATTAGAATCTATCAGACACTACCCTAGGCCGAACACACCTACGAAAATAAAGCAATTTCTCGGTTTAGCTGGTTACTACCGTCGATTCGTCGAAAATTTTTCGGGTATTGCGAAACCTCTTACAATACTCCTAAAGAAGGGAGTCGCGTTTTTGTGGACGGAGAGTCAGGAACAAGCGTTTATTAAACTTCGCGAAATACTCTGCAAATCACCGGTGCTCCAGCACCCGGATTTTACAAAACCTTTTATTATTACAACCGACGCTTCAGCGCACGCTATCGGAGGTGTGATCAGCCAGGGCGAGATCGGAAAAGACCGACCAATTGCGTATACCTCACGGACGTTAACGCCCGCGGAGCTTAATTACTCGGTTATCGAGAAAGAATGTCTAGGAATAATTTATGCGGTCAGTTGTTTTAGACCATACGTATATGGTAGGGAATTTGTATTAATTACCGATCACAAACCCTTAGTTTGGCTAGATTCGGTAACAGATCCGTCGAATCGTTTGGTTGGTTGGCGTTTCAAGCTCAGAAACTATGATTATAAAATCCTCTATAAATCGGGATCAGCGAATGCGAACGCTGACGCTCTTTCGCGCAACCCTCCCGTACCAATTAAGACGGTCCACCTGGTCAGACCCATTAGAAAACGAGAGGACGACGACGAACCGGTAGGTGGCACGCGTATACTCACCCGCTCGAAAAGAGCTAGAATGCAGGAGGAGGCCGCGCAAGGTCCGAACAAGCCCGCGAAAATCACATGTGAGGCGAGCTCACCGCTTGGTTCCCCCTCGTCCTCCCCCGGCCCGTCAAATAAGGTTGAGGAGACACCCGATGACGGCGAAATCGCAGAAGTAGAATCCGAATCAACTGACGCCTCCTCGTGTGAAGACGATGGCCCAGTCATTGAAGAGGATCCTCCCGACTTCGCGATCATCGAGTCTCGCGATAATATTAGCATGCGTACAGACAATTTAGTGTATATTACAACGACGAAGAACCAACCTGTAGATGTCGGCGCGAAAGATTTGTTTGCTGCAGGGAATCTCCCGGAAAAGGAACACCTTAATTTAGCTCGAGTAAACGCAACCCGTGTAAAATCCAAAGTATACGTCGCTCTCCCGGTGAAAAACGATCTCCGCGCGAATGTTCACGTAGATGACCTCGCGGAGGCAATACGATCCTTGAGAGATCTTGTAATGGAACTAAGAATAAAATCGCTTAGTATAGCAAAAACCGAGGAAATAGACGGAATACCTTGGAACACTGTAATCGAATTATTGCGAAATAACCTCGCGGACCAGCCATTGCGTTTGACTGTATGTAAAAATTTAATTCGAGTACCACCCGACGAAGAAAGAAGAGACATCATCCAAGAATGCCATAGCTCTCTGATCGGAGGTCATAAAGGGGTCAACAAGACATATTGGCGGATCCGCGAGAACTACTTCTGGAAGGACATGAAGATCCACATACAACAATTCATTCACGGTTGCCAGGGGTGCCAGCTAAAGAAATTGGTTCGAGTCAAAACCAGACAACCGATGGTGTTAACCGACACGCCTGGTAGCGCCTTCGACAAGGTATCGATGGATATCATGGGCCCTCTCCCGACCTCGGAAGAAGGTTACACCAGTATCCTCACCATCCAGGATTTGTTGACGAAATACTCAGTCGCTATTCCTCTACGGCGAACGACAGCCACCGATGTCGCGGATGCCTTCACGAAGAACTTCATCTCTCGTTTTGGAGCGCCCAGGGCTCTGCTAACGGACCAGGGCACCAACTTCTGCAGCAGCCTCATGAAAGACGTGGCGCGAAAATTTAGGATCAAACATTATCGCACCACGGCTTTTCATCCACAGACGAATGGCTCGGTAGAACGCTCTCACCATGTACTTACAGAATACTTGAAACAATTTGTCAACCAACGCACCGACTGGGAGGAACTGTTGGAAATGGCAATGTTTTCCTACAACACTAGTCGTCACGAAGGCACGGGCTTTACGCCGCACGAACTTATTTTTGGCAGGCAAGCCAGACAGCCATCCAACCACGACAGGATAGAAGAAAACCAACGTCCAACTTACGTGGACTACCTCCACGACCTTTTCGCAAAAATAAAAGGGTTACAGGAAATGGCCGCGGAAAACCTTAGAAGGGCCAAAGAACGGTCAAAAGACTATTATGATCAGCGAATCAATCCCCAAAATTTCAAAGTAGGAGATATGGTATACGTTCTCAAGGAACCCAAGGGAGGAAAATTTGCCGACCAGTATCTGGGACCTTATCCCTTACTGGAAAGTCTTAGCGGCGGAAACGTAAAAATCAAATTGAATGGGAGACCGAAAATTATCCATTCAAACAAATTGAGAATTTGTAAAAGCTAACGACCGTCTCTTTCCAGGATGTTACGAACACTCGCTATGATGCTCCTCACGAGCATTGGGATAATGGAGACGACGGGCCTAATTGGCTACGACTGTAGCGGGTCTATCCTCAACGTCACCACCCTCTCGCTTAAGGGAGTAGCGGAGTGCCAAGTGCCATCGAGAGACCCTGAACCAACGCAAATTCACATTCAACTTCTACAGCTGTCGGAATTCGACGAAACCATGGTCGTCCAGTGTAAAATCGAAATAACCAGAGTGATAAACTACTGCGGAATGCACTCTCACAATTCAATCGTTCACGATGGATTGCACCAGTACATTCACGACATGGACGAATCCGGATGCAGACGCCTCCAGGAAACAGGAATAATTCGGCTGGGCTTCGCCGCGGAAATCGTAGGACTACGTCGCAACGACACCACTACTCGCAGCGTCACTCTGGCGGGTTCGGCCTCAATGGACGGCAAATGCGCAGGAACACAGTACAGCGACCCTTTTGGCACATGGAGCGACGTCGTGGTGCACGCAACAGTAAAAGTGAGCCTCTTCGAATACCGCGCAGTGGTAAACCTCCAAGCCGGCAAAATTAGTCTCTTGTCGGGAACGCAGTGTAGACTCTCGGAAGGCCATTGCATGGATATCGATGGAAACAGTGCATACTGGAAAATAGCACCATTAGACGCGTGCAACTTCGATAGGTACGATGTCTTGTACGAAGGAATCGCTACTAAACTTAAGGACATTGAAGAGGGTTCACGACTGCCGGATGTGTATACGCTCACGTCGGACTCTACAACTTTCGCTTTGGCTAAACGTTCGGAATATCACGTTTGCGGATACGTCCTATCAAACACCGAACACCCGAAGTTATTCATCCTTGAGGGGCGGAAAGGAGAATCGTTCACCACAAAAAGGAAAATAGCAGTCAACAACTTGGACATGTTCTCCTACATCAATTCCAAATTCGTGTACATCGAGAAACACATGAAGAAACAAATGAAAAACTTGTACAAGGATGTTATAGGACAACGTTGCGAGCTAGAGAGGCAAATTCTCCAGAACGCCCTGACAACGGCTACTCTCCTCCCCGAAAAATTTGCTTTCGCAGTAATGAAGGGACCCGGTTTCATGGCAGTTATCGCAGGCGAAGTGGCTCACATCATTAAATGCGTTCCCGTCGAATGCAAACTACGTCGTACGGAAACTTGCTACCAGGAACTGCCTGTACTTTACAGAAACGAATCGCTCTTCCTGTCACCTACAACAAGGACATTGGTGAGATCTGCAACTATAGTGACTTGCGACCCGGTGGTCCCTACGCAGTACCAAATAGAGGGGACTTGGTACCGCTTCGCACCACAACCGATAGAAGTCGTGGCTCCACGTACCCTCGAGCCGATGACTCGGCCCACGTGGAAATACCAATCAGCCGGTAACCTCGCTACCAGCGGGATTTACACCCAAGAGGATGTGGACAAACTCCGCGAGAGGATTATGTTCCCGGCCGAGAAACCAGCACTACTAAACAACCTCGCACGAGGAAGTGCGGGTTACAACCTTCCACCAGGGAGTGTCTCTAATAAAGGACTCCTCGACGAGGAAACCCTCAATCACTTGGCTGAAAACGCCGCTACGCGACTCTGGAACGGATTCGTTAAGTTCGGCTCCGCGAGCGCAGGAATTATCGGAATATTTCTAGTGATCAAGCTGATAAAATTCGTAGTCGACACTTGTATCCAAGGCTACGCCATCCACTCAATATACGGTTGGAGCCTGCATTTGATGGGGGCTATATGGAGTTCGATAACAGGACTCCTGCTCATCATCGGTCATCGACGCAGAGAACTGACACCCGCAGTTATGGAGGCTGACGGAAACGGAAGGGCAACAGATTCAATGCCTACCCCTCTCCCACGGGAATCTCGACCAGATCAACAACCGAAGATCCCATCCGCTACGCTCGAAGGCGTGGACCCAGTCCTCTATGCCCGCCTAGTGGCCTCGAGGATGCAGAGCCCAAGCACGGCATCCAACTGAAGGAGGGAGGTGTTACGTCCTGGTCCCCCGCTATATTCCACGCGAAATTTTTAAAAATATTTTTACCAGTATTTTACACATTTTTATACATATATTATTAATACGAACAGATATATACCTGTTCTCTCTCTATATATATAACTTTATATCAATATGTTTTATTAATACATATTTTAAGCGTATAATTATCCATACATTTTGTATGCGCGTAACCAATACGCGCACCCTGTATTTGATGCATGTAGGTATATGTATAATACGTGCATGCACATATACATTAAGACATATTCTTAGCCGTCCACTGGGGTATAAGCGAGAAACGCTGAGCAAAGCATCGCGCGATAACCACCCGTGCGACTTTGTTTAGTCCCACGACTAGAGCCAAGCATGGTTATTGAATATGACTTTGTATTTGTCGTGGCAATGCACAGCCTCTCTCGCACCCTAAACGGGATAAGGTTGCTCGCCACATTCCAATGTTATCCATTGGCGAGTAGCCACTTCAAATCTTTAAGCTAGCGTAAGCAATCCCACGTGCCGGGCCGCGGTGCTTGGTCCAGGCGACCGTCGAACGGAAGCGATAAGCCCGACACCCGGCCGGGTTACGCTGACAGGCCGGTGAGGCTGCGAGGCCCGTTGTTCTGATTCTTAGAATCTAGATAGAGACCCGCGGGACTCGCAACTCTGCACTTTTGAGAGTAGGCGACTGGAGGGGCACTTAGCCACCCAATATACAGAGTCGTTGTCTTAAAAGAGGCAGTCCTCACCGTGCGGGCAGTTCTGAAACATCGTACCTCTAAATTAGCTATATCGCTCATCAAAATTGTACTTTCCAAATTGTTCACGGATTCAAGTATTTTTATAGTTGTTCACGGATTTTAAAACATTTTTATTTGTGCGTAGTTAACATTTGTTCGCGCATTTAAGAATTTTAATATTTGTTCACGCATTTAAACATTTTATTTGTGCGCGTTCCAATAAAAAACGGTATTATACAAGGGTGTTCCGTGGTTTTCATAGATCCACCCGCTGAAATCCCAACATCTCCTAACCCCGGTCTTCTTTACTGTTTTCTGTCGCCAAGCTTGCCGCGATTTCTCTCTCGTGGGCCAGCTACTTTGCGCGACGCTCGATCGTAAGGCCCCCGTGGCCTTTGGTCTTTCATTTCTGACTAGGTGATCTGGAGCGCGACCCTCGTTGCACCTCCAGATCACGTGTTGTTTGGTCCCGCACCTGGTTGCGAGTCT
Organism: Cylloceria caligata; assembly: GCA_963942595.1. Taxonomy (NCBI): domain Eukaryota; kingdom Metazoa; phylum Arthropoda; class Insecta; order Hymenoptera; family Ichneumonidae; genus Cylloceria; species Cylloceria caligata. Next base: position 24,877,558 of record OZ012709.1, on the reverse strand, counting down.
GCAGCACTCTACACCCTGGTGGCGCTTGGAAACTCGCGCCGGGGGATCTTTTAACTAGGGAGTGTGGCGTCAACTAAACAGTTGCACACCCTTCCGTCCTCTTTGTTTCACGAATCCGCGTGGTACCCCAGGGTCCTACACACGGGTTCTATTTTTCTTCCAAGCGGTTCGCGCGCCCACCCTCAATGTGGACGCCGATCCTCTAACTGTGTATACCTAAACTCCCGCCTACTTTACTGTTTTCTGTCGCCGAGCTTGCCGCGATCTCTCTCTCGTGGGCTAGCTACTTTGTGCGACGCTTGGTCGTAGGGCCCCCGTGGCCTTTGGCTTTTCATTTCTGACTAGGTGATCTGGAGCGCGACCCTCGTTGCACCTCCAGATCACGTGTTGTTTGGTCCCGCACCTGGTTGCGAGTCTGCAGCACTCTACACCCTGGTGGCGCTTGGAAACTCGCGCCGGGGGATCTTTACCTAGGGAGCGCGGCGTCAACTAACAGTTGCACGCCTCCCGTTCCACTTTATTTCACGAATCCGCGTGGTACCTCAGGGTCCTACACGCGGGTTCCATTCTTTTCTGAAGAAACACCGTATGACCACAAGGAAAGTGGACAGCGGTCTTTTTTCGCCAACCGTTCCTAATTACCCAATAATTTAGATGGGCAAAACCCGCAAACGCGCGGGACGACAATTGCGAGAAAAACAATCCGAAACGTCGCAAGGATCCTCGTTAGAAAACGTGGAAATAGCACCGAATTCTAACAGAGGATTAGCCAACGTAACGATACAATTACGCGATTGGCCCGACGGCGCGGGTGGGCGAACTCTAAAACGGGTTCCTGTAGCGGCTATTCGGCCTATGGTCGTGCAACGCTGCACGATCCGTCCCGACGAGGAACGACAGGCGCAACCGGGACCGTCAACATCATCGTCGCAACCGGGGCCAGCAAATTTTTCTGACACTACGGATTCGGACTCGGACGAGCGTCCCGTCGTCGTCCTCGACTAGTTCGTGGGGAACGGCGCCAAATTAGTTTTAAGGTAAGTAAACCCATTGGTTTTTGTAGGAAAATAAAATATTTCGACAAGTCGACCGTGCCCCAATCCCGAGGCAGCGCATTCTGCCTCAAAATGGGGGAAATAAAATATTATTCCGTCGTTGCGTCCATTCGTTAAAACCCAGGACGTAACAGTCATATATTTTTTTTTGGCAAATTGAGGTGAATTAGCATACAAAACATCTCAATGAACAAAACAAGACCAATTTTTTTTATATCGGTTCAGTAGTTCCGAAGTAAAAAAAAGTAGTTTCGAGAAAAACGCGTTTAAAGTTTTTTCTCGTTATTTTTATCAAAAAATTTTTTTCAAAAATCAAGTTTTATCACTTACAATTAGTTAATCTGCTATTCCTGGACCGTATAACACAAGACTACTGTCATTGAAGGCTTCTTCTTCCCTTTGTTGTACTTCTTTCTTCGCCAAACGGCCCTCTTTTGACGCGGTCGTGCTGGCTCTGTCAGCATAATAAATTCTCTCTTCATCTTTGCTTAACACATATTGGTACGCAGAACTCCCTATGGTGCATCCCATGACTTCCATCATCTTCAGGAGAGTCATACGTCCTTCATTGAAGATGGCCAACGATATTTGAACATCCAATTCAATGACTTCCTTCCCTACAAACGTATGTTTTGGGACATCGCCCGAAGTGTCTTATTATAACACTCGTTGTTATTTTAGTGATTTTACCCAAACAACGTTTGAGTAGATCGTCATTAGTTAATTTTTTGAAGACTGGTTTGACGTACTCCTAGACTTCCGCACTTAGAGCTGGTTTGTGTTTGAATGGTATGTTGGTCGCTGTAGCTTTTAGATATTTACACCAATCTGGGTAGCAGTACTCGTATTGTGGCGCGTCATCGGTGGAAATTCAGTGGTAATATCCGGCCCATATCTCTCTTTTCATTTCGGTCTGTGAATCTGGGTAACATTGTGTTGTGCCGCGAACCAATTCTTTGTTATTATTACGCCATTGTCCTAATTTGCTTGAGGCTCACTTACCAAAGTACAAAAATGTGCAAACGTAAGCGTCGAGCTGCCCGCAATGATTGCAATGAGCTCGAGCTACGACTTGTTGGAATTTGCAAACCAAGATTATTACGAAATCCATTTACACTCCATTTCGGTCAATGGGGCAAATAACTGCTTTCCCAAAATCAGTCCAAAGTTTAACATCAACCTGAACGGTTAATCGCGGGTCGGACTCGCCCGAAATATAAAATTCGAACAGTAGATTTAGACGCGAGAGATTGGTTCCTCGTACGGGCTCGTAACCACGAATTATTGTATTAAACTCTGATTGACTTTTGAAAAGACAACGTAAAGTTGCCGTTGCCTATAATAAACATTTCCATTTTACATAAATTCACGTTTACACGAATTACTCGAGTTCCTTCTCCTAATCGGCAAACGATCCCAAAATAATAACTTTTTAATATTATACCAATTACCGAGTACTCAAATTACGCGGTACCGGCATAACAGTTGTATGGCTAAACCATAATTAGTTGACATCTCCTTCATTATTTTTTCAGTCAAATCCGTGGTTTTCAGGGGTGGTGTAACTGAATCTGCGATTTTCATTTTTTTTACGTGGCTGTTTAATTTTCGGCTTTTTTTCCTTTTTCTCTGCTGTTTCCATTTTCATCTGCTCCTTTTTCTTCTTTTCTTCAGCCTTTTTAAATTTCCGTAGCTCCGTTAACGACTTTTTTACTTTTTTCAGATGCCGGAACATCCGTTTTCCTACATGCAAAACACACTCAAGCGTCTGTATGGTAAAATCTCCTGTCACGTGGCAGAATACTCATGCGCTACGTCCTCCTCACACGACGGCTTCCAGCACGGTCTCGCAGGGCCCGGTAGAATTACGCGCGATATATAATAATTCTTTTCTTTTTGTATATTATTTTTCTGTGAAGTATGCGATCGGATGGACCGAGGGAGAGAGTGAGGGAGAAAGAGAAGGAAGCGACGCATCACATCCACGCGTTTGGTCGGCTTCGAGATCCGGGAACTCTCCTTAAAGCAAGAAGATACTAGGAGAATATACTTCTACCTCTCACTGTCGGGATACAGAGCCGTCCCGCTCGACAATCGTCCACTGCATTCATCTAATATAGTTCACCGGCCGGACGGGGCTACACATTTCTATCATCTGCCGTTGATTTATGCGTTGCCCCGCTGAGTCGCTTGTCGCGGCTATCTAGCGACACCCATTCCCCCAATTGACCGAGTCTGGCTCGTTAGGAGGGGATCATAGTTCACGGGCACGCGTGCCGGCAGATCCTTGAGGCTTTTTTCTCGGTTGCCGTCGAGCGAACAGGACGTAGCAGCGAATATTATATCGTCCCGCTGTACCGTTGGTTTCGTAAAAATTTATCACCACCTATCATGGGCACCAGGGCATATCTGCTAAAACAACGAGGAATAAATCGAGGAGAAAATCATGCGGCCCTATTTTGAGTTTTCCCGGATTCACGAAGAGCATCACTGCAGCATCGCCCCGGTGAGCTTTCTTACTCTCTACGGTCTTTCGTCATTTCAATTGCTGATCTATATGACTGATAATTAGAACTTTTTCCTGTTCGTTTACCAGGTCTATAAATATGAAACCGGAATTTGCCCATAGATGGCCCTAGCTGTTAATGTAGTTACCGTCAAACCGCGTCATTGACGCCATTTCCTTGTTGACATCTCTGACAAAGATTTTCAACTCACAATAATACAAGTTTCATACAACAGCATAGTTTGTAATAGCGTTGAACATGTCGAATTTTGTGCCTGGAAACTACGACTTGCGGACAGCATTGATTTTCTGTTACCAATTGAAGAAAACTGCTGCAGAATCGCATCGAATGCTTGTCGAAGCTTACGGTAAGAATGCTCTTGGTAAATCACAGTGCTTTGAGTGGTTTAAAAAATTCAAAAGTGGCGATTTTGACGTGAGAAACGAAGAACGTGGAAGACCCCCGAAAAAGTTTAAAGACAGCGAATTACAAGCATTGTTGGATGAGGATGACGCTCAAACGCAACAACAACTCGCAGATCAATTAAATGTGACACAAGAAGCCGTCTCCATACGTTTGGAAGCCATGGGAAAGATCCAGAAGATGGGAAAATAAGTTCCACATGAACTGAATGAAAGATAGCAGGACAACCGAAAGACCACTTGCGAAATGCAGCTCGCCAGGTACAAAAGAAAGTAATTTCTCTATCGAATTGTGACTGGCGATGAAAAGTGGATATATTTTGAGAATCCTAAGCGTAAAAGATCATGGGTAACTCCAGGCGAACCATCGACATCGACTGCAAGGCCAAATCGCTATGGACGGAAGACAATGCTCTGTGTTTGGTGGGATCAGAAGGGTGTGATCTATTATGAGCTGGTAAAACCTGGCGAAACCGTTAATACTGAACGCTACCGACAACAAATGATCGATTTGACTCAAGCTTTGTGTGAAAAACGACCAGAATATCAAAAAAGGCAACACAAAGTGATTTTGCTTCATGACAATGCACTATCACACACAGCAAAACTGGTCAAGGAAACGATTGAGGCCTTTAGTTGGGAAATACTTTCGCATGCGGCTTACTCATCAGACTTGGCTCCGTCCGATTACTACTTATTTGCATCGATGAGACACGCACTTGCTGAGCAGCGCTTTACTTCTTACGAAAATGTACGAAAATGGCTCAATGACTGGTTTGCCTCAAAATATCAGGGGTACAAATTGAAAATGCGGGTTTGATAACAGATGGCGTTACTAACGCTATACGCATCAGGCAGTACTGTGACTATGTTCATGTCAAAGCTACGTCTTATAGCTTTAATTTTCAGTATGTGTCAATTTGTCGCAGTGTCAAATTCATAGTTTTTTTGAGCTCTCAATATGTCGAGTTTCGTGCCAACAAAACAGCATTTGCGGGAAGTTTTAATTTACTTCTTTAATTTGAAGAAAAGTGCTGCTGAAGCACATCGATTGGTCTCCGAGGCTTATCCGAGTCATGTTCCATCGGTTTCAACGTGCGAGAGATGGTTTGTGCGGTTTAGAAGTGGTGATTTTGACGTTGAGGACAAAGAGCGGCCGGGCCAAGTGAAAAAGTTTGAGAATGCTGAATTGGAGGCAATACTCAATGAAGACTCGTGTCAAACTCAACAAGAGCTCGCAGATTCATTGGGAGTGACACAACAAGCCATTTCCCATCGTATAAAAGCCCTCGGAATGATCCAAAAGCAAGGACATTGGGTGCCGTATGAGCTGAAGCCGAGAGACGTCGAGCGCCGTTTTTTTGCATGCGAACTGCTGCTCGAACGGCAAAAACGGAAGGGTTTTTTGCATCGCATTGTCACTGGTGATGAAAAGTGGATCCATTACGATAACCCGAAGCGCAAAAAATCATATGGTTACCCCGGCCATGCATCATCATCGACGGCCAAACCAAATATTCACGGCGCCAAGCTCATGCTCTGTATTTGGTGGGACCAGCTGGGTGTGGTGTATTATGAGCTATTGAAATCGAACGAAACCATCACAGGAGCACTATACCGAACTCAATTGATGCGTTTGAGCCGCGCACTCAAAGAAAAACGGCCACAATACGAGCAAAGACACGACAAAGTAATTTTGCAACATGACAACGCTCGGCCACATGTTGCAGCGCCGGTCAAAACATACCTACAAACGCTGAAATGGGAAGTCTTACCCCACCCGCCGTATAGCCCAGATATTGCTCCTTCCGATTACCACCTTTTCCGATCGATGACACATGGCCTAGCTGACCAGCGCTTCCATTCTTACGAAGAAGCCCAAAAATGGGTCGATGACTGGATAGCAGCCAAGCCGGCCGAATTTTTTCGCGACGGTATCCGTAAATTGCCAGAAAGATGGGAAAAAGTTGTGGCTAGCGATGGACAATACTTTGAATAATTCATTTGTTACCATTTTTTCAGAATAAACGTTCAAAAATAGAAAAAAATCCCGCATTTTCAATTTGTACTCCTGATAGCAACAGTTTTTTTTTTGGCGTGGCATCCACAAATTGTCAGACAGGTGTCTGACAATATTTCGAATAAAATATTTTTTATCATTTTCATATAATAAACGTGTATTTTCTATACAAAAATTCCGGTTTCATATTTATAGACCTGGTAGTAGTCATTGATGAGCGCACGTGATGAAAAACACACTACGTGTGCACTAAAACTAGCAACGAAGGCTGCGATTAGCTGAGAAATAGACCTGGCGATAATGACTCACGTTTCGCCTAAAAAAATGTGAAATTCTCATCCGGCTGTGTTCTACGAGGTCTCAAGGCGAGGTGACCCCTCCATACTTACATAGATGTGCTGCTCCTGTTTCACACTGCGGTGAGCGCCGTGCTAGCCAAATTATTTTGCATTCATAGATGAAGTACAGTAGTTTCGCGTCGCCTTAATCAGAGAAGAATAGTGTGCTGCTATTTGGTAGAGTAATTAAAATATTTGGTAGTCATTGATGAGCGTACGTGATGATAAGACATACTACGTGTGCAGTGCAACTAGCAACGATGAATGCGATTAGCCGAGAAATGGACCTACCGCCAACGACTCGCGTTTGTCTTAATAAAATTTGGGATTCTGATCTGGCTGTGCTCTACAAGGTCTTAATCAACGCAGGAACGTGTGCTACTACAGGGTGCGCCATCTCAATCTGGACGATGGAAGTATTGAATAACTCTGACAGATTTTAACCGACCAGCGTCGTACAACACGTTTCGTATAGGTTATTTCAGTACAATTTCAACCATGTATCGCTATACGCCGAAAGAACGCGCCGAAATAGTTTCGCTTTACATTGAAAATAATCGTTCAGTTGTGTCAACTCAGCGTGCGTATCGTAAAAAATATCGCGGACGTTCTGCGCCCAAAGGCGATACTATCCGTCATTTAGCTTCAAATTTCATGGAGCACGGGTCTGTAGCGAATCTCCAACATCAAGCTCGACCGCGTCCAGGTCGTTCAAATGAAAATATCGAAGCTGTTCGACAGAGTGTTGCAGAAAATCCAAATGTCTCATACCGCCGCCGGTCTCAGCAATTAAACATCAGTGGAACCACTTTGAGAAGGATTATAAAGCAAGATCTTCACATGTTTCCGTACGAAGTGCAGTTGACTCAAAGATTATTGGAAACTGACAAGCCGCGACGCTTGGCTTACGCTAATAACGTTAGTCGAATGAAGGAAGCTGAGCCGGATTTTTGGGAGCGAATTCTGATGACCGACGAGGCTCATTTCACCCTCTCTGGCGCTGTCAACAAACAAAACTGTCGCATGTGGGGCACCGATAATCCTCATATTATTCACGAAACTCCATTGCACGATGAGAAAGTGACAGTTTGGGCCAGTGTTTGCTCAAAAACCACCATTGGACCATTTTTCTTCAGAGCTGGTGAAACTGTCAATGGGGATCGATATCGGTGGATGTTGGCACACTTTGTTTTACCACAAATGCGTGAAAAAGGTCTTAAGGAATTTTGGTTCCAACAAGATGGTGCGACATGTCACACTGCGCGCTCAACAATGGACTATTTGCGTCGGAAGTTCCCAGGACGTGTGATATCAAAGAAAGGTGATATTGACTGGCCACCAAGATCGCCGGATTTGACTGCACCGGACTTCTTCTTGTGGGGATTTTTGAAAAGTAAAGTCTATGCCAACAAGCCGAAGACCATAGAGGAGCTAAAAAACAACATTCGAGCCGAAATCGCAGCGATATCGCCCGAGACGCTGGCAAATACAATGGAAAATGCCGAAAAAAGAGCTCATTTTTGTCTCAGTAATAAAGGCGGACATTTGATCGATGTGGTTTTTGGAAACTAATCAAAATAAATTGTAATGAATCAAATTTAATAAAAAAATACGACTTTGTGAAATCTGTTGAAAATTCTCTAAGTTATTCAATACAAAAAAATACGACTTTGTGAAATCTGTTGAAAATTCTCTAAGTTATTCAATACTTATATCGACCAGATTGAGATGGCGCACCCTGTATTTTGTAGACTAATCAACATTTGTTGATCATTGGTGAGCACACGTGATATTGAAAAACAACACGTGTGCAATAGAACCAGCAACGAACGCGGTTATTGGCTGAGACATAAACGTTGCGACAGTGACGCTCGTTTTGCATGATAAAATATGACATTTTTATCTGACTGCACTCCCCGAGGTCTTAAAGTGAGGCAACAACTCCATAATTACACAGCGGTAGTGCTTCTGTTTCACACCGTAGTGAGCGCCCTGTTAGCCTATCTCTTTCGTATTCCAAGGTGAAGAACAGAAGTTTCACCACGCCTTAATTGAAGGAGAAAAGTGTGCTAATTTCGGTCGATTTAGTTCAATATTTAGTGTTCATTGAAGGGTGCACGCGTTATCAAAACACACTACGCGTGCAGTCAAACTAGCAACGAAGGCTGCGATTAGCTGAAAAATGGACCTACCGACTATGTCTCACGTTTTGCATAATAAAATGTGTAATTCTCATCTGGCTGTGCTGTATGGGGTCTTAATCAACGCCGGAAAGTAGTATGTGTACACCTTTGCTCCCCCGGTTACACACCCGGGTACACGGTTACCCCCACCACGCGGTTACCCCCACCGCCTCACTTTTCCACCGCCGCGCTACCCACTCTGTTTGACCAGTGTCGGTAACGTGGAAATGGTAAAGTGAGGTGGTGTGGGTACCCGGGTGAACAAGGAAGAGTAGAGATAAGAGCAGGATGGAGCAAAGGTGTACACATACTTGGAAAAATGAATAAAAGTTTGTACTCACCACTACAGCTGCTGTAGGCATCTACCCTCCTCCCGAAGCGATGTTAAACTCCTGTCTCTCGAATGTACACACACACACACACGCAGGCGCGCGCGCACGCAGAGCCGTGTCTTTAATTTATTACTATGTCCTCGTCAAAGCCCTCATCCACGGCATCGCTATCGTATTTGATATCTATCTCGTCACCGAGGGCCTCTATAATAACCACTGCCACGTCCGCGGAACGTTATCGCCCGCAAGAGGTCGCATCATGACAACGATCAAGGCATCTCTACCGCACGCTTAATCGACGAAATGCTCAATACCTGCAACATCCACACGTTCGAGTCCGTATATTGAAAACTCCATGACAAGAGCTGGCAGCATATTTGCTAGAGGCCCCGGATGAAATAGATGAGACCAGTCGATGTAAATGGTCTTGCCGAAATCAACTAACAACACCTCGCAGTACCCATCAAAGTCCAGGTAAATCACTTCGCCGCGGACAACTCTATTGAAATGAGGCACAATACAGGACATTCCGATATACAGTTCGCCAAGTTCAAAAGTACCGGTAGATCGAATGGTCGCAAGTGTAGCCGACTCATCGGGGCTCCTCACTACAATAACACCTATCCGAGGAAGTGGTATCCTCAAAGAGCCCATCATTTGTATGGGAAACTATGGGCCACGACTCCGTCTTTCCAGTCGGGCGGAATTACCAGTGAGGATCGTCGACAGACTGACTTCAACAACGAACAAGCTGTGTCAGGTTAGAGCGAACACCAGCCTCCTAATTGACACTGTGAGGTATATCTCATCTAAGTCATCTCCTCTGATCCATGCGAAGGAACAGTGGGTATGTGTGACTCAACGTATTTAACTCTGCTCAGTATATTGTGAGGACTGCATTCTATTTCATTATGGTGGATTTCCTATTTAAATTTTATATTACCATGCCGTCATCTTGGGTGAGCCAAGGCCCATCTCATATTATTTGAATCTATCACGACTCTTCACCTTGGTCGACCTACGGGTCGAAGACCAAACGTATATCAACGACTTTTGTACCGATGCTGAGAAACAGTAATACCGAAACGAGAACAACAACTTTTTCTTGGTTGAGGCTAACAATGGGAACAGCTCATCAGTCGCCTGGTCGATACGAGTCTTCCTCTCATCATAACAAAGGCTAAATTTGGAGTTCAGGGATCCTTTGGTATGCATCTATCATTTATTGTCGAAGAGAAAGGCGAAACATATTTTTAAAGAAGGATGGTGGTTTGACTGATCATGTCTCTAGTCAGTGGACTTGAAGCCTTGCGAGGATGAAATAATATTCACTTTGAGTGAATTCTAATCTCATTTGATTGTTTTAAAACATCTTCTATGTGTTATTAGTAATTATCTCATTCCAAACGTGCTTGAGGCCGAATAATGATTTAGGTATAGCTAAATTATTAATAGATGATTAACATTGTGTGAATAAACTATGTTAAAATGTAACGGATGATGTGCGTAATGTGACTGAATTTTACGGTTGAGAGTATTTTATTTTATTTAATAATTAAATGTCAAGATGGAAAATAAATATTGAACCGAATTAAAAGAACCTCCGATGACCCCCTGAAATGAAGAACCGTTCTAGAGAAATTTAAATTTAAATAGAAGAGCGGGAAAATAGAAAATCATTATACTTTTAATAATACAATTACGCTGACAAAAATATTAAAAAAACGGGGATACTAATAGTAAAATGAAAAAACAGGGTACGAGTCGGACCAAAACGTTTTTCACTTTGCAGGATTCACTGTGCCGAGACCGCCGACAATCGAGTTGGTTTACGAAATGCGTCGGCGGTTCCCGGGTGCAGTCGATGGGTTCGAGGACTAGAAGCAAATATAAGTTTGTAATTCTTACGTTACACGAATTATATACATAGTATATAGCTAGCGACAAACAAAAAATTAAATTAAATGAAATAAAAATTCTAATAAATGGTTCAATTATGCTTGCAGGTGGACAAACTGGCGATGGAAAGACTGCTGCACGGGGAGGTGATATTTTGCCTGGTGAACGTTTCGGTATCGACAATGAGCAGAGACGATATTTTCCACGCATTGGGATGCAGGGTCGGGAGACAGATTTTTATTTTCGTCAGCCACCGGACGGTATCGATCATCTGACATGGTTCGAGGGCGGTGTACAAAATGTTCTCACATGTCTTACAGAATCGTGCGAAGGACATGATTATGTGGGTATGACCCTGAGAGTACCGTCTTTTGCGCAAGGACCTGTACGGTTATCATTTCGACCAGCTCGTGACTTCGTTCCTGACGATATATGGCGACTAATTAATAGTGTAGCTCAAAGTGCGCGCAAATTTCGAATAGACGCTGGTACATGTAGAATGATGACATGTATAGTACGAGGCGTCGAATGAGCCGGTGTGGGCACTAAGCTTACACACGAGTCTGTAGCAAAAAAGTTAATTTTACGCATACGTAACTGCGATAATTTGTGTATACAACGATTTATTGTCACAGCCCAAGCGCATGCCTAACGCGGTCAAATACGTACGAACGAGCTACACAGACGATGGTGTCAAATTCGGAACGGGCTTCGAGGTGCCCAATATACAGCAGCGATAGAGCTCACGAGTAATGCAGGGGTAATGCAACCGTCTAGAGGGTCCGGTGTGCGCGAAATTCAGCTCTTTCAGGATTACCTGGTTCACGAGGGTATAGCAATTGTTGTTTATGAATTTCTCGCCTTCGGAAAACGCGTTCCGGCTCTGTACGATAGGCGAAAATCCGTACTCTCTGCAATAGGTAAAATTAATCATACACACTTTATTCTCTATTACGAGCGTTCTTATCACTACCAGCCAATATTAAATCTCGCTGGTGCGCTAAGTAGTCGGGGGTTCTGCGCACAATGTAATTCCAAGTATATTCGAGTACTCGAGCATCGCTGTAGCTATGAATGTGCTCGATGTAAATCCACTTATTGCAACGGCAATAGAGACTCTGAGCCTGAGTATTGCACAGACTGTAATCGTTCGTTCTTTGGTGCTCTTTGCCTCGCTCATCACAAGGTTGAGTGCTCCGCGGGTGTCACGTCTCGTAAATATAGACGGTACAGCGTCTGTAAAGCATTAAAAATCTGTAGAGGCTGCTCGCGTATGATTAAAACCACAGATAAAAAGATGCATGTATGTGGTATATCGTTTTGTATTACATGCAAGCAAACCCGACCGACTACGCATGTGTGTTTTATAGTACCTCTTAAGAAACCAGAGGCGCAAAAGGAGAAGAAAAAAGACAAGCCGTCCACGAGATTTTTATTTTGTGATTTTGAGAAGCAACAACACGAGCAATTGCACGATGATAAATCGACACGAATTCACGAGCCGAATTTATGTGTTACACAATGCGTATGTATGACATGTCTGGATATCACATATATTGTAACGGTATTAAGCGTTAACATTACCCTTAACGGGCTTGTTCGGACTCGAGCAGGAAGGAAAGTAATTTTAGGCTTTTGTAGTAGATAAAAGTAGGGTTTATTCAAAGAAACAGATAAAAATTGTGTGATACATCAGAAGAAGAAATAAATACACTCACCCGAAAAAAAAGCGGTACACTTAAAATTTGGGAAAAAATCACTAAATTTCAAATGACGGTAACTTCGTAAATAATGAAGATAGAAAGGTCTTTAAAGAATGAAAATAAAGCTTGGAATCTCTACTTAAAAGATCAATTTATTTCAATGTTGCGAGATAAATTTATCGAAAATGGCGGATGACAAAGCGAGAGCATGCGAAATTGAAAAATATTGGTCCGAGTTTGCGACGACCCATGGCGTGAGTCAAGTGTCGCAATACAATGGGATAAAAAGCATGTGATAGTAAAGAGTTTCCTCTTTAAAATGCTTTTCTAATCGTTTCGATGCGATGATTTTTCGCCGAGTTATTCGCATTTAAAGTAAAAAACATCCTTTTTCTCCAAATCTATTTAGCACGCGTACCGTCGGTAACTAGCCGGCCGCTGCTCATAGAATCGAGACTAGCCTTGTGTCTACCACTAAGTCGTTCTATACTCGCTACAGACCCATTGGTGGGCGTGGAGTTTCCTGCTGATATAATAATTTTTTATAGGTTGACTTGCGCGTCCACCCGACCGCCGCCACGATCTGGCGTCAGTGGGATGCACTCTGAGTGCATGCGCAGCTACTAGGTATATCAGGGCCGTACCCTGTGCATTTATTGCCTTTTTATATCTTTCCTTTATTCTATATTTGATTTATATCCCTATTGAATTGCTACCATAATTCCCTGGTCTTTAATATGAAGATCTTATATCTTCGTTATTTAAAATATTGCGAAGAGCATTTCGTGTCAGAGAGAGTAGACTGTTGAGTTTGCTTGATCCTTGGCTACCAGAGGGAGAGAAACCGCTTTGTTTATGTTTGGATCTGCGGTGCGTCGGCCTAGAACGCAGCACCGACTCAGCTGCTTCCCGTCAAAGATGGGTGTTAGGTTCTACAGCTGGGCTCTCTAGATATTAGTGCGGATGCACCTAGCAAGGGCTCGTTCGTTCTTCCTTCCTGGTAGCTGGACTTCTGCGTTGGCGGGACCTGCAAACAAAACTGTTCCCCGAATGCCGAAATTCTGGTCTTTTTATACCAGAATCCCCTCCAGCTGGCCCATGCTTTCGGTATAACTATAGTTGGTGGCGGTCCTGTAGCCAATCTTTCTGTAGCTCACTGGTAACCTTGGTATTTTTTGAAATCGGTCGTTGGTTTTTAATTTTCTACCGGTGCTTTTCGAACGAGTAACGGGACTTTGTCTTTGACGTACCGGTCTAATGGTGTGAGCGACGCTCGGTGGTAGTGCTTTGTTGTGTGCGTACCGAGCGTCGTGAGTTGCCGAGTATAGGCCAGTCTACTTTGTGTATGCGTAACGCGCGGTAGCGATGCCTCACTGTGTGCACTGTACGTTATAAGACAGTCAGTACGTCGCAATATAGAGACCGGTTGTGCTGACTGTGGTACACGTAAATTCGTGTTTATCAATGATCCTGTTGGAGAGCTCGTGAAATTGGCATTATCGCAAAAATTTAAAAAGACCATCTGTATTGCTCATAATGCGAGAGGTTTCGACGCGCAATTTATTCTACGGTATTTAATCGAAGTGCAAAAAACGCAGTTGCCCTCCCTAATTATGAATGGTACGAAGATTGTCTCGATGAAGATTGGCGATGTCGTTTTTCTCGATAGTCTAAACTATTTACCGATGGCTCTTAGCGCTTTACCTAAGGCCTTTGGTTTCGCTGATAAGGTGGCAAAAGGTACATTTCCCTATTTATTAAATACACCGGAATATCAGAATTACTCAGGTCCTAAGCCAGCTATGCATTTTTACTCACCCGATACCATGTTGTCAGCAGATCGCGAGCGATTTTTAAAATGGTATGAGGAAGAATTGAGTCGTGTCTATTATAAATTCGATTTTGCAATTTGTGCAATATTGTCGTACAGATGTTACGGTTTTGAGACGAGCGTGTTTAGCTTTTCGAGAGTTACTTATACGTTGCGGGAGCGTGTGCCCTTTACAGAAGCATGCACGATAGCATCAGCACGTATAAGAGTATTTCGAAAGAATTTTCTACAGAAAGATCGCATTGCGGTGTTACCACCAGGGGGGTATCGGTGGGCGATAAGTAGTCGCGCAAGGCCTTCGTTTGGCTCGTATGGCTCGAGCGTGAGCGCAACTGCGTTATCGCTCATGCTGGACGCACGAGAGAGTATCGCCCTCCGACCGGCCTACCGGCTGTCGACGGATACGACGAGAATGCTGGGGTCCACCACGTTCTTCAATTTCACGGCTGCTTTTGCCATAGTTATCCGCGATGTTATCGCGTGAATAGAGATGCTCGAACTAAATTCGGCGATACAATGGATGAGTGATACGAGCGTACCGTTCTTATTTCCGGGCGAATGAGATCGAAACGGTACACTCTAACCGAAATATGGAAATGCGATTTTGACAGATTACTCGAGAATAACGAGGGAATGTTGTTATACGTGAAAAATCACGCTATGGTCAAGCAGGCGCCTCTCGAACCCTGCGAAGCATTATTTGGCGGTCGAACGAAAATTATGTAAGCTTGTATGACGTCGCGAATAGGGAGCAGATACGCTATGTGGATGTGTGCTCGCTGTATCCATAGGTATGTAAGAATGGAAAATATCCTATTGGACATCCGAAATGACGAGTGTCGAGAACTCGTAGGACTTGAAAACGATCTCAGTGTCGTCGAGGGTCTCGCGAAGTGTACCGTAGTAGCACCACGCGATTTGTATATACCCGTACTGCCTGTTCGCATGCATGGGAAACTACTGTTCCCCCTGTGTAGAACGTGCTGTACAGATATGGACACAACCGAGAGTTATACACACGATGACACAACTGAGCGAGCGTTTGGCGGTACATTGGTCGTGGACGAACTGAGAAAAGCTGTGTCGCTCGGATATAAGGTGATGCGTATCTATGAAATTTGGCAGTACGTTGTTACGCAGTATGACTCGACAACGCGACGAGGCGGTCATTTTGCCGAGTACATCGATACATTCCTAAAAATAAAACAGGAGGCGAGTGGACTGCCAACAGAGTGTAGCGATGACGAGGAAGCAATAGCGCGTTTTATAGCATTGTACAATAAGTCTGAGGGTGTATATCTCGAGCGAAGTGCTTTGCAGCCGAATCCGGAATTACGTTCACTCCCAAAAATGGCTCTTAATTCATTCTGGGGAAAGTTTGATCAACGAGAGAATCTCACGAAAACCGTTATCGTTTTCACGCGGGGGGAGCTAATGAATTTACTAACGAGTCCGGAGATTTAGGTGACGGGAATGCTACCGGTTAATCGCAAGATTATGTATGTAAACTATGTGAGCAACCGCGATGCTATCCAGCCATCCTCCACATCAAATGCCGTGATTGCAGCATACACGACGGCACAGGCACGCCTAAAATTATACAGTTATCTTGAGGGGCTCGGGTGACAAATATTGTACTGCGATACGGACTCCTGTATTTACGTGAGTCGCCCCGGTGGTAACGAGTATGAGCCGCCAATCGATCAATTTCTAGGAGATCTTACGGATCAATTAAACGAATATGGGCCTGGTAGTTATGTAACTTCGTTCGTTTCGGGAGGACCAAAATTTTACGCATGCCTTGTTCGTAAACCCGACGGTACGATTATTGAAAAATGTAAAGTAAAAGGTATCACGCAGAACTTTGCGAATAGCGGTCACGTAAATTATAACGCATTACCATCTTTCGTGACAGGATCAAGAAGCATACCTATTATTTTTTAATTCGACGCTATTCGTCGCACGGAATTTGATCATATAGTAACGCGTAAAGAAACGAAATCATGCGAACCTGTTAACACAAAGCGAAAGCGGCACGGGATGTACTCTACTGTACGGTACGGCTATTGTGAATTACGCTAATTAGTATAACGCAAAAAAGTATTTAGATTTACGGTTGAATTCGCGATATTTTAAAATAATCTTTTTGTCTAATTTCATTTATCATATTTACTGTGTGCAATACATTAAAAAAAAATAATAATAAAAAATTGATTTATTATGTATAAAACCGTAGTCGGCTCGTTATTTTTATGCTGCTATTCGTAGCAGTAGCTGCTATCTCTCTACCGTTCCCTTTTGTTCTGACTTTCTCATCGTTGATTCCTTTCGTCCCGTCTTTCTTATCAAGTGTTTCCTT
This sequence comes from Cylloceria caligata, assembly GCA_963942595.1. Classification (NCBI taxonomy): domain Eukaryota; kingdom Metazoa; phylum Arthropoda; class Insecta; order Hymenoptera; family Ichneumonidae; genus Cylloceria; species Cylloceria caligata. The sequence continues at coordinate 24,860,909 of OZ012709.1, read as the reverse complement.
TTGTTCTGACTTTCTCGTGCTACCTCCGTGGATATAATATTGCTGTTTAGAATTTGATGATTCGTAAAATTTGCACATAGGGATGTATGCATAGTGAAATAAAAATATTGCTTTTCTTGTGAGTTATATAAAAACTATCGTTATTTAATTTACATACGGTGTAAACATCAGCTTATACCGCGGGCCCGCGCCTCACCAGCTCGTGCAGGTGCGCCGCGCCTTATCAGCTCGTTAAGGCCGCAAAAATAGCTGATGCCGTGGGGTCGCCGCCGCCGCTGCCGCAGCCGTTGCGGTATAAGCTTATTTAAGAGTCAGCTGATTGATTCTGATAGACACTCGTCGATATGGATAGACGTTAGAAACATCCATGGACAGCCGTGATAAGCGGTCCTACGGGTTGTGGTAAAACATATTTTGTCAAAAAATTCTTTAAATACATGCGCGAAATGACGGATGTTCCGTTCGAGCGAATACTTTTTTATTACTCAGAGTGGCAGTCCGGGTATTCAGAGTACGGTGATAAAATCGAATTTCGCGAGACTTTACCGCAAGCAGCAGACTACTGGAATGATACAAGACCTAAATTTGTGGTCATTGACGATCTAATGCTCGAGGCATCCAACAATACTGTGGTCGATCTTTTCACCAAGGGTAGCCATCATTAAAATCTTAGTGTCATTTTTATCACGCAAAATCTCTTCCATCAGGGTCACGGGCAGCGGGATATCTCCTTAAACGCTAATTATATCGTTGTCTTCAAAAATCGGCGTGATCGCGCGCAAATTCATCATCTAGCCCGTCAGGTATGTCCCGAGAATCCGCGATTTTTGCAGCCGGTATATTTCGATGCAACGGCTGCAACGCACGGTTATCTATTATTCGACTCGAAACAATCGACGCCTGATAATTGTCGATTTCGCGCCTGTATATTTCCCGATGATCAATACCATTCCGTTTACGTGCCTCAAAGAGCACAAAAGTTCGAGATGCGACGCACGATGTACCAATAATGCGCTTGTAATGGAGTTGCGCGGACCTCCCAATAAAAAGCAAATAATTATATTGCAAGTGCTGTGTTATCTGAAGTAAGAGAAACGACGTGCAATTTTGCGCAAAGCAGATGTAGCGCTCGTACGGTGTATATGCGAGTGTGGTCTAAACGTTTTACAGGGAAACGTGAGTCTGAACAACGTGCAAAAGAATCATCTTCGGAGGCACGTGACAATTGGTGGCGAAATTGGAGCGGTAAGAGGAAGATCATCGTCCACCCCCTAGTCGGATTTCTCAAGTTGCTTCTTGTGCCTGTCTTGGCCTACACGAGCCATGGAATATGCCAGAAAGATGGTACTTATTCCTCATGATAACATATATCGTCTCGCTGGACTCGCCACTACTGCTGATGCTACTACTACTACTACTAGTAGTGCAGACCCGTTGCCCTCCGTACAGACTACCGGTACGCCATTATCGCGCCTTGACTCTGAGCTGAGTGAAATTCTAAATTCTCACTCGTACAAGAGCGAGAGTGAGAAATGGATAGCGTATCAGCAGGTTTTACAGCGTTATCTTCACATGGTCGAGTACGATAATGCAGTACCGAATATTTCATCAAAAGAAAAAATAGCAATACTCGATAGTCACGAGAATAAATCCGACGACGTTTTAATAAACAAAGTTAAATCTCGACTCAATGACATACTTATTATCGATAGCGTACCAAAAAAATGTTAATCTAAAGCAATATCGTTGCTTCGCAATTTGCATCGCAGCGCCGTTGGTAAAAAAATGACATGGGATCGTAACGGTGTTGTTTCCATAGACGGCAGAAGAATTTCAAATTCCAATATTGTTGATCTTGTTAACGATGCTATGCGAGCTAGAAAACGCGAGAAAACCATCGGACTATCTCACTTAGCCAAACTCCTGCGAGCGATACAGATGCCACGCGAATTTATCGGCAATGCCGAGTTACTACACGAGCCTACACCTACATAAATCCTCGACACCGCAGCGGCGTCTTATTATACCACGCGACAGCGATAGCAGCAGTAGCAACAGCAGCAACAGAGGCAACAACAACAACAGCGAGGCCGAGATCGCACACTCAAACAGAGATTTAATGCTCACGGAGGAAAACGACATCATCGAGGGGGAGGAGGGGGATGAAGAAAAGGGACGAACAATTGCAAAACATCGCACAAGTAGAGAGCCAACGACGCCCCAGTGAATATCGATCCCCCACACAGCTAGAAAAGAAAAAGTAAAAGAATCCATTTAACTGATCATCGTTTAAATTATGAAAATTCGTCAAAAAATCTATTATGACACCGCTCATCGTGCATCCTATTCTCGAGCAAAAAATTGGGCCCAGGTGGATCGAAGAGTAGCGCGAAAAAATGTTTTACCATGGCTCGATGCACAGGATTCATATAACATGTATCGTCTCGTGCGACGACGATTTCTCCGTCGCACAGTGAGGCCGATTCCCGAAAAGCTGGTCAAAAGTCGAAAAATGAAGTTTCATTTTATAGGATTTAGAGTACATAGGTGGATAGAGTAATGTTTAAAGAATATAATGGAACATCTTATGAGGGCTACTGAAGTATACCTGGCAAGTATAAGCCAGTACAAAAGAGACCTTCGCGCAAGTAATAGCTCGATCGTTCGAGCTCATATTCAAGCGTCATATTAAAAAATACGTAGAAAATCGTAAAATTGGTGTTTCTTAATTCTGCAAAATGGTGGTTTCAGGTTGAAGAAAGTAGTTTATTATCATATGCGTCGAAAATTATAACAGATACATATAAATTAACAGCTAAACAATGTCTAAAGTAGAAAAAAATGAAAAATAATGTGCAATCATTTTAGAAAAACAGGGAAAAAGTTAAAAGTTCCGCAGTGTTCCGCAACGAAACAAGTTTTAAATTGAAGTTTGTACTGTTATGTAACAAAATTAGTAAAAATCAGCTGCAGCTAGCTGCAACTTCGTGTTTCGTGCACATTTGAATATAAAAAATTACAAATTCACATTAACCACTTGTTGCACGTATTTTTCAAATGAATATAATTTTGTGAAACTTGTTACTCGGGGGTTTTTGGGATCGCTGAATACGAATCCGGTGTCAAAAACCAAAATTCGAAATGGCAGATCCAATACGGCGAACATAATTTTCGAAATAAAACCACTATTTTTAATTTTGTTTTTTCTTGGCTATGCAACGTGAATAGTTCCGTGGCGTAGTGGCTTACACGCTGGACTCGTACATTATTGTTCTCGGTTCAAAACTCGTGTAGGTGATTTTTTTAAATTTTGCATAAAAATTATTTAATAAAATTGTAGTTAAATTAATTTGGCGATTTTTATAATTTTAATAATTATTTTAATGTTATAAATAATTTATTTCGTTTTAGAGTATATATTGTTGGATTCTAACATTTATAGAGGATAACGGAACATCTGAAAGGGGTCGACTGTATACATAGACCTACCTGCAATATATAGGTCTACATGCCTACTTCTGTTCACAAACTTTTAATTCACGGCTCTGAAATAATACAATCTGCTTTATTGCCAATCGGACAAATGTCTGAAAATGCACAGGAGTCTTGTAATAAATATATTAAAAGATACCGTAAAGATTTTGCACGAAAATGCAGCAGAACAAAATCGATGGAAGATCTTTTCTTGCGCTTGCTAGTGGCATCAGATCCGTATATATCAAGCTTAAAAAAATTTCCCCATGAGAAATTAAAATCCTTATTTCCGGAAACAATTGCTTTGCTCACTTCACCAACTGTTTATGCGTCTACTGATGATTATATCTCTTCTTTTTCGATGTCGTCAGATTCTTCAGATTTTTATACAGACAATTCGACTGATGATGAAGACTAATTTTTATGTTAATATTAGAACAATATTCTTGTTAATATAAATTTATTTTTTGAATTTGGCTTTGTACTGTATTTCTCAAATAAATATGTTAGTATTTAAAAAATCGTGTTCCTTATTACACTTTCTTATATATTTGAATTATACATTTTTCAATATTTTTATAAATCATTAAAAATGTAATTACTCATCTGAAATATGTACAAAATATTTCTTTTAAACAAGAAAATCCATACTCTGTAATCCAAATACATTTATTTTAAAACTGTCAATCAAATTATTATACAGTAATCTTAAAAAATGTTTACTTAAACTAAAATAATTATAAATTAACTGTTTGAACATGTTAATTTTATTTCACAAAATTTATTTTGTTTCAGAAAATGATTTTAAGAAATATGTGCTTCAAAGAAAAAATTACTTGCATGTAACTGAAGTACATTCACTTCAATAAAAAAAGGAAATGTAACTTGTAAAAAGTACAAAATAAGTCTTTCAAAAGTGATTTTAATCAATACAATATTAGATGTAAAAGTAGATGTTTCATTACTTTTTATCAAATATATAATTTACTTACAGATTTATAAAAAGTTAATAAATTTTTATAATCGCTATTTTGGATCTGCCATTTTGAATTTTGTCTTTTTCACATCAGATTCATGTTCAACGACCTCAAAAACCCCCGAGTAACAAGTTTCAGGCAAATCTGGTTGATTTCGAAAATTGCGTCCGCCATATTGGGTCCACCATTTTGAATTTTGTTCGTTTCACACCGGATTCGTATTCAGCGACCTCGAAAACCTCCAAATAACAAGTTTCAAGCGAATCCGGCCGATTACGGAAATTTCGTCCGCCATATTGGATCCGCCATTTTAAATTTTGTTTTTCTCACACCGGATTCGTATTCAGCGACCTCGAAAACCCCTAAATAACAAGTTTCAAGCAAATCCAACCGATTACGAAAATTGCGTCCGCCATATTGGATCCGCCATTTTGAATTTTGTTTTTTTCACACCGGATTCGTATTCAGCGACCTCACAAACTTACAGAAACCAAGTTTCATACAAATTCGATAAACATTCCGTATTATAACTGAGTATTTTCGGTTTAATATCGCCATTTTGAACCCGCCATTTTGTTTTTTTACAATTTTGACTTAAGATTCATAATCAGCGACCCCAAAAACCCTTATATACTATATCTCAAACAGAATGAACCACGTTTTCGACTTTTGACCAGCTTTTCGGGAATCGGCCCCACTGAGCGTCGTACGTACAACGTGAGTAATATAGACGATGTATGGGAAGCTGATTTAGCTGATCTTCGCTCGATAGCCTCGTACAACGATGGGTACGCATATCTGCTTGTTGTTATCGACGTGTTGAGCAAATACGCGTGGGTCGAGGCTTTGCCGGGCAAAACGAGCGCAAACGTAGCCCGCGATCTCACACGCATACTCGCACGCAGTAACAATCGTCGCCCGCGGCAATTTCAAACTGATTGATGCAAAGAATTTATCGGCGCTCTGTTTCAGCAAATTCTCAAGAAAAAGAATATCGATTTTCGCGCTACTCGTAACCCTGATATAAAAGCCTCGATTGCCGAGCGCTTTAATCGCACGATAAAAGAGCGAATGTGGCGTTACTTTACATACACGCGAATAAAGCGTTACATCGATGTTTTACAAAATTTTTTATATGCTTATAATCACACTAGACACAACGGAACGCGTATTCCTCCGAGCGAGATAACCCTCGAAAATGCCTCTATAGCCCGAGAAAATGTAGCACGGCGTTACGAGCGTAACGCGAGAAAAATTAAAAAGCCTAAATACAGCGTCGTAGACTTGGTACGTATCAGTACAGCTAAAGCAGCATTCATGAAAGGATATGAGCGTGGTTGGAGTAACGAATTATTCAAGATTCAACGAATATCAGTGAATCGCGAACCATTCGTGTATATTTTACACGATCTGAATAACGAGACTATCGACTGTATTTTCTACGAGGCAGAATTATCGCGAGTACGAGTACCTCCATCATCTGAGAAGACGAAAGAGAAGAAGAGGACAAAGGGAGAACGCTCGGAATCACCGTCCCTGATAAATATGAGCTCCAAGGATAACTCTTTCTTTGTCGTACTACCGAGCAACAGTAGTATGCAGTATTAAACGAATAATACGACGACTAAATTTATTACAAAACTACCGCGTCAGATACGTTTGCACGGAGAATGGTCTGTTTCTCTTATGGAAATTGCTTATCCGATGACTCTTTTACATGTTCCTACTGTAGGAAATCTCGTAACTTTTGAGGATGGTGATTTTGATTTATCGGGTTTAAATCTTTTAACACGGAGACGCGCTGATAGAGACCAAGTTTCACCTGGTGTATATCGCTCTATAGACGCTCGTTTGGAGAGTATAAATAAGTTACCTCACGTGGCCGGTCGTTTGCGCTAAAAATCGCTTCCGAGCGGGCAGATCGGAGTGGCGCGCGTTTGCGACGATCTACGATACCATGATTTTCGCGTATCGCCTGCTATAGCAAGGCTACTAGGATTCTCGGAAGGGGCCTGTAGGTCTGTAATGATAGAGCCGCATTGCGAATACACAGGGTCAAGGCCTGCATGTTTCACCGGTGCTATACCGGGCAGCATGTTTCTATACACAGATATCTGCGAGAGCTATATTACAGGCGATGTACAAACACCTCTCTTACGAGTTGTTCCCATTTATACTGATGACTGTCAGTATGATTCGATAAGAATTAAATCGTTTTCAACGCCACGATATATACCTCTCTTGCGCAATAATTTACACACTATCGAGATCGATATAAGAGACGAGTTTGGGGATCCTATACCATTCGAACAGGGAACGTTGACTGAGACACTACATTTCAAAAGGTCCCACGATTGATTACACCACTATGGATGATATTGACAGTGTGCAGCACGGATGAGGTCGTCGCGGGTACGGTGGTATTAGCCATGTTGATATCGGAACATCTAATCAACGAGGACACGGTAACGGCAGCTCTCTCGGGGGCCTGTTTCGTCGAGTGTTACCACTTTTAAAGAAGGGCGCTAAAGCAGTTGGAAAAGAGGCACTGCGCGCTGGTGTAAACGTAGCCGGTGATATCCTCGATCGAAATATAGCTGTGAAAGATGCTATTCGTGAGAGAGCGCGAGAATCAGGTAGTAATCTCAAACACAAAGCCTCTGAAAAAATTGACACTCTCATGCGGGGGTCTGGTTATAAAAAGCGCAAAATTTCGCGAACTCCTGATTCATCGAACGAACGTAAACCACGACCTATTTCCCGTAAAAATAAAAGTGTAATAAAGAGAAAAGTAATAAAGAAGAAGAAGAATAATAAGAACAATAAGGAGAAGATGACTCGTCAACGAACAGTTGCAGATATTTTCGGAAAGCTGAAATAAGATGGCTTTTCTACACGCGCACTCGTGCGAGTGTCTTAAATCGGAACTTGGATTATTTTCACTCCCACCGACGCAAACTACTATCGAAGGCTCCAATTGGGTGTATTACAAACCAATATCTTCGCTGACAGACGATTCACCGATTGAATTTGTTATTCCTGGACAGGGTGATGAGTATATCGATCTCGCGCATACTATGTTTAGTCTGAGAGTGAAAATAACATCTCCTACTGCGGAAAATGCCGCGGGTACAGCATCGAAAGTAAGTGCCGGCCCTGTAAACAATCTCTTGCATTCTATGTTTAATCAGGTGGATGTATACCTGAATCAAAAATTAGTTTCACCTCCAAATAATGCCTACGCTTATCGAGCGTACATAGAAACACTTTTGAATTACGGTCCAGCAGCAAAAATTCACATCTCACGAGCGTTCTCTGGTACGACGATACCCCTGGAAAAATGGATGATATAACATCGGGAAATACGGTTCTTGTGAAGCGAAAACGATTTTTTAATGTCGAAAAAACTGTAGACTCGCTCGGTCATCTGCATTGCGATATATTTAATCAGGAGCGGTTCCTATTAAACGGTGTCGAGATGCGACTACGGTTGGTGCGGTCTAGAGATTCATTTTGTCTTGTGGGCGATACAAAGAATGGTCAATGCGGCTTAAAGATTCTTGAGGCATCGCTTCTCGTTCGTACAACAAAAATAGCTCCTGGTGTGCTGCTCTCACATGCTAGAACTCTGGCAAAATCTACGGCTAAATAGCCTCTTACGAGAGTCGAGGTAAAAGCCGTTTCAATACACTCTGGTGTTCATAGAGAGACTATCGATAATATCGTGCTAGGTCAATTACCGAAGCGTATAATTATCGGTTTTGTCGATAACAAAGCGTTTAACGGCGACTTCAGTATGAATCTATTCAATTTCCAAAATTACAAGATAAATTATCTCTCGTTGTATGTAGATGGTGCTCAAATACCTTCGAAACCGTTAAAACCTGATTTCACGAAAAATCATCTATATGTGGATGCCTTTCAAACGTTGTTTTCGGGAACTGAAATACATTTCTTGAACGACGGTAATTCGATCGATAGCGATAATAATCGCGATGTATACTGTCTGTTTGCTTTTGATATGACACCCGATCTTTCCGCGAGCAGCAATTCACATTGGAATTTAATAAAGCACGGTAGTATGAGAATAGTGGTACTATTTGAGGATGCGCTTGCTTCAACGATAAATTGTGTAGTTTACGCGGAATATGATAATGTCCTTAAAATCGATGCCTCTCGGCAAGTAATAGTGGATTTTATCGGATAAGCAAAAAATGTGCTGATGTCGGCATAAAATTATTTCGTGTTCAGAGACGTAAAAGCGTCTCTGTGAGTAACTAATCAGTCGAACTCGAGCATCTGTACGGATTAGACGTGAAAATGGATATCGTCGTGGATATGCAGGGAATGCGTAGTAAAGACTCGGAATTTATTCCGAAAGAAATTGCCGTGGTAGCAGTGGATAGACCGTACTCTGCTCATTGAATCGTCGCACCACCGTGTCACTTTGCCGAATTACCACAGCATTCGAAAAGCCAGAATAATTTTCTCTCGAAATATTTTCACGGTCTGGAATGGTACGAGGGCGATGTGAGCTGTAAACAAGCATACGCTAACTTGCGTGAAATTTCGCGAAAGTCAAGACGTATCTATACACGCGGTCACAAAAAGGCTATACTTCTTTGCGATATCACAAGTCGTGAAAATGCTTCAGATACGCTATGATAAACGATACAGCGTCTTCGCATAGTGCAATGCACCAGGCTTTCCAAATAAAAAATTGGCTTCGCGTGCACCCATTTAAAGGAGAATCATATATGGTGTTTGGTCAGCAGACGAAGAGGAAGAGAATAACAAAGAAGAGAAATCTTCATCATGTAGTCGTGACATGATCGACGATGTTGTGAAATAAATTTTGCATATATATACATATATATAAATTTTCCATATATATTAAAGGAGAATCATACATGTATGTTTGGTCAGCAGACGAAGAGGAAGAGAATAACAAAGAGTAGAAATCTTCATCATGTAGTCGTGACGTGATCGACGATGCTGTGAAATAAATTTTGCATATATATACGTCTTTCATAACGTATCGGTCATTATTTAATCATTGACTATGTGTTCAGCATGAACACTAGACAAATCTACGAGAGTCTGCAGTATCTACCACTTTCAACCGTTGACGTATACCCAGCTGACAAAATTCTTCGTGTATGGTCGTTACCGGCTGGACTCGTAGTTAACACGGATAACCACGACGGACCTGGAGAGCATTAGATCGCCATGTACGTTAACCATCATGGAAAAGGAATGTACTTTGATAGCTACGGGCTACCACCGGTTATTCCGCAACATCTGGCACGACTACGAAGAAACTGCAAGTTCTATCGGTACGGACCCAAGCAGCTACAGAGTAATACGTCGGATATGCGTGGACAATTTGGTATCGTATTCCTGCATCTTATGTCGTGTAACTTCACCATGTCGCGATTTAATAATCTCTTTAGCGATAATGTAATGAAAAACGACAGATTAGTACGTGGATATTACAATACTTTTGCCTCTCGACGATCAGACAGTGATAAAAATAAATTTAACGGCGGAGGAGTCTCCGAGCGAAGATTATCATGTTTGCAGGGATGTTGCATACGACGGTAAATATGTGTCAAGTGATTCAAATAAAAATTGATTAACTAAAAACAAATACATCGGCTTACTGTGTCTCTTATTTTATAATTATATATAAATTATAATCGAGGTCTCTCGTGGTACGGTATCATATTCTGCGTCTTTTACTCTAGTGAATTCGCTGCACAAGAAGCACAGCGCAAAGCGGTACGCACGTGCAAAACCACTGACATTGCATTCAAAGCGTTGCACACCTGGTTATGATTCAGAGGGGCGTTTGTTATCTTCAAACGCTGTGTTCCCCGCCAGCATCATCCGGAGCATTCAGTATGTCTTTAGCAGTGCACAGCGACGGTATAAATAAAAAAAATCAGAATGTATCCGCGGTATTTAGACGGTGAGCTATCCAAAGCTTTCGTGTGTCGTGTAATATGTGGTAGCAGTGACAATACAGTGTGTCTGCGGACAGACAAAATGTGCGCTGCATTACTCAAACTGGAGGATAATTTCGACAGGATATACATCAAGGAGTTTATTGAGAGGAGTCGTTTTGTGTTCGAGGACTTGTACGTTGGTTCAGCTTGTGTAGTTATGCGGCATCAAAGGGCTATGCGCGGGGAGATTATCGAAATGGATGATGACGGGTGCTGCGAGGAGCTGCTTGTCGATATCGAGGAATCGATATACGTCGACTGGCCTCACCTATTTCACCCCGAGCCGCCGATTAGTGTGTTACCGCCGTTGCTTGTGAAGTGTACGGTATTCGGCCTCGATCATTTAATTGACGAGGACAGATATCTAGATCGGATTGATGAAATTCGCGGTAATGATACGCTGATCGGGATACGCATGCGTACCCCTAACGGTGCCCACGCTCTATGGGTGCGGGTAATTCGCATTACCCGGACGCGTAGCAGTGGTTTTTGATGTGAGGTGAGTGAGTGAGTGAGTGAGTGAGTAAGGGAGAGAGAGTGAGAGAGAGAGACAATGCGTGTGTGTGCATATGTTTGTGTGCCATGGAGTAAATATTGTGCCTGTCACCCTGGAGAGTCGTCGTAGATGCCGCCAACACAAGGGTGAGTTAAAAATTTTATTCCAAGTATGTGTACACTTTTGCTCTATCCTGCTCTTATCTCTACTCTTCCTTGTTCACCAAGGTACCCACACCACCTCACTTTACCATCTCCACGTCACTGACACTGGTCAAGCAGAGTGGGTAGCGCGGCGGTTGAAAAGTGGGGTGGTGGGGGTAGCCGCGTGGTGGGGGAAGGAGTGAGGATAGGAGTGGGATGGAGCAAAGGTGTACACATACTACTCCGGAAGGTTTGCTTCTATTTTGTAGCTAATTTCATTATTTGTTGATCATTGATGAGCGCTCGCAATTTTGAAAAACAGTACGTCTGCAGTAGTAATAGCAGCAATTGCTGTTATTGGCTGAGAAATAGACCTGGCGACAATGACTTACGTTTTGCATAATAAAATGTTAAATTCTCATCCGGCTGTGCTCCCCGAGGTCTTAAGACAAGACGTAACTTCAATACTTAGACAGATGTGCTCCTCCTGTTTCATACCATCGTCAGCGTCAGGCTTTCCTAACTCTTTCGCATTCATAGGTGAAGTACAGAAGTTTCGCCTCGTTTTAACGGAAGCAGAAAAGTGTGCTACTATTCGGTAGAGTAATTTCAATATTTAGTGTTCATTGATGAGCGCATGCGACGATAAAACACACTACTTGTGCGGTACAACCAGCAACGAAGCCTGCGATTAGCCGAGAAATGGACCTAGCGAGAATGACTCACGTTTTGCTTAATAAAATGTCAAATTCTCAGCTGGCTGTGCTCTACAAGGTCATAAGGTAAGACGAAACCTCATTACTTTTACAGATGTGGTGCTTCCCGTTCACACCGCCATAAGTGCCATAATAGCTTATCTCTCTCGCATTCATAGGTGAATTAACGTAGTTTCGCCTCGCCATAAGCAAAGCAAAAAAGTGTGCTACTATTCGGTAGATTAATAGACATACCGACAACGACTCATGTTTTGCCGAATGTGATGTATAATTCTACATCGGCTGCGCTCTACCAGGATTTAAGGCGATGCACAACCTCCATACTTACACATATATGCTGCTTCTCTTTCACTCCGCCGTGAGCGCAATGCTAGCCTATCTCTTTTGCATTCATACGTGGCGTATAGAAGTTTTGCGTCACCTTAATCGAAGCAGAAAAGTATGCTAATTTTGTTGGAGTAATTCCAATATTTGGTGGTCTCTGATGAGCGAACACGATGATGAAACTACGTGTGCACTAAAACTAGCAACGAAGGCTGTCATTAGCTGAGAAATGGACCTACCGATAAGGACTCACGTTTGGAGTAATAAAATTTGGAATTCTCATCCAGCTCTGCTCTACGAGGTCTTCATCGAAGCAGAAAGGTGTGCTACTATTTTGTAGACTAATTTCAAGATTTTTTGATCCATCATGAACGCACGCGATATTAAAAAACAGTCCGTATGCAATAGAACCAGCAGCGAACGCTGTTATCGGCTGAGAAATAGACCTGGTGACAGTGACTCATGTTTTGCATAATAAAAAGTGAAATTCTCATCCGGCTATGCTCCCCGAGGACTTAAGACGAGGTGTCAACTCCATATTTTCACAGATGTGCTGCTTCCGATTCACACCGCAGTGAGTACCCTGCTAGCCTATCTCTTTCGCATTCATAGGTTAAGATCAGAAGTTTAACCTCGTCTTAATCGGAGTAGAAAAGTGTGCTACTATTTGGTGGAGTAATTTTAATATTTGGTTGTCATTGATGAGCCCACGTGATGATAAAACATACTACGTATACGGTACAACTAGTAACGGAGACTGCGATTAACCGTGAAATGGACCTAGCGAGAATGGCTCACGTTTTGCTTAATAAAATGTGAAATTCTCATCCAGATGTGCTCTACGAGGTCTTAGGGCGGGGCGACGCCTCCATACTTCCGCAGATGACCTGCTTCCGTTTCACACTGCCGTGAGCGCCATGTTAGCCTATCCCTTTCGCATTCATAGGTGAAGTACAGATGTTTCGCCTCGCCTTAAGAGATCTCCAAAACCTCCCCCGATGCACACTATCACGAGAGAACTAACTAAAGACGAAAAAGACGTGAAACAAGCCTAAAAACATAAACAACAAAAAACGTCAAAAGTACAAGTTTCAGACAGAAACAATAGCTAACTAACAATCAAACCTTTCGAACAAACTCTCTCGAATGAAAGAACAAAAAACAAATGCTCGAAATACAAAAGGAGCCCTAGAAAGACGAAGAAGACAGAATAAACCTATAACGAGTAGAAAACAGAAAGAACGTGTGAAATTTGAAGGCCTAACGGGACACCGTCGCAACACCCCGTACACCTCTTACAACGACATCGAGTGTCAAACATCACGTGGCTTCCTCGAAAAAACCGTTTCAGGGTCTATACGCAAAACTATGGTATATATGACGCGACGCGATAAGCTCGAGAGCTCTTGTTGAATTTCAAAATCCTCAAGACGAAGTGCTGCCCGACAGCCACCTCAAACAATTGTTTAAAGAAAGTTTGGCAATCGTTTGTTAAATTTAGGGCTCACTTGATAAGCCGATTCCCACGCACTACGTCGTGACCGTCCGTTGGTCGACCGAGCTAATTAGGCTACTCTGTGAGTAGAAAGGTTCTCCTGCATGGCGCTTGGCCACCCCATATTCACTCACGTACCCTCGAGAGTGTTTCTGAGGCGGCGGTGTTCGCTGACAAGAGTGCGATACGAATTATTTAATAAATCGAAATTGTATTGCGATCGTGTAATAATCAAGGTGAAGTATAATAATTAGTGCAAAATATTATAAAGTGTAAATTTTACTTCAAAACCCTCCCTATTCTAGGTTAATTCTTTGATTCATTCACGGTATTAGAACTACTACACGCTTTTACTACGTCCATAAAAATTCCTCACGAACGACCATCTGCTGCGCTCATTCACCATCTGTCGTCTCGCCGTGCCTCTATAGGCACGCATTACCCTTTCAACCATACATATAAGTAAGACCATTAAGACACCCGCCATCGTGCTTACATCGGCACGATAGCGTTTAAAAAACATACCTACCTCAACTTCTCGTTTCTTGCCTTCCCCACTCATGGGCAGACGTAGAGGCGGTCGAAGATGGGCAACACGACGTTTTCTTGCCATGTTCAAAGGAATACTTAAAACAACAATTCTTCAACACTAAATTTCTCACAGATTATTCTTTTGCCTTCGGTATACCGTTAAAAAAGGATCGTATTGAATCCGTAATAAGGGAAATACACAACAGGCCGTTCAAAGACATTGAAATCATTAACGTGTCTTCATTGCCGTGTATCTTGTCTGACATGCATCACTACGGTACATTTAAATGAGTGAGCACAGGCGACGCAATGAGCTTCCATTGGGACACCACCAGATCGTACAAATCACCTCAACTCCCGGACATCCCTGACTTTAAGGACTTGCTGATTGTCAACGAATTCTCAGCCGGCATACCCGCGATCACGTTCCACTGAGACAACAACCCCGTACGCTCTCCCGCTCACGCAGCCAACCATATATGTACACACGTGACGACAATAACCGCTGTGTACACTATCCTCTTTGAATATAATTTATGAAACGAAATAATTCAAGAAGAATACATTTTTTTTAAATAGGCTGGTGAGGCTGCAAGGCCCGTTGTTCTGATTCCTAGAATCTAGTAGAGACCCGCCGGATTCGCAACTCTGCACTTTTAGTAAATAGGCGACTGAAGGGGCACTTAGCAGGGGTCATACCCGAAGTCTCTATGTATAAAAAAGTCCGTCCTCATCGGGAGCCGGCATTCGTCACATCGCCCTTCAAAATTTAGTATACCTTGTCGCATTATTATTTGTGCGTATATTACCACGGTGCATTTACTGTTAATTATGCACGCTTTTACATTTACGCCGGAAATAAATATTATTTGTGCGTATATTACCACGGTGCATTAATTGTTATTTGCGCACACTCTTACATTTGCACCGGAAACAATTATTATTTGTGCTATAACGTAAATTTGCTCCTCAATGGACCTCGTTACTTATATCTGGTCCGAGCCATTTTTCCTTCCTTTTTTTTACTCTTTCGAGCTGGGCGCCAGGCGCTTACGCGCCGGAAGGAAAAATACTGAGGTGTTTGACCAGACTCAGCCCAGGCTAGTTACAGCTGTTCAAAGCAGAGTAGGTGGTTCGGACTGTCAAGGTGGTCATAAGTCCATAAAATCCAAACATCCAATTAATTAGTTAATCCTTCACTAAGATTTGTCAATAAAAAGAAATAAGATAGAAGCGATAAATAAAACAGAACAAAACAACAAGATAAAGTCAGTAAATAAAATCAATCCCAAATAAATAAATTCAGGAAATAAAACAGATAAATAATAATAAATAAAGCCAATAAATAAAACCGCCAACAGTTCATATACGGGATTTACACAAGCTACTAGGGCAGATCGTTTATTTAATTAAAATGGCTACTGGTCTTCCAGCCGAAAGAATAACAAAAAAATATATAAATAAAGTATCCCGTAAAATCGGTTTTCAACCATTTCTAAACTTAATCCGGTATCTTAATTCTAATCATTAATTCGGCAGTACAAGTTATCGTGTCCTCTCTCTCTCACTCTCATACATTCCAGACGCTCTATAGCCTACCACGCTCGCTTCGAATTTCAAATAATAACCGAGGACGAAGTCGGATATCTAGTCGTCTCAAAATATCGCTCACGATACGACCTATTATGGACTAGTCCCACATACACAAAATAACTCGACAACCACGGGACGCCGAAAGGTCACGTATGCGAGGCATCTACTCGTTCCAATTTCTCAGCTCGAACATCGTAGGCAAGCAAAACCGGGAAAGAATCGTGAACCAAATAACGATAAACGAACTTCGGTTATATCCAATACAATAAGAAAATCCTAATTAAGTAACTGACATCCGAAATGATAAAAATAATAATAAATGAAGATAATAAAAGTCACGAACAATTTGACAAGCGAGATACGCTTCTGACCGTGCTTATCCCTCGCAATCCAGTACAAAATACGGAACGACGGCCGAGCATGCACTGCATAAGCTTCCAAAAATAATACAATACTGTTCAATATAATAGGACAAGAATAAATAAACGAAACAAATAAAATAAGGTAAATCAATAAACGTCACTATAATTGAACAAGCGACACTAATGGCGTGTAGTCCAGGATATTAAAACAAATAAAAGAAAAATAAATGTAGTAGTCTAAGTCGATATGTAGGCGGTAGTTCGTAAAAATCCGCGACGCGGTCTATCCCGTTCCAATCCTACCCAAACAAGCACACAACGGGATAACGGCCTAACGCGCGCACGGTTTAACCGTCAGCAAGTAATAAAAAAAACACCCAAGGAACGCAATGACTTTTTCCCGGCTTTATCCGCCAAACGATCTCAATATTACACTCTACCAGACGCCTTCGGTTCCGATACAAATTGATATTCTGTGCGCGGGATACAGACGCCACAGGTATGCCCAAGCTCTAATCCATTTTAGTCAATACACAATAAAATCAAATACTGGCAAAAGGCCGGGGAAAGAAAAGAGAGCTCACCGGGAAGATGCAGCTGCGAAGTTCCTTGCCAGTCTTTCTTAACACAAAATCGTCTCGAAAATTCTCTCCTCTCGATTAACTCCTTCTTATTCCAAAAGAAATGTTCCGGTATCGATGACTTGCGGCGATAGATTAATATCAGGCTTACAGTACAGCGAGACAATACAACGCTCGAGGCTACGTCCTGCTTACTTGACGGTCGCCGGGAAAAAAGCCCCGAGGTCCTGCCCGCACGCCTGCCTATGAACTATGATCCCCTCCTAACGAGCCGAACTCGGTTAATTGGGGGAATCGGTATCGCTCGATGACCGCGACTAGCGCTTCAGCTGGACGACGCATAAATAAACAACCAATCATAGAGATGTACAGCTCAGTCCGGCAGGTGAACCCCATAAGATAGATGGATTGCTGCAAGTAGGTGCTAGCCGACGACAGATAGCGACGGATCACTGGTATATAAACTTCGAACGGGACAATGATATTTCCCAATAGAGAAAGATGTAAAGTGCCTGTCTGTGCAAAATGTCGAATCCAGAAGTCAGCCATCGGTAGATGTGGTGCGCTCCCTCTCTGGGTCCACCCGGTCGTACAAATCGCACTATAAAAATAAAAATCAAATCAAATAATTAAATAAAGTGCGACGATTGTTCCCTACAGCCCTGTGAGATCGTGTTGGCAGCTGTCAAGTAAGGAGGACGTAGCGTTCGAATAGCGGACGTATATTCTGCCTCGTCACAGTGCATATATTACCATGGTGCATTTATTGTTAATTTTGCACGCTCTTACATTCGCGCCGTCGTTTTGTCCGACTGATACAAGTGTACCACGTACATTAAACATTTATCGTGGTAAATGACAAGGGTGGTCTCGTGTATTTATAGGCATCCCTCCAAAACTTCCATGTCCCACATTCCTCTCTTTGCTGTTTTCTGCTGCAAGCTTGTTGTGATTTCTCTCTCGTGGGCCAGCTACTTAGGCGATACTTGATCGTAGGGCCCCCCATGGTCTTTGGTCATTTCTTTTCTCACTAGGTGATCTCCAGCACAGTCCTCGCTGCACCTCCGTATCCCGTGCTGTTGGGTCCCGCGACATCAGTTACGAGTCTACAGAACTCGAAATTGTACACCTCTCTCGACCCCTTTACTTCACGAACCTGCGTGGTAATCCAGGGTTCTACACGCTAGTTCCTTTCTTTTTCTAAGGAGGTTCGTATGGCCACAAGAAAGGTGGACAACGGCCCTTCTTGACAGCCAACCCAAACCTCTTAAGTTTAGACGGGAAAAGCCCGTTAAAGGGCAGGGCAACGCATCAGAGAAAGACAGGCGTTGGGGTAGACGCAAGGAAACAGTTCGGATATTTCATGCAACACCGTCTCCCCGAGCCCTAATCTTAATCGGGGCTTGACAAACGTCTCGATAGAATTACGGGACTGGTTGGACGGAAAGGGGAGTAGGGAGCTCAAACGAATAGCGGTCGCTGCTATTCGGCTTATGCGCATGCAGAGGTGCCTGATAACGAACGAGCAGAAGCCTCCGCAGGCCCATCTACGTCGGGGCGACCCACGACTCGAGTTCAACGCTCCGATAACAACGAATAGGATTTCACCGAGTCTGAATCCGAAGGCGGCCGGGTCGTCGTGATTGACTAAACAATCACCTACCCATCGAGTTTTATGGTAAGTCAAGGAGTATTTCTCTCCAATATTCATGTTTATTGGCAGATTGACCGCGCTCCGGTTCCGAACCAGCGCATTCTGCTTTAAAACGGAGGTAAAAAATAAATAGGATTTTTTGTTGCATCCGCCCATAATAATACTCCGGACGTAACAGGAATAATAATTTTGGTGGCAGCGGTGGGATATCACGGTAGAGCTGCTACGAAATAAATCCTCTTATGTTTACGTTTTTTCTTGCGCTTTTGAGCGGCTTGTTGTTCACGAGTATCGTGAACGAGAAGTCTGTTCAAACATATGTGCCAAACATATATTGATTAAGATTTGTTTTAAACCTGAGTTTGTAAGAAACTTTTTATTGAGTCTTGAATCACCCGCGTTAAATAGTTTAACGCTCATGAGGAAGAATTAATAGACGGATTTTTTTTACTGGTTCGTTCAAATAGTCCCGGTTGCGCCTTGAGTTTTACTAAAAGAAACACAACAAAAGAAATAAAAATGCTTATGGTCATTATGCCATCCACGTTAAAGTACGAGTGAAGAAGTTTAAAATTTGTTAAATAATCTGAAAATTCGATGTTCCTGATACTCCCCCCCTCCTTCCGTTACCTTGCTTTGCTACCCATTGCTGATTTATCACTGGCATAGATGGGTTTGGGTCTCTCGTACGATATCATCGTATTCGAACCTGAACCGGAATAAAAAAACCCCTGCTTTCCGAGCTTTTCCGCTCGATCTCATTCAATTATCACACTCGCGAACATCAACGTATTAAAATACGTGGGAAAAATAACGTGCGATTAGCCGCGAATTACACATTTTGACGGTTTGGTGATTCGCGAATTTAAATAAATAAATTATTCGCACTGCACTTTATCGCGGCTCAGAAGTGATTGCCGGTATTGTATAAGGTTGCACATTCAGCAACGGCGATAGGTAGAAAGAATCGGCACTATCTGTATGCGCCACTGAGTAATTAACGACAATAGGCGACGAAAACGACGATGATAAACCGGGTGAAAGGTTTCCTTCTAAATTCTTGTCAGAAGAGGAATTAATGACTCTGCAAGACCAGCTCATTGCTAAACAATAGCAACAAGCCGCTCGCAAAGAAGAATTTTGCGGTCGCGAACAAGAATTTTTTGCTCGCGAACAAGAATTTCATGCTCGCGAACTAGCTTTCGAGGCTTGCGAACGCGCTCTCAATATCCACGAAAACGAACTCGCGGAACGAGAAGTCGAACAAGAGGAACGCCTCATCGATTTTCAACAGCCGGAACTCGAATTCTTCTAGGTTAAGCCTAGGCCACCCTCACGAAATGAAGAAGACGCGCTAACAAAATTAATCGGAGATTTTCAAATCTTAAAGGAGGAAATAGCTGTACTCTCGAAACAAGGAATAGCGACCACCCCGGAGGTCCAAATTTTAGATACACCACCTCCTAGTAAGGGAAAGGTTAAACACACAATTATCCTTCAAGGACGTTCTCGAGTCAGTACCCGTTTTTAATGGGAATAGCCCCCCTGTTTTTAAATTTGCTCTCGCTTGTAAACGTGCAAAGATGTTACTTCCACTCAACCTCGAGCCTACTTTCGCGCGGTTATTGCGAAATAAATTAAGAGGGCCGACATACACCGCTGTAGAAGACGATGTATTTAGAACGGTCGCGGGGTTCACGGATCGTCTTAAAGAAATGTTTGGGGCCGTGAAAGCCGTAAAACAATATAAGGGGAAAATTGGTAATATTATGAAGGGCAAAACTGAGCATGTCCTTGACTATATTAGTCGCGCAAAGGATCTACATTCCATCTTCGAGGGTGAAACGCAGAACTGTGGTCACCTGACACCCACACAAAAAAGAGGCTCGAGGGCGACACCCTTGAGTGTTTTGTCATGGGGTTGTCTCCCGATTTCCGCCTCCGTCTGAGGTTCGAGTGATATGATAATCTTAACCAGGCTTATACCAGGGCCATGGGGGTCGAAAAAGATTTAGAACGCCACGATAGAAATTTTAAGGGCAAGATCGCGCCGACAAAATTACGAATTTCGCAAGCATCGCCGGTGCAAGTACAAACCGCGAAGACCGACGTCGTGGCCTGCGAATATTGCTCCAACACAAGCCACGTTTCGGAAAACTACTGGAAAAAATTCGTCGAAAAAAGTTCGCCGCTTAGACCGGGAAAAACGGGAAATCCGGGCGTGACACCAGTATCGCGATCTCCCACAAAAACTGGCGCATATTGCCATAAACCGGGGCACGAGCTCAAGGATTGTAACATAAAGCGTCGGGAAACGAGACCACTCGTTCGATGAACCCAGGCGCAAGCCGAACGGAAGCGCAACCCGAGCGCCCTATGCGAATAATTAAAGTAGCCGATTAAGAACACTCTCGTTTGTCCCCTCGGTGGACATAAATTCGCCTCAACTAGTAAGTAGTAGTAAGTAAAAATAAGCAAATTCTTAGTTGACTCTGATGCCAACCCAAATTTAATAAAACAAGAGATATTAAGAAATGACGTACCGATTAGCGATACAGATATTTTACGCCTCAATGCATTTTAGAGGGGCCCGTGTTCACAAGAGGTTCAACCGACATTAATATACTCGGTACGGATACCGAATTTCATGTGGATTAAAATTCTTTTCCCATCAGTAGTATGTGTACACCTTTGCTCCATCCCACTCCTATCCCCACTCCTTCCCCAACCACGTGGCTACCCTCACCACCGCACTTTTCCACCACCGCGCTACCCACTCTGCTTGACCAGTGTCGGTAACGTGGAGATGGTAAAGTGAGGTGGTGTGAGTACCTTGGTGAACAAGGAAGAGTAGAGATAAGAGTAGGATGGAGCATAAGTGTACACATACTAACAAAATAAATTCATGCACTTACCATCTCTGCTGTTGTTGACCACTGTTGTTGTACCGTCTTCCTTCTAGGGCGATTTTAACTCCTGTCTCTCTCTCACTTTTACACCCACGCGCATACGCGAACACACATACACACACGCGGGCGCGCACACGCTTTCACTCTCAAGCACCATCCATCTCAGGAGACTCGGGGTCCTCGAAGCCTTCGTCTATCTCGCCGCCATCGTACCCGACTGCTATTTCCTCACCGAGGACCCCGAATACATACTCCACTATGTCCACATTATCCACCGTCGTTAGCCGAACGCTAGGCAAACGGCTCTCGCTTCTCACCACAACACCGTGCAATGATGCGGCGGAATCACTCATCGACTCCAGGAGTGGTATCAAGCCAGAGTCGTCAACCCGATCCAACCCATGCAGACGGTACCCCATGCATAATGCAGGTATCATACCGGTGAGGGTATCAGGATAATACAAATGATCCCAACTGACGAATATTGGGTACCACTCATCGATTAGGAGTACCTCCGAATATCCGTCACTGTCTGCATAGATCAACTCACCGCGATCCGCACGACCATTATGCATGACCACGCACCTCATCCCCGTGTAAAGATTCTCCATGGCGATACTAAAAAACTCGCGATCCCACTCGTAAAAAGTACGATGGAGAATTTTTACCATCTCCTCGTACGCGTCCCACATTTCATCCGTTCGTAGGTGAACCACCATGTCCAAGTCTATATGTAATACACTGCACCAAAACGCAACACCCAGAACACTTGCATCGTAACGAGGATACATCGCGAAAAACACGATTACGAAGTTAAAGTCAGACTGAATGCTCCGGATGATGCTTGCGGGGGTCACAGCGTTTGAAGATAACAAACGCCCCCCTGAATCATAACCAGGTGTCCAGCGCTCTGAATGCAATATCAGCGGTTTCGCATGGGCGTGCCGCTTTACGCTGTGCTTCTCGTGAAGCGAATGCTCAGCAGTAAAAGACGCAGAATATAATACCGTACTGCGAGAGACCTCGATTATAATTTATATATAATTATAAAATAAGAGACACAGTAAGCCGATGTATTTGTTTTTAATTAATCAATATTTTATTTAAATCACTTTACACATATTTACCGTCATATGCAGCATCCCTGCAAACACGGTAATCTTCGCTCGGAGACTCCTCCGCCGTTAAATTTATTTTTATCACTGCCTGATCGTCGAGAAACAAAAGTATTGTATGGTTCACGTACTAATCTGTCGTTTTTCATTACATTATCGCTAAAGAGATTATTAAATCGCGACATGGTGAAGTTACACGACATAAGATGCAGGAATACGATACCAAATTGTCCACGCACATCCGACGTATTACTCGGTAGCTGCTTGGGTCCGTACCGATAGAACTTGCAGTTTCTTCGTAGTCGTGCCAGATGTTGCGGTATAACCGGTGGTAGCCCGTAGCTATCAAAGTACATTCCTTTTCCATGATAGTTAACGTACATGGCGATCCAATGCTCTCCAGGTCCGTTGTGATTATCCGTGTTAACTACGAGTCCGGCAGGTAACGACCATACGAGAGGAATTCTGTCAGCTGGGTATACGCCAACGGTTGAAAGTGGTAGATTCTGCAGACTCTCGTAGATTTGTCTAGTGTTCATGCTGAACACATAGTCAATGATTAAATGATGACCGATACGCTTTGAAAGACGTATATATGCAAAATTCATTTCACAGCATCGTCGATCGTGTCACGACTACATGATGAAGATTTCTCCTCTTTCTTATTCTCTTCCTCTTCGTCTGCTGACCAAACATCCATGTATGATTCTCCTTTAAACGGGTGCTCGCGAAGCCAATTTTTTATTTGGAAAGCCTGGCGCATTGCACAATGCGAAGACGGTGTATCGTTTATCATAGCGTGTCTGAAGCATTTTCGCAAAGATTTCCGCATAAATGTGTATGATGGGGCGCCCTCCTCATCCTCCAGGTTGGAAATTTCACGGCTCGTGATATCGCAAAGAAGTATAGCCTTTTCGTGACCGAGAGTATAGATACGTCTTGATTTTCGCGAAATTTCACGCAAGTTAGCGTATGCTTGTTTACAGCTCACATCGCCCTGGTACCATTCCAGACCGTGAAAATATTTTGAGAGAAAATTATTCTGGCTTCTCGAATGCTGTGGTAATTCGGCAAAGTGATACGGCGGTGCGACGATCTAATGAGCAGAGTACGGTCTATCCATTGCTACCACGGCAATTTCTTTCGGAATAAATTCCGAGTCTTTACCACGCATTCCCTGTATATCCACGACCATATCCATTTTCACGTCTAATCCGTATAGATGCTCGAGTTCGACTGATTAGTTACTCGCGGACACGCTTCTACGTCTCTTAACACGAAATAATTTTATGCCGACATCAGCATATTTTTCGCTTATCCGGTAAAATCCACCATTACTTGCCGAGGGGCATCAATTTCAAGGACATTATCATATTCCGCGTAGACTACACAATTTATCGTTAAAGCAAGCGCATCCTAAAATCGTACCTCTATTCTCACACTACCATGCTTTATTAAATTCCAATGTGGATTGCTGTTCGCCGAAAGATCGGGTGTTAAATCAAAAGCAAACAGACAGTATCCATCGCGATAATTATCGCGATCGATCGAATTACCGTCGTTCAAGAAATGTATTCCAGTTCCCGAAAACAACGTTTGAAAAGCATCCACATCTGGATGATTTTTCGTGAAATTCAGGTTGTAACGGTTTCGAAGGTATTTGAGCACCATCTACATATATCGCGAATTCAACCGTAAAACTATATACTTTTTTGCGTTATACTAATTAACGTATTTCACAATTCGTGATATTTAAAAATAATCTTTTTGTCTAATTTCATGTATCATATTTACTGTGTAAAATACATTAAAAAATATATATGTATTGATTTATTATGTATAAAACCGTTGTCGGCTCGTTCTTTTTGTGCTGCTATTCGTAACAGTAGCTGCTATCTCTCTACCGTTCCCTTTTGTTCTGACTTTCTCATCGTTAATTCCTTTTGTCCCGTCTTTCTTATCGAGTGTTTCCTTTTGTTCTGACTTTCTCGTGCTACATCCGTGGATGTAATATTGCTGTTTAGAATTTGATAATTCGTAAAATTTGCACATAGAGAAATAAAAATATAGCTTCATTTGTGAGAAATATAAAAACTATCGTTATTTAATTTCCATACGGCGTAAACACCAGCTTATACCGAGGGACCGCGCCTCATCAGCTAGTGCAGGCGCGCCGCGTATTATCAGCTCGTTAAGGCCGCGAAAATAGCTGATGCCGCGGGGTCGCCGCCGCCACCGCCGCCGCTACCGCCGCCGCTGCCGCCGCCGTCGCGGTATAAGATTATTTAAGAGTCAGCTGATTGAATTTGATAGACACTCATCGATATGGATACGCGTTGGGAACATCCATGGACATCTGTGATAAGTAAGTAACGGTAAATTTGTGCCTCAACGCACCACGTTACCTATGACTGGTCCAAGTTATTTTTCCCTTCCTTTATTTTTCTCTTTCGAGATGGGCGCCAGGCGCTTTCGCGCCGGAAGGAAATAATACCGAGTCGGATGACCAGCCTCAACCCAGGCCAGCTACAGCTGTTCGAGGCAGAGTGGGTGGTTCGGACTGTCAAGTCACTAATTAGTCAAAATAAAAGAAAATACGAGTAAAATCAAGTAATTAAAGCAAGTCATTAGAATGAGGGAACGCGGACAAATAATAAAATACAATCAATAAATACGTCAAATGGTAAACAGGAAGGTAGGCGACTAAATAAGTAATAAGAATAAATAAACAAATAAAATAATTGCAGTAAATAATTCAAACAACAACAGCAGGTACGGGACTTACAAACTTCTTTATTTCTTGGCGAACCGATATTAATTTCCAATAAACATCAATTTAGAATTCAAATAAAATGTCCCGTAAAATCAGTCTCTCGTGTTAACAATTTTCTAAATTTAGTTACGTATCTTAGTTTTAATCTTTAATTCAACGGCAGCAGTTATCCCACGCTCTCACTCACTCCCATATCGTGCCTATGTCGTGTAGCACGGTCTCGCTCGCCTCTAATTTCGAATAAAATTTATCTATACGTTCTCAACGTCTGGTAGTCATGGTTCACCGTCTGGGATACGGCCTATCCCGAGCTAATCCCACATACTTTCCAACAAAACCAAAACAACGGGACGTCGAGAGGTCACGTACGCGAAGCGACCCACGGCTGGCTATTACAATTCCGAATAAAATATGCCGTGTAAAAGTCCGACCACCGGGATTTTCTGCGATACGTATGATACCAAATACCGAATAAATAATCATCGATATTTCGATAATAATAAAGAATAATAATAGTACCAAAATAATCAATGTGAGAGTAATACTCTCGATCGGTACCTCGTGGCTTGAATAAAATATAATGAATAAAATATAACAAAGAAAATATAACGAATAAACTATAACAAATAAAATATAACCCATAATAAAGAAAGAATAATAAATAAGAAACGAATAAATAATAAACAAATAAAGAAAGAATAATAAATAAGAAACAAATAAATAATAAATCAAATTAGGAATCAAAAAGTAAAACCGAGAAACGCCGATTGATTCGAAGGCTTCGCAACGCGGTCCATAACGTGCAAGTCCCTTCAATACGAAATTCCCAACGGGACGACGTACTAACACGCGCACGACCTTCCCGATCCAAACACAAAGACACTCAAGTTAAATTATCCCGATCAAAATCTATAATCTAGTCACAATCCGTGACACGGTCTATTCCGTTCAAATCCCACACCAATTCATTAACAAATTCTAAAGCACTCCGGGATAACGGCTTAACGCGCGCACGGTTCCATTGACAATAGTAACAATTAATTAATACATTCACTTTTCCCCGGCCTCTATCCGTTACACGATCTCGAGGTTACATGCTACCGACGCCGCAGTTCCCGATACGAATTAATACTCTGCACGTAGTGTACGAGAGCCGCAAATGTGACTAAGCTCGAATAGCATTTCTCACAGAATTACAAAAAAAAGAAAGATAATAATCCAATAATGGCGAAATACCGTAGAAGGGAAGAGAGCTCACCGGGACGATGTTGAGGTGTCGTTCCTTGAAATCCGGTACGAAGATGATGATATTAATTCGAGTCCCTCCTCGATTAGCTATCGGGTGCGGCTTCTCGTTTGAATCCTCCACTCGACTAAGTGTTTGATCTGGCGATAATTACGTGTACAGAAGAGCGGGACAATGATATTTTTCACGCTACGTCCTCCTTGCTCGACGATAACCGGGAAAAAGCCCTGAGGTCCTGCCAGCACGCGTGCCCGTGGACTATGACCCCCTCTTAGCGAGCCGAACTCGGTTAATTGGGGGAACCGGTGTCGCACGATGACAGCGTCTAGCGCCTCGGCTGGACGACGCAAATATTAATAGCAGATAATAACAAGGTGTAGACTGGTCCTTGCTAGTAGACCAGATGACCGAGAATAGATAATAGCCTATCGGTCGGAGATGAACGTCGAGCGGGACGGCTGTAGATCCCGACCACGAGAACTGGAAAATGTCTGTATCCTCTCTCTCTCTTCCTCCCCGTTCCTCGGTCGTACGATCGCGTATAATATATATATATATATAAAAAACAACAAAAAAGAAATAAATAAAGAATAAATAAATTATAAAAATCCCCCTTACAACCCTGAGATATCGTGCTGGTAGTCGTCGAGAGAGGAGGACGTAGCTCGAATATTCTGCCACGTTACAGTACGCTTGATAAGCGTAGGCATTATTTGGAGGTGAAACTAATTTTTGATTCAGGTATACATCCACCTGATTAAACATAGAATGCAAGAGATTGTTTACAGGGCCGGCACTTACTTTCGATGCTGTACCCGCGGCATTTTCCGCAGTAGGAGATATTATTTTCACTCTCAGACTAAGCATAGTATGCGCGAGATCGATATACTCATCACCCTGTCCAGGAATAACAAATTCAATCGGTGAATCGTCTGTCAGCGAAGATATTGGTTTATAATACACCCAATTGGAGCCTTCGATAGTAGTTTGCGTCGGTGGGAGTGAAAATAATCCAAGTTCCGATTTAAGACACTCGCACGAGTGCGCATGTAGAAAAGCCATCTTGTTTCAGCTATCCAAAAATATCTGCAACTGTTCGTTGACGAGTCTTCTTCTTCTTCTTATTGTTCTTATTATTCTTCTTCTTCTTTATTACTTTTCTCTTTATTACACTTTTATTTTTACGGGAGATACGTCGTGGTTTACGTTCGTCCGATGAATGAGGAGTTCGCGAAATTTTGCGCTTTTTATAACCAGACCCCCGCATGAGAGTGTCAATTTTTTCAGAGGCTTTGCGTTTGAGATTACTGCCTGATTCTCTCGCTCTCTCGCGAATAGCATCTTTCACAGCTATATTTCTATCGAGGATATCACCGGCTACGTTTACACCAGCACGCAATGCCTCTTTACCAACTGCTTCAGCGTCCTTCTTTAAAAGTGGTAACACTCGACGAAACAGGCCCCCGAGAAAACTGCCGATACCGTGTCCTCGTTGATTAGGTGTTCCGATATAAACATGGCTAATACCGCCGTACCCGCGACGGCTGCATCCGTGCTGCACACTGTCAATATCATCTATAGCGATGTAATCAATCGTGGGACCTTTTGAAATGTAGTGTCACAGTAAACGTTCCCTGCTCGAATGGTATAGGATCCCCAAATTCGTCTCTTATATCGATCTCGATAGTGTGTAAATTATTGCTCAAGAGAGGTATATATCGTGGCGTTGAAAACGATTTAATTTTTATCGAACCATACCAATGATACTGACAGTCATCAGTATCAATAGGGACAACTCGTAAGAGGGGTGTTTGTACATCGCCTGTAATTTAGCTCTCGCAGATATCTGTGTATAGAAACATGCTACCTGGTATAGCACCGGTGAGAGATGCTGGCCTCGACCCTGTGTATTCGCACTGCGGCTCTATCATTACAGACCTAGAAGCGTCTTCCGAGAATTCTAAGAGCCTCGCGATAGCGGGTGATACGCGAAAGTCATGGTATCATAGATCGTCGCATACGCGGGCCACTTCGATCTGCCCGCTCGGATGCGATTTAAAGCGCAAATGACCGGCCACGTGAGGTGGCTTATTTATATCTCCAAAAGAGCGTCTATAGAGCGATATACACCAGGTGGAACTTGGTCTCTATCAGAGCGTCTCCGTGTTAAAAGATTTAAACCCGATAAATCATAATCACCATCCTCAAAAGTTACGAGATTTCCTACAGTAGGAACATGTAAAAAAGTCATCGGATAAGCAATTTCCACAAGAGAAACAGACCATTCTCCGCGCAAACGTGTCTGACGCGGTAGTTTTGTAATAAATTTTGTCGTCGTATTATTCGGAAAATACTGCATACTACTGTTGCTCGGTAGTACGACAAAAAAGAGCTATCCTTGGAGCTCATATTTATCAGAGACGGTGATTCCGTGCGTTCTTCCTCTTTGTCCTCTTCTTCTTCTCTTTCGTCTTCTCAGATGACCGCTTTGTCTAGTGTGATTATAAGCATATAAAAAATTTTGTAAAACATCGATGTAACGCTTATTTCGCGTGTATGTAAAGTAGCGCCACATTCGCTCTTTTATTGTTCGATTAAAGCGTTCGGCAATCGAGGCTTTTATATCAGGGTTACGAGCAGCGCGAAAATCGATATTCTTTTTCTTGAGAATTTGCTGAAATGGAGTGCCGATAAATTCTTTGCCCCGATCAGTTTGCAATTGCTGCGGGCGACGATTGTTACTGCGCGCGAGTATGCGTGTGAGACCGCGGGCCACACTTGCACTCGTTTTGTCACGCAAGGCCTCGACCCACGCGTATCTGCTCAACACGTCGATAACAACGAGCAGATATGCGTACCCATCGTTGTACGTGGCTATCGAGCGAAGATCAACTAAATCAGCCTCTCATACATCGTCTATATTACTCACGTTGTACATACGACGGGGAAATCATCGTCGCACAAGACGATGCATGTTATATGAATCCTGTGTCTCGAGCCATGGTAAAATATTTTTTCGCGCTACTCTTCAATCCACCAGGGCCAAATTTTTTGCTCGAGAATAGGACGCATGATGAGTGGTGTCATAATAGATTTTTTGAAGAATTTTCATAATTTTAACGATGACCAGTTAAATGGATTCTTTTTCTTTTTCTTTTCAAACGGTGTGCGACATCGATATTCTACTTGCGCGATGTTTTGCAATTGTTCGTCCTCTTCTTCATCCCCCTCCTGCCCCTCGATGATGTCGTTTTCAGCCGTGAACATTAAATCTCTGTTTGAGTGTGCGGTCTCGGCCTCGTTGTTGTTGCTACTGTTGCTGCTGTTGCTGCTGCTACTATCGCTTTCGCATGGTAAAATAAGACGCCGCTGCGGTGTCGAGGATGATGTAGGTGTAGGCTCGTGTAGTAACTCGGGATTGCCGATAAATTCGCGTGGCATCTGTATCGCTCGCAGGAGTTTGGCAAAGAGAGATCGTCCGATGGGTTTCTCGCGTTTTCTAGCTCGCATAGCATCGTTAACAAGATCAACGATATTGGAATTTGAAATTCTTCTACCGTCTATGGAAACAGTACCATTACGATCCCATGTCATTTTTTTATTAACGGCGCTGCGATGCAAATTGCGAAGCAACGATATTGCTTTAGACTTAAATTTTTTTGGTACGCTATCGATAATAAGTGTGTCATTGAGTCGAGATTTAACTTTGTTCATTAAAACGTCGTCGGATTTATTCTCGTGTATTTCGAGTATTGCTATTTTTCGTTTTGATGAAATATTCGGTACTGCATTATCGTACTCGACCATATGAAGATAACGCTGTAAAACCTGCTGGTACGCTATCCATTTCTCTCTCTCGCTCTTATACGAGTGAGAGTTTAGAATATCACTCTGCTCAGAGTCGAGGCGCGATAATGGCGTACCGGTAGTCTGTACGGAGGGCAACGGGACTGCACTAGTAGTAGTAGTAGTAGTAGTAGCAGCAGCAGAAGTGACGAGTCCAGCGAGACGATGTATGTTATCATGAGGTATAAGTACAATCTTTCTGGCATATTCCATGGCTCGTGTAGGCCAAGACAGGCACAAGAAGCAACTTGAGAAATCCGACACAGTGCTCGACGATGATCTTCCTCTTACCGCTCCGATTTCCCCTTTTGGCAGCTAGCCGTCGAAGAATTGTCGCGTGCCTCCGAAGATGATTCTTTTGCACGTTGTTCAGACTCACGTTTCCCTGTAAATCGTTTAGAGCACACTCGCATATACAGCGTACGAGCGCTACATCTGCTTTGGGCAAACTTGCACGTCGTTGCTCTTGCTTCAGATAACACAGCGCTTGCAATATAATCATTTGCTTTTTATCGAGAGGTCCGCGCAACGCTATTACAAGCGCATTACTGGTACATCGCGCGTCGCATCGTGAACTTTTATTGTTTTTGAGGCACGTAAACGTAATGGTATTGGTGATCGGGAAATATACAGGCGCGAAATCGACAATTATCAGGCGCCGATTGTTTCAAGACGAATAATAGATAGCCGTGCGGTGCAGCCGTTGCATCGAAATATACCTCCTGCAAAAATCGCGGATGCTCGGGACATACTTGACGGGCTAGGTGCTGGATTTGCGCGCGATCTCGCGGATTTTTGAAGACAACGATATAATTAGCGTTTAAGGAGATATCGCGTTGCCCGTGACCCTGATGAAAGAGATTTTGCGTGATGAAAATGACACTAAGATTTTTATGATGGCTACCCTTGGTGAAAAGATCGACCACAGTATTGTTGGATGCCTCGCGCATTAGATCGTCAATGACCACAATTTTAGGTCTTGTATCATTCGAGTAGTCTGCTGCTTGCGGTAAACCCTCGTGAAAGTCGATTTTATCACCGTACTCTAAATACCCGGACTGCCACTCTGAGTAATAAAAAAGTATACGCTCGAACGGGACATCTGTCATTTCGCGCATGTATTTAAAGAATTTTTTTACAAAATATGTTTTACCACAACCCGTAGAACCGCTTATCACAGATGTCCATGGATGTTCCCAACGCGTATCCATATCGATGAGTGTCTATCAAATTCAATCAGCTGACTCTTAAATAATCTTATACCGCGACGGCGGCGGCAGCGGCGGCGGTAGCGGCGGCGGTGGCGGCGGCGTCGCGGTATAAGATTATTTAAGAGTCAGCTGATTGAATTTGATAGACACTCATCGATATGGATACGCGTTGGGAACATCCATGGACATCTGTGATAAGCGGTTCTACGGGTTGTGGTAAAACATATTTTGTAAAAAAATTCTTTAAATACATGCGCGAAATGACAGATGTCCCGTTCGAGCGTATACTTTTTTATTACTCAGAGTGGCAGTCCGGGTATTTAGAGTACGGTGATAAAATCGACTTTCACGAGGGTTTACCGCAAGCAGCAGACTACTCGAATGATACAAGACCTAAAATTGTGGTCATTGACGATCTAATGCGCGAGGCATCCAACAATACTGTGGTCGATCTTTTCACCAAGGGTAGCCATCATAAAAATCTTAGTGTCATTTTCATCACGCAAAATCTCTTTCATCAGGGTCACGGGCAACGCGATATCTCCTTAAACGCTAATTATATCGTTGTCTTCAAAAATCCGCGAGATCGCGCGCAAATCCAGCACCTAGCCCGTCAAGTATGTCCCGAGCATCCGCGATTTTTGCAGGAGGTATATTTCGATGCAACGGCTGCACCGCACGGCTATCTATTATTCGTCTTGAAACAATCGGCGCCTGATAATTGTCGATTTCGCGCCTGTATATTTCCCGATCACCAATACCATTACGTTTACGTGCCTCAAAAACAATAAAAGTTCACGATGCGACGCGCGATGTACCAGTAATGCGCTTGTAATAGCGTTGCGCGGACCTCTCGATAAAAAGCAAATGATTATATTGCAAGCGCTGTGTTATCTGAAGCAAGAGCAACGACGTGCAAGTTTGCGCAAAGCAGATGTAGCGCTCGTACGCTGTATATGCGAGTGTGCTCTAAACGATTTACAGGGAAACGTGAGTCTGAACAACGTGCAAAAGAATCATCTTCGGAGGCACGCGACAATTCTTCGACGGCTAGCTGCCAAAAGGGGAAATCGGAGCGGTAAGAGGAAGATCATCGTCGAGCACTGTGTCGGATTTCTCAAGTTGCTTCTTGTGCCTGTCTTGGCCTACACGAGCCATGGAATATGCCAGAAAGATTGTACTTATACCTCATGATAACATACATCGTCTCGCTGGACTCGTCACTTCTGCTGCTGCTACTACTACTACTACTACTACTAGTGCAGT
This sequence comes from Cylloceria caligata, assembly GCA_963942595.1. Lineage (NCBI taxonomy): Eukaryota > Metazoa > Arthropoda > Insecta > Hymenoptera > Ichneumonidae > Cylloceria > Cylloceria caligata. Next base: position 24,828,189 of record OZ012709.1, on the reverse strand, counting down.
CCCGTTGCCCTCCGTACAGACTACCGGTACGCCATTATCGCGCCTCGACTCTGAGCAGAGTGATATTCTAAACTCTCACTCGTATAAGAGCGAGAGAGAGAAATGGATAGCGTACCAGCAGGTTTTACAGCGTTATCTTCATATGGTCGAGTACGATAATGCAGTACCGAATATTTCATCAAAACGAAAAATAGCAATACTCGAAATACACGAGAATAAATCCGACGACGTTTTAATGAACAAAGTTAAATCTCGACTCAATGACACACTTATTATCGATAGCGTACCAAAAAAATTTAAGTCTAAAGCAATATCGTTGCTTCGCAATTTGCATCGCAGCGCCGTTAATAAAAAAATGACATGGGATCGTAATGGTACTGTTTCCATAGACGGTAGAAGAATTTCAAATTCCAATATCGTTGATCTTGTTAACGATGCTATGCGAGCTAGAAAACGCGAGAAACCCATCGGACGATCTCTCTTTGCCAAACTCCTGCGAGCGATACAGATGCCACGCGAATTTATCGGCAATCCCGAGTTACTACACGAGCCTACACCTACATCATCCTCGACACCGCAGCGGCGTCTTATTTTACCATGCGAAAGCGATAGTAGCAGCAGCAACAGCAGCAACAGTAGCAACAACAACGAGGCCGAGACCGCACACTCAAACAGAGATTTAATGTTCACGGCTGAAAACGACATCATCGAGGGGCAGGAGGGGGATGAAGAAGAGGACGAACAATTGCAAAACATCGCGCAAGTAGAATATCGATGTCGCACACCGTTTGAAAAGAAAAAGAAAAAGAATCCATTTAACTGGTCATCGTTAAAATTATGAAAATTCTTCAAAAAATCTATTATGACACCACTCATCATGCGTCCTATTCTCGAGCAAAAAATTTGGCCCTGGTGGATTGAAGAGTAGCGCGAAAAAATATTTTACCATGGCTCGAGACACAGGATTCATATAACATGCATCGTCTTGTGCGACGATGATTTCCCCGTCGTATGTACAACGTGAGTAATATAGACGATGTATGAGAGGCTGATTTAGTTGATCTTCGCTCGATAGCCACGTACAACGATGGGTACGCATATCTGCTCGTTGTTATCGACGTGTTGAGCAGATACGCGTGGGTCGAGGCCTTGCGTGACAAAACGAGTGCAAGTGTGGCCCGCGGTCTCACACGCATACTCGCGCGCAGTAACAATCGTCGCCCGCAGCAATTGCAAACTGATCGGGGCAAAGAATTTATCGGCACTCCATTTCAGCAAATTCTCAAGAAAAAGAATATCGATTTTCGCGCTGCTCGTAACCCTGATATAAAAGCCTCGATTGCCGAACGCTTTAATCGAACAATAAAAGAGCGAATGTGGCGCTACTTTACATACACGCGAAATAAGCGTTACATCGATGTTTTACAAAATTTTTTATATGCTTATAATCACACTAGACAAAGCGGTCATCTGAGAAGACGAAAGAGAAGAAGAAGAGGACAAAGAGGAAGAACGCACGGAATCACCGTCTCTGATAAATATGAGCTCCAAGGATAGCTCTTTTTTGTCGTACTACCGAGCAACAGTAGTATGCAGTATTTTCCGAATAATACGACGACAAAATTTATTACAAAACTACCGCGTCAGACACGTTTGCGCGGAGAATGGTCTGTTTCTCTTGTGGAAATTGCTTATCCGATGACTTTTTTACATGTTCCTACTGTAGGAAATCTCGTAACTTTTGAGGATGGTGATTATGATTTATCGGGTTTAAATCTTTTAACACGGAGACGCTCTGATAGAGACCAAGTTCCACCTGGTGTATATCGCTCTATAGACGCTCTTTTGGAGATATAAATAAGCCACCTCACGTGGCCGGTCATTTGCGCTTTAAATCGCATCCGAGCGGGCAGATCGAAGTGGCCCGCGTATGCGACGATCTATGATACCATGACTTTCGCGTATCACCCGCTATCGCGAGGCTCTTAGAATTCTCGGAAGACGCTTCTAGGTCTGTAATGATAGAGCCGCAGTGCGAATACACAGGGTCGAGGCCAGCATCTCTCACCGGTGCTATACCAGGTAGCATGTTTCTATACACAGATATCTGCGAGAGCTAAATTACAGGCGATGTACAAACACCCCTCTTACGAGTTGTCCCTATTGATACTGATGACTGTCAGTATCATTGGTATGGTTCGATAAAAATTAAATCGTTTTCAACGCCACGATATATACCTCTCTTGAGCAATAATTTACACACTATCGAGATCGATATAAGAGACGAATTTGGGGATCCTATACCATTCGAGCAGGGAACGTTTACTGTGACACTACATTTCAAAAGGTCCCACGATTGATTACATCGCTATAGATGATATTGACAGTGTGCAGCACGGATGCAGCCGTCGCGGGTACGGCGGTATTAGCCATGTTTATATCGGAACACCTAATCAACGAGGACACGGTATCGGCAGTTTTCTCGGGGGCCTGTTTCGTCGAGTGTTACCACTTTTAAAGAAGGACGCTGAAGCAGTTGGTAAAGAGGCATTGCGTGCTGGTGTAAACGTAGCCGGTGATATCCTCGATAGAAATATAGCTGTGAAAGATGCTATTCGCGAGAGAGCGAGAGAATCAGGCAGTAATCTCAAACGCAAAGCCTCTGAAAAAATTGACACTCTCATGCGGGGGTCTGGTTATAAAAAGCGCAAAATTTCGCGAACTCCTCATTCATCGGACGAACGTAAACCACGACGTATCTCCCGTAAAAATAAAAGTGTAATAAAGAGAAAAGTAATAAAGAAGAAGAAGAATAATAAGAACAATAAGAAGAAGAAGAAGACTCGTCAACGAACAGTTGCAGATATTTTTGGATAGCTGAAACAAGATGGCTTTTCTACATGCGCACTCGTGCGAGTGTCTTAAATCGGAACTTGGATTATTTTCACTCCCACCGACGCAAACTACTATCGAAGGCTCCAATTGGGTGTATTATAAACCAATATCTTCGCTGACAGACGATTCACCGATTGAATTTGTTATTCCTGGACAGGGTGATGAGTATATCGATCTCGCGCATACTATGCTTAGTCTGAGAGTGAAAATAATATCTCCTACTGCGGAAAATGCCGCGGGTACAGCATCGAAAGTAAGTGCCGGCCCTGTAAACAATCTCTTGCATTCTATGTTTAATCAGGTGGATGTATACCTGAATCAAAAATTAGTTTCACCTCCAAATAATGCCTACGCTTATCAAGCGTACTGTAACGTGGCAGAATATTCGAGCTACGTCCTCCTCTCTCGACGACTACCAGCACGATATCTCAGGGTTGTAAGGGGGATTTTTATAATTTATTTATTCTTTATTTATTTCTTTTTTGTTGTTTTATATATATATATATATATTATACGCGATCGTACGACCGAGGAACGGGGAGGAAGAGAGAGAGAGGATACAGACATTTTCCAGTTCTCGTGGTCGGGATCTACAGCCGTCCCGCTCGACGTTCATCTCCGACCGATAGGCTATTATCTATTCTCGGTCATCTGGTCTACTAGCAAGGACCAGTCTACACCTTGTTATTATCTGCTATTAATATTTGCGTCGTCCAGCCGAGGCGCTAGACGCTGTCATCGTGCGACACCGGTTCCCCCAATTAACCGAGTTCGGCTCGCTAAGAGGGGGTCATAGTCCACGGGCACGCGTGCTGGCAGGACCTCAGGGCTTTTTCCCGGTTATCGTCGAGCAAGGAGGACGTAGCGTGAAAAATATCATTGTCCCGCTCTTCTGTACACGTAATTATCGCCAGATCAAACACTTAGTCGAGTGGAGGATTCAAACGAGAAGCCGCACCCGATAGCTAATCGAGGAGGGACTCGAATTAATATCATCATCTTCGTACCGGATTTCAAGGAACGACACCTCAACATCGTCCCGGTGAGCTCTCTTCCCTTCTACGGTATTTCGCCATTATTGGATTATTATCTTTCTTTTTTTTGTAATTCTGTGAGAAATGCTATTCGAGCTTAGTCACATTTGCGGCTCTCGTACACTACGTGCAGAGTATTAATTCGTATCGGGAACTGCGGCGTCGGTAGCATGTAACCTCGAGATCGTGTAACGGATAGAGGCCGGGGAAAAGTGAATGTATTAATTAATTGTTACTATTGTCAATGGAACCGTGCGCGCGTTAAGCCGTTATCCCGGAGTGCTTTAGAATTTGTTAATGAATTGGTGTGGGATTTGAACGGAATAGACCGTGTCACGGATTGTGACTAGATTATAGATTTTGATCGGGATAATTTAACTTGAGTGTCTTTGTGTTTGGATCGGGAAGGTCGTGCGCGTGTTAGTACGTCGTCCCGTTGGGAATTTCGTATTGAAGGGACTTGCACGTTATGGACCGCGTTGCGAAGCCTTCGAATCAATCGGCGTTTCTCGGTTTTACTTTTTGATTCCTAATTTGATTTATTATTTATTTGTTTCTTATTTATTATTCTTTCTTTATTTGTTTATTATTTATTCGTTTCTTATTTATTATTCTTTCTTTATTATGGGTTATATTTTATTTGTTATAGTTTATTCGTTATATTTTCTTTGTTATATTTTATTCATTATATTTTATTCAAGCCACGAGGTACCGATCGAGAGTATTACTCTCACATTGATTATTTTGGTACTATTATTATTCTTTATTATTATCGAAATATCGATGATTATTTATTCGGTATTTGGTATCATACGTATCGCAGAAAATCCCGGTGGTCGGACTTTTACACGGCATATTTTATTCGGAATTGTAATAGCCAGCCGTGGGTCGCTTCGCGTACGTGACCTCTCGACGTCCCGTTGTTTTGGTTTTGTTGGAAAGTATGTGGGATTAGCTCGGGATAGGCCGTATCCCAGACGGTGAACCATGACTACCAGACGTTGAGAACGTATAGATAAATTTTATTCGAAATTAGAGGCGAGCGAGACCGTGCTACACGACATAGGCACGATATGGGAGTGAGTGAGAGCGTGGGATAACTGCTGCCGTTGAATTAAAGATTAAAACTAAGATACGTAACTAAATTTAGAAAATTGTTAACACGAGAGACTGATTTTACGGGACATTTTATTTGAATTCTAAATTGATGTTTATTGGAAATTAATATCGGTTCGCCAAGAAATAAAGAAGTTTGTAAGTCCCGTACCTGCTGTTGTTGTTTGAATTATTTACTGCAATTATTTTATTTGTTTATTTATTCTTATTACTTATTTAGTCGCCTACCTTCCTGTTTACCATTTGACGTATTTATTGATTGTATTTTATTATTTGTCCGCGTTCCCTCATTCTAATGACTTGCTTTAATTACTTGATTTTACTCGTATTTTCTTTTATTTTGACTAATTAGTGACTTGACAGTCCGAACCACCCACTCTGCCTCGAACAGCTGTAGCTGGCCTGGGTTGAGGCTGGTCATCCGACTCGGTATTATTTCCTTCCGGCGCGAAAGCGCCTGGCGCCCATCTCGAAAGAGAAAAATAAAGGAAGGGAAAAATAACTTGGACCAGTCATAGGTAACGTGGTGCGTTGAGGCACAAATTTACCGTTACAGTACTGTAACGGTATTTTTCTCCCGTTCACATGAATTGTATTTTTCGTGGGGTTCTGGGCTCGACACAAAACTAATTAATGTAGACTTCAAAGTGGTGGACAGTAATTCTTTATTTAAGACAAATAACTGATAGCCAAACCTCACTTTTCTTTTTATTACAATCATTAAACTTTCGTGGATCTTCCTTTACACTTGGTATGCAACCGATTGTTTCCGCAATTTATTTATTTGATTGGTGATGCGCGATTTCTCGGTATTACTTGGGAGTCTCTTATGGTTCGTAGCACAGTTTCACTATACCTAAGTTCAATACGCCACTATATCAATACCGCACCGCCCGCTATCTTTCCTCGCACTCACTCCTTCGGTCGAGCGTCTCAGCTCTCTTTCCTGATTCTCTCGCTCTAACTCTAATGGTGCTCCTTTCTCGCTAGGTGTTACACTGTATTATTGGACCTCTGTCGCACCGAGATTTTGCTTTCTAATGATGATACTTCGCATTCTCTCTTTTTATAGGGTGTAGGAACCCTATTCACAATTCTTTGTGCTCTCACGCTTCTCTCGCTCATCCACTCGTCTTATTTATTCTATGTTTTAATGCTACTTATTCTATATCGAATTACAATTATCCTATCTTCTATATTTCTTACTTCTATCTTTTCGGTCTCGGAAATCAGGGAATTCCCTCGATTTTAGTTATTGATATTTCTGCTTATTCGAGCACAACTTCTTGGAATTTCGGGGCTGGAGCTACGGTTACGGGACGACGCCTCGGTATTGTCGCCTCACACACACAGACATACCGCACTACTTGTATAGAGTGTAGAAACTCTATGTACAATTCTTTTCTCTTTTTTTCTCGTCTTACTCGCACTCGGTCTCCGTTCTACTTATGTGATTTTTCGTCTCGCAAATCTCTCGCTGGTTTAAAGATCCGATTTATTTCTTTTCCGGAATCTTTTCGCTGAATTCGATGCAACTACACTATACGCTTAACTCTATCCTCTTATTCCTATTTCCTTAAATACTACTCGCAGTCGATGCACTTAATTCCCTATACCTACTCTATTCACCTTATAAACTAGCTTAATTTTTATTATATGACCATTTTCCTACGATATCACTGGTTATTGTTAATTATATAGTTATTTCTTGCCTGTCTTTTCCTTTCTCGCGGGCTTCTGGGTGTCACCCACTTATTTTACTTTTCTTGTGCAGACACTGACTCTACAATATGTAATTTATAAATAACTCCTGAATTTTCACTTGTAATTAGAATTTTTCGTTATCGAATTTTCGATCCTCCACGGTTTATGCTATCATGTCAAAAGGATAAAAGAACGAAGAGGCTCCGCACTCCCCGCACCGGCCTTTTATAGCCTTCCCCTCGCTCCGCTTAGCTCTACGTCATCATATCGGTCTTCATTCGAATTTCGACGCATTTCCTTATTTCCGCGGTTCGCCGTTGCCGCGCTTACCGCCTTCCCCTCGCCTCCCGGCAAGGCCGGTGGGTCGCTGACCTGCTGTTTTGGTCAGCGAGGGAATTTCGGAGCGGCAACGGCTCCTGTTTTTATGTCAGGGTAATGGCCTATTGCCCGCAAGCCTCGGTACTCTTGTACCGAGCCTTTCGCACAGGTGTTTTTCTTCATATTCCGAATCTGTTTAGCCTCCTCGAGCTGTTCGAACTACCGAACGATGCTCGAAACCCTATGTTCGCCTTTATGATTATCGCATGACCACCTGTGCTGGTTCGTGTAACTATGTTACAGTACATAGAAACACTTTTGAATTACGGTCCAGCAGCAAAAAATTCGCATCTCACGAGCGTTCTCTGGTACGACGATACCCCTGGAAAAATGGATGATATAACATCGGAAAATACGGGTCTTGTGAAGAGAAAACAATTTTTAAATGTCGAAAAAACTGTAGACTTGCTCGGTCATCTGCATTGCGATATATTCAATCAGGAGCGGTTCCTAATAAACGGCGTCGAGATGCGACTACGGTTGGTGCGGTCTAGAGATTCATTTTGTCTTGTGGGGGATACAAAGAATGGTCAATGCGGTTTAAAGAATCTTGAGGCATTGCTTCTCGTTCGTAGAACAAAAATAGCTCCTGGTGTGCTGCTCTCGCATGCTAGAACTCTGGCAAAATCTACGGCTAAATATCCTTTTACGAGAGTCGAGGTAAAAGCCGTTTTAATATACTCTGGTGTTCATGGAGAGACTATCGATAATATCGTGTTAGGTCAATTGCCGAAGCGTATAATTATCGGTTTTGTCGATAACAAAGCATTTAACGGCGACTTCAGTATGAATCCATTGAATTTCAAAAATTACAAGATAAATTATCTCTCGTTGTATGTAGATGGTGCTCAAATACCTTCGAAACCGTTACAACCTGATTTCACGAAAAATCATCTATATGTGGATGCTTTTCAAACGTTGTTTTCGGGAACTGGAATACATTTCTTGAACGACGGTAATTCGATCGATCGCGATAATTATCGCGATGGATACTGTCTGTTTGCTTTTGATTTGATACCCGATCTTTCGGCGAACAGCAATACACATTGGAATTTAATAAAGCACGGTAGTGTGAGAATAGAGGTACGATTTGAGGATGCGCTTTGTTCAGTTTTCACGCCTACCAAGCACACACTCAACTCATGCACACGCTACACTCACAATCATCTGACGCCTCGCGTCATATGGTATAGCTCGCAGGTATGCTATATCGATTTATCGACCGCGCACTCATGCATATTGTCCATCTGCTCACATCCTCGATCGAAGCTCACTCAAGCGGCCAACGCTGTTAGCGTAACCTCATCAGCAAGACCACTCACAAGGCTCGCCTTCCATCGCTGACAGCGAATTACAAGCAAGCTGTGACGCACGTCCGTCTTCTTGATACTCTGCCTCGTGGTCGACGGATGTGGCTATTGTTCTCACTCGAGTCGCTCGCAGTACACGTTCCCGCGTAAACTCACAGAGATATTCATTCGCTCCAATCACTTTTGTGCGCATTCATTATTATAGTGTAGTACATTCTTGATCAAATCACCCGTGTGTAAATTCAGTGTCAGTGCGAATCACAGCAACTCAACAGGACTAGTGCAGCACTCACATAACCGTCAGCGGCGTGGTTCGCTCGTTGGCAGCAGAGACGCCATTCTGCCTCGCACCGATCATCGGCGTCCGGACACTCACCAGCCTGCCGTGTAGCTTTACTCGAGCTCTACAACCAGACTGTATCACCAGGATTAACCACACGGAATCAACAAGTCAACTCAGAGGCCTGAGAACCTACTCACCAACAGTACATCAACACGCAGGCCAGACAAATCACAGTATATATTTGTTATAATCACCAGGTATTTTTTATGCAATCACTGTTATATAATTTAAATAAACATTGAATTTATTATTGTTCATTACTGAGTGCTTTTAATTATTTATACTTGTCACCAGGATCCTTAATCTTACTATTCGCATCTGTCACTCGACATGCTACGTGTGAATGTATCGACTTGCTACCTGTCGACAGATTAAAAATAATTTCAAACTCAAACTCAGTCTCACACTCATTATCATAACATTTTTTGGTCCTCCGAGCCGGATATAATGTACTCATATTCATTAACATACACGCTTGCTTCAACGATAAATTGTGTAGTCTACCTGGAGTATGATAATGTCCTTGAAATTGATGTCTCTCGGCAAGTAATGGTGGATTTTACCGGATAAGCGAAAAATGTGCTGATGTCGGCATAAAATTATTTCGTGTTAAGAGACGTAGAAGCGTATCTGTGAGTAACTAATCAGTCGAACTCGAGCATCTGTACGGATTAGACGTGAAAATGGATATCGTCGTGGATATACAGGGAATGCGTGGTAAAGACTCGGAATTTATTCCGAAAGAAATTGCCGTCGTAGCAGTGGATAGACCGTACTCTGCTCATTGGATCGTCGCACCGCCATGTCACTTTGCCGAATTACCACAACATTCGAGAAGCCAGAATAATTTTCTCTCGAAATATTTTCACGGTCTGGAATGGTACGAGGGCGATGTCAGCTGTAAACAGGCATACGCTAACTTGCGTGAAATTTCGCGAAAATCAAGACGTATCTATACTCGCGGTCACGAGAAGGCTATACTTCTTTGCGATATCACGAGTCGTGAAATTTCCAACCTGGAGGATGAGGAGGGCGCCCCATCGTACACATTTATGCCGAAATCTTTGCGAAAATGCTTCAGACACGCTATGATAAACGATACAGCGTCTTCACATTGTGCAAAGCGCCAGGCTTTCCAAATAAAAAATTGGCTTCGCGAGCACCCGTTTAAAGGAGAATCATACATGGATGTTTGGTCAGCAGACGAAGAGGAAGAGAATAAGAAAGAGGAGAAATCTTCATCATGTAGTCGTGGCACGATCGACGATGCTGTGAAATAAATTTTGCATATATATACGTCTTTCAAAGCGTATCGGTCATCATTTAATCATTGACTATGTGTTCAGCATGAACACTAGACAAATCTACGAGAGTCTGCAGTATCTACCATTTTCAATCGTTGGCGTATACCCGGCTGACAGAATTCCTCGTGTATGGTCGTTACCTGCCGGACTCGTAGTTAACACGGATAATCACGACGGACCTGGAGAGCATTGGATCGCCATGTACGTTAACCATCATGGAAAAGGAATGTACTTTGATAGCTACGGGCTACCACCGGTTATACCGCAACATCTCGCACGACTACGAAGAAATTGCAAGTTCTATCGGTACGGCCTCAAGCAGCTACATAGTAATACGTCGGATGTGTGTGGACAATTTTGCATCGTATTTCTACATCTTATGTCGTGCGGCTTCACCATGTCGCGATTTAATAATCTCTTTAGCGATAATGTAATGAAAAACGACAGATTAGTCCGTGAATATTACAATGCTTTTGCCTCTCGACGATCAGACAGTGATAAAAATAAATTTAACGGCGGAGGAGTCTCCGAGCGAAGATTACCGTGTTTGCAGGGATGTTGCATACGACGGTAAATATGTGTAAAGTGATTTAAATAAAATATTGATCAATTAAAAACAAATACATCGTCTTACTGTGCCTCTTATTTTATAATTATATATAAATTATAATCGAGGTCCCTCGCGGTATGGTATCATATTCTGCGCCTTTTACTGCAGAGCAAGCGCTTCGCGAGGAGCACAGCGCAAAGCGGTACGCACGTGCAAAACCGCTGTCGCTGCATTCAGAGCGCTGGACACCTTAGTTATGATTCAGAGGGCTCTTTGCTATCTTTAAACCCCGTGATACCAACCAGCAGCATCCTGAGCATTCAGTCTGTCTTCAACTTCATGATCGCCCAGTCAAAAACGTATTTTTCGCAATGTATCCTCGTTACGAGGCTAGCGGGTTTTCGGAGTCCTCAGTGCCGAAATAGACATCGGGTACGAGGGCGGCGACGTGGACGAGGGCTTCGAGAACCCCGAGCTTCCTGAAGCAGACGATGCTCGGTTATGAAAGTGTCAACGCGCGCGCGAGCGTGTGTGTGTGTTTGTGTGAGTGAGATAGTGAGAGACAGGAGTTTAAAATCGCCGCCGAAGGAAGGTGGACGTCAACAACAACAGAGGTAAGTACCCAATTTTTTTCCTTTTTTCAAGTATGTGTACACCTTTGCTCCATCCTGCTCTTATCTCTAGTCTTTCTTGTTCACCAGAGTACCCACACCACCTCACTTTACCATCTCCACGTTACCGACACTGGTTAAGCAGAGTGGGTAGTGCGACGGTGGAAAAGTGGGGTGGTGGGGGTAGCCGCGTGGTGGGAGAAGGAGTGGGGATAGGAGTGGGGTGGAGCAAAGGTGTACACATACTACTGATATAAACAAAGTTACCCATTCATATACAGCCCAATATGCTATGACCCTTTCTGGAAAGCTATTGCCAAAAGTTTACGTATGCTTACAAGAGAATACTGGCTCTTTTGGACCGAGGATTCAAAAATCGATGGATGAATACGCGGCAAAATACAAAAATGTCATCATCACTTTTTCAAAATCTGGCAAACTTACAACACTGTTGTACACCAAATTTTTAACGGATGTGATGAGGCCTTACGTACAAGAGAACAAATTTTTTCTGCTGATTGACTCGTGGGGAGGACAAACAAATCCGCAATTATACGGTGAACTTTTCCAAGATGAAGAAGGATAGCCAACGTGTAGCATCAAAATAATTCCCCCCAAATGTACTCTACTGGTGCAACCCTGCGATGTATATTTTTATCGTCATGTTAAAAACTATATTTAAAAAATACAAAATTGCTCTTATCTCATCGAGCAAGAAAAAGAAATAACATCACGAGAAGACTGTATAAAAATATAATCGATCGTTCATCATCAACTATCCGCGTCAATATTTGGAGACATGTTACGTTACGCGTGGTTCGCTGTTAAACTTTGCGATGAGAAAGAATGTTTTATGAATGTAAATCAAGTTTGTTTTTCTATGGAGACGTTGAAACAACATTGTAATTGTAAAAATGCAGCGTTTACAACGTGTGCTAGATGCAGAAATAATTACTGTACTAATTCCCCTGTTTCTACGATGAATATCACCCCGACAAATGTAAATCATAGAATGTAAAAGAATAAAAGTTTGAATTTTTATGTACAAAGTCCTTTCGTATGCGCTTTAATTACAATCCCTTGTTGAAAAGTCCGCAATCCCAATTTTTTCCCTTATCTATGCCTTTTGCGTATAAATAAATAAAATAAATTATTTATCACTGCGCTTAATTGCGACATGAATATTATAAAAATTGGGAAAGATCTAGAAAAAAAAGTCTCCGCACGGGGAGTCGAACCTGTGACCATCGCATTACGAGTCCGAGCTCTTACCACTACGCCAACCGCTGCTTGGCAAACATACTAACATAAATGGCTTTTACGGTGCCAGAGCCGCGTCAAAAATTTTATTTCCTAAACGCTTGGTTATCTGGAGTTCCCACTTTGGGAAGTTCCACTTCTAGTCAAGCCCTACATATGCTATAAATTTGAGCGAAATCCGTGATGACGAGTAGGCAGCCTCTCCTTGTAAGTTATATTCCGACTCGATCTGATTATCTGCAACGGCCATGCCAATCACGCTGTCGACAATTGGTTTTTGATCTTATTTGACCTAAGGGTCGATTTCTTCTGCCAAATTACCCGTCTCATCCATGATAGGATCTTGAACTCGAGGAGTCGAATCGTCAGTCTCGCAATTCGCCCCGGACGAGGGTTTTTTTTAAGTACGCGGTCATAGCGTATTGCAAATTCCTACGGAAGGTCATTGCAAATGGATTGGTGTTAACTCCACCATGACTTCTCAAGATAGAGAATTCTCTATGGGGTCCTGATTCAATCTCGATTCAATCCTAATGAGATAATGTGATCCTGAGTTTCGCATATCTTCCCACAATTGAAGACTGCAGTTAATCGACATCAACAATCCTTCTATATATGGAGGCATCGTTTTGGCTGTCGGAATAGTCCACCGTTTAACCCACAAGAAACCGTCTCTTAAGTATTGTTCTACTTGCGGCTGCTGAGATGATAAAGCACACTTGAAAAGATTTGGATTACTTGGCCCGCGGCTGTTCGAACAGTCAGAGATTATTAATTCTATTACAAAAATTCGCCGTTGCTGCACAAGTGAGATGTTTTCATTCGCCGGTAACGCGTCCTTTATGCAATGCAGTAGAGAGGGACGCATTGAAGATTTACGTCGCGAGACTGACTGTCATTCGTTGAAAATTATTTGGCGCAATGTGTGAATCGGTTATTTTTGGAGCTGCTTTACTAACTCTATTCCGCATGATTTCTAATAATTCGATAATGACCTGCCACAACATTTTTTCGCCATTGATCACAATGTCTTTGGCAAGCAAATTGTTCCTAATACTTTTCCACACGTGAGGAATGTCATTTTTCGTTTCGTTCCCCGCGATGAAAATAAGTTTCCTCGGCAGTCCCACCTAGCGCAGTTACGGCGGCCCGATTTGCAGATCCCTGGTCAATCAATTATTAACTTGATTTTATGGACTTTGTCTATTACGCATTCAATCAGTGATTTCAAGTTTTCGTTGTACACGTTCCCCCATGAGATAACGGAAGATATCGGCTGCTTCCATGGGTACTTTAGGCCTCTCAACATAAACACTAGAGCGTAATTAGCTATGCCATTGTGTTGGAAAAACAGCTGGCGCACGGCGATCGATATTCGCCGTACGTCACATGCTGCTTGAAGCAAGAGGCTCGCGCTCTCTCGTTTGACTTCGACATAGCTCTCTGTATCTCACTCATTTGACTTCAGAGCTCAACGACGCTTTCGTAAAGTGCAGCCATATTGAAAAATTTGACACTTCTGTGAAAACCCGCTGGTACAGCGCACACATCCTCGGTACACTCGCTCGGACTTTTCACCATCTCACCGGATCTTCTCAACAGTTTCGTGCTCATCAGGACTCAAACACAAGGTAAGGTACACCGTTACAATTCAGCGCAATTCAATAACGGTGAGGAGGGTAAAACTCATCGGTTCATGAATATTAATTGTCTCACTTTGTGGCGTGCTCTGCAGCACGGGCTGCACCACGTTTTCCTCATCGTAATTTGCCCGCTCAATTAATATGATTGCGCGTCTCCTTAATATTCACTGTACTTTTCCCCAATAAACTTGGTGGGAAAGTACTGTGAATATTTTCTAATCATTTGTGCATCCTCAAAATCTCACTTTGCCGTGCTCTGCAGTGCTGACTGCATCACGTTGTTTCATATCACACATCCAGCACTCAAGCAATATAATTGCACGTGCTCTCACTTGCTCTCAGTATTGTCTCTCTTATAAACCTGTAGAGGATTTGTTGAGAGTAAGTGAAATATTCTACGCTCTCACATTTCTGATTCCGTGGCGTGCGATGCAGCGCTGGCTGCACCACGTACACGACACTCAATAAAAGACAGCACGCAATTAATGTAATTGTGTGCTGGTCGCTCAAACCAAAACTCAATTCAGTTTATTTTTTTGTATTTTATTTTATATCTTTATTATGATTTCTATTTTAGATATTTTGTAGTGAAAGAGCGGATGGTAGAATAAAAACCACTTTCTCTATAAACCATCTTTCTGTCTGGTTTTATTTTTCCCTGTTGTAAGTGAAGCCTCATAATTTTCAATATATTTACAGGTCATTCCAACTGCATCTGGATGGATTCTCAAACACATTGGTTATGCCGAGAGCTCCACGGTCTTGAAATCCTTCTACCAGTTTGGCTTTATGATTGTACTCCAAAGGCCGCTTTATACTCATCTCGTCCCTCATGAAAGGCATTGTGGTTCATTATTTATCATCGTCTTGGTCTTCATGGCTAGTACCGTTTAAATATTCCGGGACTTATGCCAGGAATTAAATTTAATTGATTGATCCACAGCATTATCAAAGAAATACACCGCAAAGCAAACTGCTTTTTGTCTCGGAGATAGACGTAGGTCTTAAGTAATACAAAGATAATGCAAATTCTTGTTCTTGTTTGAACCAGCTGTTATGCCGGTACCGCGTAATTGGATAACTCGATAATCGGTATAATATTAAAAAGTTATTATTTTGGGATCGTTTGCCGATTAGGAGATGGATCTCGAGTAATTCGTGTAAGCGTGAATTTATGTAAAATGGAAGTATTTATTATAGGCAACGGTAACTTTCCGTTGTCTATTTAAAAGTCAATAAAGTATAATAAAATAAAATGTGGTTTCGAGCCCGTACGAGGAACCAGCCTCTCGCGTTTTATACTACTAATAGAATTTAATATTTCGGACGAGTCCGACCCGCGATCAACCGTTCAGGTTGATGTTAAACTTTAGACTGATTTAGGCAAAGCAGTTATTCACTCCTTTGACCTAAATCGAAAGTCGCAATGAATGTCATAATAATCTTTGCTTGCGAATTCCAGCAAGTCGTAGCTCGAGCTCGTAGCAGTCATTGCTCGCAACTCGTTGCTTACGTTTGCACATTTTTTCTACTTCGGTGAGTGTCCTCACGCGAAGAAGGAACAAGGCGAAATAATATGCGAAGAATTAATTCGCGGCACAACACAAAACATTTCTTTGTTTTGTAGATTAATTAATTAAGTAATCATTTTTGTATGCGGTCATATGTTTCTTCAGAGTGATAAATCTTAAGCGACAATGTTGTATACCAAGTTTTATGATGGAATTTTCGGTAGTTCGCAACCCGGTTAGTGTCAGCGCCACCTAGATCCCTGTGTTATCGATCTCAGAAAGATCTCTAACAATCGAATCCTTAATTATTTTTTGTCAACTCTGCTTGCCTCACTCATTCATTAAGAATTAATGAGGCAACCAGACCTGACGATTTTTTAACTTTCTAAAGAAATCGTGAAAAAATATTGCCACAGCCCGGGTTCGAACCGGGACCTCCAGAATTCTAGCCTGGTACGTTACCAATTACGCCACCACGGCTCTAGCAACATCAATTCACGATCTCTATTTAATGTCAAGTAGTATACTTTTGTTTTGTAGATTAATTAATTAATTAATCATTTTTGTATGCGGTCATATGTTTCTTCAGAGTGATAAATCTTAAGCGACAATGTTGTAGACCAAGTTTTATGATGGAATTTTCGGTAGTTCGCAACCCGGTTAGTGTCAGCGCCACCTAGATCCCTGTGTTATCGATCTCAGAAAGATCTCTAACAATCCTTACATTGCGCTTTGTAGAGCTTCCTACCCGCCTTTATTTAGCTCTTATTTCGCTTTTATTTCGTTTTAGTGCTCTATGAAGAGCTTCAGGAGGTTTGCATGCACCGCCTGGGTTTTACGTCCCTTCCGAACTACGTAATTGATGGGGAACCTCTTCTCTACTATTTCGTGAGGTCCCGTCCACTTCGGGGTCAGCTTGGCTGACCGCCCCCTGCGCAACGTCTCGTCGCGGAGGAGTACGCGTTCACCGACGCGGTACTCCTGCACCTGTGCACCGTGGTCGTATGCATTCTTCGACCGTGTTTTCGCGCCTTCCACGTTATTGCGGGCTACAGCCCATGCGGCGCGTAATCGCTTGCGTAACTCGTAGACGTAGTCATCGTAGGCATAGGTGCTGTGGGGCTCCTGTTTGACGGCGGTCGGCAATTCAGCTTCGCGTCCGTACACCAACACGTGAGGAGACAGTCCGGTCCCCGTATATGGAGTGGTGTTGTACGTAAACATTGCGTACGGCAGCCACTCGTCTCAATTGCCGTGGTCCGACAGTCTTATTCCCGGCGTTCCGTGCCGGCAAATTAATTCTTCTACTAGTGCTCTAGCGACTGTCAAGGCCTCTTGGTTCGGCAGTGATATCGCTGCACTGTATTTCGTGAGCGCGTCTTGGATAGTAAGTATATATTTTTTTCCAGATGCGCTTTCAGGTAACGGTTCTACGATATCGACTGTTACTTTTTCGAATGACCGCGATGGGGTATCGGTTACCTCCATCGGCACTCGTTCCCTTTTCCTGATTTTGTTCCTTTGACAGGACTCGCAAGATGATATGTATTTTTCCAAATCCCCTCTTATGCCGGGCCAGTCGTACTTGGTCCGGATCCGATGTAACGTACGCCTAATACCCTGATGCTCTCCTATGGGGGTGTTGTGATATTCTCTAATTATTTTCTGGTGGTCATCGGCAGAGGGACTGGTTACGCCATAGCGGCAGTCGCTATACTTCTTTGTAGCGCTATCTTCGTTCGCGATGCTGGAAGACTGTGGGCTACGGGCCCCGCCGTGCCTCGCTTCCTCAGCAGGCCTTTGCGGCGCTCTGTCCGTAGTTTCGTCGCTCGGTGTGCCCACCGGTAGCTCTGCCGTTGTGTCGCTCTCTGTCTCGTGCGGCCCTGCAACGTTTGCCTTTCGCGGCCTTCCGCGCCTCGCAGGTCCACCATGCTGTGCTGCCCTCACTCTGTCTTCTTCGGTGATACTCGCAATCTTATCAGTGCTGTTCTCTGCTAGCGTGCGTGATCTGCCCCTTCCCCGACCGCATGGTTTCGCGGCGGGGCTGTGGGGATCAGTCAAGCGACCTGCATGCACGCTGCGTATCTCTCTGTCCTTTTCTGTAGCATTGGCAGGCGCTGCCTCTCGCTCTGCCTCGTAGTTGTGCTGGCACGTGGTATTCTCGGCTCTCCGCTTTGTGCGGCTGTCCGTACCCGGGTGCTTGCGGTCCTCCGCTATCTCGTGGGCGAGTTCGACCTCTCGGTCCGACGAGCTATCACGGCTATATGGGGTATCTTCGGCCCTCCTCTTTGTGCAGTCATTCGCTGTGCCTAGTTGCCCTGTAGTGCTGTCCTTTTTCGATCCACAGACTTTGTTATTTGCTCTTGCTTGGGCCCTCGTAGGGAGGATTATACGGCCTAGCGTATCTGCATTTGTATTACGGTTTTCTGCCTTATATTCGACGTTAAACTCATGTTCCGCCAATTTTATTTTCCAACGCATTAGTCTCGAACCTGGGTCCTTTACTCCGAACATCCAGGTGAGCGGTTGGTGGTCCGTCACTACCGTAAAACGAGTACCATAAATCTATGATCGGAATTGAGCGAGAGCCCAAACTATCGCGAGTAGTTCCGTTTCCGTCGTTGTGTAATTTAGCTCGGCCTTCGACATGGTGCGGCTCGCGTAGCATATGGGCAAATCATCTCCGATCTTGCCTTGCGAAAGGATAGCGCCGAGCGCCCTATCTGAAACGTCCGTTGTTACAACGAACGGCTTTTGAAGTCCGGATACTACAATATTGGTGCTATGGTAAGCGCTGTTTTCAGTTCCTCGAAGGCAGCATCTCTTACTGCGGTCTACTCGAATTAAACCCCTTTATGGGTTAATTCTGTGAGTGGTTTTGCGGTTTTCGGGAAATCTTTAATGAATTTCCGGTAATATCCAGCTAGTCCGAGGAAGGATTATACCCCCTTTACGTCTCTCGGCACCGGGAATTACCTTTCCGCTTCCAACTTTTTGGGATCAGCTCGTACACCCTCTTCGGAGATGATGTGGCCGAGGTACTGCGTTTATTTACGCAGGAACTGGCACTTGCTCGGTTGCACTGCCAATCCGGCTTCTCTTAACCGCTGCAGTACCTCTCGCAGCCTGTCGTTGTGTTTCTTGAAGGTTTTTCGTAAATTACTATGTCATCTAGGTACACATAGCATTTGACGCCCTGTAGTCCTGCTAACGCGAAGTTCATTAGCCGCTGGGAAGTCGGTGGCGCGTTCCATTGACTCCTGCTGGGCTATTCCTTCCACTAGCATTTTGTCTGTCGGCCTCTCCACTTCTCTTTCTCGTGGACGAGTTTAGCCTCTCGCTTCGACGAGTTATCGTGGTTGCCTTGGGTACCTTCGACTCTCCGCTTTGTGCGGCTGTTCGTATACCCGATTTCGCTATTTTTCTCCTTCTTATGCAACTCTGAGCGTCTGCATCAGCATTTCTTTTTCCGGCTTTCTGCATTTTACCGGACCCATTCCCCGATTTTACGGTCTTCTCAGGCAAGAGTTGCGATCCTAGGTCCTTCGATCCGACCTTAAAGGGTACACGATGCGGCACCTCGTGCGTGCGCTGTCGCTTGTTCCCTCGTAGATGGAATACACCCTTGTATTCGCACATTATTCCTGCGTGAGCTGCTTGCTTTTCACTGCTGTGGGGCACCAAGTCGGGCTTCCATTGCTGCTGCGCAAAACGTTTGGCCTTCCTCCCCGTACTCTCTGAGCTTACGAGCAGTGTCTTGACCTGTCGGCTACGTACGGCCTTCGCTATCTCTGACGGTTCGAGTGTCGCCGTCAGCTGTTGCACTTCCCCGTCGTGTTTCTAAACTCACTCTATTGGGTTTCGACGGTGTGACACGGAATCTCGCTACTTTGCCTCACCTGATTCCGCTCCTTATAGGTGGTCCGACAAATTTATTCCCCTTGGCGGCATCCATGTTCGACCCATTTCGGGAAGGAAGCTTTGTAAGCAAGTCTATGTACTTGGATGTGGCGGCAGTTCTACAGCGTGATGACGAATGTATCCTCTTCGCGCCGTCCCGTAGCGGCATGATGTGCCCATACAACTTAAGCATCTCGCCATGCAGGATGTCCACTTTATGCTGCTTGATAAAGTCCATGCCAAGCCGTCCGTTGACCTTCAACGGCACATTGTTCGGAACTATGTAGAACCAATGCTCTACTGTTAAAGCCGGTGTTTCCAGCACAATTTTATACCCCGCTATACCGAGGGGGGTGAATTTTTCGCCCGCCACCCCCTGCAGCTCTACGGTGCAGTCGTTCACCATGGTCTCCGCTTTGAGACAGCCTTCCTTGATTATGCTACACTGGGCCCTTGTGTCCGCCTAAAGG
The DNA here is from genome assembly GCA_963942595.1 of Cylloceria caligata. Classification (NCBI taxonomy): domain Eukaryota; kingdom Metazoa; phylum Arthropoda; class Insecta; order Hymenoptera; family Ichneumonidae; genus Cylloceria; species Cylloceria caligata. The sequence continues at coordinate 24,808,160 of OZ012709.1, read as the reverse complement.
GTGGGTACGCCGGTCATGGCCAATGATGCGACGATATCAAAGTCGCTGGCCGTAGCGGTGGACGCCGGCAGCGTTACCTGCAGTAACTGCTGCGTCGTTTTCCTCCTTCTTCGCGCCGGTCTCTGCTGGGCCGTAAGTGTATTTAATCTCATCGTACCCAGCTGGCTGGCATCGGTATTTGATCGACTTGTACTTGTATTCACCGTGGACCTTTCACTCTGACACCCTGAGTCCCTTGGATGTCGGGGATACTGTGAGGACTGCGCAGGCTCGCTCTTGTTTTGCGACAATCTCTTCCTGCTGTCTTTCCACAAGTAGCCCCTTTTTGGCAATAATTGCACATCACGTCAACGTGGTGTATGAGTTTATCCTCACTGGGTATCGGTAGGCTCACTCTTCCCGATCTGCGGGTGCAGTCTCGAGCCACGTGTCCAGCTTTTCCGCAGGTGAAGCAATTTTGTTCCTGCGGGGGTGGTGCGCCTTGGGACCTTCCGGGATGGCTTGATGCTCCACCTACCCGTCCCTTTGGTTGTACCATATTGGTGATTTCGATCGCTCCTGTTACTGACTCGTGGAGAGTAGTGTAGTTACGAGATCTCACCAGAATTTGGACTTGCCCATGCAGTCCATTTTCCAAGTTGGCCTGGGCGCTCTTCCGTGTTATCTTTTCAATGATCCGCATTTCCGACATCGTGGCGACTTCCTCGCAGAGCTTTTCTATAATATTGACGGTGATATTCTCTGTCCTGGCAGCGTATACCGCGATATCCTCGCCCTGGCCCTGCCGGAGGGAGTTGAATTCGACCTGCAACGCAGGCAGCGACTTCCGCTTCTCGTACAGGGCCTCCAGCTCGGTCTTGAGCTGTGCTACCGAGAGGATGGTTTTATGCTTCATCTCTCGGACCGTCCGACCCTCGAGCTTGCTGCTCAGTACCATTTCCAACAGGATCTCGTGATCCCCGGTCGCAGCTCGCTTGAAAAAGGTCTCACAGGTTCGTATGAAGGCGTCCAGCTCGTCAGCGTTGCTGCCGTCGAAATACTTTATATTTTTCAAGGCTAACCCTAGGTCGAGCGTCCGACCCTGGGTTTCTGGTACCCACGGTTGCTCCCTTTGGATCACACGGGATCCGCAGGAGGGTACTCCGGCTCCTCGAATCGGGTTTGCCTCGGCCACGACCGTGGTGTAGGGTGTTCTGCCAACCCAGCCCTTTCCAGCCTTCGCAACAGTTCGGCATCTTGCTCCCGTAGGGATCGGATGAGCTCGAACTTATCTGCTCCTACCTCGTTGAGTGTGTTCGCGAGGTTTCGCCTTGTCGACGGCGTGTCGCGGCCTTGGAGCCTAAGCTCTAGCTCGAGCTCTCGCTGAGCCCGCTCGTACTCGCGGTGACTCTTGTCGACCGCCTCCAACCGGTCTCGTACTCGTGCTGGTGCCGACCGGGTTGCCGGTAGAGGATGGGAAACCTACGCGATCTATTGTTCGCATGTTTTCGATTTCTCGCTCGACCATATCCTCTGTGATGCGCTCAGGAGTTCGTTCACCAGTAGTCATGTTGAATATGTCGTCGCTATCGATATTTTCGTGATCTCCGAACGACGTACCCCTAAGTGGGTTCACGCTGAACTGGGCTGTCAGACGGCCGGCAAGGGCCTCCTGTCAGGCTGCGGGGATTCGTCTCGATGGCAACTGATAACGCCCTGCGCGCTTCGTACACAATGTCCCCTACAGCCGCAGCTAATCCGGCTGTGGAGTCTACCCCTGTGCCAGGCAACGTCGTGTCCAACGAGGTGCCCCTACGCTTTGGTCGGGCGCTTCTATATTCCGCCATGTTGCTAATTTTGCGCTTGACCTTACTTTAAAAATATTTCCAAATATCTCAGGAGAGATATATATTTCTAACGGAATATTTTCCCCAAACTACAGATTTAACTGGCTTTGATTCTAGGCTATGAATAAGTAAAAGGTAACCGCCACTTACATGAGGGTGATCTTGCTGATGGTCCTCTCCATGGCGATGTTCCTTGGGTGCTGTTCCTTCCGTGCTGTTGACCTGCTGTTTTGTAGCTCCCCTCGAAGGTTGGTCCAGATCTCTTCCCTGGCACCGTTGACCCGTTTCCTTGATGGTTCCTGGGCGTGTCCTCTGCGCGTCGGCAACGGCTGCGCGACGGCTTCGTCTCAAGTAGCTGCCTCGAGCACTTGGTTGCACACTTTGTGCGTTTTTCCGCGACTTGACATGACACCGTCAATCGGGGTTTTAAACGGTTGAACGATACGTCACACCGCACCGACGTTCACTTCGCGTCTTCGCGTTAGATTAGTCGGGTTTTCACGAACTACACTGGCGTCCTTTGCACGAGTCGTAGTCGTCACTTCAAAGTCACTCCTATTACTTTGTCCAAAACACTTTTTGTCCAAATAAAGTACGTAGCACTTATCACTTCAGCAGATCCCACCGCTGCCACCAAATGTTATGCCGGTCCCGCGTAATTGGATAACTCGGTAATCGGTATAATATTAAAAAGTTATTATTTTGGGATCGTTTGCCGATTAGGAGATGGATCTCGACTAATTCGTGTGAACGTGAATTTATGTAAAATGGAAGTATTTATTATAGGCAACGGTAACTTTTCGTTGTCTATTTAAAAGTCAATAAAGTATAATACAATAAAATGTGGTTTCGAGCCCGTACGAGGAACCAACCTCTCGCGTTTGAATCTACTAATAGAATTTAATATTTCGGGCGAGTCCAACCCGCGATCAACCGTTCAGGTTGATGTTAAACTTTATAATGATTTAGGCAAAGCAGTTATTCATTCCTTTGACCTAAATCGAATGTCGCAATGAATTTCATAATAATCTTTGCTTGCGAATTCCAGGAAGTCGTAGCTCGAGCCTGTCACAATCATTGCTCGCAGCTCGTTGCTTACGTTTGCACATTTTTTCTACTTCGGCGAGTGGCTTCACGCGAAGAAGGAACAATGGCGAAATAATATACAAAGAATGAATTCGCAGCACAACACAGCGTACTTATTTTTTGTGTTTTATTTACTTCTTAAAAAAGGCTCGCTGCTCGTTATTTACTCAATGTACGGATTTTCTAGCAGTTACATAACTCGAATCATTTTTAGCTGCACCTTCGAGCCGCTTAATCTTTTGTTTATGTCTTTTAATTTCTTCCCGGAATGTTTTTATTACGCACCCCAGCCGAACTGCATTCCACGTAACCGTTCTGAAACCCTTCGCTCGCAGACGTTTTACCGATGAATTATCGCGATTCTCGATTAGATGGTTATGAGTTGGAGGCTATTGAAAAGCCTTCACGGGGTCACTAGCGACCGAATCATAAATGGAAGGCGATTGGCAGCATACAGGAATACATGATTGATGTAACGAATCATCGATGCGGGTAGTCAGAGGACTAATATTGGAGCTGCTAATAGGGATTAAAGATTTTTTTTACTATCCGCTTACCTTTTATACCATAACTTTCAAAATCATGCAGAGGAAAATGATTGCTGCAAACTCGTCGATTGTCGAGCTGCGCTGGCGATAAAATTTCCATTTTCTTATTGCAACACCGTTCAATTCACTTACGCTGTCTGTAAATGGATATAAACAAACCAAGATTCCACTGGGTCAGAGAACCATAATTCTTATCATGCCCTTGTTCAGAAAATCTAATTAAAACTGAGTGGATAAAAAATTCCAATGATTTCGATAAAAACTGATACGATTTCAATGACATTTCAGCCCACTGGATGGGCTTTTAAATCGGTATTAATGAAATTATCTGAACTGTTCGAAAATCAATATAATAATTTACGTGACACTCAGTGCAAATACAATAAAATAGCTCCATGAACCATTTGACATAATACCATAATATGAGATATATATATCAGTATCGTACATGGTTATAAATATTGGGTCTGGGAAAAAGTTCGTGGCGTTTTTTTAGTAAAATTCAAATGGTTTTCTTATAGTGTGAAAATGAATTTATTTAAACCAAATATGCTCTATTATTATCGACAATGTTTCGCAATTTTTCGGGTAGAGCCATGATGCCATCGGTAAAAAACTTCTGTGGTTTCTGGTTGATAAACTGAATCAAGTAATTTTCACAGGCTTTTTTTGAAAACAGCTTAATTCCATTGAGAGAGTTCTGCAGAGATCGGAATAAGTGATAGTCAGGGAGTGCTATAGATCGTGCTATAGATACGCTTATAGATCGCCAAACACGCCTTTGAATCAGTCACACGTTCTCTTTTATGGTCGACAGTGAGCAAACGCGGTATCCATCTTGCGAATCACTTTTTCATACCCAAATGTCAACAAAGATCACACGGATAAGCTAAATTGCATCCAAAACCATACAAAATTACTCGAAGCACATGCGTTAAGAATTTCACGCCTCGAAGCAAACAATATTCAATTATCTCAGCAGAATGCTAACCTATCATCTGAACTCGCGATGATTAGGACTAACTCCTCAGTTTCGGCGATTACATCGTTTCTCTCTGCTGAGATAACTCTTTCCGGGGTGCCTCTCTCTATCGACGATTCTAACGAGGTAATAGTTGGAAGAGTTCATCGTGCCCTTGGAATCTCAAACCTCCTCGGTGATGTTTTAGACATTCGTTGTTTCAACAATAAGAGGAATTTTTCGACCATTGCGCAAACTAATAGTGAATCTTCCTCATCAGCGCTAAACCAAAGAACATCGAAGTCTTTGATACTGACTTTAAAATCTCACCAGATTAAAGATTATATAATCGACATAAAGCGAACAAAAAAGAATCTGTCCCTCAGAGAAGTTTTTGGTTTGGACAGTAAAGGAGTGGTATTTATCAATGAGTTTCTTCCTGCAGCACCTTATAAGCTTCTACGCCTCACTAAAAATCGAGCTTCTGAATGCAATTATAAATATGTATGGGTCGTTCTGGCAAGATTCATGTTCGTAAAGGAGATGGGCAAGCACCAGTTGTCATTACCGAGGAAACTGACTTACAAAAATTAGTTTGAGTACCACAGTCAAATCCGGTTCTATCGCTTCCCTTACCATCTTCGTCGCTTTTAAAGGTTGCCCAATTCAATGAACATTCTGTTCGTGGTCACATTGAACTTATTCAATTGACCATAATTAAACACAACTACCACATAGTTTCGATAAGGGAAACATGGCTTCATTCTTATGTTGCTGACGACCTAGTAAGCATCAACGAATATTTTCTAATTCGCAACGATCGATAAGGCAAAGAAGGGGGTGGGGTTGCTTGCTACATCCGTGATTCCCTTAAAGCAAAAGTATTAGCGTCTTCTCCAAATCAGTTTTCCAATGCTCCAGAATATTTGATCGTTGAAATTACCAGCTCTAATGCGAAGAAGCTTCTTTTTGCATCAGTATTTAGGCGACCAAAAGGACTTATGTTTGACGATTTCATTCAAGTATTATCTAATTTTTCACATATTTATGAGAATATAATTATTGCAGGAGATCTTAATTGCGACCTAAGTAGCATTAATTATCAATCGTCATACTTGCGCCAATTAGCTATCTCTCTCTCATTTCATGTTATTGATTCTGCACCTACTCATCACCTAACTGACTCAGATTCATGGATTGATGTTTTCAATATTGACAATGAGGAAAAAGAACATTCCTTTGTCAAATCAGAAGCCCCATTCATAGCGGGTCATGATCTTCTTAAACTCGTTTACCGTCTCGACGTTGGGCCTCCTGAAGACCGTATAATTTCACGGCGAGCGTACCGTAATTTTAATGAAACTAGCTTTTGCGAATCTTTATCTCATATATTTAATATTACTGAATTATTCGATTTTAGTACTAGTTTTAGTTGTAACTCCGGTCTCATAGATAATATGCCATTAGATATTAACTCGATCGTTGAAACAGTATCCAAAGCGTATCTCACGTCATTAGATTATCACGCTCCATTCCGTTCATTTCGTACATGGTATGTCGGCCGCCAGTACCGTGGCTCACACTGGAATTGAAAAATCGTATGGCTCAACGTAATGCCTTATATACGATTGCTAAAAGATCTAGTAATGTACTCGACATGGCCATATTTAGAGAGTATAGAGACACGCTTAAGAAGGATCACAGACAAGCAAAAAATGATTTCCACTTTCAGAGGCTATCTAACATCACAGATCCTAGTAGATTATGGAAGGAATTAATTAAACTCGGCCTTGTCAAGTCATCTTTTCCATCTCCCATTCAATTTTTGAAGCCCCACGAACTCAATCCGTTCTATTCGAAAATATCCAGTCAACTGCCACCGTGTTCGCATGATGAGTTTTGTAGGCTGAGTTCCAATATCCAGCCAGTTCGTCCAACGTTTAGTTTTTCCGAAATTACATGCTCTCAAGTGCATCTTGTTATGTCTGGCAACTCCAATTCAACATCGTATGCAGCTGGTCCCGATGGGATTTCCATGTTTTCTTTATTTAAATCGCTTACGGTGTCTTGCCCTATCCTGACGGTTATGTTTAACCTCTCTCTTGTATCTTCAGAGTTTCCTCAGTACTGGAAGAGAGCCTTTCTTCGGCCTTTGTCTAAAATAAAAAAACCTTTCTCACCATCAGACACGCGACCAATAGCTAATCTGTCTGAAGTGTCAAAAGTACTTAAGCGGCTTGTTCATAGACAATTGATTGATTGAATTGATAGCAATAAGATATATGATTCACGTCAATCAGGATACCGTAGCGGGTTCAGCACACAGTCCGCCCTTCTGCGTATTTGCGAAGATATTAGGCGTAAGATAGATAGTAGACGCATGACCATCCTAATTTTGTTTGATTTTAGTAAAGCATTTGATACAGTTCCGCACCTGCAACTTCACTTGAAACTAAAGAAGATCGGACTTTCTCATTCGATTCTTGACTGGATATTCTCATATTTGACAGGAAGGACTCAAGCAGTTATCGATGATCACGGTGACTGCTCTACCTGGCTACCTACGACGTCAGGAGTTCCGCAGGGTTCTGTCCTTGGACCTCTCTTGTTCTCGTTGTACATCAATGACATCGATTCTGTACTACAAAATTCACAACATATGATATTTGCCGATGACACCCAAATTTATCTTGATTGTTGTCCGTCACAACTCAACCAAGGCATTAGGTTGATATCTGAAGATGTCTATGCTATAACTAACTTTGCGGTAGCAAATGGTCTTAAGCTCAATATTTCTAAGTCTAAGGTTTTTATACTAGGTAGTAATTCTTACACCCGTCAGCTGGATTTCTCTGAAATATTACCGATCTCATTAAATGGTGTTATTCTTCCATTCGTTAATGAAGCTCGCAATCTGGGTGTCATTATGGAGTGTAATTTGTCTTGGAAATCTCATGTACAGCATATATCACAAAAAATGCATTTTATTATTCACAAGTTGAAATTTCATCGCAATGCTCTTTCCATGGAAAGTAAGTAAGTTACTAATCACTTCTCTTATTTTCCCTCAACTAGATTGTTGCTGCCTAGTCTACCACAACTTATCGGATGTGCTAAATACAAAATTGGAACGCCTTGTCAACTGTTGTATTCGTTTTATTTTTGTCTTGCGACGGGACGCTCATATCTCAACCTTCAGGCGTCATTTTGGCTGGATCACTGTGAAAGCAAGACGTCTTTACTTTCTCGCTATTGTTATGTTTAGGGTTGTACATCAGAGTACACCAGCTCACATTCAAGAATTATTTATTCGAGTAACAACTCCAGTTGAACGACCCTCAAGGCAGCCTCGATCCAGCTTTGTCATCCCTACACACCGTACTGTGACTTAGCATGAAGGGTTTTCGCTATCTGGCATTCATGGATCTATCTGGAACTCTTTACCATTCCATATTACTAGTTCGCCGAGTTTAGATGTTTTTAAGAATCGTCTCTATGCTCATTTATTAAACCATATCGATACATGTTAGCGTTAAAAAAATATTTCATAAGTTCAATGTATTTTATATTGCCACTAAAGAGCTAAGTTGCTATTCTGAACTTATCTTAGTTTTTACTTTTATTTTTTCTTTTCTGGTACATCCGTAGTTTAGATTGTTTTTATTGCGTATTCTTAGTTTATTTTTTCATTTCATTTTGTATTCTAATTATAGTTATTTTATATTATATATTTAATCTTACTTTATTCTTAATTTACTTTTGTATGTATCGTTTTGCTAAGGCATAATAAACCAATCAATCAATCTTTCTCTCTCTCTCTCGTTTCCATGACATAAAAATACTTGTTTTACCAGCAAGATATATGTATGGAACATGTTACACATATATAAATAGAAGGGATAAAATGAAATGTTAAGATTATTTTACAGTTAAATACCAAAAGTAAGACGAAACGAGAAAGAGAGGAAACTGTAAAATGTTTCAATAAAGCTTCCTCTGCAGGAAAGCGAGGCTGGCCGACTCTCCGTGCCACGATAAACGCCTTGGCGCGAGGGCTGAACGGCGATCTAGCTGACTTGCGTACGGACGAAATGTACGAGTAACCGAGTCGGGCGAGTCGCTCTCAAGAAAAAATACTCTCTCTCTCTTTCTCTCTCGTTTCTATGACACGAGAATAATTGACTAACAAGTTATTTAAGAAAAAAGGCGTAACTATAAGTAGAGTAATTATTAATTAAACGAATAACCAATAATGATTAGAATAAGCCATAATTCAACAAAAATATTTACACTAATAAGAGACTAACGGAAAAATCAGCTTGCATACGATAACGCAAATTAACTACAGAATCTGTAACAAAAATATTACTAGTGGTTTGATGCGAAGGATTTAATTAAGTTACGAACAAACCCTGAAATTCTGAGCCATTACCATAGACATATCTACATAGAAGCGAGCATAAGGATGTATCACATCACGCGACAAATCAGAGCGCGCCATACCGATGCACCTCCTGTAACGGTAATTTTTATCGCTATCAATTATTTTTATTTTTCGTGGGACTTCGGGCTCGAACACAGGACTAATTATTGTTAGACTTCGAGGTGGGTGAGAGTACGGTTTATTAACAAAAAGAACGATAAAAATGTTAATATTCGGTATCTGGCCACCGATAGCTCGTATGATGCATTGAAATTTGTTAATTCCGGCGATTATTTTTACATTATTTTCGTATTGCGCGTACACAGATTCTCGGTATATTCGGGCTCGAATATCTGTTACGTGTCGATACGTTGGTATTGTCCAAGTAACTTCCACACACACGCATACACAACCACACGCATCGAACCCGCTCCTTGACAAACTGTCTCACCTCTGTTTACAATGATCTCTCTGTCACACTCGTTTCTCTTCCTCGTTGTCTCTCTTCCACTCACACACCTGTGCGATTCCTGTTTATATTGCTGGTTTAAAGACCACACGACCTAATTTAAATTTTCTTATGCACTACTTGCTTAATTCTATTTGATTACTTTCCTACACATAATTCTATCCACTTATCCTATTCATCTTAACCTATCTATTCCTCAATCAATCTCACTTAAACCTATCCATAAATTACTCTTCTTTAGTTTATTTAAGTGACTCGCCCGTCCAATTCTCCTTTCCCGGTCTCCGTTAATACCGACTCAATTCCTTTTCCTAATTCCGGAACCACAGACTTTAATGAATGTAATTTTACTTGATTTTCTAACTTTTTTTACTCTCAAGAATAATCACTTCGTTGTTCGATGGTAGAGACTTGTGCAAAGATGCATCTGTTCAGAGAAGACTTGTTCTAAGAGAGCCTTCCTTTCCATGCAGGCTCTTTTATAGACTTTCCCCCAACCTGGTCCCCTCTACGTCATCAGTGGCTTCGATCTTAAAATCTGCTGTGCTCTAATGATTTTTTCGAGCTACCGTTGACGTGCCGACCCCCCCCCCCCCTAGACTCAAAAACGGGCTTGCGTCTTCGGTATTTTCTCGTCGGGTGTGATAAAGGGAGAATTTATTCTCCTTGACCAGAGCACGGAAAATATACACCGAAACGTGCATCTATGTTAAATTCGTGGGTTTCGTAAAATAAGCCGCGATTTTGACGTAACGAATTCTGGGTGCTCGTCCGGGATCTTAGAGTGTTAGTTTTGTTCAAACTAATTTTGTAAAAATCAACTGAAAAGAAAAAATTCTTTCTTTTCCCTTTTTACCGTGGTTTTGTAAGTCGATTTAATCCTCAAAAATTGATTTTTTACTTTTTATTGAGATTTAACGACTGAAGGAAAATGTATTATTCTTTTCTACTAAACTTTTATAAATGGATTTAATTCATAAAATCTTACTTTACCCTGCTTACCGAATTTTTGAGAATTTAATTAAATCATAGAAATTGATTTTTTACTTTTTATTGAATTTTAACGATTCAATCCATTTCATGAACAGTTATCAAAATTTGCTACTGAGCTTTTATAAATCGATTTAATTTATAAAATCTACCTTATCCCTTTTTACCGCTTTTTCGAGAGATGTTTTATTTCATAGAAATCGATTTTTTTACTTTTTATTGTATTTTAACAATTCATTCCATTTCATGAAAAATTATCATCCTTTGCTACTGAGCTTTTATAAATCGATTTAATTCATAAAATCCACCTTTTCCCTTTTTACCGAATTTTCGAGAATTGTTTTATTTCATAAAAATTGATTTTTCACTTTTTATTGAATTTTAACGAGTCAATCCATTTCATGAAATTTTATCATCCTTTTCTACTAAGCTTTTATAAATCGATTTAATTCATAAAATCTAACTTTTCCCTTTTTACCGTATATTCGAGAGTTGATTTATTTAATAAAAATCGATTTTTCTAATTTTTATTGAATTTGAACGATTCAATCCATTTCAATGAAAATGTATCATTCTTTATTACTGAGTTTTTATAAAACGATTTAATTTAAAAAATCCGACCTTTCCCTTCTTACCGTATTTTTGAGACTTGCTTTAAACCATAGAAATTGATTTTTTACTTTTTATTGAATTTTAACAACTCAAGGGAAATTTATCAATCTTCGCCACGAATCTTTTATAAAACGATTTAATTTATAAAATCCACCTTTTCCTTTTTTACCGCATTTTTTAGAGTTGATTTAAATCACAGAAATTGATTTGTTACTTTTTTATGAGTTTTAACGACTCTATGGAAATTTATCATCCTTTACTACTGAGTTTTTATAAAACGATTTAATTCATAAAATTCACCTTTTCCTTTTTCACCGCATTTTTTTAGAGTTGATTTAAACCATAGAAATTGATTTTTTACTGTTTAATGAATTGAAACGACTTAATGAAAATTTGTCATTCTTGCCACGAATCTTTTATAAAACGATTTAATTCATAAAATTCACCTTTTACCTTTTTACCGCATTTTTTAGAGTTTATTTAAATCATAGAAATTGATTTTTTCCCTCTTTTATTGAATTTTAACCATTCAATAAAAAAATAATAAATTGTCACTTTTTGTTACTGAGAATTTATAAATCGATTTAATTCATAAAAATTAAATTTCCCTTTTTACTGCGTTTTTGGTAAGTTGATTTAATCCACGAAAATTGATTTTTTACATTTTATTGACATTTAGTAATTCAATTCACTTCAATAAAAATTCATCACTCTTTTCTACTGAGTTTAATACATCAAGTTCATTCCTCAAATTCTGATCTTAAGAGAGTTAAAGAGATTCTTTTTTTTTTTTACAGAAGATTATTGAATTCCAAATACAGGAAAAACGTTAAGTTAAGAATTGATTGAAGAAATATATTTTTCTTTCTTTCTTTCACCATGTGTAATTTCCAAACTGTTAAAGTTATATGGAGATTTAGTGGAAATTTTGAAAAATTTGGTGGACATTCACACGGGTTTTGTAGAGCTCGAAGTCAGCGTGCAAAAACTCATTATTCAACTCACGCATGAAATTTCCGCAAGGAAAACCAGTTTAAGAAAGGTACAACGAAAAACAAGAGTTAGTACAAGGAGACACGATCGAAGAACTTCGAGAAAATAATTGGTTCCAATACTAAGCCTAAAGAATAATCATATTCAGTTTGGTCAGCAACTGTCAGTTTCCTTACCTTATTTTTTATACTGCTCGTCCTGCATCACTGCTGCACCTCAGTTTCATCTAGATATACTAGAAGTTTTTTTTATACTGCTTATTCTCATTTAAATATTTCTTTTCTCTTTTACTGTCCTCTCTTCAAGAAAAACAAAGCACAAGTAAATTTTGAGAATATTAATAATTTGAGTAACCTCTGTCACTCCCGATTTATCTTTCTTGCACTATCTTCCTCAAAATAGTTATCTCCCCCAATCCTAGAACGAATCACATTCACGAAACACATTACACTAGTGAGAGAAATCCTTTGTTTCAGCCCCTCGCGTAAGTGAGGCAAAAGGCTAGCAAGGCTCGCTCACGAAACACATTACACCAGTGAGAGAAATCTTTGTTTCAGCCCCTCGTGTAAGTGAGGTCCGTGCTGGCAAGTTTCGATCACGAAACACATTACACTAATGAGAGAAATCCTTCGTCTCAGCCCCTCACGTAAGTGAGGTCCGTGATAGCAAGTTTCGATCACGAAACACATTACACTAGTGAGAGAAATCCTTTGTTTCAGCCCCTCGCGTAAGTGAGGCAAAATGCTAGCCGGGCTCGCTCACGAAACACATTACACCAGCGAGAGAAATCTTTGTTTTAGTCCTTCGCGTAAGTGAGGTCCGTGCTGGCAAGTTTCGATCACGAAACACATTACACTAGTGAGAGAAATCCTTTGTTTTAGCTCCTTGCGTAAGTGAGGCAAAGGGCTGACAAGGTTCGCTCACGAAACACATCACACCAGTGGGAGAAATCCTATGTTTTAGCCTCTCGCGTAAGTGAGGTCATAATTACCTTATTTTCATAATTACCGTACTACTATCGATCCGAATCATTTACCCATGCCAAAAACCCATAGAGCAGGAAAGAAATATCAAGCACGGAAATAAAAATGTCAAGCCTGAAAAGAACATTACCAAGTTCCAATAATTGCGTACAAGTCATATAACGAGCAAAATTCTAGAGTCCCTAGTATTAAAATAGAAAAAGAAAATAAAACTATCCCCCACGAGGTAGAAAAAGCAACAGAGCATAAAAACTATTCAGATAGTACAAACGCAGACTGCGCTACCCTCTCTAACGTCGAGATACCATATTTATTAACGTAAATTACGTACGAAGCAAGCAGCAGTGAAGTCACACAGGGTGTCGACACTGAAGTATCGAATAAACTCAAATAAATCGCCTTAAGGAAATCCGAGCAATCGAGCAGAAAAATTTTCTAGACGAACTTGTTGCTGCTTACGAAGCTCATATTACTAAGATCGAATCGTTGAATGACCATCAAATTATTATCCTCCAAGAAAAATCAAAGATTACGAAGCCTAAGTAAGAAAATTGGTCTCTCTCTCTCTCACTCACTTCTATGAAATAATCTTGCATTCCCTTTTCACTGTGTGAGTAATAATAATAAAGATTTCTCCGTTTCTAGGCCCTACCGAATCATTTACTGTGTTTCCACTCTGTTATAAAGTTTTTTTTAATGGTGTTTTATTGTTCCCGCAGAATTGAAGCATTTGTAATACGCTGGTATAATCATTGTTTAACGAAACAGAAATAAAAAAAATTAACAGAAGGGCAAGGACCTTTGGAACAACGAGGAACGATTAGATCCAACCGATAATATTAATTAGGTGGGTTCAACTCGATCAAAGGTAAAACTTCATGATAATGTAATACATGATTATCCTGAAGACCGAAAAAAGAAATCTCGAATATATAGCCCTCCGAAATCCCAATTTGAGACAGTCGAAGAATTTTTCGACGAAAGTACTGACAGTTCGCATCTCCAGACTCCCTACACAACGAATCCAACGGGGGAAATTATTGCGGATACAGAGAAAATAGCAACTTTAATCGAGAAAATCTGGAATTAATTAAAGTAGACGAATACAGTCATACCAGGTGTATGCATAAGTTTTTTCCGGTTTGACTAAGAGATGGCGCCAGGGAAAAGTACGCAGTGTATTAATTTGACACATACGTCATTTTGTTCGTCTGACATTAACCTACAAACACACACAAGTTGAGTCCGCCAACAACTAGCGTCTTTGTTTTATCGTTCGGTGATCATGTCGAGTTTTGTGCCTGAAAAAGAACATTTGCGGCACGCATTGCTTTTCTTATTTAATCAAAAGAAAAAGGCTGCTGAAAGTCAACGTTTGCTGGTAGAAATATATGGTGAACACGCTCCATCGATTAGAACATGTGAGACATGGTTTCGACAATTTAAAAGTGGTGATTTCAATGTGAAAGACAGTGCAATTAGCAGAAGCATTACATGTGTCACAAGAAACAATCAGCAGACATTTACGAGTAATGGGGAAGATCAATAAACTCGGTAAATGGGTCCCACACGATTTGAATGAACGTCAAATAGAAAATCGCAAAGTCACTTGTAAAGTGCTGCTTCAATGCCACGAAAGGAAATCATTTTTGCATCGAATTGTGACGGGTGACGAAAAATGGATTTATTTGAAAACCCGAAGCGGAACAAATCGTGGCTTTCACCTGGCGAAGCCGGTCCTTCAACACCAAGGCCAAATCGCTTCGGCAAGAAGACCATGCTCTGTGTCTGGTGGGACCAGAGCCGTATTGTGTATTATGAACTCTTGAAGCCCGGCGAAACCGTAAATACACAACGCTATCGCCAACAAATTATTAATTTAAACCACGCATTAATCGAAAGACGACCGGAATGGGCCAGAAGACATGACAAAGTGATTTTGTTACACAAGAATGCGCCGTCTCGCACAACAAAAGCAGTGAAAGACACCTTGAAATCGCTTGGATAGGACGTCCTTCCGCACCCGCCGTATTCGCCAGACCTGGCGCCATCTGACTATCACCTCTTCGCATCAATGGGGCACGCGCTCCCAGAGCAGCACTTCAGCAATTTCGAGGAAGTTGGAAAATGGCTCGACGAATGGTTTGCCGCAAAAGACAAACAGTTTTTCTGGCATGGTATTCATAAGTTACCTGAAAGATGGGCGAAATGTGTAGAAGCCGATGGCCAATATTTTGAATAAAACAAAAATTAATTTCCCTTGTAAATTACGTGTTTTTTTTTACCAAAAAACCGGAAAAAACTTATGCATACAACTGGTATACAATCTTTGGAATTAACGTCGAGTCATTTAATTATTACAAAAACAGAAATAAATTGCGAGGAAGCAAGTGATTCTTCAAGTACTGCAGAAATTTTATGAGACAATCTCGATATTAATAGTACATTAAATAGTCCCTTACAGATTCAAGGAATTTCAAACAATTCAGAAAGTTTTGCGCAATTTTCCGAACCGAGTGCAAGAAACACTTACGGCGAGATCGGGAAATAATTTATTGTCTTTAGTTCGAGTTTTGGAAGAACCTGGTCACTAATATTTACCACTTGTAATATATAGAGATCCCCGTAACAGAACTCCAGTTCAGATTCCCACATCCCCCGAACATACCAGGTTTATAAATATAAAACCGGAATTGGCCCATAGTTGGCCCTAGCTGTCAATGTAGTTACCGTCAAACCGCGACATTGGCGCCATTTCCTTGTTGACAACTCTGACGAAGATTTTCAACTCACAACAATACAAGTTTCATACAACAGCATAGATTGTAATAGCGTTGAACATGTCGAATTTCGTGCCTGGAAACTACGATTTGCGGACAGCATTGACTTTCTGTTACCAATTGAAGAAAACTGGTGCAGAATCGCATCGAATGCTTGTCGAAGCTTACGGTGAGCATGCTTTTGATAAATCACAGTGCTTTAAGTGGTTTAAAAAATTCAAAAGTGGCGATTTTGATGTGAGAAACGAAGAACGTGGAAGACCACCGAAAAAGTTTGAAGCCAGCGAATTGCAAGCATTGTTGGATGAGGATGACGCTCAAACGCAACAACAACTCGCGGATCAATTAAATGTGACACAAGAAGCCGTCTCCATACGTTTGAAAGCCATGGGAAAGATCCAGAAGATGGGAAAATGGGTTTCACATAAACTGAATGAAAGACAGCAGGAAGACCGAAAAACCACTTGCGTAATGCTGCTCGCCAGGTACAAAAGAAAGTCATTTCTCCATCGAATTGTGACTGGCGATGAAAAGTGGATATATTTTGAGAATCCTAAGCGTAAAAGATCATGGGTAACTTCAGGCGAATCATCGACATCGACTGCAAGGCCAAATCGCTATGGACGGAAGACAATGTTCTGTGTTTGGTGGGATCAGAAGGGTGGGATATATTATGAGCTGCTAAAACCTGGCGAAACCGTTAATACTGAACGCTACCGACAACAAATGATCGATGTGAATCAAGCTTTGCGCGAAAAACGACCAGAATATCAAAAAAGGCAACACAAAGGGATTTTGCTTCACGATAATGCACCATCACACACAGCAAAACTGGTTAAGGAAACGATTGAGGCGTTTAGTTGGGAAATACTTTCGCATGCGGCTTACTCACCAGACTTGGCTCCGTCCGATTACTACTTATTTGCATCGATGGGACACTTGCTGAGCAGCACTTTACTTCTTACGAAAATGTACGAAAATGGCTCGATGACTGGTTTGCTTCAAAAAAGCAACAGTTTTTTTGGCGTGGCATGCACAAATTGTCAGACAGGTGGGAAAAATGTATAGCTAGCGATGGGCAATACTTCGAATAAAATATTTTTTATCATTTTCATACAATAAACGTGTATTTTCTATAAAAAAATTCCGGTTTCATATTTATAGACCTGGTAAAAGACGTCGAATTTTAGCCCATTCCACACGAGACAGCAGGTACAGATACACCAGTCATAGCTGTCCCGAACCCCGTAGACATCATGCCCACGTTAGGCCTTTCCAACTCCAGCGACATATTCTACACTCCTGCAGGGGGATCTACCCCATTCGACTCGCCCATCGGTATGCAACTCATAATGAGTCCACTCCAAAAGGAAGAAACAAAACTTGTGAAAATCTAAATTAAAATCAATAATTGAACTTTCCCACATAGTGCCTCAGAATTTGTTGAAAAACTTACACCTGCTATCTGAATACGAACCTGTTATCCCTGGTTGCTCCTCCCACCCCACGGGAAAAAGGTCGAGTCCAGATAAAAAACCCAGTAAGATACCGCCCGTGAATTTTTCTCTTAAAACTAGTGACCCTGCTCCCGACCCTTTTCCCATTATGATCAATAATAACTAAACGTTGTCTCTTCGAGATACACTGGCTGTCATACCAAATTATGACGGTCATACTTTGTCATTGGTTATGTTTATCCAAGGATGCAAGGAAGCCTTGGCTATGATGGGGCCAGGCGCCGAATCAAATTTAGTAAAAGCAGTCCGCATAAAAATAATTGGTGAACCCCGTCGCACTATACAAGGGTAAACTTTTGAAACGATAGAAGATTTGGGTAAATTTCTCAAAGATATTTATGCACTCACGCGAAACGTATATCAGCTGTAAGGTGAACTAGGATCAATATATCAGAGAGAAAGTGAGTATGTTATTGTATATTCGAATCGTGTACGAGATTTAGGAAATTTGATACTTGAAAATTATGATGCGAGCGAGGATAATCCCTTGTTTATCGCATTTATCGATAATACTAGACAAAGCCTTCCAGCTTGTTTTCTACACGGTTTAAAACCGGAAATTGAACAACCATTAACTCCCAATAATAATCTCGAAGAATTAATAAAGCTAGCAGTGCAGACCGAAAAGAGTTTAGTGTCACAAGCAGCCTTGCGTAGCGGTGAGCAAGTAACGTCGAGTCCAAGGGTCCCTAAACCCGAGGTGAAACGAGGAGTAGACTAGCCAGAAGACTAGCCAAGTGTTGCCTGTTGGGTTACAAAATTCGGGAAATGTCGATAAAGGACCGAGCATATGTCAGATCTGTCAGAAGACTGGACACTCGGCGTAAAAATGTTTTAAAAAATTTTCTACCTTCCAATAACAATAAACCCAGCCTGGAAGCCCCTTCATTTAACATATGCCAGATCTGTAAAAAAACAGGACACTCGGCTGACAAATGTCTTAAAATATTCCCCCCCTCCAAAAAATGTATAACAACGGTCGGCAGTGTGTACATACCTGGAATGTAATAAGCGCGGGCACACTGCCGACCGTTGTTATACATTTTTTTCTCCTGAAAGGGAGGAGTCGGAAAGTACATCAATGTTTTGTCACCTTTGTAAAAATCATGGACACGTAGCGAATAGATGTCCTCGTTCATCCTTAGCCCCCCCCCCCCCCCCCCCACAAAAATTAATGCCTATGCCGCAAGCACAGGTACCATTCAATCTCCAATACCAAAATCCTAGCGATATTCGGTGTCAAATATGTAAAAAAGAAGGTCACAGTGCTCATATTTGTCCATATCGTAACAACCATTCCCAGTCTTTAAATATCAATCGATCGGAAAATCGCGGAAATATTAATAATTTCAATAATAATGCCATCAATTCAACAGGACCATGTTTTTATTGCAAACAATCCGGTCATTTCATCCGTGAGTGTCCCGCTCGAAGGGAGAACGAAGCAACATATGGAAGTACAGGAAACCGAAGTGGTCTTCCGAGTACGGGTGCGCCCAGGGAGACTCCGCTAAACATGCATCCAATCCGTACTATTTCAATCGCAGGTTCAACCCCAACCGTGAGTAGTCCGAATCTTTAATATACAATTGTATCGAGAAAGTATTGTTCCGACGGTTACGATAACAGCATCGGATGTAATATCCCCTACCACTCTTATGGTTGATACAGGAGCTGGGCCGAATATTTTAAAGAAACAATTTGTAAATGAACATATAGCTATAAATCACGGAGAAATTCTGCAACTTAATGGAATAACAACAAATTCAATTTTTACTTTGGGTCATATTACCATACAAGCCTTCGGACGTTTTGCTACTTTCCATATTGTAGATAATAACTTCCCCATAAAGGAAGCTGATGTATTGGGTTCCGAATATCTTGACGGCAATCCTGTGAAAATTGACTACGAGAAAAGACAATTGGAAATGCAGAATGTAAGAATAGCATTTGCAACTCAGAAAACTATTGTTATCCCTGCAGAGTCCACCAAATTGTGCTTCGTGAGAGTAACAAGTTAGGATTTACGGGAAGGTTATCTGCCTCCCCTGGACGAAGGTGAAGTTATAAACGTAGAAAGCGGGTTTGTCATTATAATAATGGTAAAGCTTACATTTATGTGACAAATAGCAATAGGTATTCGGTTCAAGTGCAGGTACCAGTACTAGAGTTAATGTAGTCGGAGGAATTAACTTACAGTATAAGAATAAGAGAATCTACTGACGATTCAAGGACGAAAAAGGAACGACAGGTAACAAGTAAAGTTGAATTAATGAAAGAAAATATGTCCTCGGATGGACTGAGTTATGAAACTAATAAAGATAAAGTCAATTCAAGTGAGAATATTGGAAAAAAATTCATTCCGACGGAAAAGAATGCGTTCTTATCAGAGACACTACCCCGCGGTGATACTATGGTTGATTTTGTGAAAAAAATTATAAAGGAAGAAATAAGAAATTGTTCAGAAATTATTGAAGAAGTTTACGAAAACCGTGTGAAAAATGAAAAATCAAGTAAAGAAATTGCTAAAGTAACAATAGAAGATCAAGTTGAAAATTCGCAGTCTAGTTCGCGAAATTTTATGGAACTTTGTACGTCGGATTCGAGCAACGGGAACAGTTATATTGAACCTGTAGAGATTATTGTACCTAGAGAAAACGTTGTCTACCCGAATTTGATAGAGACGAAAGTAAACTGTGTTAATGAGGAGACTGGCCTTGGCTCCACAGGGGTGTCTGTGCCGACGAAACGGGCAGCACTCGTTGGAGAATTCAGGGAGCCCAGCTCAAATTTTTTGGAAAAATCTGTGCCTATGGAAAGGACAGAAACTCCTCAAGATGATGAAAATTATGTTCAAGAAGAAAACGTGGTTAATTCAAATCTAATAGAAACAAAAATATCGGCAGTAGATTGCGAGTCTAATTGTATTAATTATGCGGGTTGTTTGAGATTTTGAAGATTTTAATAATTACAATGGGGAATTTAGAAAGTCAACCAAAGAACAAATACTCGGAGAGAATAGAAACGTTGAAACAATTGAATCAGTAGAAGTCAATTATTCAGATTTTACCAAAACATCAGAGTCAATAAAAGAAGTAATAACGATGGAAAATAAACAAGTACTTTGCCATAAACCTGTTGAACCTTTCGTCCCTATGAATCATTGCGATCAAACTGTCAAGCTTAAAAACTATGAAGACCTGAAGAATTTACGCACAACGTGTACACTTGAACCGTCAAAAAATGAAAATATTATAGAAAATATTAAAGACAAAGAAACACGTTTGAGAAGCGAGAAATATAGTCCGAAATCGTATAAAATCGTGAACGATTCGTCAACACAAAAACTCATTATAGATAATATCACTCGCGAAATTCAACCTTTTATTCGCAAAAAATCATGTTACGTAATATCAGAATCGGTAATGATCGACCGCTATAATCAAATTAAGGAATTATTAAGACTCGTCGAATTGAACGAAGAAGAAAAAGCAAGTATCAAAACGCTTTTAAAGAAAAGCGCACATTTATACCAAATGCCAGGAGATATATTGACACGACCACTGTATTGCAACATCGCATTCCTACTACTGATGATCTTCCTATAAATACTCGAGGCTACAGATGGCCAGAGTGTACTAAAGAAGAAATAGGCAAGCAAATAGAGGATATGCTCGGTAAAGGAGTATCAATACCCTCCACCTCACCATACAATTGTCCTATCTGGGTCGTTCCCAAGAAAGCCGACTCTCACGGTAATAAAAAATGGAGAGTAGTTTTCGATTACCGATCGTTGAACGAAAAAACGATCGCCGACGCGTACCCCATACCCAATATCAACGATATATTAGATCAATTAGGCGGTGCGCAGTACTTTTCTGAATTCGATTTAGCATCGGGATTTCATCAGATAGAAGTCTCTCCAGAGGATCGTCATAAGACCGCATTTACTACGCCACGTGGCCATTTCGAATTCGTCAGAATGCCGTTGGGCCTTCGGAACGCCCCTCCGACATTTCAAAGAGTAATGGACCTCAAACGAAGTGGGCTCCTCGGGAAAGGACTATTTGTTTATTTGGACGATATTGTCATTTATGCCTGCAATCTCAAAAAGAGAAGTCGCGTACTTAGGACATTGTTTGAGAATCCGTCCGATGGTGTTTGACAGACCTGTGAATATATTGAAACTAATGAAGCTTCACTCAAGACAGGGTGAAAATAAACCAGACTTGTAGATGGTAATTTTGAGAAAGCGGTTTATTATGCCTTCCGCATATCAATTACACCAAAATAATGTATGTTGGGAAATTATAAAAGTGAAAATAAATACAAAAATACACCAAATTTAGAAAGAATACAAAATAATATAAATAAATGCACCAAAAATCTGAGAATTGAAAACTGAATTTACTGAAATAAACTAAATTTGATTTTGAGATATTGCAGCCCAGAATTATATTAATTGCGCTGTATGTGCTGAGAGCACTGCGCTCGCTGAGAGCAGTGTGCGTGCTGCAGCCAGTGCTGCGGAGCATGCCACGCAATGAGATAGATGAGTGCGTAGACAAATTCAATGCCTGTCACCAAATACTCAATGAGAACATGAATTAGAATTTGCAGCAAGTGAGTGCTAGCACATGAAAATCTGGCCACAGTTTCTAATTCTACTGTGACAGGTTATGAAGCAGTCTACGCTGCAGAGCATAATAATGTGAGCTTGAGGATGCACAAAATGATCAGACTGAATTCACAACACTTTTCCAGTAAATTTAATTGGGGGAAAGTGCAGTGAATTGGTAAAACACACGCAATTGTATTAATCGAGTATGCTAATAATTGAGTGAAAACGTAGTGCAGCCCGCGCTGCAGAGCACGCCACAGTGTGAGACCTTTATGAGGATGTACCGATGTGTATTTCACTCCTCACCGTCATTGAATTACGCTAAATTGTAACGGTGTACTCTTACCTGAGTTTTGAGTCCTGGTGAGCAAACGAAGGTTGAGATAATCCAGTTGAGAGATGTGAAAGAATCCGAGCCTTGCAAAATGCGTGCGCTGTCCCGTGCAGGTTTTCTCGTAAGTGCCGAAATATCCAACATGGCTGCGGAATATGAAAGCGTCGTTGGGCGCT
The DNA here is from genome assembly GCA_963942595.1 of Cylloceria caligata. Classification (NCBI taxonomy): domain Eukaryota; kingdom Metazoa; phylum Arthropoda; class Insecta; order Hymenoptera; family Ichneumonidae; genus Cylloceria; species Cylloceria caligata. The sequence goes on along the minus strand of OZ012709.1, from coordinate 24,785,841 downwards.
GAAGTCAATTAAGAGAGATAGCCGGTGAGCGAAACCGAAGTCAAGCGAGAGAGACATCCTCTCGCTCAACGCGGCATGCCTACGAGGCACAACCTCGGTTCCGCGAAGCCCTGCCTCGGCTATCTCCGCCCAACCGAACGCTGCGTGCTCGAGTACAGCAACAGGTCGATGCACGGCGAATATCGAACGCCGTGCGCCAGCTGATTATGCAACAGACATATAATTGGGAATAATGGAGTTCGCCCCGATCGTAAGAAGTTAGAAGTTGTACGTGAATATCTCATACTCAAAAATGTTAAAAATATTCGACAATTCCTGGGATTAACAGGTTATTATAGGCGGTTCATAGAAGGATATGCCAAGATATCGAAACCCCTCACGGCTTTATTACGCAAAGAAAATATATTTGATTGGGGACCCGAACAACAACAGTCATTCGGAATTTTAAAGAATAAACTTTGTACGGCTCCAGTTTTGTGATATCCTGATTTTTCCAAGCCTTTTATATTAACAACAGATGCATCAAGTTATGCTATCGGTAGTATACTCTCACAAGGAGAAATTAACAACGATCATCCGTTCGCTTACGCCTCGTGAGCTTTGAGTCTGTTCGAAGAACGGTACAACACTTACGAAAAAGAAGCATTGGCTATAGTTTACTCTATACTCCACTTTCGGCAATATCTGTATGGGCACCATTTCAATGTAGTAACCGACCATAAACCGCTGTTGTGGTTCCGACGGGATACAGATGGAAATCCTAAAATCCTGCGCTGGCGACTGAAACTCGCCGAGTACGAATACGATGTAGTGTACAAGACCGGAAATACTAACGTTAACGCCGACGCACTCTCACGAAACCTCATAGAGGCATTAACTACGACAGACAATATTTACATGCTTCGCACGAATCCTTCAAAAAGTCACCGTAAAAAGGATCAACGTATTTTATCGGATACTGATATATCTCGGCTGTTAGAAGAAGATTCAGAAGAAGAGGAAAATCTAAGCAATGACGTTCCTGGAGATTTCGGTTCTCTTAACGATGTAGAAGAATGTGACTGGGTACGTGAGTTCGTTGATCTTCTCGAACAGCTAGAAGACATAGCCTCTCCATACAAATCAACGACCACTGGTCACGAAAACGAAATTTTCCAGACGCCCGCAGCGAACAACTCACCACTAAAGCAAACCACCGTAAAAATGAAAGCTAATGTGCCTCGGGAGATATGCAAGAATAAAAACATCGAAACTAAGAATAAGCAAGTGACCTATAGTGTTGAGAACTTTCCTCTGCCATCCGACACCTCTTCAGATCGACCGAGTAACCAAACACATGTGCCGTTACCAGTCCTATCCCACAACGATGTACCTCTCAAGAACACCGAATCTAGCGACGAAAGCGAACTCAAAGACCATAACCCTCGAGAAAACTCAGACAGAACAGTGCAGGGAAAACATGCATGTGAACTCTTCAAAGGTAGCGAAACAGAACCCCTAAACGACAACATGTCCGACGTAGAACCTGAGAACTTACTTATATTGCCCACCACCATCCTGCATAAAACTACGGAGGGTAGGATTATTGCTTCCAACGTCAAACAATCACGAGACTTATTTCACACTCGAAAACATAATTTAGTTTATTTTGTTTCCACCAACTGTGCACCGATAGACACTGGAGCTATCGCACTACGAGATAACGACAATATTCTACTTTTAAAGAATCTAGAATGAAAGAAAGCTCAATCTATTATGAAACGAGCTCACAGATTCCATATACTAGTAGCTTTGCCTATCACAGATAATTCTGGAGAAGGTCCTACATTAATTTTGGAAAAGATAGTAGAAGCTTTAAAAAGTGCTCGATATTTAATTGACAAGTTATTAAATTGCAAACCGTCAGTATTGCAAAATCAAGTTTTATGTTAAATGCGACATGGGAAAATATTATGACTCAAACTCGATTAAAATTCGCGCAAAGCGACGTTAAATGTATTATTTGTCACGGGTTAGTTAGACAACCCCCAGTGGAAAGACGAAATGAGATTATTGAAGAAATGCATTCGTCAACCATAGGCGGACACAGAAGTATCATTAAAACATATAATCGAATTCGTCACGTGTATTATTGGAAAAATTTTTAAACTGACGTCCAATTGTATATTTAACGGTGTTTACAATGTCAATTAAAAAAATTAGTCCGCGTAAAAACTAAACAGCCTATGATCATAACAGATCCTCCAGCAACAGCTTTCGATAAAATTGCAATGGACATAAGTAGAATGATCCCAACATCGCGAGACTTGTAAGCGTGACCTCCCCTCTCCCTGCTGGCTTGTGATTGGTCCCCCACCTTCTTACCCCCACCTCTCCCCTGCACCTGATTGGCCCCCCACCTGTCCCTTGCACCTGATTGGTCGCCCAACCACAAGCCACCGACTGACGCGCCAGCTAGGCGACACGTGCGCTATCTGTTAGACGCGGGACCGGCGGTAAAACAGAGCGACTTACCGACGGTCGGTAGTGTAGATTTGGTACAGCTATCAATAAGTAGATTGGGTCTGACGTGCGATACCACCGATTGCACCCTACCATCGAAAAAGAAGATAGTAGCTTGACATCGGTAAAAAGATTTGCGTCCGGTCATGTCCTATCAGCGAAAAACAGATTTGGGCCCTACACATACGAGGTTCTGCTTGTTACATCTTAACACTAATTAAAAGTAAAATCTTTCGAAAATTTAAAACCAGCTAAAATAATTATGCTAAGTAAAAACACGTGTAATTCTTAAATTTTTATAAAAACTGTTTTGTTTGTTTTAAAAATTGCCAAACATATAAGAAATGCTTGTTTCATTCTCACGGAACTGATGATTTATAATTACTTCCTGTACAATACCTGCGAGCTGGTGCTGGACCGTCGATATGCGTTCTAGAACCTGGTGTATTGTGATGTAAACGGCACAGCAGGTACGTGGAAACCTCGGGTTCATTCTTGAGGTGCTTCGGTAGTTTGTCCCATAGAATAGATATTTTTGCTCACCAATGTTTCAACAGTAGGAGTTTCGGGATGTACTCGAGCTCCTGTTTGGTGAGTTTCCAGAGATCCTTGGAACAGTCGATCACGAGTATATCGTCAGTGGGATCCATTATGGTTACGAAAAGAGTAAAAGATGATTTCACCACGGCGTTTTCTTTTCAACTAACCTTTTCTCAGCTGCCGCGGTTATATATTCACCTGGTCCTTCTTTCAATAGAGGTCTTCCACCTCTCTTATAGTGGATACCCTCGATAAACAGATTAGACCCTTCAGATCCAAATTGTTTACTTTTCGACGATGCTACTATAATATTAAATAGATTTTTCGAATCTTGGTCCTAATTATTCTCAATAATGATGGTAGGTAGCAATACGTTTAGATGGGATACATGTTTATTCATTAGATAAATATTTTGGGGCGTTGGAGACAGTCAGGGGAAAAATGAAAGTAATTTCATTAAGTTTCAACTCTCTTTAGAGACCTCTTCAGAAATTTTAATACAAATGCTGTAATATTGTTGAGAAAAACAATTTCCGCGTTACACGATAGTTTGCAGTTGACTTTGCAAGCATTTTCGCATGAACTATCAGTCCGCCGGGTGTAACTTTAACTAGACGGATTAGTAATGTAGCTTCGGTAATGTGTAGTCTATGCATCACACCAGCAGTAGGAGTCTCCATAAGACAAAAATAGTTTTTGAACGTACAAGCCGTAATATACTTCTACTCCATTCAGCAGAAATTTATCATGATTAAAAACGTCACAGAGTAAATGTCACGATTATTCAGACCTATATTAATACTATTCGATGTGGTAGACCTGGAACAGTGTAAAATGTGCCAGGGGTGTCAGCTTACAATAGTGCGATCGTTAAGTGAGAATTTTCAGCCGCCGGTCCATAATTGAATAACGTCACAATATATGCATTGTAGAGATGTGCCTTGTTTGGCGATGCCACGAGTTTCTGGTTAACATATATGTCTACTGAAAAGGCTATGTAGGAAGTTATTAGCAGGTGCTACGTAGTATTTTTATTCACCCATTCATATAACCTTTACATTTACATTTACATTGTATGCGCCAGATCCAGGTATTGTTCACCGTGACCAGGTACGATAAATTGCAGGACGTCCGTCATGCGTGAGGGATGACACAGGCTTGTCGTGTATCCACTATGATGCTTCTATACTCTTCTGTGTTGGAGGTATAGTAAATAAGTCAAGGTCCAACTTTATACACTCGTACGCATGTGAGTGTAAGAATGATATCGTTAGGCAGTTCCGAAAATGTCGTTGGACTTTGCTCGTTTACAATAGTTACTACGTCCACCTCTCTTTCTCTTTGTTATCCTCTTCCGTGAATTTTTCGTATTAACGCGGCAGGGAACATTCACAATTCTGCTTGTGTCGAGTTTCTCATTTTTTTCTTGAGTGATGGGAATAGTAGCAATGGTCTATCTTCTAACATGAATGATTACAAGTTAAGAGTAATGTGTCATTTATGAGTTTCAAGTCTTTGCTTCACAACTGTGAATGTGAAAGTTTTATTACCCTACCTACTAGCACGTATATAAACCCTATTTTTACGATTCGAGAAAAAGTTAAAAAACCTGCCATGTTCACGATACCAATCTGTGATAATGTTATCATTTTCTCTAGTTAATCACAAATCCAGGAATGGTATTTTTTATCTTTTTCTTCCTCAATAGTAAATTGTATTAGGTGCGCAACTAAGTTCCCGCTGTTTTTCAAGAGATGGCTCCAGTAGTAAGTGCTGGTCGATTGGGACATAACCAAAACGTCATGAACCAAGCTTAGACATATGGTAAACAAACCGCTTTGACACATTAGTGATTTTGTTTTTGCGTCATATATTTTGGTTGTGTGAAAATGTCTGATGTTGTGCCAAATAATCGTCATTTGCGAGAAGTGTTGCTTTTCTTCTTTCATTCGAAGAAAACGGCGGCTGAAGCGCATCGAAAACTCCAAAAAGTTTACGGAGATGCTGCTGTAAGTGAAACAACATGCCTTGATTGGTTCCGTCGCTTCAAAGACGGTGATTTTAATGTTGACGACCGTTCGCGTGAAGGAAGGCCAAAAACCTTCGAAGACGCTGAATTGGAGGCATTGTTCGATGAGGATCCGTGCCAAATGCAAAAAGAGCTTGCTTCAGAATTAGGAGTTACCCGCCGAGCCATTTCCAAGCGATTGCATGAGTTGGGAATGATCAAAAAACAAGGAACTTGTCGTTTTTTCGCCGTGAACAACTGCTCCAGCGGCAAAAAAGAAGGGTTTTCTTCATCGCATCGTTACGGGTCATGAAAAATGGATTCATTACAGCAACCCAAAGAGAACAAAATCATGGGGACTGACCGGTCATGCTTCTACGTCGTCGGCTCGGCCGAATATTCAAGCTGCGAAGATTTTGCTGTGTATTCGGTGGGACCAGGACGGTGTTATTTATTATGAGCTGTTGAAACCGAATGAAACCATCACTGGGGAACGGTATCGAACTCAATTGATGCGATTGAGTCGAGCACTGCGCGAAAAGCGGCCACAATACGAGGAGAGGCACGAAAAAGTGATTCTTCAGCATGACAACGCTCGGCCTCACGTTGCCAAACCCGTTAAAATCTACTTAGAAACGCTCAAATGGGAGGTCCTACCCCACCCGCCATATTCCCCAGATATTGCGCCGTCCGATTATTACTTGTTCCGTTCGATGGCACATGGTCTGGCTAATCAGCAGTTCAGCTCATATGAAGACATCTCAAAATGGCTTGATTCGTGGATAGCCTCAAAAGACGAACACTTCTACCGTGACGGTATTCGAGCTCTGCCAGAAAGATGGGAAAAAGTTGTCGCTAGCGATGGGCAATATTTTGAATGATTCATTTGTAAACATTTTTCACAATAAAGTTGCATTTTCATAAAAAAAAAACAGCGGGAACTTAGTTGCGCACCTAATAGTTTTAAGATGCTAAGCATTGAAAATTGTTGAAGTTTATTGAATTTTATCTAATGATAAAGAGATAATTGCGTCATCAACATGTCTTTTGTATTCAATTGGAGTGTAATAAAGTTTTGACAAGCAACATTCTTCTGAATCAGCTATAACTTTGTTATATAAAATTGGAGCTTATAGGAAGGCATGATATTTTTTTATAAATCTTATTTTCAAAGGTGAAATACGTAGAAAACATGATTATCTCGGTTAATTTTTTAATTCCGCAATAACAGGGTCCTTTTCAAATAATAATCTTCTTTATCCAGACGATTTAAAACCGATTGTGAAAGAACATTTCTTTAAAGCGAGTACACATCTAATAAGACTAAAATGTTTGAAGCAAGTAAACTAATGTGCGAAACTAATGATTTCAGAGAGAAACTGTCGTTAACATTAGAAATCGGGCGCTTGATACGCTTCGTCAACATTTTATGAATAGAAGCGGTTCATTTTGTGTGTGGTACAATTGATAGACGAAGCTATTGGCCTTATTGTGATGTTCAGCTTGCGTATTTTTGGTAAAGTTTACATTCTAGTTAAATTCGTAATATCGGATTTTAAATAATGATAGTTTCATTTCTGAATTTTGTTCGTTTTCAGATATCTAGACGTCTGATAACTATTTTTTATACAATTTAAGTTGGATTCATTGCTATAATCTTGTAAATAGTTTCATGAATTAAGACTGCAAGGGATTTTTGTATGTAATCAATCAGTTGTTCAAACAAGTTTAGAACAACAGTGCTATTGGCTCTGTCACCGCTGGTTATTTTTACACTGGAGTATAAAGATAAAGAAATATCTTGGTATCAAGTATGACATTACAAGTGTCTTTCTTGTGTTATGATAGTATAATGTAAGTTATTTCAAATATCAGTTATATATTGTAACGGTATTAAATGTTAACATTGCCCTTAATGGGCTTGTTCGGACTCGAGCAGGAAGGAAAGTAATTTTAGGCTTTTGTAATAGGTAGAAGTAGGGTTTATTCAATAAAACAGATAAGAATTATGCGATACATCATAGAAAATTCAATTATTTCGCCCCTTTTTCTCGGTATTATGGCTACCTCGTGCCTTACAATTTATTATTCCCGGGCACTTGAGTGCATTTATAATCGTGTCCGCGGGTGAATTTAAAGAATATGTTTCATAATTAATATGTGCTATGATACGAGAGAAAACGTTGATAAATAATATATTCCTAATGTGAAAGTATTCTAAACTTGATCTGACAACAGAATGATAAACGCCGCTTGATAATTTCTAGCTGTTCGTCCCGATCCCTAGGTAAGTGGTTTAGCCTGCGTACCGTCGGTAACTAGCCGACCGCCGCTTATAGTATCGAGACTATCCTTGTGTCTACCACTGAGTCGTTCAATACTCACTATAGGCCCGTCGGTGGGAGTGGACTTTACTGCTGATATGATGATTTTGTTTCAAGGCTGACTTGCGCGTCCACCCGACCGCTGCTACTATCCGGCGTCAGTGCGATGCATTCTGAGTGCATGCGCAGTGACTCGGTATATCAGGGCCGTAACTTGTGTATTTCTCGCCTTTTTATATTTTGCCTCCAATCTATCTTTTAATTTGTATCCCTACTGAAATTTCTATGCTATCTGCCCTTTCATAATGCAGATATTATATCCTCGTTATTTAATCTACTGTGAGGAGCATTTCGTGTCCGAGAGAGTAGACGGTTGATTTGGCTCGATCCTTGGCTACCAGAGAGAGTGAGACCGCTTTGTTGATGTTTGGGTCTGCGGTGCGTTGGCCTCGAACGCAGCACCGACTCAGCTGCTTCCCGTCAGATGTATGTGACAGGTACCACAGCTGGGCTCTATCAGTACGGCTGCACCTAGCGAGGGTTGGCTGCTCTTCCTTCCTGGTAGCTGGACTTCTGCGTTGGCGGGACCTGCGAACAAAACTGTTCCTCGAGTGCCGAAATTCTGGTCTTTTTATACCAGAGTCCCCTCCAGCTGGCCCATGCTTTCTGTATAACTGTAGTCCCCGGCGCACGCGGATGGACTGTGCCCACCCAGATTGCAACTTCGGTTGCTTGCCCTGGGTGAACGTCTTATCTGTACGGGAGTTAGCAACCCCGCCGTGGTGTAGGCTCGGGTGCTCACCAAGCGAGACGTTAAGTCTTCGGACTAATTGGTAGATGGGGAGGTTGTTGCAGCCTCACGGCTTTGCCGTGTACAACCTTTAAATGGGTTGGACTCTGTCGGGCACAAGGTTTTTAAAAATGCCAACTCGTCAATAGGGAGTTTATGGATAGTGCTCCCCCTCAGACCAAGAGGCAACACTCGGGTAAAACCGAGCGGGGATTGGAAGCCCGCCCCGATGCAAATCGGGGGGGCGCGTTGGCCGAGCGTATCTCGGCCCCACGCTCGCGGGAGCCGTGTCGTAGGCCGAGAGGCGGGAACGGCACGTTAATAACAAGGTGATCTCAGTGTATAACTGTAGTTGGTGGCGGTCCTGTATCCCATGTCCTGTAGCCCACTAGTACTTTATTTTTAAACATCGTCGTTGGTTTTTAATATTTCTTTATTCGTATTTTTCCGGTGGAATAACGGGATTTGGTCACCGATATGCCGGCCTAGCTTGTGTGCGCGACGCTCGGTAGCGGTGCTTTGTTGTGTGCGTACCGAGCGTCGTGAGCTGTTGAGTAGAGGCCGGTCTTACCCTGTGTGCGTAACGCGCGGTAGCGATGCCTTAGTGTGTGCACCGCGCGTTCTCAGATAGTTTGTATGTCTCAATATATATCAGATTATCATTAGTCCTCTTCCAAATTTTGAAGACGATGTAGAAGTGTAGTCTAAATCTTCCATATAGAATTCTAAAGAAATCTATGTTCAGTTTTATGACAGTGCAGATAATCATATGTAGATGGTGTGACCACTTTCGTTATAAATAAGATGAGTCTTTTACGGCATTGGTGATGGTCAGTATAAAAGTTAAACAAGTTCCAAAGTCAATTCAATTCAAATCCAAAGTCAATTGATCTCATCACTAACATAACAACAAATAAGAATACCATTTACCCATTTAAGAGAATTTTAGGCAGTGACAGAACTCACAACTTTAACGGCAGTCTTACAAAATGCTGGTTGATAAATCTATCCGGTATTTTCTATCGTACGGACCTAGATTTGGTTGTCCTTACTTATACGCAAAAGAAACCAAAGCTGGCATTCATAAAATCATTTTTGAATTTGAATCACAGTCATGTTTGATTCAGATCGACAAGTTAAATAATGCGAGACGCTCACTAACTGATATTTGAAATAACTTACATTATACTAACACAAGGAAGACACTCGTAATGTCATACTTGATACCAAGATATTTTTTTATCTTTATACTCTAGTGTAAAAATAACCAGCGGTGACAGAGCCAATAGCACTGTTGTTCTAAACTTGATTGATTACATACAAAAATCCCTTGCACTCTTAATTCATGAAACTATTTACAAGATTATAGCAATGAATCCAACTCAAATTGTATAAAAAATAGTTATCAGACGTCTAGATATCTGAAAACGAATAAAATTCAGAAATGAAACTATCATTATTTAAAATCCGATATTACGAATTTAGCTAGAATGTAAACTTTACTAAAAATACGCAAGCTGAACATCACAATAAGGCCAATAGCTTCGTCTATCAATTGTACCACACACAAAATGAACCGCATCCATTCATAAAATGTTGACGAAGCGTATCGAGCGCCCGATTTCTAATGTTAACGACAGTTTCTCTCTGAAATCATTAGTTTCGCACATTAGTTTACTTGCTTCATACATTTTAGTTTTATTAGATGTGTACTCGCTTTAAAGAAATGTTCTTTCACAATTGGTTTTAAATCGACTGGAAAAAGGAGATTATTATTTGAAAAGGACCCTGTTATTGCAGAATTAAAAAATTAACCGAGATAATTATGTTTTCTACTTATTTCGCCTTGGAAAATAAGATTTATAAAAAAATGTCATGCCTTCCTATAGGCTCCAATTTTATATGACAAAGTTATAGCTGATTCAGAAGAATGTTGCTTGTCAAAACTTTATTACACTCCAATTGAATACAAAGACATGTTGATGATGCAATTATCTCTTTATCATTAGATAAAATTCAATAAACTTCAACAATTTTCAATGCTTAACATCCCAAACTACAATTTACTATTGAGGAAGAAAAAGATAAAAAATACCATTCCTGGATTTGTTATTAATTAGGGAAAATGATAACATTATCACAGATTGGTATCGTGAACATGTTTATTAACTTTTTCTCGAATCGTAAAAATAGGGTTTATATACGTGCTAGTACAGTAGCGGACAAAAGTTTAAGACGATGAATTACAATTTGGTTCATAGATCTGTCATACAAGTACTAACGTTTCTTTCGGCTTGTTGTTTTTTTACAATACATGTGTACGTTTGACCTTCATAATGTAGAAGTTTCGGTCGTCAAATGTAAACAATATAGATTATACAATTTTTTTTTCTTCCAACCATCTGTAAACAGCGGACATTAGTTTAAGACGATCTGTCGAACAAGATACCCGTAGTCGATCCACGCAATAATTTGATATTGCGTGGATTTTGATCATTGATGAAACGTTTCGCGATTTCTAACACTACTTTTGTTTTCGGCTACGATGCGCGAGAGTTCGGTTGCGGTGTAAAATCGCGTCAAGTTTGAATTTTGTTCCGAGTGATATCTACCGTGATCGTGTGGAGAGGCAGCTTGCTCGAAACTAGTTCGTGCACTGGGCTGGAGGGAGCGAGAGGATCCGTGGATGTGTAGACTTGCAATCAATATTAGGTTGTTATTAGTAATTTTTATTGTTTTTGTTGGTCAGACCTCAGTTTAGGTTTTTGTTGCGTCGCATTTGTCCGTGACAGACATGCGGTTTTGTTTACCCTTTCATCATTGGTCTTTTTTTTTACTGTTTGGGTAATTCTTTTCTTTAATTTTACTGGACGGAAGGCCCGTGATTACTGGAGAAGCTTCTGCTCGATGGTTAGTTCAGCTAAGGTAGGGAGGATGGTTTGTGGAACGATCTAGTCGCTCTTATGAACTCACGCTCGCTTGGTGGTGGTTCTTAACGTCTACCTATGAGGAATCGCTTCCAGTTCCTTTTCTTATCGGTTTCGACTTTAATATTCGCAAAGTGATTAGGTATCACTTGTACGGAGCTTGACACTCAATTTATCAATTTCAAGGGGATCGCGGCTGCTTAGTACGCGATTTTTCTAATCCTACGTATGTGGAATTTACGAAATTCCATGTTTTCTTATGGGTTTTGACTCTAATATTCGCCAAGTGATTAGATATCACTTGCACGGAGCTCAACACTCAATTTATCAATTTTCCAGGGGATCGCGGCTGCTTAGTACGCGATTTTTCTAATCCTACGTATGTGGAATTTACGAAATTTCATGTTTTCTTATGGGTTTTGACTCTAATATTCGCCAAGTGATTAGATATCACTTGCACGGAGCTCAACACTCAATTTATCAATTTTCCAGGGGATCGCGGCTGCTTAGTACGCGATTTTTCTAATCCTACGTATGTGGAATTTATGAAATTCCATTTCGAATCAGGTTTCGATTTTATAATTCGCAAAGTGATTAGATATCATCTTTACGGAGCTCAACACTTAATTTATCAATTTTCCAGGGAATCGCGGCTGCTTAGTACGCGATTTTTCTAATCCTACGTATGTGGAATTTATGAAATTCCAGTTCAAATCAGGTTTTGATTTTATAATTCGCAAAGTGATTAGATATCATCTTCACGGAGCTCAACACCCAATTTGTATATTTCGGGTTCGTTAAATCTGGTATAATTTTGACGTTAGATATCGATCTCTATTAGGATATGGATGGCAGAATCCTGTTGGCCATTTGTGTTTTGCGTGTCTTTATTTTAGATGTTGAAGGGGTGGCCTAGTCGCTGGGCTTGGTCCTCATACGGGGCGTTCCTTCGTACTTTCATTAGATGTACCGGTTCGCCTTATTTTAATCATTGGACGTTAGCTGGTGTTATGCTATTTCGAATGTTATTGTTTCGGACTGCCCGTTTGCGGACTTGCCTCTTGAGGCTCCGCCCTGCCGATGGTCGCGCAAAGAGTTTATAGTAGGGACGCGAGTGTCGTGTGGTGAGGTGGTGTGTATGATTTTACCTACCTATCGTTTCTCGCTTTGTTATTGTTTGGGTCCCTAGCTATAGCTCTCTGTTCGCAAGAGACACCGGGTTCGCAGCTTGACCAGCTAGCTCTTCCTAGACCCCGGATACTGAAGCCTTTATTCGTAATTAATTAAGCACCTTCTCGCGCCATTAAGAGGCGTACGATTGGGTTCCTGATTAATTGTGACCAGCCGAGGTATCCGCAAGATGCAGGTGGTAGCTGGTGCTGGCCCTAACGTGGTCCCACCCACGCAGGTACACCCTACGAGTCTAATGCGCGGTGCACTCAGTCGGGTTGCCACTCCCTTGACCTTGTGTCACTCGTGCTGCTTCACACTCCAAGAGACGGATAGCCACGACGCTGTGCGTGGGGACCCGTTAGTGGAGTGTGCCCTGACGCTGTGAGTAGGGGCGGCCAAGCGCAGTGCAGGGGAGCCTTACTCCTCACAGAGTATCCTAATGAGTTCGTTTACTCAACTGACGGCCAAGCGAAATGCAGGGGAATCAGTTGAGAAAAAGAACACTCGTTCTAACATGGTGTTTCCCAAACTGTTAGTATGTTGTTCTTTATCGGTTCGTTCGGTCAAACGACGGCCAAGCGCAATGCAGGAAAATTGATTTGATCGAAAAAACACGTCTTTGTTACATGGAGAGTCTACGTGTAATTTTATGTACTAGGTGTGCTGTCGAGCAGCACTTCGTCTTGACTTATTAGATTTGACAAGAGCCCCGAGGCTTATCCTGTCGCGGTTTATATAGGTTGGCGGATGGACCCCGGGACGGTGTTTTGAGGTAGGTCACGTGATGTTTGTCGCACTTCAATCACTAGGTGAGAGAGGTGCGGGGTGACGTGTAGGAGTACCGTTATTTCTCGAATTTCTATTATTAGCCGATCTTTGTCCCTCTAGGGTTTCAAGCGAGGTTTCTGCGAGGTTGAAATTCGTTGGACAATGTTATTCTCCTACTTGTTGTAGGTTCAAACTTTTTATCTATTTTTTCTCCGGTTTGATTATGGTTTTTCCCGATTCAGGCCCCTATGGGTCTTTCTCTGTTTTGTAGGCCGCTGTCCTGCTGTTTCGTTGATGACTAATTGCCCAGGATAATTAATTGTGGTTAATTATCTCTTCCTTGGTGTGTTTTTGACAGATTTCTTGTGGATTTATATGTTTTTTGTTATTTTCCGGTGTTCTCCTACGTAAGGATCGTTTTTCTCTATGTTTTTTGTTTGGTTTTTGGTCGATACGAGTTTGTTTTATTTGTTTTATTAATATTTATGTTTTATTCATGAGTGGGGGTACGTAGCGACGTTTCATGAGGAGTTACCTTGTTGATCTTTCTCTATGTGTCGTGGTATCTCGATAGTTCCATGAATTCTTTCCTACGTTTGCCGGGCCGTGGCGTTCCCGATGTTCTCGCCTTTTGGATAGAGTGGCCTATTTGGGGGTTGTGCCGTATGTTTAAGGCTTGGTCTGGTGATTGTGTAGGGCGGGGGCTACTACGCTTGTCTAGTAGGCCGGTGTGTTCTTGTTGTTACGCCTACTGTTATGTTTACATCGTGATCTTTGGCTAGGCAGGCCTCTTATTTACGCCATTACTTTTAGGGTGTGTACTTGTAATTCTGCGTGTGTACCTACTAGTCCTTTCTATTTTCCTCGTCCGGTCGATACTTCTTTCGATCCGGTCTGGAGTGTTTTGTCTACCCAGAACTATTTTGTGTGCTTTGTCTTATTTTGGTATATTTTATGTCTTATTTCAGTTTGTGTAGGTTGGTTTAGATGTGGTGAAGGTTGTGAGTCATAGTAGCGGATCGCCTTAATGCGTTCCGTTACAATTAATACTGTAAATAGTTTGTGGTGTATCATCCAGTGTCTTAAGTTTAATTACGTACGAAAAGAGTATGGGTAAAGCCCGTAATTTGTCATCAACTGAACGAAAACTAATCGTGTCTCTACGGAAGCAAAATGAGACATTTTCTTCAATTGCAACTCAAATGAATCGATCAGAAACTTCTTGTAAGCAAGCGTGGTACAAGTTTGTGAAGACTGGGGACTATTTTGATCGACCAAAAAACGGTAGACCGCGGAAAACCACGCCAACGCTGGATCGTCGGATTCATCGATTAAGCGAGAGAGATCGTTTTCGTTCAGCAGTCGATATCAGAGCTGAAATATCCAGTAATAATAATGCACAAATTAGTGTAAGAACTGTCCGAAGACGATTAGACGAATTCAATTTGAAAGCACGAAAGCCACGGAAGAAGCCGATGCTCAGTAAAAAGAATAAAAAATTACGACTGCAATTTGCTAAGGCTCATCGGCATTGGACAAGTGAGGATTGGCAAAATGTGCTATTTTCGGACGAATCAAAATTCAAACGAATTTGTTCTGACGGGATACTGTATGTAAGACGTCGAATTGGCGAAGATTTAAATCCTCGATGTGTTTTACCGACAGTTAAGCATGGAGGTGGAAACGTAATGGTGTGGGCATGTTTTTCTCGCAATGGTCCTGGACCAATACGCCGAATTAATGGAATCTTGGACCGTTTTCAATACTTGGATATATTGAAAAATACTATGTTACCGTATGCCTATGAAAATATGGGTGATAATTTGATTTATCAACAAGATAATGACCCAAAGCATACGGCTCGGGTAGTGAAAAGTTTTTTTCAAGATGAAAAAATCACTTTATTACCGTGACCGTCGCAGTCGCCAGATTTAAATCCAATTGAAAACTTATGGTGTACCATAAAAAGAAGGGTTCAAAGAAATAAACCAAAAAATTTTGACGATTTGTACTTTTTGGTTGAAAAAACGTGGAATGAAACAACTGTGGACGATTGCAAAAAATTAATTGATTCAATGCCTCAAAGATGTGCTGATGTGATAAAAAATAATGGACTGTAGACAAAGTATTGAAGGGAGGAAAATATCTGTATATTTTCTACCAAAAAATATTTTTTTACGTATAGTCTTAAACTTTTGTCCCCGAAGATATCAAAGAAATTTATGTTTTCTTTGTTTATTGTATCTAATGTTGTTACGCGCAAAATTGAATTTATGTAATAAATATATGAATTAATGATTAATTATCTAATACAAAAAAAAATCCACTGAGTCAATTCTTTTCATAAAAAAATCAACGATTACTTTTTTTTTCCTCTCCGTCTTAAACTTTTGTCCGCTACTGTAGGTAGGGCATTAAAACTTTCACATTCACAGTTATGGAGCAAAGACTAGAAACTCATAAATGACACATCACTCTTAACTTGTAATCATTCATGTTAGAAGATAGACCATTGCTACTATTCCCATCACCCAAGAAAAAAATCAGAAACTTGACACAAGCAGAATTGTGAATGTTCCCTGTTACGGGGATTATACCGATTCTTGCCTTTTTAAAAAGTTTGAGTAGTGACTCGTTTATTTATTCGTAGTAAAGACAGTGTTTTACAATCGTACAATCGTGGAGTTTACAACGTGGTTTATATTACGTATGTAAGGAGGTGCATAAGAGCAGTGTCCCGAGTAGACTGACTGTCGTGCGAGGGAGGATGCTCCACGCAAGTCCCAGAGGTGTCCGAGATGCATGAGTGGAGGGGTCTCTCTTATCTCAATTCCGAGGTGTCCGAGGTGGTGGAATGGAGGGGTTTTTTCTATCTTAGCTTTACACCCCCCGGAGTAGATAGAACTTTCCCTTGGAAGTTCCTATTTTACTCGCGGTGGACGCACTGATCTGAAGAGCGGGTCCAGTGGTTGTTGGCAGGACGGTGATGGCCGAGCTGGTTCGGTTGCTGGTAGGCGATATTCAACTTGATACTCGCTACTAGGTCGGTAGTGGTTAACTATCTTACTGCATCCGAGTCTGAAGCAAAGTTTGGGTGTACAACTTTTTATGCATTCGAATAGTCCGACCTTGTTAAGGGACCAGAGCGTGATGAGTACGAGTGCGCCATATCCACAGAAGGTGAGTATGCTGAAGGCGTGTTCGCTCCATGACTGGACTCTTCTTCGTCCCTTCGTGAGGTCGATCTGTAGTTGTATTTCGTTGAGGTTGGTCTCCAACTCCCGAATTTCGTTTGCATCCATGTGATGTTGTATGAGGACAAGGTGTCGGCGAATTATTGAGATATCTGAGTCGTTTATAGGGAATGCATAATCTTTGTGGTATAGGATGTTCATGGTAGTGTTGAGTGTTGGTGCGATCTTAATTAGTGCGCCGTTCGTCGTTATAGTACAGTCCTCGTCGGAGTTGATCAAGCTTGGCAATTCGATCCTGAGCATCTCCAATCTGTGTCCGCAGAGAACATCGAGATATTGACTGTCTTGCGGGAATATTAAATATCCTCGATTGGATTGTAACTGAATGTATGTTATGTCTTGTACGGTAAAAAGAGCTGTTTTACATTTTGGGTGCGTGATAGTTTTGATTTTTCTGTTTAAAATCTGAGTGTCGCAGGATTCTGTTTCTGCTAGCAGAAAGGATGGTTGGTTTCTTTTACAAATTTTTAGGCTTCCCGATTTGAGACATTGGTTGATTTGTTCTAATGAGCTTGGTATGTAGGAACTGTGAGCTTGATTGATTAGGATATATTGTGACTCTGGGAAAAGCGCTGTGTAGGCTTCTCCTTGCTTCCTAGGGATGGGAATCACGTGTTTAATTTCAAGTGTATCTTGTTCCCAGAGGGGGATGTCGATGATATAGGTTAGTCGTTTCGTCAATATGATGTTTACTTGAGACATAGCGACGATGTCGTGGTAATTCTTGATTTTGTTTTCCAGACTATACGGTGTATTGGTCCGTTTTTCAAAAGATGCGATCCTGTTCACGAGATTTACTGGAGCAAAAACTTGTCAGTGAATTATGCCATGTTTAGCGTCCCCTATGGCGTTAAGCAATGTGTTCGTGTCTTCTTGGAGGTCAGCCAGAAGAAATCCGCTGATTGTTAGCTGGTTGGCCAAAAATATGTCTACCGTGTTATTATTTATTTTGTTTGCGGCTTTGTTGGCTTGTCTCAGATATTCGTCTCCTCGTTTGCCTAATGCATACATATCGTGGTTTGCATTATTCAGAAAAATTTTGATGATTTTCGTCTGATTTGATAATCCTTGTTCCAGTGTATTAGTGACATCGTAGATCCTGTCGATCTCTTGATTGATGTGGTCGAGATCGTCATCGCTGAGTGTGCCGAAGAGGGATTTGGACAAAGATCCGATGGCATTGATGAGTCCTCTCCTGACCCGTGTTTTGTTGGTAAGATGGTCGAGCAGTTGTATGTTGTTGTAGGTTCGTTTGAGGTGTGTTCTCATGAGATCAATTTCGGTTTGTTCGTGGCACTTTGCTTCGCAGGCGCGTGCTGCATCGTTGTTCATGTTCCATAACTGATTGTAGCGGGTATTTAATTCGGTTAGATCGATGGTTCCGATGACTCTCCACGTTTGATGATATACTTTGGCTTTTCCGAGGTCCTCGAGAAAGAACGTGGTGTCATTCAATGGCTGGACTGTGATTGCTGTTATCCAAGTTGCTAGTAGCAGGACTGCGAGGAGTATTGTTTTCCTCATGTCTGAAAAAAGGTTGAGTTCGATCTATATGGATTCTCTGTTTTTTACCGTTTTTCTCTATTTCTAGATTGTTATTTTCGAGTACGGCCGTGATCGTATAGGGGCCTTCCCATTCGTTGTCTAGCTTTCGTTTTCGTACTCCGTCCGTTGTCCAGACTTGTTCTCCGATTTAGTACAGGGTCTGCGTGCAACAGATGTTTCTGTCGTGATATTCCTTGCTTTTTTCTCTTGCTCTGATGAGTTTATTTCGAGCTCTTTCCAATGTTTCGTTGTGTCTTTTTTTTCATTTCTCGATCAGCTCGTTGTACGTTAGATTATTTGTGCTATCAATGGATGACGGGAGTCTCGCTTTTCGTCCGAACGTCAGTTCGAATGGCGTGTGTCCGTGCTCTTCGTGGATTGAGGTGTTATACGCGAATCCAATAGTTTGGATGTTCTCATCCCAGCGTTGGTTTCTCTCGGCCGTTTCAAGTGATGTTCTAATGAGGTCTTTTATAACCGCATGTGTGCGTTCGAGCGAGCCGTTCGATTGAGGGTGGTAGGCCGTGGTTTTTATCGGTTGTATCCCTAGGCTTCTTTCGAATTCCTGCATGACGTAGGACAGAAAGTTCGTTCCTTGGTCCGTTAAGATGTTCTTCGGTGTTCCGAAAGTGTAGATGTAGTGTTGGATTAAAGCGTCGGCAATGTCCTCTGAAGTAGTTTGTTGTAGCGGTACCATCAGTAGATACTTAGTGAATGTATCCTGAATGGTTAGGAGATACTTGTTTCCTTTAGCGGTCTTTGGTAACGGGCCGAAGATGTCCATTGCGATTTTCTCGTTGGCTTCCCTGGGTGTATCGGTGACGATGGCGGGGGCTTTCGGTCGTATGCGGGTTAGTTTTGCTTGTTGACAAATGATGCAATCCCGGATGAACTGGATCATTTCCTGTTCCATTCCCTTCCATTCGTATTTTTCTTTTATACGCGCGATGGATTTATTTTCTCCCAGATGGTGTGTCAGTGATCCTCCGTGGTTTTCCGAGAGAATTTGTCGTTTCTCTTCTTCTGTTAGTTTTCTTTCTTTGCTGCAGATGCGGGTTACGACGTTATCTCTGTTTGCTAGGAAATTTAGCATGTCCGTAAGAGTTTCCTTTTCGTAAGTGGATAAGGTGGCGTCTGAGATGGTGAACCGAGGGTCCTTCTTGTTCTCCTTGAAATATTCGACTCTTAGGTAGATTTCGTTTAGCCATTTCTTTTCGTCGTATGGTCCCAGTTCGATTTTTTTCGTGGTTATCGTCGTCGGATACCTTGACGATGGGCATCCATATCCCCTTGTTGGTGTTGAGTATATTTTTACTTTATTCCAGTGATTCTCGAGTAGGCACCAAGTGATGTAGTCTGAATAGAGTCGTTCCGGTGTCAGAATACTTTCTTCCGGTGACGCGATGTCTGTTCCTCCTGCGTTGTGTAGCATCTCTCGTGTAATGCATAATCGAGATAGGGCGTCGGCTGCACAGTTTTCCTTCCCTTTTTTGTACTCGATTTGAAATTCATATTCTTCGAGTTTGAGCCTCCATCTCATCAGTCGCGAAGGGGGGTCTTTGATGTTGAAGAGCCACACCAAGGCTTTGTGGTCCGTTTGTATGTTGAATTTTCTTCCGAGTAAATATTGTCGGAGTCTTTTGACTGACCATACGATGGCGAGCAGTTCTTTTTCGGAGGTGGTGTAATTCTCTTCAACTTTGTTGAGTATGCGTGATATGTAGCAGCAGGGGTGTCCATCTTGCGATAGGACCCCTCCTAGCCTTACGTTTGAGGCGTCAGTTGTCAGAGTAAATTCTCTTTCGTAGTTCGGATACCTGAGTACAGGCGATGTGCAGAGAGCGTTTTTAAAGTTTGAAATGCCTCTGCTGTTTTATCTGTCCAATTGAATTCTCCTCCTTTCTTTGTCAACATCGTGAGAGGTTTGCTGATGGTTGAAAAACCTTTGATAAATTTGTGATAATATCCTGTAAGTCCGAGAAAACTTTTGACTTCCGTGACCGTTTTCGGTTGCTTGAAATTTTGCACTAATTCGATTTTTTTTGGGTTTGGTTTCACCCCATCGGCTGTTATCAGGTGCCCGAGATATTCGAGCTCCGGTCTCAAGTACTCGCATTTGTTGGGTTGAAGTTTGAGTCTGACTTGTAGAAGTCTTTCGAAGAGTTTTTCGAGGTTTTCGTTGTGCTGTTGTAGTGTGGATCCGAATACCACGATATCGTCCAAGTATACGAAACAAGTTTTTCCGATCAATCCGCGAAGTGCGGTATCCATGATTCGTTGGAACGTCGCTGGTGCGTTCCTGAGTCCAAAAGGCATTCGATTGTATTCGAAGTGCCCGTCCGACGTTGAGAAGGCTGTATATTTCTTGCTTTCTTCCTCCATGGGTATCTGGTGAAAGCCAGAGCTCAAGTCGAAAGCTGAGAAGAATTTTGCCTTTCCCAAATGATCGAGGATGTCGTCGATGAGCGGTAGCGGGTAAGCGTCTTGATCTGTTTTTTCATTCAGCTTCCTGAAGTCGATGACGATTCTCCATTTCTTTTCGCCCGATGCCTCTGCTTTCTTTGGTACTACCCACACAGGTGAGTTGTAAGGTGATTTGGACTCTCGTATAATTCCTTTGTCGAACATTTCTGCCATTTGTTTGTTGATTTCATGTTTATGTATTTCGGGTGGACGGTAGCTGGCGTGGTTGATTGGTTTATCGTCTTTCACTCTGATTACGTGCTCCGTGTCTGGCGAACACGGGAGTGGGTCGCCCGGTAGAGTGAACACGTCATTGTATCGCGTTATGATTTGTGCAAGTGGTCCAGTTATCTTATCTTCCACGTGTGTAAGTCGAGTATTCTCTATGAGAAGCTTTATTTGGTTAACGTCATCTCTTGAATGTTTTGTTACTGAGTTGACGGTGACGGGTTCCGAATGCATTCCTTCTTGTCTGATGTGTATCGAAGTTTCCTGTCTATTGGAGAGCGGTACTCGTATTTGGTGGTTTTTGACTCGGTATACTCCTTCCGGAATCAGGTCATGCCCCATTATTATGGCACATTCCTTTTTCTGGCTGGCGATGTGGAGTACTTGGCGCGTTCTTGGCGGTATGTTGTATCCGCTGTGGACGAGTGTGTAGGTACGATCGTCAAGCTGCAGTCGCGTGTTTGTTAACGCAAACTGGAATTTGTCCAGGAATGGTCGTCCTATCAGGGCTTCCTCTTCCAACGGAAAGTCGTCAGGTATGATCGTGAAAGGTATCGGTATGGCATGTCGGGTGATATCGGCTTCGTGTGTGGTCTCGTGGAGGTCGTTGCCCATGTAGAAACTTCGTTTGCATGGCCTGATGAGGTGTCGATTTTCCGGGTGAATCATATGTTGTTTAATTAGATACATTGATGCTCCGGAATCGATGAGGTATCGTCCTGGTCGTGCAGTTCCTCCCAGTTTCCATACACAGTTCCATAATCTTCCCCCGGTATTAAGGATTCTGTCTGCTCGTTCTGTTCGTCGCTTTCTTGATGCCATTGGTCTTCCTGCGTCTCTTCCGATATTTGGTTGACTCGTCGAGGTGGCCGTTTTTGGAATGGTCCCGATGGAAAACCCTGTTTCTTGAAAGAGCGTTCCACCATGTGACCTGGTTGTTTGCATCTTGTGCAGAATAATTTCATTCTGTCGAAGAGTGGCTTGTTTTCGGTGCGGTTGAAGTTTCTTTCAGCGGACAGCGGGGCTGGTCTCTGTTGTTGCCAGGTGGGGTTCGATGGCCTTGGTTGATAACTAGACTGTCTTGTTGATGGTTGGAAACGGTTATTTGGTGGAGTGGGGTGTGCTGTTTGCATCGCTCGTCGCCGCTCGAGGAAGGTTTCCACCTCGAGTGCCTCCGTTCTCGCATCGCGTAGTGTTTTCGGGCGTGTACTGCGTACTTGCATGCAGATTTCGTCTCGCAACCCTCCGATGTAGGTTTTGACGATATTCCGTTCCTCTATTTTTAACGCGATTCGTGTTTCAGTGCGCGAAGTGTCTTCGTCTGCTTCGTTCTGGATCGTGTAACGAAGTTCGTTGTAACGTTCGATAAAGCGTTTATCGTAGCTGCGTACGTTTTCATTCAACTGCTTGGTGGACGTGAGTTTGCTTCTTGCTAATTGATACGATGTGGCTGCTGACACGTTATCGCGGAGTGCTTGGAACAGATCACGATAGCTGTTTATCTCGATGCCTCGGATGCTGCGCTCGGCTTCTCCGACTACCTTGTCGTTGATAATGAGATCCAGGATTCGCTCGGGCCTATCACACGCAGCGGATGCTCGTTTGACCGAGCGGATAAATTCTTCTACTCCGATATCATCGTATCCTTTGAGCGTGCGAACGTATTTGATAGCGTCTTTTGCTGGTTCAGCGTTTGTTGGATGTGGTTTCTCCCATTGTCTTTCCGGTGTGGATTCGGATGTCCCGCACGTCTGTTCTCGTGTTCGCGAACGATTTTGTCCGTCCCGTGGGAATGCCGGTGGTACCGTGGGCAGTGGTGGTGCTTCATCTTCCATGATGTCTACTTTAAAATGTGTCCATATATCTTTAATTTCTTGAGCTCGTCTCTCGTTTTCCTCTCCAAGTCCCACAATTCCGATTTCTACTCTCTCCATTCTTGCGGAAATGCTTTCCAGTTTTTCTAATATGAGTATAAGGCTTCGATCCTCTATGGGTCGCGTAGGTGATGTCGTCCTCGACATTGTCGGTGCCGTGTAATACGGGTTCTGTATTATCTCTATAATGTCGGTATCACTGTCTGTTTCTTCGCTAGTACGAATAGGTTTTTTTTTGTTTTTAAGTTATGTTGGACAGTGGTTGGTGTTAGCCTCGCCTCCTGCCTTTGGTTTATAACTTTTATGCTTCGCAAGCTGCTAAAAGCTTGTTTGTCATAGAAGTTCACAGTCAGTTTTTATTGATGAGGTTCCTAGTTCGCGGGCTAGGTTCCACAGTATTAATAAAAAAAATATATTATTTTTTTTTGCTTACCGGTGAATTTCGTTTGACGAAGAGTTTTGACGTCTCCTTGGTCCCTTTTCAATGGTGATGTCTCGCGTCGGAGGACGTCCCAGGGTTCGTTTCCAGATAGTTTCGATGTGACTCGATGAAAGTTCAGGGTCCAAGTCGTGACCAGTATTTAACGTGGTTCATACAAGTGAAACAACTTCCTAATTAGTCGCGAATACTATCCTGGCGGGATCGCCAAAATGTTACGGGGATTATACCGATTCTTGCCTTTTTAAAAAGTTTGAGTAGTGACTCGTTTATTTATTCGTAGTAAAGTCAGTGTTTTACAATCGTACAATCGTGGAGTTTACAACGTGGTTTATATTACGTATGTAAGGAGGTGCATAAAAGCAGTGTCCCGAGTAGACTGACTGTCGTGCGAGGGAGGATGCTCCACGCGAGTCCCAGTGGTGTCCGAGATGCATGAGTGGAGGGGTCTCTCTTATCTCAATTCCGAGGTGTCCGAGGTGGTGGAATGGAGGGATTTATTCGATCTTAGCTTTACATCCCCTACCGCGTTAATACGAAGAATTCACGGAAGAGGATAACAAAGAGAAAGAGAGGTGGACGTAGTAACTATTGTAAACGAGCAAAGTCCAACGACATTTTTGGAACTGTCTAACGATATCATTCTTACACTCACACGCGTACGAGTGTATAAAGTTGGACCTTGACTTATTTACTATACAGCTCTGTTACGTCCTGACGTAACGTCGCATTTATCTTTTTCATTTCGATTACGTTAAAGTTCTTCTGTTTTAGTTTCGCTACAGTAAAAGTAACCTCTCACATTTTTCTTTTATTCTCGAACTTCTTAAGAGGAGAGGAGAGCGATTTTAGCGACGGAGATCGGAACAGGGTGAAGATGCGGCCCTACCGACCGTCTCCCGGGAAGAATTAATCTTGTAAAGATGGAATTTTTCGGCGCTCCCGGTCAAAAGGCAAACTTTCAAACCATGGGATCTACTGCGTAGACCCGGTTATCGACTGCCATTTATAGATCTATGATTCAGCGCGGCTTTACCCTCAATCCTAGACCAGGGGTTCGGCTAGTCGCCGTCAGGGCGTTGTTGGTCATAAGGGAGCAGTTGGAGGGAACGCTATCACGTGACCAAGCCACCGCACCCTTTCTTCTCGCTCTTGCCTGAAATCTTCTCTCTCTCTCTCTCTTTACAAAGATGATGAAATCACGAACAATTATTAACTAAGCGGAACAATAAACAAAAGCAGAGGAACTGTTGATTTAAACGAAAGAGTTATGGCTATTAAAATGTTCACACGAATACTGTAGATAAAATATCAGCAGCAAAAAGAACAATCATGCTTCCATATGGAAACTACCCATGGCTGTCACTCGAAAACGAGTACAACCCACATCGAATTAATGAGCTTACCAAGTATAGTCGGGTAATAGAAGAAAGATCAGTACATCAGGATTAATTCCCCTTTTCTCTTGGGATTACATTAATATGTCTCTCGTAAAATATTGGAATTTATAGTAAAAATACCATCATAAATATATAAAACATGTTATGCCTATATATTAACATGTTTCTCGTAAAATATTGGAATTTATAGTAAAAACACCATCATGAATATATAGAACACGTTATGCCTATATAGAAAGGATAAAGGAAATATTAGGATTAATTTATGGTAAAATAGCGAAAAATAGACAGAAAAAGGAGAAAGAGATGAGACTGAAATTGAGCTGCAATGAAGCTTCTGCTGCAGGAAAGCGAGGGCTGGCCGACTCTCCGCGCAACGAAAACGCCTTGCGCGAGGTCTGAACAGCGATCTAGCTGACTTGCGTACGAACAAAATGTACGAGTAACCAAGCTAGGCGAGTCATTCTCAAGAGAAGAACTCTCTCGCTCTCTCTCGTTTTCATGTATAAAATTACTTGTTTTACTATCAGGAGTACAAATTGAAAATGCGGGATTTTTTTCTATTTTTGAACGTTTATTCTGAAAAAATGGTAACAAATGAATTATTCAAAGTATTGTCCATCGCTAGCCACAACTTTTTCCCATCTTTCTGGCAATTTACGGATACCGTCGCGAAAAAATTCGGCCGGCTTGGCTGCTATCCAGTCATCGACCCATTTTTGGGCTTCTTCGTAAGAATGGAAGCGCTGGTCAGCTAGGCCATGTGTCATCGATCGGAAAAGGTGGTAATCGGAAAGAGCAATATCTGGGCTATACGGCGGGTGGGGTAAGACTTCCCATTTCAGCGTTTGTAGGTATGTTTTGACCGGCGCTGCAACATGTGGCCGAGCGTTGTCATGTTGCAAAATTACTTTGTCGTGTCTTTGCTCGTATTGTGGCCGTTTTTCTTTGAGTGCGCGGCTCAAACGCATCAATTGAGTTCGGTATAGTGCTCCTGTGATGGTTTCGTTCGATTTCAATAGCTCATAATACACCACACCCAGCTGGTCCCACCAAATACAGAGCATGAGCTTGGCGCCGTGAATATTTGGTTTGGCCGTCGATGATGATGCATGGCCGGGGTAACCATATGATTTTTTGCGCTTCGGGTTATCGTAATGGATCCACTTTTCATCACCAGTGACAATGCGATGCAAAAAACCCTTCCGTTTTTGCCGTTCGAGCAGCAGTTCGCATGCAAAAAAACGGCGCTCGACGTCTCTCGGCTTCAGCTCATACGGCACCCAATGTCCTTGCTTTTGGATCATTCCGAGGGCTTTTATACGATGGGAAATGGCTTGTTGTGTCACTCCCAATGAATCTGCGAGCTCTTGTTGAGTTTGACACGAGTCTTCATTGAGTATTGCCTCCAATTCAGCATTCTCAAACTTTTTCACTTGGCCCGGCCGCTCTTTGTCCTCAACGTCAAAATCACCACTTCTAAACCGCACAAACCATCTCTCGCACGTTGAAACCGATGGAACATGACTCGGATAAGCCTCGGAGACCAATCAATGTGCTTCAGCAGCACTTTTCTTCAAATTAAAGAAGTAAATTAAAACTTCCCGCAAATGCTGTTTTGTTGGCACGAAACTCGACATATTGAGAGCTCAAAAAAACTATGAATTTGACACTGCGACAAATTGACACATACTGAAAATTGAAGCTATAAGACGTAGCTTTGACATGAACATAGTCACAGTACTGCCTGATGCGTATAGCGTTAGTAACGCCATCTGTTATCAAACCCGCATTTTCAATTTGTACCCCTGATAGTAAATTATATATATGGAATATGTTATACATATATATATAGGATAAAATGAAATGTTAAGATTATTTTACAGCTGAACACCCATAAGTAAGACTAAACGAGAAAGAGAGAAAAACTATAACATGTTTCAACAAATTTTCCTCTGCAGAAAAGCGAGGCTAGGCGACTCTCTGTGCCACTACGAACGCCTTATCGCTAGGGCTGAACGGCGATCTAGCCGACTTGGGTACGAACGAAATGTACGAGTAACCAAGTTAGGCGAGTCGTTCTCAAGAGAAGAACTCTCTCGCTCTCTCTCGTTTCCATGCATAGACATACTTGTTTTACCATCAAGTTATTTATATGGAATACATTACACATATATAGACAGGATAAAATGAAATGTTAAGATTGTTTTACAGCTAAATACTAAAAGTAAAACGAATCGAGAAAGAGAGAAAACGGTAACGCGTTTCAATAGAGCTTCCTCTGCAGGAAAGCGAGGCTGGGACGACTCTCTGCGCCACGACGAACGCCGTATCGCTAGGGCTGAACGGCGATCTAGCCGACTTGCGTACGAACAAAATGTACGAGTAACCAAGTTAGACGAGTCGTTCTCAAGTAAAATCTCTATCTCTCTCTCTCGCTCTCGTTCCTATAGTACGAGAATAATCATCTAACTAACAAATTATTTAAGAAAACTCATTAGCTATAACTAGAGTAATCACTAATTTAACGAATAACCAATGATGTTTGGAATAAGCCATAACTCAACGAAACCATTTATACTAATAAGAGATTAACGCAGAAATCAAGTAGCATACGTCAAAGTTAACTACAGAAGTTGTAACAAAATTATTATTAGTGGTTTCATGTGAAGGATTTATTTAAGTTCCGTAAAAACGCTGAAAAACTAAGATATTACCATAGATACATCTACAGAGAAGCGAGCATAAGGATATTACCTAAACTAGGAAATTCTATTGAAAGTAGGCCAAGAAGCGGGGTGGTAAAAATCGCCTTATTTTCAGGGGAAAAACGCTTCGAACGCGTTCCCTCACCTAATCGCGTGGTCCTCTGTGTAGCACATCGCGCGGACAAATCAGAGCGCGCCATACCGATGCACTTGCATAGATGTATGGCTCTGCATGTCGAGAAGCTACTCTGCGGAGTAAGGGGAATGAATACGTGTATGGTCGAGATAGACCACGGGGAAATTCTTATAATCAGGATAGGGTTTTATCCCTTCTCTTCTTTTACGCGCTTGACGACAAGAATTTTCGACGCTCAGGAGCCCTATAAAAGGCCGCGAAAATCGGCCGTCGACACAGTTTCACGGGGGGTCAACTAGAGGACTAATCACTAGCCTGGCAGTCAATAAGTCGCCGGCAGTGAATTAGAATTTTTCCAAGGCAACAAGTAGTACTGTTTGCCGGGAAATAAAGTAGTACAGAACGATAATTTTTCACCACGGCTTAATTTTCACAAAGTATAGTTTCAAGTAGTACAGAGTAAGAGTACAGTACTTATAATTATTAACCCTTGTAAAATCGGGAATATTGAACGTGCAACATTCAATTACTCATGTAGTTTATTTCAATAAATAATTATTAATACGCACCAACGCCAACGTTCGATTTTTAGTCTGTCTGACTACACTAATCTACCCCCAACCAACGTTCAACAGTAAGAACCACAGCAACAAACAACCGTAGGTATAATTTTCAATTACCAATTAAAGTGAAATCTTGCTCTGCGTGAAATTGTCATTCAAGTCCCTCCCCATTATTCGTGAAGTGATTATACCCAACCAAGAACAAAACGCACTCCAGCCCTATCCCGAGTAATTTTCCGCGAGGTTAGACTCAAAAACGGGCTTGCGTCTTCGGTATTTTCTCGTCGGGTGTGGTAAAGGGAGAATTTATTCTCCTTGACCAGAGCACGGAAAAGATACGCCGAAACGTGAAATTTATGTTAAATTCGTGGGTTCGTAAGATAGGCCGCGATTTTGACGTAACAAATTCTGGGG
Source organism: Cylloceria caligata (assembly GCA_963942595.1). Lineage (NCBI taxonomy): Eukaryota > Metazoa > Arthropoda > Insecta > Hymenoptera > Ichneumonidae > Cylloceria > Cylloceria caligata. Next base: position 24,757,785 of record OZ012709.1, on the reverse strand, counting down.
GCTCGTCCGGGATGTTAGAGTGTTAGTTTTGTTCAAACTAATATTGTGTAAAGGAATCAACTGAAAAGAAAATATTTTTACTTTGCCCTTTTTACCGTGGTTTGGTAAGCCGATTTAATCTTCGAAAATCGATTTTTTAATTTTTATTGAGTTTTAGTGATTCATTGCATTTCACGAAAAATAATCCTTCCTTATTATTGAGTTTTTAGAAAACGATTCAATTTATAAAATCCACCCTTTCCCTTTTTACCGCATTTTCGAGAATTGATTTATTTTAAAGAAATTGATTTTTTACTTCTTATTGAATTTTAACGATTCAAAGCATTCCGTAAAAATTTATCACCATTTATTACTGAGTTTTTAGAAAACGATTTAATTTATAAAATCCACCTTTTCCCTTTTTACCGCATTTTCGAGAATTGATTTATTGATTTTTTTTTTCTTTTTATTGAATTTTAACGATTCAATGCATTTCATGAAAATTATCATCATTTGTTACTGAGTTTTTGGAAAACGATTTAATTTATAAAATCCACCTTTTCCCTTTTTACTGCATTTTCGAGAATCGATTTATTTTAAAGAAATTGATTTTTTACTTTTTATTGAATTTTAACGATTCAATGCATTTCAGGAAAATTATCATCACTTATTACTGAGTTTTTGGAAAACGATTTAATTTATAAAATCCACCTTTTCCCTTTTTACCGCATTTTCGAGAATTGATTTATTTTAAAGAAATTGATTTTTTACTTTTTATTGAATTTTAACGATTCAATGCATTTCATGAAAATTTATCATCATTTATTACTGAGGTTTAAGAAAACGATTTAATTTATAAAATCCACCCTTTCCCTTTTTACCGCATTTTCGAGAATTGATTTATTTTAAAGAAATTGATTTTTTACTTTTTATTGAATTTTAACGATTCAATGTATTTCATGAAAATTTATCATCATTTATTACTGAGTTTTTAGAAAACGATTTAATTTATAAAATCCACCTTTTCCCTTTTTACCGCATTTTCGAGAATTGATTTATTTTAAAGAAATTGATTTTTTACTTTTTATTGAATTTTAACGATTCAATGTATTTCATGAAAATTTATCATCATTTATTACTGAGTTTTTAGAAAACGATTTAATTTATAAAATCCACCCTTTCCCCTTTTATTGCATTTTTTAGAGTTGATTTATTTTACAGAAATAGATTCTTTCTTCTTTTTAGTGAATTTTAACGAGCCAAGCCATTTCACAAAAATTTACCATCTTTTTAGAAGAATACCAGCTATAATTCAAGTTATACGGTAAGCCTTCTTCGTAAGTAAATTGACCTTGTGGAAATCAAATGTGGAAACTAATATTCGATAATGACTGGTGAATAAAAAAAAAGGTAGAGAAGATAAAACTTGTATTGAAAGACATATACGTGGATGTATATATATATATATATATATACATATTCATAAGTTGTACTCCATTATATGGGACCATTGGAAAAATTAGTTGTACTTCAAGTGCGTATAAAGGAACTCGAGGTTCTCGCACAGGAACTCATTGAAGAAGTCACGCCAGAAATTTTCTTAAATCAACTTGGTTTAGAACGAATAAAACAGCAAGAAAGAATAACTGCTAAAACATATGTGAGGAGAACTACAAGGAAAATAGCTTCACCAAATATTAATTATAGAGAGTAAGATTATATTTGTTTTAACCAGACAAACATCAGACTTCTTGTGTTGTTTTTATACGATTCGCTCCGTAACATTAACTTTTTGGTACTATCATTTACATAAAATCTGTCAATCTACCAAGCGTTAAAACAGTTGGCATACAATTCAGAAAATATTAATAGAATTACAAAACAGTTCTGCTATTCACTCCTACGTTGCTCATCTTAACAACCCCCTCGAGCGATCACTAGAATCGTTCACCTCTATTCATCCCTCATAACATTGCACCTCCACCTGCACGTGCTACTCTTTCTACCACAGCCCTTTAGAAATTCGCCAGCTCGCTTACACCAGCGGTCAGCATTCTAAAATCCCTACCTCACCCATTCCGATAAAATCAGCCTTTTAGAAATTCGCCGGCTCGCTTACACCAGCGGTCAGCATTCTAAAATCCCTACCTCATCCATTCCGATAAAATCAGCCTTTTAGAAATTCGCCGGCTCGCTTACACCAGCGGTCAGCATTCTAGAAACCCTACCTTAACTATCCTTTTTTTTTTTCAACCTAACACCTGGGCAACCAGATTTGCCCGCGCACGTATCACTAACAACACAACCATCACAAAACACATTACACTAGTGAAGAGAAATCCTATGTTTTAACTCCTCACGCAAGTGAGTTCGGGGCTAGCAAGGCTCGTTCACAACACACATTACACTAGTGAAGAGAAATCCTATGCTTCAGCTCTCCGCGTAAGTGGGGTTAAGGCTGGCAAGGCTCGCTCACAAAACACATTACACTAGTGAAGAGAAATCCTATGTTTCAGCCCTTCGCGTAAGTGGGGTTAAGGCTGGCAAGGCTCGCTCACAAAACACATTACACTAGTGAAGAGAAATCCTATGTTTCAGCTCTTCGCGTAAGTGGGGTTAAGGCTGGCAAGGCTCGTTCACAAAACACATTACACTAGTGAGAGAAATCCTATGTTTCAGCTCCTCGCGTAAGTGGGGTTAAGGCTGGCAAGGTTCGCTCACGAAACACATTATACCAACAAGACAGACATAACTACACATACTACTTACTTATTCTAACAATTACCCCACCTCTATTGACCCGAATCATTTATCCATGCCTAAAATCCATAGAGCAGGAAGAAAAATTCAAGCGCAGAGATTAAAACAACGAATCTTAAAAGAACAGTACCAAGTTCCAACAATTGCGTGCAAATCGTATAACGAGCAAGATTTTAGAGCCTTTAATATTGAAATAGAAAGCGATTATAAAATCATTCCTCTCGAAGGAAAAGAAATAACTGAATATAAGAAAGATTGCGACGACACAATTGCAGTACATAACGACTATTCGAGGCAAGAAAGGAATAGACATTTAAATTCTAGTAAGACGAATCGTCCTTTAACAGTAACAGCGAGTGAATCGTATAACGAGCAGAATTTTGGAGTCACTAGCATCAAATCTACAAAAGATAACGAAGGTATTTTCCTTAACCAAGAAAAAATAACAGGTTTTCAGGGACCTTTAGGTGAACAAACAAAGAAGTATAAAAATCCTTCAGACAGTGCAAAGGCAGATTGCACGGGCCTCTCTAACGAAGAGATACCATATTTATTAAGGGAAATTACGTACGAAGCAAGCAGCAGTAAAGTCACACAGGGCGTCGACACAGAAATACCGAGTGAATATAGAATAAAACGCCTTAAGCAAATCCGAGAAATCGAGCGAAAAAAATTTCTAGACGAACTTGTCGCTGATTACGAAGCTCACTCGATAGAAGGGATACGCTATCACCCGATAGTAACACTAAGATCGAATCGTTGAATGAACATAAAGTTATCCTCCTGAAGGAAGAACCACATTTGATTTCATCTCAGGGAAATTTTGAAACAAAATTAAAGGAATAAAGTTCCCTAATTTTTCCTCATTACAAGTAACAGAAAGAAAGTTATTCCTATTTCCTCCTCCTGCGCAATTTTACTCTCATAATATTCTTATGTATTGTTGTATGTCTTTTTGATGCGGTATAAAAAAAAAAGAGAGAGTAAATATACTATTATACTTATATAAAATACATCATAAATGAGTTCAACTCGATCAAAGGTAACACTTGATGATAATGTAATACATGATTATCCTGAAGACCGAAAAAAGAAATCTCGAATACAGAGCCCTCCTGAATCCCAATTTGAAACAGTCGAAGAATTTTCCGACGAAAGTATTAACAGTTCGCATCCCAAGACTCCCTCCACAACGAATCCAGCGGGAGAAATTATTGCGGATACAGAGAAAAGTAGCGACATTAATCAAGAAAATCCGGAATTAATTAAAGTAGACGAAAATAGTCTTATACACTCCTTGGAATTAACGTCAAGTCATTAAATTATTACAAAAACGGAAATAAACTGCGAGGAAGCAAGTGATTCTTCAAGTACTGAAGAAATTTTATCAGACAATCTTGATAATTATAGTACAGCAAATAGTCCGTTACAGATTCAAGAAATTTCAAAGAATTCAGAAAGTTTTGAGCAATTCACGAATCGAGTGCAAGAAACACTTGCAGCGAGATCGGGAAACAATTTATTGTCTGTGGTTGGATTTTTGGAAGAACCTGGTCACCAATATTTACCACTTGTAATATATAGAGATCCCTGTAACGAAATTCCAGTTCAGATCCCCGCATCCCCCGAACATATTGTAAAAAACGTCGAGCTGCAGCCCGCTACACACGAGACGACAGGTACGAATACACCAGTCATAACTACCCTGAACCCCGTAGTCACCACGCCCGCGTTAGGCCTTTCGAACACCAGCGACATATTTTACACTCCTGCAGGGGGGTCTACCCCATTCAACTCACCCATCGGTACACCGCTCCTCGTGAGTTATAATAAAACACTGTCCACTTCAACAAGAAGAGGGAATACTTGTGAAAAATCTAAATTAAAATCAATAATTAAACCCTCCCACATTGTACCACAGAATTTGTTGCAAAATTTACACCTGCTGTCGGAATACGAACCTGCTATTCCCGGTTGTTCCTCCCACCCCACGGGAAAAAGGTCGAGTCCAGATAAAAAGCCCAGTAAAATACCACCAGTGAACTTTTCTCTTGAAACTAGTGACCCTGTACCCGACCCTCCTCCCATAATGGTTAATAATAACCAAACGTTGTCTCTTCGAGATGCATTGGCTGTCATACCGAATTATGACGGTCATACTTTGTCATTGGGGATGTTTATCCAAGGATGCAAGGAAGCCTTGGCCATGATGGGGCCAGGCGCCGAATCAAATTTAGTAAAAGCAGTCCGCATAAAAATAATTGGCGAACCCCGTCGCACGATACAAGGGCAAACTTTTGAAAGAATAGAAGATTTGGGTAAATTTCTCAAAGATATTTATGCACCCACGCGAAATGTATATCAGTTGCAAGGTGAATTAGGATCAATATACCAGAGAGAAAGCGAGTCTGTTATTGCCTATTCGAATCGTGTACGAGATTTGGGAAATTTGATACTTGAAAATTACGATGCGAGCGAAGATAATCCCTTGGCTGGCGCTTTTATTGATAATACTAAACAAAGCCTTCCTGCTTGTTTTCTACACGGTTTAAAGCCGGAAATCGAACAACGATTAACTCCTAATAATAATCTTGAGGAATTAATAAAGCTAGCAGTGCAGACCGAAAAGAGTTTAGTGTCTCAAGCAGCCTTGCGTAGCGGTGAGCAAGTAACGTCGAGTCCAAGGGTCCCTAAGCCTGAGGCGAAACGAGGAGTACACGTGGTAGCAAGCGAAGAAGTGCATTGCCAGTTGTGCAATAAAAAGGGCACAATGCTAAAGAATGTTCGACTCAAAAGAATAGCCAAGCGTTGGCTGTTGGGTTACAAGATACGGGAAATGTCGATAAAGGATCGAACATATGTCAGATTTGTCAGAAGACTGGACACTCGGCAGACAAATGTTTTAAAATTTTTCCACCTTCAAATAACAATAAATCTAGCCTCGAAGCTCCTTCATTTATCATATGTCAGATCTGTAAAAGAACAGGACATTCGGCCGACAAATGTCTTAAAATCTTCCCCCCTTCAAATAATAATAAACCAGTCTTTGACGGTCCTCCGCTCACTATATGCCAGGTATGTAACAAGCGTGGGCACACTGCCGACCGTTGTTATAAAATTTTTCCTCCTGAAAGGAAGGAGTCGGGAAATACACCGATGTTTTGTCACTTTTGTAAAAATCATGGACACACAGCGAATAGATGTCCTCAATCACCCTCAGTCCCCCCCAAACTAATGTCTTTACCGCAAACACAGGTACCAGTCAATCTCCGATACCAAAATCCTAGCGATATTCGGTGCCAAATATGTAAAAAAGAAGGCCACGGGGCCCATATTTGTCCTTATCGTAACAATCATTCCCAGCCTTTAAATAACAATCGATCGGAAAATCACGGAAATATTAATAATTTCAATAATAACTCCATGAATTCAACAGGACCATGTTTTTATTGCAAACAACCCGGTCACTTTATCCGTGAATGTCCCGCTCGAAGGGAGAACGAAGCAACATATGGAAGTACGGGAAACCGAAGTGGTCTTCTGAGTACGGGTGCTGTTGTAGATGTATGATGGGTCGATTCGGAAGAACAGTACGAAGACACTTTTCGTTAATTACGTTTTTTATTGGTCTTGAAACAATTTCTTACAGCGAATAGGCATTCTGCCCTCCGCCATGCGTGGTTGCTTGCTCAAGAATAATCCGGTTCATTCTTCGCGAAAATTCGAGAGCGACGCTCGCGTCGACGGTACTCGTGGCGCCAAAGTTACGCGGCGAAAACTAAAACTACATAAGCGTACCGAACATCCCGCCGGCCTTGGAAATCCTTAATTTTCAATACAGAAATAGTATAAAAGAATGTGAATATAAACTTACATATAACAATGGTTTTGCTACAAATACCGTACGTTTACGATGTAGTTGTTTGTGGGTTTTTTTTTTTTTTAACATTACTCCGATATAGGAACGATGCAAATTTTTGGCAAACTGCGTTGAACAATTCCGCTACTTGTTTTTATACTAACAACACGAACATGTCCGTCTTTACCTGCATGAGTATCGGTCACACGTCCTAGTTTCCATTGTAATGGCGGCAGCTTGTCATCCTTTAGAATTACGAGAGTGTCGCGTTTAAGAAGCTCGTTCACGTTTGAGTCTTTCCATTTAGTCCGAGTTTGAAGCTGAGTCAGATATTCGTGACTCCAACGCGACCAAAAATGCTGTTGCAGTTTGGTTAACAATTGGTAACGGTTTAGACGATTTGTCGTGAGATCTTGGAGATCCGGATGCGGAACAGCCGTCAATGGAGCTCCGATTAAAAAATGACCTGGCGTTAACGCACTCAGATCGGAAGGATCGCTCGACAGTGGAGTGATAGGCCGAGAATTTAAGCACGCTTCAATCTCAGTAATCATCGTACAGAATTCTTCGAATGTCAATAATGCGTTGCCGAGTACTCTTTTTAAGTGCGTTTTGGCGGATTTTATACCTGCTTCCCAGATTCCTCCCATATGGGGCGAATACGGGGGTATGAAATGCCACTGAATGCGTTTTTCGGCAGAGAAATCGATTATATTTTTTTGATGAGCAGTGTTTTGAAGCAAGTTTGATAGCGCGTTTAATTCGTTGTTAGCTCCGGAGAAATTTGTTCCGTTATCAGAATAAATATTCAACGGTTTTCCTCGACGAGCAATGAATCTTTTTAATACTTTCAAAAAGGAATTGGTTGACAAGTCTGACGCTAATTCTAGGTGGATTGCACGGGTCGCGAGACATACGAAAAGGCATAAGTACGCTTTGGTAGATTTGTTTCGTGACAACTTGATAGTGAACGGTCCGCCATAGTCGATACCGACGTTGAGGAAAGCTCTGCCGGGGTTGACGCGAACCGAGGGTAAATTCCCCATGATTTGCCGCAAATTTTTCGGACGCAATCGGAAATAGGTAATACATTTACGCAACACATTGCGAACAGTGGATCTTGCTGAAAGAATCCAGTAAGTTTCATTAAGAGAGCTCAGGAGAGCTTGCGGACCAACATGCAAACCTTTTAGATGCATATCGCGAATGATGAGTCCAGTAAGGACGCCGCTGGGCGCGAGAACGAATGGGAACCTCTGCGCGTAGGGAATTCGAGCATTCTGTAATCTTCCTACTACTCGGATGAGGCCATCTTCGTCTAAAAATGGATGAAGTGAAACAAGCTTGCTATCCTTCTGAACCGGCAATTTCTTCTTAAGGGCGTGAAGTTCTGGAGCAAGTGATTGAGCTTGACTGATTTTGAGAATAGAAGTCGATGCTTGTTCCAGCTCTTGCACCGTCAAAGGGCCGATTCTTCGTTCACTATTGAACCGTGAATTATGCGAAAAGCGTAGACAGTAGGCGACTACCCTCGTGAGCTTGTACACCGACGAATATCGTTCGATAATTTCGAAGTCTTGAATAGTAGTCGTTAAAATCGTTGACGTCACCTTTGCTTCGATTGTCACACGGTTGACGGTATCGTCGTCTAACGTGAGCTCGGTCTCGTTGATGCTGTACTCGATCGGTTGAGATAGCCAATGCGGGCCATTCCACCAAATGTTGCAATCTTCCAGTTGTTCTGGATTTATTCCTCGTGAAATCACGTCTGCCGGGTTCTCTTCCGAGCGTAAATGACGCCATTGTTTTTTGTCTGTTAATTCTTGAATTTCGGAGACTCTATTGGCAACAAAAGTTTTCCAGTTGCAAGGTTCGCCAGCGATCCAACTCAAGGCGATCTGTGAATCACACCAATAGTATTGGTCGGTGATCGGGAGCGTGAGTGCTTCGGAGACTTTCTGTGATAATCTTGCAAACAATATTGCACCGCAGAGTCCCAATCTTGGAAGAGTTACCGATTTGAGAGGTGCTACACGCGATTTTGCGCAAAGTAACCTGACTATGTACTCGTCTGTGATTGTTACTGATCTGAGATATATACAAGCACCATAAGCGCTTTCGGATGCGTCGCAAAAGCCATGCAACGCGACTCTCACAGGATTCGCACACACGACGACGCGTGGTATCGAAATATCATTAATTCGATGAAGCTGATCGTAATATAACTTCCAAGTCGTATGTAAATCACTAGGCAACGATTCGTCCCAACCAATTTTTAATCTCCACAGGTTCTGGAGAATTATCTTCGCCTTGATGCACGCTGGACCGACGAGACCCAGCGGATCATAGATCTGAGAAATTAGAGAGAGGACGTTTCGTTTCGTGATTTTCAGTTTTGTATCCATCGTGTTGACCTTATACCGAAAAGTATCATTCGCGTGGTTCCAAAATAATCCCAGAGTCTTGACCTCATCACCAATAGGATGATCAACGTTCGGAGATTCATCGTTCGTTGAATCGACGATAATCGGAGCGTTAGATGTCCACTGTCGTAACGGGAATCCGCCAGAGAGCAGTATCGTAGTGACTCCGTCCTTGATCGCCTTGACTTTCTCGATGTCGTCGCCGCCAGTAAGCAAATCGTCGACATAAAAATCCCGTTGAATAATTTTGCTGAATTCTGGATAGTCTTGTTCACTGTTGTATGCGAGTTGATGGAGACTTCTAATTGCGAGAAACGGAGCTGTTGCTGTGCCGTACGTGACAGTGTTAAGTCTATATTCCTTGATGGGATCCTCGGTGTTGGCTTTCCAAAGTATGCGTTGTAAATCTCGATGATCGGCTCGCAGATTCACTTGCCTATACATCTTAGTTATATCGGCAGTTACGACATACTGGTGCTGTCGAAAACGTGCGACGATATTGAAGAGTTCTTGTTGAATCGTTGGACTAACTCTGAGGACGTCGTTCAGTGATTTCCCGGAAGAGGTCTTACACGACGCGTCGAAAACGACACGGAACTTCGTAGTGAGGCTTGACTCCTTCAGGACAGCGTGATGTGGAATATAATATCGCGGCGTCTCGATGTTCGTCTTGTCTTTGACATGGACTTCAGACATGTGACCAAGGGTCAAATATTCGTCCATGAATTTCTCGTATTGAACCTTGAGTGCAGGCTGGCGGTCCAGTTTTCGATTTATCGCTTGCAGATGACGAATAGCGATATCTCGAGAATCGCCCAATCGATCAGGACTGGATCGAAACGAGAGAGCTACTGTGAATCTTCCGTCTTCATCTCGTTGATAATTTGCTTGAAAATCCTCCTCGCAGCTTTTTTCTTCGTCCGAGAATTTTTTGGATGGATTATACTCCTCCATTTTCCAAAATCTCTCGATTTGATCATGTAAACTCGTGTTCGTAACCACAGAACACATGGTGATTCGCTTATCTCTGGGCTGTGGTTCTGATGATGCGATGTTCCCGCTCACGATCCATCCCAGTTTCGTTTTATGTAATAGCGGTTGATTACGGCTAACGACGAGTTGACCCACGCACAGAAGCTGCCAGAACACTCCAGCACCCAGCAATACGTCGATCTTACCTGGAATATTGAACGTTGGATCGGCAAGATTAATGTTTTCGGGGACTTTGAAATGCTGCATATCAACTTTCGCAGTTGGCAAATGTTGCGTGATTTCGCCGATTACGAGAAACGGAAGCTTCGCTTTATATTCGTTTGTACGCGATTTTATTGTAGCGTTGGTGGATCCGCAAACTGTCGACTGACTCATGTTTATACCGGAAAGCGAAACGCTCTCGTCGCTCCGGTGTAATTGTAATCGTTCGCACAGCGCTGTGGTCAGTAAATTTGACTGAGACCCGGAGTCGAGGACTGCGCGACACACATGCGTTATTCCGAATTTATCGTAGATTGTGACTAACGCGGTCGATAGCATGACCTGAGGCTTGTTTCGCTGTACGCTTGTAAGAACATTCGAAGGTTTTTCGCTTGACCCGTGAGCGCGATTTTGATCTGATGTATTTTCAGTATTTGTTCTTGGATAGAACTCGTCTATGTGCAGCAACGTGTTATGTTTTTTGTTACATTTTTTACAAGTACTCGACCTGCACTTGTCGGACGTGTGGTCGGAACGTAGACAATTAAAGCAAACTTTTATGCGTTTGACCTCGGTCTATTTTTCTTGCGTGTTGTATCCTTTGAACGTCGAGCAATGATATATCGAATGATTGCCCTGACATGTAGGACAAACCTTCGTCTCATTCGCTTTTAAATCTGTGTCGTTTTTACTGCTTATGCACGCAACCGATTGTTCTGATTTTTTATTATTTTGTTTCGCATTTTTCGTGGGTTTGCTAGATAATTGTTGCGACGGATTCAAAGTCTCTAACATCGCGCAATGTTGAGTCAGAAATTCTGTGAGTTCGAGAAACGTCGGAATATTTTGAGCCGTTATGTTCGTTTCCCACTTTCGTCTCGTGACAGGATCGAGCTTTGACGCGAGCATGTGAATGATCAGACTGTCCCACTGTTCGGTGGGTTGTCCGAGAGTTTTAAGTGCTCTCAAATGTTTTAATGTATCATCGAGTAATTTTCGAAGGTGTGTAGCCGATTCCTCGGGAATCAAAGGTATGTCGAAAAGGCCCTGTACGTGATAATGTATCAACAATCGTTTGTTCTCGAATCGGGCTTTCAAAAGATCCCATGCTTCGTTGTAATTATTCGCGCTGATCTCTAATGAATGAATTACTTGGCTCGCCACTCCCTGAAGAGAGGATCGCAGGTAATAGAATTTTTGAATATCGGACAAAGCTTCGTTTTTATCTATTAATGCGTCGAACGTGTCACGGAACGGAAGCCACTGTGCATAATGACCGTCAAATTTCGGAAGATTAAGTGTCGGAAGCTTTATACTCGATGCTGCTGCCAACCCTAATCCTAATTCGTCCTGTTGCTCGCTTGGTAATCTTACTCGGCGTTGATCGTTTCCTGGCGGAGCTGGAGGCGTTGGTAATTTCCTTTTTGCTATTGCTATGGTTCTGTAATATGTTGTTTCAAAAGTTTCACGTTCTCCATTTTGCTCATGGGTATCTTCGACCTCTTCGATTTGAGTTTGAGCAATATCGAATTTATCCCATAACTCATAGAGCTTTTGTAACCTCGCCTCCAACTCGCCAACATTGTCACCTGCCTGGAAATCTACGATAGTGTTGTGAATACGAGTTAACTGACCTTTGATAACTTTTCGATCTGTTTTTAAATAAGCTAATTCTGCCATATTTACGACATTAGTTGCTACTTCCGATGTTCCTGCGCCTGACGTTGTAGGAGATCCGGCACGAGACGTAGAACGAGACCCTGGACGAGACGAAGCCTTCTGTGTCGGTGTCCACGGATTATCCGGCTCGAAGGACCAATTTATGTTGTAGATGTATGATGGGTCGATTCGGAAGAACAGTACGAAGACACTTTTCGTTAATTACGTTTTTTATTGGTCTTGAAACAATTTCTTACAGCGAATAGGCATTCTGCCCTCCGCCATGCGTGGTTGCTTGCTCAAGAATAATCCGGTTCATTCTTCGCGAAAATTCGAGAGCGACGCTCGCGTCGACGGTACTCGTGGCGCCAAAGTTACGCGGCGAAAACTAAGACTACATAAGCGTACCGAACAGGTGCGCCCAGGGAGACTCCGCTAAACATGCATCCGATCCGTACTATTTCAATCGCAGCTTCGACTCTCAACCGCGAGTAGTCCGTATCTTTAATATACAATTGCATCGAGAAAGTAGTGTTCCGACGGTTACGATAACGGCATCGGAAGTAATATCCCCTATCACTCTTATGGTTGATACGGGAGCCGGGCCGAATATTTTAAAGAAACAATTTGTAAATGAACATATCGCTATAAATCACGGAGAAATTTTACAACTTAATGGAATAACAACGAATTCAATTTTTACTCTGGGTCATATTACAATACAAGCCTTCGGACGTTTCGCTACTTTCCATATTGTAGATAATATCTTCCCTATAAAGGAAGCTGGTATATTGGGTTCGGAATACCTTGACGGCAATCGCGTGAAAATTGACTATGAGAAAAGACAATTGAAAATGCAGAATGTAAGAATACCATTTGCAACTCAGGAAACTATTGTTATCCCTGCAGAGTCCACCAAATTGTGCTTCGTGAGAGTAAAGAATTTGGATTTACGGGAAGGTTATCTGCCTCCCCTGGATGCAGGTGAAGGTATAAACATAGAGAGCGGGTTTGTCATCAATAATAATGGTAAAGCTTACATTTATGTGACAAATAGCAATAGGTATTCGGTTCAAGTCCAGGTACCAGTACTAGAGTTAATGTCATCGGAGGAATTAACTTACAGTACAGGAATAAGAGAATTTACTGACGATTCAAAGACGAAAAAGGAACAACAGGTAACAAGTAAAGTTGAATTAATAAAAGAAAATAAGTCCTCGGACGGACTGAGTCACGAAACTAATGAAGATAAAATCAATTCAAGTGAAAATATTGGAAAAAAATTCATTCCAACGGGAAAAAATGCGTTCTTATTAGAGACACTATCTCGCGGAGATTCTATGGTTGATTTTGTGAAAAAAATTATAAAGGAAGTAATAAGAAATTGTTCAGAAATTATTGAAGAAGTTTACGAAAATCGTGTGAAAAATGAAAAATCAAGTAAAGAAATTGGTAAAGTAAAAATAGAAGATCAAGTTGAAAAATTGCAGTCTAGTTCGCGGAATTTTATGGAACTTTGTACGTCGGATTCGAGCAAGGAGAGCACTTATATTGAACCTGTAGAGATTATTGTATCTAGAGAAAACGTTGTCTATCCGAATTCGATAGAGACGAAAGCAAACTGTGTTAATAAGGAGACTTGCCTTGGCTCCACAGGGGTGTCTGTGCCGACGAAACGGGCAGCGCTCGTTGGAGAATTAAGGGAGCTCAGCTCAAATTTTTTGGGACAATCTGTGCCTATGGAAAGGACAGAATCCTTTCAATATTTTGATAACAGTGTTCAGGAAAAAAGTGTTATTTGTTCGAATTCGATAAAAACAGAGACACCAATGGGGTGTACCGAATTAAGTTGTGAAAATAAAAAGAACGTTGTCTATCCGAATTCGATAGAGACGAAAATTTATTGTGTCAATGAGGAGTCTTGCCTTGGCTCCACAGGGGTGTCTGTGCCGTCGAAACGGGCAGCGGTCGTTGGAGACTTAAGGGAGCTCAGCTCAAATTTTTCGGGAAAATCTGTGCCTATGGAAAGGACAGAATCCTCTCAAGTATATGAAAATTGTGTTCAAGAAGAAAACGTCGTTAATTCAAATCCAATAAAAACTAAAATATCGGCAAGAGATAGCGAGTCTAATTGTGTTAATTATGCGGGTTGTTCGAGCTTCACAGACGTAACTGTGCCGACTGAACGGACAGAACTTGTTGGAGATATGCGAAAACTCGATCCAGATTTTATAGGGATACCTGTGCCGATGGAAAGGACAGAACCCTTTGATGATATTAATAATTACAATGAGGAATTTAGAAAGTCAACCAAAGAACAAATACTCCGAGAGAATAGAAACATTGAAACAATTGAATCAGTAAAAGTCAATTATTCAGATTTTAGCAAAGCATCAGAGTCAATAAAAGAAGTAATAACGATGGAAAATAAAGAAGTATTTTGCCAGAAACCTGTTGAACCTTTCGTGCCTGTAAACCATTGCGATCAAACTGTCAATTTTGAAAATTATGAAGGCCCGAAGAATTTACGAACAGTTTGTACACTTGAACCGTCAAAAGAGGAAAATATTATAGAAAATATTAAAGATAAAGATACACGTTTGAGAAGCGAGAAAAATAGTCCAAAAACGTATAAAATCATGAACGTTTCTTTAACACAAAAACTCAGTATAGCTAATATTACTCGCGAAATTCAACCTTTCATTTGCGAAAATTCATGTTACGTAATATCAGAATCGGTAATGATCGACCGCTATAATCAAATTAAGGAATTATTAAGACTTGCCGAATTGAACGAAGAAGAAAAAGTAAGTATCGAGACGCTTTTAAAGGAAAGCGCACATTTGTACCAAATCCCAGAAAACACGTTGACATGCACAACTATATTGCAACATCGCATTCCTACTACCGATGATCTTCCTATAAATACTCGAGGATACAGATGGCCAGAATGTACTAAAGAAGAAATAGGCAAGCAAATAGAGGATATGCTCGGTAAAGGAGTAATAATACCCTCTACCTCGCCATACAATTGTCCTGTCTGGGTCGTTCCCAAGAAAGCCGACTCTCAGGGTAATAAAAAATGGAGAGTCATGTTCGATTACCGATCGTTGAACGAAAAAACGATCGCCGACGCGTACCCCATACCCAATATCAACGATATATTAGATCAATTAGGCGGTGCACAATACTTTTCTGTATTCGATTTAGCATCAGGATTCCATCAGATAGAAGTCTCTCCAGAAGATCGTCATAAGACTGCATTTACTACGCCATGTGGCCATTTCGAATTCGTTAGAATGCCGTTCGGCCTTCGGAACGCCCCTCCGACGTTTCAAAGAGCAATGGACCTCACACTAAGTGGGCTCCTCGGGAAAGGACTATTTGTTCATTTGGATGATATTGTCATTTATGCCTACAATCTCGAAGAACACGAGAATATATATCGCGAATTAATTAAACGATTAGAAGCAGCAAATTTAAAATTACAACCAGATAAATGCGAATTTTTGAAAAGGGAAGTCGCGTATTTAGGAGATATAATCGGGAATAACGGAGTCCGGCCCGATCCTAAGAAATTAGAGGCGGTACGTGAATATCCCGTACTTAAAAATGTTTAAAATATTCGACAATTTCTGGGATTAACAGGTTATTATAGGCGGTTTATAGAAGGATACGCCAAGATATCAAAACCCCTTACGACTTTATTACGCAAAGAAAATATATTCGATTGGGGACCCGAACAACAACAGTCATTCGAAATTTTAAAGAATAAACTTTGTACGGCTCCAGTTTTGCGATATCCTGATTTTTCCAAGCCTTTTATTTTAACGACAGATGCATCGGGTTATGCTATCGGTAGTATACTTTCACAAGGAGAAATTAACAACGATCATCCATGCGCTTACGCCTCGCGAGCTTTGAGTCTAGTCGAAGAACGATACGATACCTACGAAAAGGAAGCATTGGCTATAGTAAACTCTATACTTCACTTTCGGCCATATCTGTATGGGCACCACTTCACTGTAGTAACCGACCATAAACCGCTGTTGTGGTTCCGACGGGCTACAGATGGAAACCCTAAAATCTTGCGCTGGCGACTGAAACTCGCTGAGTACGAATACGATGTAGTGTACAAGGCCGGAAAAACTAACGTTAACGCCGACGCGCTCTCAAGAAACCCCATAGAGTCATTGACTACCGCAGACGATATTTACATGGTTCGGTCGAAACCTCCAAAAAGTCACAGTAAAAATAATAAACGCATTTTATCAGACACCGATATAGCTCAACTATTAGAAGAAGATTCCGAAGAGGAAGAAAATCTAAGCAACGATGTCCCTGGAAATTTCGGTTATTTTAACGATGTAGAAGAATGTGACTGGGTACGTGAGTCGGTTGATCCTTTCGAACAGCTGGAAGACATAGCCTCTCCATACAAATCAACGACCACCGGTCACGAAAACGAAATTTTTCAGACGCCTGCAGCGAACAAGGCACCACTAAAGAAACCCACCGTAAAAATGAAAGCTAATATGCCTCGGGAGACACGCAAGAATGAAAACATTGAAACTAAGACTAAACAAGTGACCTACAGTGTTGAGACCTTTCCTCTGCCATCTGACACTTCTTCAGATCGACCGAGTAGCCAAACATATGTGCCGTTACCGGTCCTACCCCACAACGATGTGCCTCTTAAGAACAACGAATTCAGCGACGAAAGCGAACTCGAGGACCATAACCCTCGGGAAAACTCAAGCAGAACAGTACAGGGAAAATATGCACGTGAACTCTTTCAAGGTAGCGAAACAGAACCCCTAAGCGACAACATGTCCGACGTAGAACCCGAGAATTCATTTACATTGCCCGCCACGATCCCGCATAAAACTACGAAGTGTATGATTATTGCTTCCAACGTCAAACAGTCACGAGATTTATTTCACACTCGAAAAGATAATTTAGTTTATTTTGTTTCCACCGACTGTGCACCGATAGACACTGGAGCTATTGCACTTCGAGATAACGACAATTTTCCACACTTAAAGAATCTAGAATTAAAGAAAGCTCAATCTATTATGAAACGAGCTCAAAGATTCAATATAGCTTTGCCTATCACAGATAATTCTGGAGAAGGTCCCACGTTAATTTTGGAAAATATAGTAGAAGCT
Source organism: Cylloceria caligata (assembly GCA_963942595.1). Taxonomy (NCBI): domain Eukaryota; kingdom Metazoa; phylum Arthropoda; class Insecta; order Hymenoptera; family Ichneumonidae; genus Cylloceria; species Cylloceria caligata. The sequence goes on along the minus strand of OZ012709.1, from coordinate 24,740,743 downwards.
TTAAAAAGTGCTCGTTATTTAATTGACAAGTTATCATTGCAAACAGTTAGCATTGCAAAATCAAGTTTTATGTTAAACGTGCCATGGGAAAATATTATGACTCAAATTCGATTAATATTCGCACAAAGCGACGTTAAAATCATTATTTGTCACGGGTTAGTTAGACAACCTCCAGTGGAAAGACAAAATGAGATTATTGAAGAAATGCATTCGTCAACCATAGGCGGACACAGAGGTGTCAGTAAAACATATAATCGAATTCGTCATTTGTATTATTGGAAAAATTTTAAAACCGACGTCTAATTGTATATTCAACGGTGTTTACAATGTCAATTAAAGAAATTAGTCCGCGTAAAAACTAAACAACCTATGATTATAACAGATACTCCAGCAATAGCTTTCGATAAAATTGCAATGGACATAGTAGGCCCTCTGCCAAAAACTAAGCAAGAAAATGAATACATACTTACAATTCAAGATCAATTAACTAAATATTGAGTAGCAATCCCTTTACCTAACGCAAAAGCAGTAACGATAGCAGAAGCATTTGTCAAACGATTCATTTGTTATTTCGGCTCACCCAAAGCGGTACTTACTGACGAAGGTAGTAATTTTTTTGAGTAATTTCTTAAAACAAATTGCGAAATTGTTCAAAATACGTAAAGTCAGAACGACAGCATTTCACCCTCAATCCAATGGATCATTAGAAAGATCGCATCATGCTCTCGGTGAATATCTTAAACAATTCACTACTAAACAAAATAATTGGGATGAATGGGTTGAAATGGCTATTTACAATTACAACACGAATGTACACGAAGGTACCAAGCATACTCCATACGAAATGGTTTTTGGCAAGATAGCTCGCACCCCTTCTAGTATGCCCCCTGCCGAGATGGAAAAACTCGCCACGTACGACGAATATCTAACCCAACTGGTCACGCAAATCCATGAAATACAGGGTATGGGACGACAAAATTTGATAAAGGCTAAAGAAAATTCCAAAATATATCAAGACAAGAAAATTAATCCTGTAGCATTTAAAGTGGGCGAACCAGTATTTTTGCTTAAAGGACCAAAACCCGGAAAACTCGGTGACCACTACACCGGTCCGCACGAAATAAAGACTATGTTAACGAACGGTAACGTACGTATTAAACTCCCAAACAGAGACATTATTGTACATTCAAATCGATTAAAAAAATCGAGAATTGCCTACTAACATTTTCGAAATAATTTTTCCAGAAACATTTTGCGTAAAAATATACGATGTTTAAATGGTACGTATTCATGCGGCACTTTCTTTTTGGATATCATGTAATAATAAACATAGTATTTACATAATAAAATTGATATATACGAATGAAAAATCAGAAAATAAAAATAAAAATAAAACCCTATATATATCATACGGGAGTAAATATAAAACTACAATAAGCCCTAATAGCAATCCTTATTTATTTTTATCAACGATATTTCAATACTAGGAGACAAGTTTGGCAGAAAACAATGCCAAATCGCCCCCCAAATACCGTGGTATAAAATATTAATCAAATAACCCTCTATCCGATAAATAAACATATTAATTATGAAAAGAAATAATACATATATATGATCATAGTAGTAATAATAATAGTAACAATAATAATGGTAATAATAGTAATAGCAATAATAATAATAGCAATGATCAATATGTTCAAGTTTAAGTGAATAGGAATTTTTCTTAAAGGTTTCAAAACAAGGCAAACATAATTACCGATACGCCGACGCAAACGAGATACCAGGAAACGCACTCAAAGACAAAGGTATTGAATAAAACCTCTTGAAAAAAGAAATATATATATAATTTAGTGCACCCTGATCAGTTTTAGACTTCAAAGGAGAGAGAGAGTACAATCAAATATAAAGAGAATGCTACAATAACCATATTTAAGAATATTAACATATACCAGTAAATATACGCATAAATATTTTTATTAACATAACTAGATAAATACACTACTATTTATATCTGCATCTTGAAAAAATTAATTATAAAAGTGTGCGGATTCTCAATAAGCATGTCACCAAAAGACCCACGCGGCATGTACTCATACGAACAAGTGCGTCTCGGCAGTTACCGTAATTGGCCAGTAAATTTTCTAGACCCGCGACAACTTGCCGCTGCAGGATTTTATTACACCGAACAGGACGACGAGGTCAGTTGTTTTGATTGCAGCGTTACTATTAAAGAATGGGAAGTTGGTGATATACCAATGCATGACCACCGTAGGTGGCAAGAACAATGCCGTTTTGTCCGCGGCATACCTTGTGGGAACGTTCCCATCGGGGCCGATCCACTAGATGTACCCCTTTCTCGTGAAAAAGAACGCCACGATTGCAGAGTAGAAGTAAGAGTAAACGCGACCCCTGATTGCCACGAGGATATGCCTCCAAAAAAGAGCGATTTGACTCCCATGTATCCCGCATTCGAAGATTATGTTAAACGGGTAGACAGCTTCACCTACTGGCCTGGAAATTGTGAAATTAGTATTGCAGTATTAGCAGCAGCCGGATTCTTTTTCATGGGCCACCAGACTAAAATCAGGTGTTTTCATTGTGGAGTATCATTAAACAATTGCGAAATTTATGACGACCCTTGGGAAAAGCATGCTATACGGGGCCCTCATTGTCGTTACATAATAATGAGTATAGGAAGCCGACCACCCGGTCGAACGCCGCGCCGCCATCCTTTCTTTTCCTTAACCCCCGCCTCTCAGACAGAACTGTACGAGAGCCCCCCTACCTGCGATCTGAGATTTGTCGCCAGACTATTAGAAAGGCTCCGGGGCACCCTCGACTGTTTAGAATGCGTATGTTCCAGGGACGACGGCCTACAACCCTCATACCCCACCTACGAAAACTATACTGACCGCATGGAAAGCTTCATTTCCTGGCCTGAGACGTTACCGATAAAACCAGTAACATTAGTAGATGCTGGATTCTTTTATTCTGGGAAAAAGGACAGAGTAACTTGTTTTTATTGCGGTATCAAAGTAAAGCGTTGGGGAACGGGTCCAAACCCCTTACACTTACACGTCTTGTTAAATCCAGGTTGTCGATTCCTGAGCATGACTACGAATACATTCCCATGTTCCTCCTTGTCCACCAGTCTTACCGACTGCCATCACCAACCTATAAGCGTGACGTTTCTCCCCTGTCTCCACGCAAATAATTGTTACAAATGCAGCAAAAATAGAGAAACATGCGACGAATGCAACTCGGAGATACAGTGCATCGTGCTCGACTCCGAATAGGATAACGTAAACAAAGAAAAAACCTAAGAAGTATATCGATAACGACAATAAATAGCTAGAACCGTAATTGTGTAGGTTAATTAAAATCAACTCAGGTTCGGTTAATGAATTATCTTTCAGTCAAGCATAATTTGTCAAAGTTCGAAGTATGATTCCTAGCCCTGTCACTAGAAGCAGGACCAAGATACCCACATCTTCTAATTTGGAAAGATCAGTCACTAGTCCCACCGCTGTGTCTCCAATACCTCCCCTTCCTATTCCCAAAGCCCCCCGTAGTACCGAACAGATTACGATCCAAAACTTGGTGGATTACTTGTTGGAAAGTGACTCTACATTACGCCACCAGCCACAAGCCCCCACCGACGATATTCACTCTCTTATCAACAAGACGTGTGACTATTCAAAAACGCCATAAGGGGACACTGGTAACACTTTCGTTACACAAATGGTAAATATGAAAAAAAAAAATGTATAAGCAAAGGAATAATGCAAGGAAAACTTCTCCCAACACCAAATACTCACGTAAGTAAATCTATTTTGAGCTAAAACTATATAACTATACCTTTACATATATATTTTGATTCATAATACACAGAATTGTTTCATTTATGTCTTTTCGCACTCTTAAAAAAAGGGTGTAGCATTTTTTCCCAGAATAATAATAAATTTAAAAATAAAAAAAATAAAAATATATATTAGGTGCGCAACTAAGTTCCCGCTGTTTTTTTTTATGAAAATGCAACTTTATTGTGAAAAAATGTTTACAAATGAATCATTCAAAATATTGCCCATCGCTAGCGACAACTTTTTCCTATCTTTCTGGCAGAGCTCGAATACCGTCACGGTAGAAGTGTTCGTCTTTGGAGGCTATCCACGAATCAAGCCATTTTGAGATGTCTTCATATGAGCTGAACTGCTGTTTAGCCAGACCATGTGCCATCGAACGGAACAAGTAATAATCAGACGGCGCAATATCTGGGGAATATGGCGGGTGGGGTAGGACTTCCCATTTGAGCGTTTCTAAGTAGGTTTTAACGGGTTTGGCAACGTAAGGCCGAGCGTTGTCATGCTGTAGAATCACTTTTTCGTGCCTCTGCTCGTATTGTGGCCGCTTTTTGCGCAGTGCTCGGCTCAATCGCATCAATTGAGTTCGATACCGTTCCCCAGTGATGGTTTCGTTCGGTTTCAACAGCTCATAATAAATATTCGGCGGAGCCGTCGACGTAGAAGCATGACCGGGCAGTCTTCTTGATTTTGTTCTCTTTGGGTTGCTGTAAGGAATCCATTTTTCATCACCCGTAACGATGCGATGAAAAAACCCTTCTTTTTTTGCCGCTGGAGCAGTTGTTCACAGGCGAAAAAATGACGCTCAACGTCTCTCGGCTTCAAATCATAAGGAACCCAAGTTCCTTGTTTTTGAATCATTCCCAACGCATGCAATCGCTTGGAAATGGCTTGGCGGGTAATGCTGAAGCAAGCTCTTTTTGCGTTTGGCACGGATCCTCATCGAGTAATACTTCCAATTCAACAACATCAAAATCACCGTCTTTGAAGCGACGTAACCAATCACGGCATGTTGTTTCACTTAGAGTAGCATCTCCGTAAACTTTTTGGAGTTCTCGATGCGCTTCAGATGCCGTTTTTTTTTAATGAAAGAAGAAAAGCAACACTTCCCGCAAATGACGATTATTTGGCACAAAATCAGACATATTCACACAACGAAAAGTATATGACGCAAAAACAAAATCACTAATGTGTCAAAGCGGTTTGTTTACCATATGTCTAAGCTTAGTTCATGACGTTTTGGTTATGTCCCAATCGACCAGCACTTACTACTGGAGCCATCTCTTCAAAAACAGCGGGAACTTAGTTGCGCACCTAATATATTGTAACGGAACGCAGTTAAGGCGATCCGCTACCACAACTGACAACCTTAAGCCCATCTAACAGACCAACCCACACAAAGAAAAACAAGACACATAGAATACCAAAATCAGACAAAGCCAACAAAACAAGTTATCGGTAGACAAAACACTCCATAACATATCCAAAGAAGCACCCACCGGACAAGGAGAATAGAAAGGACTAGTAGGTACACACGCAGAATTATAAGTATACACCTTAAACGTAATGGCGTAAATAGGAAGCCCGCCTAGCCGGGAGATACGCGATGTAAACAAAACAGAAGGCGTAACGACAAGCACACACCGGCATACTAGACCAGGGCAATAGCCCCGCCCTACATAATCACCGGGACAAGCCTTAACACAGACGGCACAACACCAAATAGATCACACTATCCGAAAGGCGAGAACAGCGAAAACGCCACGGCACGGCAAAAGTAGAAAAGAATTCATGGAACTCTCGAGATCCCACGAAACACAGAGAAAGATCAACAGGGTAACTTCTCATGAAACTTCGCTACGTACCCCCACTCATGAATAAAACATTAATATTAATAAAACACGTAAAACAAACTTATCTCGAACAAAAACCAAGAAACATACATAGAGGAAGACGATCCTCACGTAGGAGAACTCCTGAAAACAACAAAAACATAAAAATCCACGAGAAATCTGTCAAAAACACACAAGAAAAGAGATAATTAACAACAATTAATTATTCCGGGCAACTATTGATCAATAAAACAGCAAGACAACTGCATACGAAACAGGGGAAGACCCATATGGGCCTGAAACGTAGAAAAACCAGGATCAAACCAAAGAAAACACCGATAAAAAGTTTGAACCTACAACAGGTAGGAAGATAACATTGTCCTGCGAAATTCATCCTCGCTGAAACCTCGTTTCAAACCCTAGAAGGACAAAGATCGGCTAAGAATAGAAAATCAAGAAATAAGGGTACTCCTACACGTCACCCCGCACCTCTCTCACCTAGGGATAGAAGTGCGACAAACATCACGTGACCTACCCCAAAACACCCTCCCGGGGTCCATCCGCCAACCTATATAAACCGCGACAGAACAAGCCTCAGGGCTCTTGTCAAGTCAAGACGAAGTGCTGCTCGACAGCACACCCCACACATAAAATTACACGTAAAATCTCGAAGTAATAAAGTCGTGTTCTTTCGATCAAATCGATTCCCCTGCATTGCGCTTGGCCGTCGTTTGACCGAACGAACCGATAAGAAGAACAACATACTAACCGTTTGGGAAATACCATGTCAGAACGAGTGTTCTTTTTCTCAACTGATTCCCCTGCATTGCGCTTGGCCGTCAGTTGAGTGAACGAACTCATTAGGATACTCTGTGAGGAGTAAGGCTCCCCTGCACTGCGCTTGGCCGCCCCTACTCACAGCGTTAGGGCACACTCCACTAACGGGTCCCCACGCACGGCGTCGTGGCTATCCGTCTCTTAGAGTGTGAAGCAGCACGAGTGACGCAAGGTCAAGGGAGTGGCATCCCGACTGAGTGCACCGCGCATTAGACTCGTAGGGTGTACCTGCGTGGGTGGGACCACGTGAGGGCCAGCACCAGCTACCACCTGCATCTCTTGGATACCTCGGCTGGTCGCAATTATTAAAAAACCAAGTCATAAGCCCCTTAATGGCACGATAAAGTGATTAATTAATTGCGAATGAAAGCTTCAGTATCCGGGGTCTAGGACGAGCTTGCTGGTCGAGCTGCGAACCCGGTGTCTCTTGCGAACAGAGAGCTATAGCTAGGGACCCAAACAATAACAAAGACAAGTAACGATAGGTAGGTAAAATCATACACACCACCTCACCACACTACACTCGCGTCCCTACTATAACTCTTCACGCGACGATCAGCAAGGCGGAGCCTCAAGAAGCAGATCTTGCAAACGGGCGGTCCCAAAACAATAACATTCCAAATAGCATAACACCAGCTAGACGTCCGATGATTAAAACAAGGCGGACCGGTACATCTTACAAAGGTACCAAGGAACGCCCCGTATGAGGACTAAGCCCAGCAACTAGGCCACACCCTGCTAACATCTAGGTAGAGACACACGAGACAAGATCGTGCCAAACGATATCCTAAAGAAATCGCTACATAAATTACACCAGATTAGACAACCCCGAAATAGATAAATTGAGTGTTGAGCTCCATAAAGTTGATACCTAATCACTTTACGAATAATAAAATCAAAAACCCATAGAAATTGGAAATACATGATTCCACTTGCGTAGAATTAGGAAGGCCGCGTATTAGCCAAGCGCCATCTCCCTTAAAAATTGGATAAATTGAGTGTTAAGCTCCGTAGAAATGGTATCTCACCACTTCGCGAATTATAGAGTCTAAAAACCCATAGAAATTGGAAATACATGATTCCACTTGCGTAGTATTAGGAAAGCTGCGTATTAGCGAAACGCAACCACCATTAAAAATTTGATAAATTGAGTGTTGAGCTCCGTAAAGTTGATATCTAATCACTTTACGAATAATAAAATCAAAACCCATAAAATAAAAATTGCATTATTCCACGTACGTAGTCTTAGAAAAATCGCGTATTAGCAGACGCGACAAACCCTTGAAACAAATAAATTGAGTGTTAAGCTCCATACTAGTGAGATCTCATCACTGTACGAATCACAGAGTCAAAAATAAAAATTACCGGAAGCAATTCCGTATACGTAGATCTTAGGAATAACCCACGCAAGCGAGCGTGAAATTCACACGAACGACCAGATCGTCTCACGAACATCCTACCTTGTCTAAACTAACAATCGATCAGTAACTTACCCAGCAATCACGTGCCTTCAGCACAATAAAGAAAAGAAAGAATTACCCAATCAATAAAAAGACCAATGATGAAAGAGTAAACAAACCGCACGTCTGTCACAGACAAATGCGACGCAACAAAAACCTAAACTGAGGTCGCACCAACAACAACAATAAGTTACTAATAACAACCTAAAATTGATTGCAAATCTTTAAATGCACAGATCCTCTCACTCCATCCAGCCCAGTGCACGAACTAGTTTCGAGCAAGCCTCCTCTCCACACGATCAAGGACGATATCGCTCGAAATAAGATTAAAAACTCACGCGATTTTACACCACCACCGAACACGCGCGCATCGCAGCGAAATTGACAGTGAAAGAAAATCGCGAAACGTTTCAATATATATTCATAAAATAAAATAAAATAACATAAAATAAGGTATAAAAAAAAGGAGCAAAGAAAAAAAATAATAATAATCTTTAATCATACTATGATATCGCATATTAGTAATGTACATTATGTTTCGCAGACACATGAATTTACAAGTCACTCATTCCGAGGGCCACCGTACCGCACTGGATATTTCAACCAAACATCTACATCTCCTCAGAGTAAAAAAAAGCATTCGTTTTTATACTAGACGATCGACGAATCCTTATACTAAATCATATGGAGCCAACCATCATAAAGGGGAGACAATACGAGCATCCACACGAACGTCCAGCATCATATGAACAAAATTCCAAGAACTTCCCGAACACCCACAACTCTAAAGAAACTTCACGAACGCCAAGAACTTCAAAACGCTTAGAACGCCAAGAACTTCAAAATGCTTAGAACGTCAAGTACTTAAAAAAAATGCTAAGAACTCCAAGAACTCCAAGAATTTTATGAACTTCAGAAATCAGCGTTCACGAGCCATTGAGTCAACACCAAGTCCGTATGAGAAAATTCATACCTACATATTCTTACATACGTCAGTTACTATTATTCAAATCAAGTTAATCACTCCGATGTGTGGTCTAAGAAAAAGAGAAAAAGGATATTTTAACCATGCCATTAGACATAAATAATATTTAAGTTACAAAAAAAAGGAGAGAGCAAATATTATAACGAAGCAAATATTTAGATAAAGATTATGAATTATAAGAAGAAGTAAAATTAAGAACACATACACTGTAACTGATAAAAGTAAAAAATTTCAAAGAAAAGAAAATACAAAAGTAAAATCAAGAAGTGAATAAATAAAATAAACAAGCTAAGAAAATATTAAAAAGAGAAAAAGAGAGAAATACAAATGCCCATAAATAAAGGGACGTATTGTAACGGTTATTTTTAACGATAACATATATTTTATTTATCGTGGGAATTCGGGCTCGATCACATGACTAATTAATAGAGACTTCGTAGTGGTTGACAGTAAGGCTTTATTCAGAATAGAAACAATTTCATAAAATATCACTTTTTAATTACGGTCACTCGAATTTTTCTAGGATGACCATTTAATTCCGGAATTTCAGCAATTATTTCTACGATTATAATTTTATTTGGCATGCATCTATTCTCGGTATCCTCGAGGGTTTGTTATTCTTCTCGGACAGCGGTATTGCTGTACGTTCGGTACACAGACATCCTCATACTATCTGTCACTCGCACTTCACTCGCTCTTTGTACAGAGTGTATTAACCCTGTGTACAATTCTTTTTCTTTTATTCTCGTTACACTTTCTCTCTCTCTCTCTCATCCAATCGGGCGATTTCAGTTTATACTGCCGATCCAAAATTCACATTATTTAATCCTACTTCCTTATATACTACTCGCTAATACGTATTAATTTAACCTATGCTCCTAATTCTATGGATATCGATTTATATCTTAGTCTATTACCGTTTTCCTTTCTACTTTACTTAGAACCAATTCTTTATAGGATTTGTGCATTCGAATTTGGGATTTCCAGCGATTATTTTTAATATCATTTCGTCTTATTTGATCGCGAATTCTTGGTACTTTCGGAATATCGGTTACGTGTAGATGAGATGGTATTGACCCACTAGCTTCTCACATGCATACACACAGTCACTCGTGTCGGACCTTTTCCTTGACAGAGTGTATAAACTCTGTTTACAATTTTCTTCTCTTTTGCTCTTGTATCACTTTTCGCTCTTCTCGCTTACACTTGCAGACTTAGATAAATACTGTTGTCCCTACTGGTTCAAAAGTCCACACTTTATTATTTCAATTTTATAGACACTATTCGCTTATTTCTGATGCACTTATTTCATAGGCTTATATTTATCCACTTAATTCTAACCGTCTTATTCCTACCTAATTCTCGGGTTGGTTCATTTCGAATCTATCGACTAATTAATTTTCTAAATATTCCTCCTCTTTACTCTCAAGATTAATCGTTTTGAAAACTTGCACTCAGTATTTGCTATAGTTAAACTGGTATCACCAAATAGAGCTCCTTCCTTCCGATGCCGGCTCTTTTATAGCCGTTTCCCCACCCTAGTTCCCTCCACGTCATCCGAGACTTCGGTTTTAAGATTTGTCAAATTCGCTCGATTATGCGAGCAACCGTTGTCACGCCCCCCTGGCTGTCCCTCGTCGCCGAGCAAGGCCAGCTGGTCGCTGACCTGCTGTTTTCGGCGACGAGCGAATTCCAGAGGCGTGACGTCACCCGTTTTTATACTAGGTCCGGGTTCTTCGGCCTAGCGTCCGCTGTACACGTTGTCCAAATATAGATTCGGCTCTTATAGCCGTTTGAAATAATAAAATAATCGCTCGAATGTGCTCGAATTAATGTGCTCGAATATACTCTTGGCTCTTATAGCCGTTCGAGGTAATGAAATAATCGCTCGCATGTAACCACGTTACAGTATACATAAATACAATAACGTAACACCTATTGTCGGAAAATATGAAGCAATGATATAATTAAGTTAAGAGTTAGGAACATATAATATTCCTCCACAAGCATAGTACGGACAAGTCCGAAATCGCATATATGCATAACATAACGTAGAACAATATTTAACTAAAGCAGGAATAGTAATATGGACAAACAGTTGCCAATCAAATATCCTTTCTCTATTAAATGTAACATTTTTTTGTGTTCGACGAAATTCGTCATGGTACGAACAAAAACTAGTATCACATGTAGATTCCAAGACCATGCAACAGACGAGGCGTTAAAAGAAAAAGAATAGTATGACAAGCATAATTGGAAAATTAGTAGCTTCACCCTCGGATTCGATTATTAGGCTTCTCCTAATAATCGTTTAAGGGGGGAGGTGTTACGTCCTGACGTAACGTCGCATTTATATATTTTTTATTTCGATTACGTTAAAGTTCTTCTGTTTCAGTTTCACTACATTAAAAGTAACTTTTCACATTTTTCTTTTATTTTCGAATTTCTTAAGAGAAGCGGAGAGCGATTTCAATGACAGAGATCGGAGCAGGATGGAGATGCGGCTCTACCGACCGTCTCCCGGGAAGATTAATCTTGTAAAGATAGAATTTTTCAGCGCTCTCGGTCAAACGGCAAACATTCAAAGCATGGGATCTACTGCGTAGTCCCGGTTATCGACTGCCATTCATGGACCTATGATTTAGCGCAGCCTTACCCTCAATCCTAGACCAGGGGTTCGGCTAGTCGCCGCCGCACAGTAGGGCCGATTCCCGAAAAGCTGGTCAAAAGTCGAAAAATGAAGTTTCATTTTATAGGATTTAGAGTACATAGGTGGGTAGAGTAATGCTTAAAGAGTATAATGGAACATTTTATAAGAGCTAGTAAAGTATACCTGGCAAGTATAAGCCAGTACAAAAGAGACCTTCGCGCAAGTAATAGCTGGATCGTTCGAGCTCATATTCAAGCGTCATATTAAAAAATTCGTAGAAAATCGTAAAATTGGTGTTTCTTAATTCTCGAAAATGGAGGTTTCAAGTTGAAGAAAGTAGTTTATTATCATATGCGTCGAAAATTATAACAGATACATATAAATTAATAGCTAAACAATGTCTAAAGTAGAAAAAAATGAAAAATGATGTGCAATCATTTTAGAAAAACAGGGAAAAAGTTAAAAGTTCCGCAGTGTTCCGCAACGAAACAAGTTTTTAATTAAAGTTTGTACTGTTATGTAACAAAATTAGGAAAAATCAGCTGCAGCTAGCTGCAACTTTGTTTTTAGTGCACATTTGAATATAAAAAATTACAAATTCACATTAACCACTTATTGCACGTTTTTTTCAAATGAATATAATTTTGTGAAACTTGTTACTCGGGGGTTTTTGGGGTCGCTGAATACGAATTCGGTATCAAAAAAACTAAATTCAAAATGGCGGATGCAATATGGCGGACGCAATTTTCGAAATCGATTGGATTCGCTTGAAACTTGTTACTCGGGGGTTTTGGGGTCGCTGAATACGAATCCGGTGTCAAAAAAACAAAATTCAAAATGGCGGATCCAATATTGCGGACGCAATTTTCGAAATCGGTCGGATTCGCTTGAAACTTGTTACTCGGGGGTTTTTGGGATCGCTGAATACGAATCCGGTGTCAAAAAAACAAAATTCAAAATGGCGGATCCAATATGGCGAACATTATTTTCGAAATAAAACCACCATTTTCAATTTTGTTTTTTCTTGGCTATGCAACGTGAATAGTTCCGTAGCGCAGTGGCTTACACGCTGGACTCGTACATTATTGTTCTCGGTTCAAATCTCGTGTAGGTGATTTTCTTTTATTTTGCATAATAATTATTTAATAAAATTGTTTTTAAATTAATTCAGCAATTTTCATAATTTTAATAATTATTTTAATGTTATAAATAACTTATTTCGTTTTAGAGTATATATTGTTGGATTCTAACATTTATAGAGGATAACGGAACATTTGAAAAGAGTTGACTGTATACATAGACCTACCTGCAATATATAGGTAGGCCTGCCATCTGCTTACTTTTAGGCAGGACAGTCCTGCTTTTTTGCACCTTGTCCTACGTCCTACCTAACTCCCATATTGTCCTGCTTTTTTGAAAATTTGTGAATAAATTCAAGTTTTTTTGATATAACATGCCTAAAAAATTCTCGCTCGCTAACGCTCGCGAAAATTTTAAGTTTTCTTTTTTACATCATTTATGGTATGGTATCTACCCTACTTGAAACTTTTATTCTATGAATCATCAACAGAGCTCAGCTCCTCTTCTTCGTCTATAGCAAGTTCTTCCAACATGTCGTCAAGGTCTTCACTTGCATATGATTCTTCAGTATCGGAGTTTGAACTCGATGAAATTCTATTTATCACTTTTCTTCTAAAATTCCCTACTTCGTCATCACTACTCTCCTCACTTTCAATTATATTTTTACGCCGTCCAATGAACATTTTGAGGATAAAAAAGTATGCTTCTCGACCGCTTATCGATCTGTTTATGTTTTGGCGCTCCAACAGTCGGATTTGGGCCCCGCGAGAAACTCAACCGAATCGCGCTGGGCGACGAATGTGTTAAAAGTGAAATTTGTTTAAAAACTTTTTGTCGGAAAGTATTTCCAGCTGGTAAGTTGATGTGGTTTTTTTTATTATAACTTATATTTATTGTAAGCAACTTTAATATTTTTAGATAAACATGGAAATTGAGAGTAAGAAGAGAAAGACATCATGGAAAAGTGATTATTCCAGAGAATTCGGATTCTTGAACAAAGTCGACGGAGAAAATGACAAGGCCTTTTGTATGATCTGCAACTCAAAATTTGATATTTCAAATGGAGGACGTGCGCAGATTACCAAACACACGGAAACGAAAAAGCATCAATCATCGATTCATGCATCAACCAGCAACGTAAAAATACAAACTTTTTTCAAAAATCTAAACACAACAGAAGATTTTAAGTCAATCGCATGCGAAGCAGCTTGGGCTTATCATACAGCGCGCCATAACATTTCATTCAAAAGCAATGATTGCTTAAACTCACTAATCAAATGTATGTTTGATACAAAGTTCACGCTAGCACGTAGCAAGGCTGCTGCCATTATCAGTCACGTTATAAGCCCAGCGATTGAAGCAGAAGTGAATGAAAAACTGCAGAAGTCAAACTTCGTTTCCTTAATGACTGACACATCAAATAGGCTTAACGTGAAGATGTTGCCAATCATAGCTCGTGGCTTTGATCCTGAAAATGGTGTTTGCAATCTTAACCTTACTTTGGTAACAATTCCCAACGAGAAATCCGACACGATTGTTCAGGAGTTGGCAAATGTTGCAAGAAACAAAGCTATTGAGAGCAAGATCATCGGTTATGATGCCGACAACACAAATCTGAATTTCGGCGGAGTCAATAGGAATGGAAAGGAAAACGTCTGGCGTAAGCTACAAAAGGAATTAGGACGTGATTTGTTTGGAATTGGTTGCGGAGCCCATATCACGCACAACGCTATTGAAGCTGGATGCAAAATGCTTCCAATCAACTTTGAGGCATTGTCGGTAAATGTTTATAAACATTTTAAAATCCACACCACTCGAACTGAGAATTTGAAAAGCTTTTGCTCAGAACTGGATCACCTTTATGAGTCGATGAAAAGTCACTCCGGAACACGATTCCTTTCCCTAAACCCAGCCTTGCAGCGCATCATCAACATGTTTGATCCTCTTCAAACTTATTTCGCTTCACTCTCGCAATGCCCGCCGTCGATCAAAATTTTTTTCTCGGATCTGTCCTCAAAGTTCTGGCTTGTTTTCGTTGAAAATCAAACAGCAGGATTCAACACATCGATTGAGAGAATGGAACGATCATCCGCTACATCATTTGAAACCGCAGAAGAATTGCGACTGTTGAAGGGTAAAATTAAGAACCGTAAAGAGCTGAGATACCTACTAAGAGAAGCGCAACTTGAGAAGTCCAAACTTTCGATTGACCAGCAGCAGGAAATTGATTTAAACGTGATTGTATTTTACGATACCGTCATTAAGTATATTGAACTTTGGGAAGAATCGTTTGATGGAACTTCAATTTTTTCGTGGATGATTTTGAGTAGATATCCTGATTGGAATGTGATTGAAAAGAGCTACGAGTATGCTGTACTTCGATTTGGTGAAAATCTGCGTAACGTAATAAGCCGTGATCAGCTTTGCGACGAGTATGGTCTCATGAGGCAGTTCTGCATGCAGAATATCAATCAATGGTTATCAAATAAGACTCCTTGTGCTAAAATTTGGACCGCCATTTTCAAAGAATTTCGAAGCCAACATACGCAGCTGGTGAACATGGAGAAATTTGTGGAATTCGCGTTTACTCTTCCTGGAACGTCAACGGAAGCAGAGCGAAATTTTTCATTAATAAAGAACATCTGGGCTGAAAATCGTGGTAGCATGGCTCTGAATACTGTTAAAGCCATTCTTAACATTCAGTATAATTCTGATCTCAGCTGCAAGCAATTTTATGACAAGGTGAAAGATGACAAAGCAATGCTTCAAATGGTCCAAAGCTCCGGAAAATATCAATAAGTTGATTAGATCAAATTATGTGAAACTTTGCATCAGATTACAACAAAAAAAATAATGCAATTTGATGAAGGACTTGTTATAGCATAGCATATCTAGTACTGCAATCGATCCGTAAATTACGGAGACCAAACTTTTGAAATGCTCTAAAACTGTTGAAGGGTGTTTCTACTCAAAATAATAAAAAACGTTAAAATGGAAATATAATTTTGTAAGCTCTCCATCCGTCAATTACGGACAGTCATAAAAATTCTCATTTCTAGGAAAAATTTGTTACCCCTCATTTGTGAACCCCCCGTAGGGGGGTGAGGGGTCTCATGTCCTGCTTTTGCCTCCAAAAATTATGGCAGGCCTATATATAGGTCTACATGCCTACTTCTGTTCACAAACTTTTAATTCACGGCTCTGAAATAATATTTACAATCTGCTTTATTGCCAATCGGACAAATGTCTGAAGATGCACAGGAGTCTTGTAATAAATATATTAAAAGATACCGTGAAGATTTTGCACGAAAGTGCAGCAGAACAAAATCGATGGAAGATCTTTTCTTGCGCTTGCTAGTGGCATCAGATCCGTATATATCAAGCTTAAAAAAATTGCCACATGAGAAATTAAAATCCTTATTTCCGGAAACAATTGCTTTGCTTACTTCACCAACTGTTTATGCGTCTACTGATGATTCTATCTCTTCTTTTTCGATGTCGTCAGATTCTTCAGATTTTTATACAGACAATTCGACTGATGATGAAGACTAATTTTTATGTTAATATCAGAACAATATTCTTGTTAATATAAATTTATTTTTTGAATTTGGCTTTGTACTGTATTTCTCAAATAAATATATTAGTATTTAAAAAATCGTGTTCCTTATTACACTTTCTTATATATTTGAATTATACATTTTTCAATATTTTTATAAATGATTGAAAATGTAATTACTTATCTGAAATATGTACAAAATATTTCTTTTAAACAAGAAAATCATTACTCTGTAATCCAAATACATTTATTTTAAAACTGTAAATCAAATTATTATACAGTAATCTTAAAAAATGTATACTTAAACTAAAATAATTATAAATTAACTGTTTGAACATGTTAATTTTATTTCACAAAATCTATTTTGTTTCAGAAAATGATTTTAAGAAGTATGTGCTTCAAAGAAAAAATTACTTGCATGTAACTGAAGTACATTCTTTTCAATAAAAAAAGGAAATGTAACTTGTAAATAGTATAAAATAAGTCTTTCAAAAGTGATTTTAATCAATACAATTGTTGGATAATCAGCTGGCGCACGGCGATCGATATTCGCCGTGCGTCGACCTGTTGCTGTGCTCAAGCACACGTCGTTCGGTTGAGCCGAAGGTAGCCGAGGCGGGGCTTCGCGAAGCCGAGGATGTGCCTCGTTGGCACGCCGCGTCGAGCGAGAGGATGTCTCTCTCGCTTGACTTCGGTTTCGCTCACCGGCTATCTCGCTCAACTGACTTCAGCGCTCAAAGTTAATTTCATATTCCGCAGCCATATTGAAAATTCAGTGACTTTTGCGACGACATCGAGGAACAGCGCACCACTATCTTGGACTTTTCTCGTTGGCTTTTTGCTCAGGACATTCTCATCACTCTCAACAGGACTCAAAACTCAGATCTGTCAAATAACACCACAGGCGGAATCTCAAACACTTTGGTCCTTCGAGCCGGATCTTCGACTCTCGCACAGGGTAGAACCAGGGTTTCTACCTTCCGCACACATCAACTCTTACGCTCATCTCGACTTGGACTCTGCAAACCAGCAACGCAGACGTCACATTTTCTCATCGGCCAGCATCACAGCGCTTCAATTTGGTAAAGTAGAACCTCTGCGGAGCACTTCGTTTCTTTTACTTGTTCGGCTCAAGGGGGCTCACAATGTCCGAGGGTAGTCCTACAGGCAGCAGGGTGGCGCCTGGTGACCTTCAGGACAAGAAGACATTGTCGGCTCCGGATCCCGTCGCGGCTGCGAAGAGGACCCGATCACCGGCTCGCCTATCAGGCGATCTGGTGATGAAGGTCCAATCTCAGCAGCGACGGGTGGAGGCGCTGCGATTTATCATGACCACCATTGAGGACCAGGAGGAAACTCTCTCCCTGGCCCCCCTCGAGGCGATGCTTGAGCAGGTGGACGAGCTACATGGAGAATTCAGGAGGGAGCATTTGCTTCTTGAGGCTTCGTGGCCGCTCGCCCACCAGGAGCACGAATATTTTCAGAGTGATACGCAAACCCTCGAGGCCAAGCTCACCCTCCACAGCAAGATGGCTGCGGGGAGGATCAGGGAGAGACTCGGTCAGTTCCGGCCTGCTGCACCAGTGGTCACGGCGCCGGTGTCACGGACGAGGCTGCCGGACATCAAGCTGCCGACCTTTAAGGGCGACTATTCTGGGTGGCCGGCGTTTCGGGACTTGTTCGCGTCGTTGGTCATCCGGAACTCTAGGTTAGCCGACGTCGAGCGGCTGGTGTACCTACGCACCTGCGTCACGGGCTCGGCGGCCGCACTCATCGACGGATTCGCCCTCACCGACGAATCTTTTACTTTGGCGTGGGACACACTGGTGTCCCGCTTTGAGAACAACCGGCTACTGGTACAGGAGAGGTTGGACGCACTCTTCGCTCTCAAGCCTGCTGAGCGTTCGCTCGCAGCCACCGTAACGACCGTCTCCGAGGCCTACAAAGTCCTCACTTCGGTGGCAACGAAGGAGAAAATTTTCGATTGCATGATGGTACGACTGCTTGGTCAGCAGTTTGACCAGACCACACGCGAGGCCTGGGAGACGGCGTTAGGACGCTCATCAGAGTTCCCGACCTTTGCGAAGATTGAGGAGTTCGCGGAGACGAAGATTCGGGCTCTGGAGATGGCGAAGGCCACTCCAAAACCGATTAGCTCCGGTCGGACGTCTTCCGCGTGCCCTCCTCCCGCAAGGGCCGGGACTCAACGTGCATCGGCGCATCACGCAGGTAGCACGGCCCGCGGCGCTCCGCCATCAAATACCAACGCGTCCGCGTATCCATGCGACTGCTGCCGAAATTCTGGGCACTTCATTGTGATGTGCCCGGAGTTCCGTCAGCTCTCCGTGGCGGCGCGGCGCAAGATGGCGGAGAAGTCGCGGTTGTGCTACAACTGCTTGGGACGGCACAATGTTAATGCATGCCGTTCCACACGCAGTTGTAAGGAATGTTCAGGGCGGCACCACACCATGCTGCATCCGGCAGCGCCCCCTGCAACCTCTTCCAGCACTCAGCCTGCGCAGCCCTCAACGTCAACACAATAGGGTGTTGACGCAGTCGTCCACTGATCGGTACAGCTCACAAGGAAATGCTCAACATTATTAGCAACTGCACTCATACACGTCCATACATTGGCATCAACTCATCAGGCAAGACTTCTCATCGATCCTGGATCAGAATTAACGTTTATTACGGAAGAGCTCGTCCGTAAACTCAATATAACACGTAAGCACTCATCAATTTCGATCACAGGGATCGGTGGTAGTCACTCAACTCGCACACGTGGTTCGGTACAACTCACAATGTGCTCCATGCACACAAAAGAGAAAGTCACGGTCTTGGCTCACATTCTCGACACGGTTACAACTCATTTGCCATCTTTTGAATCACCAGCTCGCACGTGGCCTCACATAGTGAAGCTGAAGCTGGCGGATCCGGACTTTCTCACACCACGACCGATCGATATTGTACTTGGAGCAGATATTTATGGTCAGGTGATTAAACCTAACATTATCAAGGGCTCTTCATCTTCGCCAATTGCACAATTATCAATATTTAGTTGGCTCATTATTGGACCTATTAACTCATGTCTATCTGATGCACTCACTGTTTATCATGCTGCTGTGCAACTTGATGATCAGGAATTACAGAACGTGCTCACAAAATTCTGGGTTCAAGAAGAGCCACCAAAGGACACGGTCGGTCAACTCACACCAGAGGAGCAGGCATGCGAGGATCATTTTCGCGACACACATCAGCGTGATTCCACAGGCCGATACATTGTTCGGCTTCCTCTTACATCTTCTCCTGCAAATCTGGGAACTTCATACTGTAGAGCACATCAGTGTTTGTTGCACACCATTCGAAAAATCTCAAAAAATGCTGAATACGGTCAGCTCTACTCAAATTTCATGGTCGAATATGAACAACTTGGTCACATGGTGAAGGCTTCGAAATCATCTACAAATGAAATTCATTACTATCTGCCTCACCACGGTGTATTGAGACCAGACAGTGTTTCCACCAAGTTAAGGGTGGTATTCAACGGTTCTAGCTCAACATCTTCTGGAAAGTCTCTCAATGACATCATGCACACCGGACCTAATTTGTTGCTCAATATTTCGGACGTTCTCATCTGGATCCGTCACCACAGACACATCTTTGCCACAGACGTTACCAAGATGTATCGTCAAATCAAAGTTCATCCTGATGATTGGAATCTTCAGCGAATTTTGTGGATTGATGCTCAAGATCACCCTGTGCCGTATCAATTAACAACAGTGACATACGGTACAAAGGCTGCGCCATTTTTGGCAGTTAGAACTCTCATGCAGCTCACCAAAGATGAAGGTCATCGGTTTCCTCTCGCTGTGCCAGCTATCATGTTTGGCAGGTACGTGGATGACATCTTTGGAGGGGCGGATTCAACTCATGAACTTATTGAAATTGCTCAACAGCTCAAGGACTTGTGCATGGCGGGCGGTTTTCCGCTCGCCAAGTGGCACTCGTCGGACCGCACGGTCCTTGCTAATATTTCACCATCATCGTCAAGCTCAGCTATCTCAATGGACGACTGCGAAGCCAAAATTCTTGGGCTGACTTGGCTTCCTAGTGAAGACATGTTCACATTCTCATCCCGGTTCAACTCAGCTCAAGATAATTTCACAAAACGCCTCGTTCTTTCCGAGGTAGCTCAACTCTTTGATCCACTCGGTTTCGTCTCACCGGTTGTGATTAGAGCCAAAATACTCTTACAAGAGCCGTGGCTTCACAAGCTCAGCTGGGATGAACCACTGCCATCCCAGGTTTCAACACGATGGACTGCAATCAGAGAAGATCTCGAAAGCCTGGCCAGGCTCTCAATTCCTCGTTGGTTCAATACATGGAGCAACTCAACAGTGGAATTGCATGGCTTCTCTGATGCATCTCAATTGGCCATGGCAGCAGTGATCTATATCACTGTCGACTCAATGTCCACAGGAAAGGTGGCTTCACTTATCTGCTCAAAAACACGCGTGGCACCACTCAAGAAGCTCACCATACCACGGCTTAAACTGACAGCGGCACTGTTACTCGCAAAATTGGTTGCATACGGTCAAGCCACGCTCAAGGTCAAGGTCTCATCTACTCACCTGTGGACGGACTCATCGGTAACTCTCACCTGGATCAAGGCACATCCTGCTCGGTGGAAAGACTATGTCCGAAACCGAGTATCACAGATACAAGGACTCACACCTACTGCTCATTGGCGTCATGTCGCAGGCACAAGCAATCCTGCAGATTATGCATCACGAGGTATCTCAACAGCTCAACTGGCCTCTCATCAGCTGTGGTGGTCGGGTCCACCGTGGATGGTGAAACCGATTGAATTTTGGCCGAAAGCCTCAACTGATTCTGAGGATTTGTACAATATGGAAGCCCGGCCGGGGTTAGCTCTGCTCGCGGCGACTGTGACGCCAGAGTACCATTGGGAACTCATTTATCGCTGTTCCTCACTCACAAAGTTGTGTCGTCTCACCTCGTTTTGCGTCAGAGTAGTGGCCAGAATGAGGAAGAGGTTAGCAACGGCAGGAAACGCTCCTCTCACAGCAGAAGAGATAGCTTCAGCAAATGTTTTTTGGACACGAGCTACACAAGCCGTGTTTTTCAAACACGAGTTACAAGTACTGCAGTCAGGCTCTTCTCTTCCTTCCTCTCACCCCTTCAGTCGACTAACAGCATTCATTGACCAAGAGGGTGTACTCAGAGTAGGAGGTCGCCTTGCTCAGTCAGCACTCACATATAAAGGAAGACATCCTGCCATTCTACCTCGTCACTCTCGATTCTCAACTCTCATCATTGATCAGGCTCACGTGCGAACACTGCACGGAGGCACTCAGCTCACATTAGCCCAAATAAGGCTAACACATTGGATCGTCGGCGGAAGAGCTCCTGTAAAATCTCACATTTTACATTGCGTCGTGTGTGCTCGGCAAAGGGGAGTTCGGGCTCAACAATTGATGGGTCAGCTTCCTCTAGCACGAGTCACTCCAACACGCGCACTCGCTCACACAGGAGTTGATTACGCCGGCCCTCTCACACTCAAAACTTGGAAGGGGCGAGGAAGTAAAACACACAAAGGCTGGATCTGTGTTTTTGTGTGCCTCACCACTTCAGCTTTACATCTTGAAGTCGTCAATGACTACTCAGCTGATGGCTTCCTCTCAGTGTTCAGACATTTCTCAGCTCGGCGTGGCCTTCCTCACACGCTATATTCTGACTGTGGCACAAATTTCATTGGTGCTCATAAATCAATACGTCAGATGTTCAGGAAGGCCTCTCAAGAGCATCAAATCATTGCTTCTTCTCTCGCTAATCATCAAATTGCGTGGAGGTTCAATCCACCTGCGGCACCACACATGGGTGGAAAATGGGAAGCAGCTGTGAAATCTGTTAAATTCCATCTGCGGCGAACGGTGGGTGATACAGCACTCACGTTCGAAGAACTCACAACGCTGCTGGCCCAGATCAAGGCCATACTCAACTCAAGACCTCTGGAACCACTCAGCGATGATCCTGATGACTCATCAGCACTCACGCCTGGACACTTTCTCATCGGTGAAGCTCTTTCCACGGTCCCAGAGCCAACGCTCGAGAATTTATCACTCACACGGCTCTCAAGGTGGCAATTGTTGCAGCAAAAGGTACAACAATTTTGGCGACAATGGTCCGCTCATTATCTACAGCGGCAGCAGTCCATATCAAAGTGCCATCACCCTACTAATAACATAAAGGTTGGTTCTTTGGTTCTGCTCACGGATGAGCGCTTTCCACCGTGCAAGTAGCCACTTGCACGAGTCACGGAGTTGCATCCGGGCAAAGACGGGCTCACCAGGGTGGTGACACTTCGAACTGCTACGACCACGCTCACCAGGCCAATCTCAAAACTGGCTGTGCTGCCTGTTTTTTCCGATTGACTAAAACCATAACTAATCATCAACCCCGTTGCTGATGGCGGGCGGAAATGTTGGATAATCAGCTGGCGCACGGCGATCGATATTCGCCGTGCGTCGACCTGTTGCTGTGCTCAAGCACACGTCGTTCGGTTGAGCCGAAGGTAGCCGAGGCGGGGCTTCGCGAAGCCGAGGATGTGCCTCGTTGGCACGCCGCGTCGAGCGAGAGGATGTCTCTCTCGCTTGACTTCGGTTTCGCTCACCGGCTATCTCGCTCAACTGACTTCAGCGCTCAACGTTAATTTCATATTCCGCAGCCATATTGAAAATTCAGTGACTTTTGCGACGACATCGAGGAACAGCGCACCACTATCTTGGACTTTTCTCGTTGGCTTTTCGCTCAGGACATTCTCATTACTCTCAACAGGACTCAAAACTCAGATCTGTCAAATAACACCACAGGCGGAATCTCAAACAACAATTATAGATGTAAAAGTAAATGTTTCATTACTTTTTATCAAATATATAATTTACTTACAGATTTATAAAAAGTTAATAAATTTTTATAATCGCTATTTTGGATTTGCCATTTTGAATTTTGTCTTTTTCACATCGGATTCATGTTCAGCGACCTCAAAAACCCCCGGGTAACAAGTTTCAAGCAAATCTGGTTGATTTCGAAAATTGCGTCCGCCATATTGGATCCACCATTTTGAATTTTGTTTGTTTCACACCGGATTCGTATTCAGCGACCTCGAAAACCCCCAAATAACAAGTTTCAAGCGAATCCGGCCGATTACGAAAATTGCGTCCGCCATATTGGATCCGTCGTTTTGAATTTTGTTTCTTTCACACCGGATTCGTATTCAGCGACCCCAAAACCCCCGAGTAACAAGTTTCAAGCGAATCCAATCGATTTCGAAAATTGCGTCCGCCATATTGCATCCGCCATTTTGAATTTAGTTTTTTTGACACCGGATTCGTATTCAGCGACCCCAAAAACCCCCGAGTAACAAGTTTCACAAAATTTTATTCATTCGTAATCATTCGTAATCAGCGACCCCAAAAACCCTTATATACTATATCTCAAACAGAATGAACTACGTTTTCGACTTTTGACCAGCTTTTCGGGAATCGGCCCCACTGTGCGCCGGGGCGTTGTTGGTCATAAGGCAGCGGTTGGAGGGAACGCTATCACGTGACCAGGCGACCGCACCCTTTCTTCTCGCTCTTGCCTAAAATCTTCTCTCTTTCTCTCTCTCTTTACAAAGATGATGAAATCACGAACAATTATTATTTGAGCGAAACAATTAACAAAAGTGGAGGAACTATTGATTTAAACTAAAGATTTATCACCATTAAAGTGTTCACACGAATACTTTAGGTAAAATATCAG
Organism: Cylloceria caligata; assembly: GCA_963942595.1. Classification (NCBI taxonomy): domain Eukaryota; kingdom Metazoa; phylum Arthropoda; class Insecta; order Hymenoptera; family Ichneumonidae; genus Cylloceria; species Cylloceria caligata. Next base: position 24,716,656 of record OZ012709.1, on the reverse strand, counting down.
CAGCAAAGAGAACAATTACGCTTCCATATGGAAACTACCCAGGGCTATCACTCAAAAATGAGTACAATCCACATTGAATTAATGAGCTTACCAGTTGTAATCGGGTAATAGAAAAAAGATCACTATATCAGGATTAATTTCCTTTTCCTCTTGAGATTATATTAATAAGTCTCTCGTAAAATATTGGAATTTATAGTAAAAATACCATCATATATATATATATAGAATATGTTATGCATATATAGAAAGGATAAAGGAAATATTAGGATTAATTTACAGTAAAATAGCGAAAAATAGACAAAACGAGAAAGAGGTGAGACTGAATTGAGTTACAATGAAGCTTCTCCTGCAGGAAAGCTGGGCTGGCCAACTCTCCACGCAACGATAAACGCCTTTGCACGAGGGCTGAACGGCGATCTAGCTGACTTCCGTACGGAGGAAATGTACGAGTAACCGAGTCGGGCGAGTCGCTCTCAAGAAAAAATACTCTCTCTCTCTCTCTCTCTCTCTCTCTCGTTTCTATAAGACGAAAATAATTGTTTAACTAACAAGTTATTTAAGAAAAAGGGCGTAACTATAAGTGGAGTCATTACAAATTAAACGAATAAACAATAATGATTAGAATAAGCCATAATTCAACAAAAATATTTATACTAATAAGAGACTAACGCAAAAGTCAGCTTGCATGCGATATTGCAAGTTAACTACAGAATCTGTAACAAAATCATTACTAGTGGTTTGATGCGAAGGATTTAGGTAAGTTACGTACAAATGCTGAAATTCTGGGCCATTACCATAGACACATCTACATAGAAGCGAGCATAAGGATATTACCTAGACTAAGACACTCTATCGAGAGTAGGCCAAGAAGCGGGGTGGTAAAAATCGCCTCATTTTTAGGGGAAAAACGCCTCGAGCGCGTTCCCTCACCTAATCGCGTGGTCCTCTGTATATCACATCGCGCGACACATCAGAGCGCGCCATACCGATGCACTTGCATAGATCTATGGCTCTACATCTCGGGAAGCTACTCTGCGGGGTAAGGGGAATGAATACGTGTATAGTTGAGGTAGACCACGGGGAAATTCATATAATCAGGATAGGATTTTATACCTTCTTTTCTTTTAACGCGCTTGACGACAAGAATTTTCGACGCTCAGAAGCCCTATAAAAGGCCGCGAGAATCGGCCGGAGACACAGTTTCACGGGGATTAAAGGAGCCACAGTTTCCCGGGCAGCAAGTAGTACTGTTTGCCAGGGAGTAAAGTAGTACAGTTCGATAGTTTTTCACCGCGGCTCAGTTTCACAAAGTATAGTTTCAAGTAGTACAGAGTACGAGTACAGTACTTATAATTATTAATGCGTGCGAAATCGGAAATATTGAACGTGCAACATTCGACTACTCATGTAGTTTTATTTCAATAAATAATTATTAATACGCACCAACGCATACGTTCGATTTTGCGTTTGTCAATTAAAACAACAATTAAACAATCAACAATTAAAGTGAAATCTTGCTCTACGTGAAATTGTCATTCAAGTCCCCTCCCATTATTCGTGAAGTGATTATTCCCAACAAAGAACGAAACGCACTCCAGTCCTGTCCCGAGTAATTTTCCGCGAGGTTATACTCGAAAACGGGCTTGCGTCTTCGGTATTTTCTCGTTGGGTGTGGTAAAGGGAGGGTTTATTCTCCTTGACCAGAGCACGGAAAATATACACCGAAACGTGCACCTATATTAAATTCGTGGGTTTCGTAAAATACGCCGCGATTTTGAGCAGAAATGATAGAATATTGTATTTTATTATAATTTATTACTATAATCTTGTTATTCATTATTTAATTAATCGATTTCATTTATTATACAAATTAATAACAAGTAAATTTAAATAAAATAAAATGGAGTATTTTTTATTTAAAAGTGAGTTCTACATTGAGTGATTCGTCAAATGTATATGCGAGAGTGTGAATGCATAAATTCATGACAGAGAGAGAGAGAGAGAGAGAGAGAGAGAGGGGGGGAGAGAGATTGATTGATTGATTGATTGGTTTATTATGCCTTGGCAAGCCTTTGGCAAAATGACTCATACAAAAGTAAATTAAGACTAAGAGTAAGATTAAATATACATATAATAAAAAATAATATAATTAGAATACAAAATAAAATGAAAATATAAACTAAGAATACGCAATAAAAAACAATCTAAACTACCGATGTACCAAAAAGTAAAAAAAAAAGGAAAAAATAAAAGAGAGAGAGAGAGAGAGAGAGAGAGAGAGAGAGAGAGAGAGAGAGAGAGAGAGAGAGAGAGAGAGAGAGAGAGAGAGAGAGAGGGAGAGATCCGGATCATTTTCAACGCATTTTACAGCAGAGCAAGTGTTTCATGAGGAACGCGGCGCATGCACGTGACAAATCGCGATATGCACGTGAAAAATCGCTGTCGATTCAAAGCGCTGGAATATGATTCAGAGGAGATTGTTATCTTTAAGGAGGGAGTATGGTCTTGAACATTTTTTTTTTCATTTTTTTTAAATTTTAGTTTATGAATGCACAACATCTCAAGAATGTTGTATCAAATTTTTAGAGCAATTGGAGCAAAACTAACGGAGATATGGCATTTTAACCATCCGAGGCTCTGAGTCGCTCCGCTCCTTTGCGAGTTCTAGTAGAAATGAGTGTAGTAGACACGGAGACAAAGGCTGGAAAAAAAAGTTAAAAGGAAAAGTCTTTTTGGTAAAGGAAAACTTACGGCTAAAATGATCGATAAGCTAACCGTTTATTATGGTTTAGCTATTCGTCGCAACCATAATTCTGTAAATAAAATGAAAAACGCGATTTGGGCAACATACGACCACTACTCATCAACTGACGAGAATCCGCAGCATAATAAATGCCCGAGCGGCGACGACTCTTTGTGCGAATTTCAGAAAGCTGCAGCGGCAAATAATTTGCAGACATTCAAACACAGTTATACTGCGCTTCCTAGTGATGTTCTCAGTGCTATAAAACCTATTTACGAGGATTTGAGCAAGGAGACTCTTCTGCAGCGAAGTCTCGGCGGCTTTACCCAAAATAACAATGAAAGCCTGAATTAACTTATCTGGAGAAATTCTCAGAAATCAGTGAGCGGTACCGCAGTTCTGGTTGAAATTGCAGCTAATGTGGCAGCATGCACATTCAATGAAGGCTGTTTTGCTCTGCTAACCATCATGCAAGAGATGCAAATCAAAAGTGGAAGAAGTTCTCACGAATGGGCGCGCACAGTCGACAGATTACGCATAAGTCGAGCGGAAGAACAAGCTGCAAAGGAAAGCAAAGAAGGTCCAGTTCGCCGAAGATAAGAACAAAAAGATGCTTTGGACATCATGAGTGATAGCTATTCGCTGTACGGGCCTGGTATCGATGATAAAAAAAATTCGGATTTTTTAATGTAAAAAACTTTAAAGCGATTTTCCACATTTCACATTTTCAAAGTCGGTGACGGCTGTAGTTTAAAATCTATTGCACCGATCCTTTTCAAACTTGCTACACTCTTTTTCTGTATAATTCATGAGGTAACGCTGTCGAGTTTTTAAAATATTTGTTGTTATTTTTTATTTTACAATAACAAATTTATCGATTTTTTAAGCGAAAATCCGGTTTTTGATTATCCAGTATTACCAAAAATTTAAAAATCAATAAAAAAAACGCGACAGCGTTACCTGGAGAAACTCATAAACTAATAAAATCAATTTGATTTTTTGATTTTAGATGACCGAGTGATGAGTTACAACCGTCACCGCAAAACAACTTTTTTGGAGACGTCTCCGGAAATTTGCTGCCAACGGCTTAGTTTTTAACATTTTCCGCTGAAATTTTCAGAAAATATTCTTGAAATGTTATTCTACAATACTGTAATCATTCAATTTAAAATACATTGCCCGTATCTTGTAAAAAAATGTTTGAAATAGAGTCTTTTTTTCACCGAATTAAGCTCTCCCCCCCACCAAGAGTGGAAACCACATTTAGGAGGTTAGAAAAATCACATTTTTTGTATTATATAAATTGTTAGTATAATTATTCAAGAATACGTTGCCAAAATTTCAAAGCGAAATTCAAATTCATTCCGATTTTATGAGCCTAAAACCAACCGCCCATCTGCTCAACGCTCAGACGTACAGGTAGTGCGGAGCGCTCGCTCAGGTAGTCATTTATTCCCTTACCTAGCCCAATATCCTTGTTTAACGGAATATTTTTCTTTTCAAATACTTGGTATAGGGCATTTGTATAGAAGGTACTAGAAGCATCGGCATCATTTTGACTATATTCCAGTAGAGCGTTGCTTTACCTCGTTTGGCGTCAGTTTCATTTTAGCATTTGAAATTACGAGAGAAAGATATCTTCATATCCAAAAGGTGAGCATGAGACTTCGGATCGACGCAATACACCACGTAAGAGATCGTTTCATGGAAAGCCGCATAGCAATAAAAACCCGAGTGAAAGCTATCAAGAGGAAAGTGCTAGTACAAAAAAACTTTATACAGCTACCAGTGAGAATGTGACTGTGAATCCCTTGTATTTTCATTGGTTCATAGAATTTTCCACCGTATTCACAGCATTGTCGGAAATATTAATTTGTCGAAATTGAAAGCAAGATATAAAATTTGAAGAAACTGGAATCTGAGGCCTTAGTTTCAAACTTGCTGTCAAGTGTAACTGTGATCTATACCTATCCATTCAAGTCCTCTAATAAATACTGGATTTGAGATAAATCGCAGGATTGTGTTCGTCATGCGGCTCTTGGACGTTACCAGACAAGGGTTGAATTTATTCTTTAATTATATGGACATCGGCAGCGGTATCTCTGAAGAAACGTATAATAGAATAATTAATCACATCCACCTCGCTGCAAGCAAAGTCTTCGAACTTTTCTGGTATTTTTGACTACCACGCGCCTTACAAATGAATATTCCCAGGGTCTTGCATGCATATATAATCGTGTGCGCAGAGGAAAAGAATTTAAATATGCGATGTAATATGATTTGCTTTTGAGTAGCTTTATCAGTAAGTTGTACAACTATTTATCTGGCGTGTTCTCTAGGTAACTTGTCTTAGCCTGCACAACTATCGCGTCTGTCGATAAGTTGCCGGTGCGCGCACGTTGCGTTATCGCCTTAGTAGGATCCATTTGTTATGGATTGATATTGGTCACGAGACCTCGTGGTGGGAGTGGAATTCTCGCCTGAGATATCCGTGACGGCCTACTCGCTCGCTCACCTGGCCGCCGCTGCAGTTCGGCATCAGCGTGATGCACTCAGAGTGCATTCGCTTAGGTGGTACATGTCAGGGCCGTACTTATTATTACTCTCTGTCGTTCCGAATATTTTTCTGGTTATCGCGAATGATTCCTGCTACCTATTTCTCTCTATTCTTATGCTATCATTAGGTATACTTCGTGGGTAATTTGAAATGCTTGAGCTGCTATATTTCTTCGATTTCATAGTAGGAGTGATAGCCGGATGGATCGTATATCCACAGCTACCAGTGTGAGACCGATTTGTTGTTGTTTCGACTGCGCTGCTGTCTGGCTGGATGCAGCAAATGCTCAGCTGCTAGACGTCTAGTATAGGGTCTGACATCACAGCTTGATCCCGTGTATACCAGGCGGTTGCATGCTATCGATGGCTCTATGGTCTTCCTTCCTGGTAGGCTGGGCTTCTGCATCGGCGGGATATGCGAACAAAAGCGTTCCCCGACTGCCAAATTTCCTGCGATTTTATAGTGGCATCCCGTCTGTTCGTCCTGTAGTTTTGGTATTGCGATATATAGTGATGGTCCTTTAGCCCATTTCTACACCCGTCGATAGCCTTGGTCCTTTTTCAAATTCGTCGCTTGTCTTAAAGACAGTTTTTAAATTCCCAACTGGTCTCAGATGGCGCTCCCCTAGCTCCCCTGTGCTCTTCTGACCAGTGTAACGGGATTTGGCCCCCGACGTGCCGGCCTATATGGTGTGAGTGACGCGCGGTAGCGGTGCTTAGTTGTGAGCACCACGAGTAATGAGGTGACAAGTACGTTACAATATTACTGTGGCAAGGTCGTCGATCTAGATGTGCGAAGTAGTTACTGCCATGCTTGGGCACGATGGCCAAGAATTGTCAAGAATATTTAGAATGGAAAGAAGAACATGATGATGAAGCCTGTACTAAAATACATGAAGGTTCTGTAGGAAACATGGAAGTAGACTCATTAAAAACGATATTTTCAAGATCAGAAGATCTGCATAGCGTAAAATACGGTAATTATATTGGTGATGGTTATTTTAAAACATTTGCAGCAATCCTCAGGTTCAATCCCTACGGTGATAAACATCAATGAACATCAATTTATGAAGATTTGTCGAGAGATGCGTTACTGGAGAGATACTATATTTAGGCGGCCATACCCAGAATACGAACGAAAGTTTCAACTCCACAGTTTGGCGGTTTGCTCTTAAGCATTTGCATTCTGGACTAAAAGTGATCGAAGTTGCATCATATTTAGCGGTTGGTTTATTCAATGAACGAATTCATCCATTTTGATGGTCATAAACGAGGCAGGCATTATAATTGGCACGCAGGGCTTCCAATAAAGTGCGTGAGCCGCCAGAATAGACGCAACTGATTGGAATCAAAGGAAGGTCGGAAAGCAAGAAAAGAACAACTGCAAGCTCAGAATGATGCCTATCAGGAAGAAGAAGGATTATTATATGGTGCTGGAATCCCTGATTGATCGATAAGCGCTCTAAAGTACTGATAACTTGCTCAAATTTCTAGTTTTTGGAAAATTTTTATTCAAACCCATTTTTCTCGAAACGACTTTTTTTATTTGTGGGAATTCTGGTTCACAAAGATATAAACCGATCGTTAAGAAAATTGAAAGTGTATTTCTTTATGAAATTACAAAGAACATGAATGAACATTTGGGATGATATCATAATTTCAAGGGTGTTTTTTATTGCAAAATATGTGAACAAAATGGTGAAAATCGAGAAATTTTTTTCAAACTCCTGTCAACACTTAACGTTGCATCATTTTCACCCGCAATGAGGTTCATAATCTTAAAAAACATGTTAATAATGAAAAAAACAACCATTTTTTTTTCAGAAAAAAATTGCGACCTCCACATTTCCGACGAACAACGAACTCGGACGACGATCTTCGGTGGACAACAGCCTATAACTTCGATATTTTCACCAGAAATGACTTGAAAAAATGTGTAAACTTAATTCAAAATATTAATAAAATAATGTCAAAGTTAAATCAAATTCCAATTAATTTTTGCCACTCAAAAAATGTATAAACAACGCCTGAAAATCAGCCTCCTAATGTGGTTTCCCCCCTTAAGTGCATATTACTCTCGAACAGCATCTTGACCATTCAGTCTGTCTTTGGCATCCTACGTTCAAACATTAAAAAGCAATATGCACGGTAAAGAGGTGTTTAGCAACGCGTTTTGGTGACGAGTTATTTTGGTGGAGAGCGTAATAAGACGTGCTCGCGTGCACGTGTGTGTGTGCGCTAGTGAGTGTGTCCGTGTGTGTGCAAGATTAATTATAATAGTCATTACCACGGATTATAGAGCCGTCGTAGCAGTCGTCAGCTGTATAAGCGTGAGTCAAAAGTTTTATTCCAAGTATGTGGACGCCTTTGCTCCATCCTACTTTTATCTCTACTCTTCCTTGTTTACCGGAGTACCCACCTACCCCACTTTACCATCGCCACGTTACTGACTCTGTTTAAGCAGAGTGGCAGTAGTGATGCTGGATGAGGAAATTTTTCCCCTATCTCGCTGCCTCCACCATACTTCCGGTGCTAGGCGCATCAGGGGAAGGCTTGCACCGCTCGTAACAAATTTTTATGAAATTAGTTATGAAAGATTTTTTAATGAATATACCAGGTCTATAAATATGAAACCGGAATTTTTGTATAAAAAATACACGTTTATTGTATGAAAATGATAAACAATATTTTATTCGAAGTATTGCCCATCGCTAACTATACATTTTTCCCACATGTCTGACAATTTGTGGATGCCACGCCAAAAAAACTGTTGCTGTTTTGAGGCAAGCCAGTCATCGAGCCATTTTCGTACATTATCGTAAGAAGTAAAGCGCTGCTCAGCAAGTGCGTGTCCCATCGATGCAAATAAGTAGTAATCGGACGGAGCCAAATCTGGTGAGTAAGCCGCATGCGAAAGTATTTCCCAACTAAACGCCTCAATCGTTTCCTTGACCAGTTTTGCTGTGTGTGATAGTGCATTATCATGAAGCAAAATCACTTTGTGTTGCCTTTTTTGATATTCTGGTCATTTTTCACGCAAAGCTTGATTCAAATCGATCATTTGTTGTCGGTAGTGTTCAGTATTAACGGTTTCGCCAGGTTTTAGCAGCTCATAATAGATCACACCCTTCTGATCCCACCAAACACAGAGCATTGTCTTCCGTCCATAGCAATGTGGCCTTGCAGTCGATGTCGATGGTTCGCCTGGAGTTACCCATGATCTTTTACGCTTAGGGTCCTCAAAATATATCCACTTTTCATCGCCAGTCACAATTCAATGGAGAAATGTCTTTCTTTTGTACCTGGCGAGCAGCATTTCACAAGTGGTTTTTCGGGTTTCCTGCTGTCTTTCATTCAGTTCATGTGGAACCCATTTTCCCATCTTCTGGATCTTTCCCATGGCTTTCAAACGTATGGAGACGGCTTCTTGTGTCACATTTAATAAATCCGCGAGTTGTTGTTGCGTTTGAGTGTCATCCTCATCCAACAATGCTTGCAATTCGCTGTCTTCAAACTTTTTCGGTGGTCTTTCACGCTCTTCGTTTCTCACGTCAAAATCGTTACTTTTGAATTTTTTAAACCACTCAAAGCACTGTGATTTACCAAGAGCATGCTCACCGTAAGCTTCAACAAGCATTCGATGCGATTCTGCAGCAGATTTCTTCAATTGGTAACAGAAAATCAATGCTGTCCACAAATCGTAGGTTCCAGGCACAAAATTCGACATGTTCAACGCTATTACAAACTATGCTGTTGTATGAAACTTGTATTGTTGTGAGTTGAAAATCTTTGTCAGAGATGTCAACAAAGAAATGGCGCCAATGACGCGGTTTGACGGTAACTACATTGACAGCTAGGGCCATCTATGGGCAAATTCCGGTTTCATATTTATAGACTTGATATATAAATATTATATGAATAAAAAATAATGAAATTAAAGAAATATATAAAACGCTTACTAATTTTGCAGCCGTCATCAAATGAAAAGTGCATCACAATATCCAACACCAAATTATGGTCCTTTACACGAAAGGTTCATTACAATTTGTTGAATAAAAAAAATTGTTATGCTCTACGTCAGTCTTTCTCAAAGTGGGCGATAACGCTCCCTTGGGGGCGTTTGAAACCTAGAGGGGGGCGTTAAGGGGCCCAGAAAAAATGGGGGGCGTTGATGTGGGTTAGGGGGGCGATGTATAATTTGTAATTTCATTTACTTTATATAGTATTTTAAATTTCACTAAAATTAAAACCCACCTACTACACAATAACGAATAATTAGTTTATATTTCTACCCTGTATGATGTTATAAAAACTTAAAATACTTAACATAGATTTCGTAGGATAGCCCGCACACCATACGCAATCAAGTTGTAACAAGTTTCTGCGGATAAAGGAACATGATCGATGATAGTTAAAAAATTAGAGCAATTTTACCTTAATTACATTGCACCAGAAATTATTTTAAACATTAGGAAAAAAACTACCATGCAGAGTTTTAAAATGTTATACATACGTAAACTAACATAAATTGAAGTTTTCTTTACTTTCTTTCTTGTTTTTAACATAAGTGCATATTACAATATTTTCCTAGCATTTTATAAGAAAATACTGATGTAAGAATCATCATTTTTATATAAAATGGAAATACGTATATAATTATTGTTCAAAAAGTTGTGTTAGAAATTTTTTTTTACAATTAACCCATTACCGTCCAGTGTCAAATAGTATAGTAAGCCTAAACAGTTCACTTATTGTAAACATCGTGTACTATTTCTATATATTATAAATATTAAATATTACAAATAATAAAAACGCTAGCTTCGGCGGCGGTTTTTATTTGAACCAGTTCTAAATTATAAACTAAAATTCTATGAAAAATTACCCATATTTATCTATAATACGAAATTATATTAATTTATTTTCCGTAGTTAAATAAGTTATTATTGTTAGTAGTATTATTTACTAGTCGAAATATAAAATTTTAATTATCTTATAATGAGAATCTTATCTTATATAAATGAGAAAGATATTCAACAAAAATAGTTTCGTTCTAATAAATTAGTACAATAATAGTACAATAAAATAGCAATGTATTTTGGTAATTCTGAATTTAAACAAACATTTTGATGAGATGAATTCATTTTTACTTTGCAAATTTGTAAATACACGCTCTGTAGCAATGTACGTACATATATGAAGAAACAATAATAGCACCTACAAATACATATGTACTACGTGGTACTACATTTACTAAAATTAATACAACATTTAAGTATAAAATAACAATGATATATATTTGTATGTATTAGTTCAATGTTCAATCCACAATGAAACCGAAATATATTTACTCTAAATCGAGTTTGTGCGTGTTTGTCGAGTTTACTCTAGTCTAAAACGAGTTTGTGCGTGTTTGTCTTATTCCTGTCGTTACTTGCTGTATTTAAATCCTATATAAAAGCTCGTAATTTTTCTTATATTTTCATTTGTGGTTTCGCGCGCTATCTTTAAACAAGTATTTAAGTTCAACACTTTATTTACATATTTTTGAAAACAAAGCCATCTCGGAAGCAAAAAAGAAGAAACGGCAATACAGTGTAGAATATATTAAATATGGATTCATAGAAAATTCGACAAACCCATCTTTGCCTTTGTGCCTCCTTTGTTCAAAAACATTTTCAAACGAAGCGATGAAGCCTTTAAGACTTCAAGATCATTTGAATAAAATGCATCCGGATAAGAAGGACAAAGATGTAGCCTATTTTCAAGATCTGGAAAAGAAGCATAATGCTCAGCCAAGTGTATCGTGGTAACTTTTTTCGATGGCTGCTAAGCAAGACGATGACGGACTTCGAGCTTCATACAATATCTCTTTGTTAATTGCTCAAACAGGTAAACCACACACCATCGGAGAAACGTTAATTTTGCCGGCGATAAAAGAAGTTATAACTACTGTGCTCCATAAACCGGCGGCAGATATGATTCGAAAAATTCCTTTGAGCAATAGTTCTGTCCAAAGACGAATTGATGAAATAGCTGAAAACATTGAAAAGTCATTGTGCAATCATCTGAAGACTAGTAAATTTTCAATTCAGTTGGATGAGTCCACTTTACCAACTAATGAAGCATTGTTGTTGTCTTACGTGAGATTTATTAAAGATGAAAACATATGTCAAGAACTTTTATTTGCTAGAAATTTAGAGACAGACACGAAAGGAGAAACCGTATTTAAAACACTGGAAAAGTTTTGTTATGAAAAAGGAATTCCGTTGAAGAATATTATATCAGCTGCTACAGATGGTGCTCCAGCTATGACGGGGTGTCAAAAAGGCTTCATATCGTACTTAAAAAACAAAATTCCTGATGTGCTTGCTGTACATTGCGTTATACATCGACAGCATTTAGTTGCTAGAAATTTAAGTGAACGACTATTTCAATCATTGCAACATGTCATCAGAGCAGTCAATAAAATCCGAAACAACTCTTTAAATGACAGATTATTTAATCAGCTTTGTGTTGCTAATGATGAAGATTTCAACAGATTGATCTTTCACACAGAAGTGCGTTGGCTATCAAAAGGAAATTGTCTGACTCGTTTTTACAATCTGTTTGACTCTGTCATAGAGTTCTTGGAAAACAAAGACATATAATTGCGCGAAAACCTCATCACATCAAAGAATGATATCGCATACCTGACAGACCTTTATACATTGCTTAATGATATGAATCTCCAACTTCAAGGCGATGACTTGAACTTAATAAAAACAAAAAATGTCGTCGCTGCTTTCGTAGCCAAGCTGCTCTTACACAAGAAGAATATCGGCAGACGTGAGTTCCATAATTTTCCCAATTCATCAGTATCCTGCAACAACGACGACTTGCTCGTCTACTGCCAACATTTGGAAAATCTTCACAGTGATTTCATTGAAAGATTCCAGGACATTTCGAAATTGGAAATACCAGACTGGGTGTTAGATCCTTTTTCAAATGTCAACATAGCAATATCACCCTAGTTGGAAGAAGAACTTATAGAACTGACAACGAACGAGGAAATAAAAATCAAATACAAAAATGGCTACCAACAATTTTGGCTACAAAAGTCAATTCCGCAGTTGTACCCTGGATTGTGGTCTATCGTTGAACGATTTTTGATAGCATTCCCATCGTCATATTTGTGTGAACGTGGATTTAGCGCTGTGACAACGCTGCTTACTAAAAAGAGAAATCATTTGCAAGTTACCAAACGCGACGACTTACGACTGTTTTTGAGTAAAATCGAACCTGATATCAACAAACTTATTAAATATCATCAAATTCATCCATCTCATTAGATTAGTATAAAAACGAAAACTGATTACATATTTATATTGTTTCTTTTAATTTGATTAAAATATATTATTAATATTATAAAGTTGGGTTTTATTTGCTCTCACTGGTAAAAATTTCTAGTTTAGAATGTAAGTTTAAACATCAAAACCGACTAATATAACTAAATTAATTAAAGTAATGAAATTGTGGTTTTTAAGTTTTAGGGGTGTATAAAAAATAGGGGGCGCTGAAAAATAATTGATTTTCAAAGGGGGCGGTAAAAGAAATAAGTTTGATAATCACTGCTCTACGTGGAGGTCGCTGCATAAGAACGCACCCGTGGGGCCGTTGCTGTGTTTGTATAGCCAAGCAAATACGGACACAGGGAAGACCCTCTCCATCCTTCCAACAATTAAACGTCTTATTTCTTCATTAAACTAAGAGCAACAAATAAAATATGACTTGGCAAGAACAGTATTTTCTTTTCAAATAAATAATAAATAATGTTTTTAAATAAATAAATAAATAAACTTCAGTTTTCGTCTTAGGTTAATGGAACGCGTCATGAAAAGTTAATAAAAGCCAAGTTACAAATTTGGAAAAAAATTAATTGCTATATATAATCAACGGTATTATATTATATCTTTCTAAATTAATAAATAATAAATCAATATATTTCTCTTTTTTTGTGCCGTTACAATATTGGAAGCTCTTTCCCCGCAAAGCAGAATCTATCAAATGACAGGTTATACTGTCATAAAGTAGTTATGTGTTGATGTGCGAAAATGCACATGATTAACGATATTAACGTCAGCACAGATATGTGATATTAATAGTGCAACATCAAATGCCAGAGAGGCTGGGTAACGCAGTGGTAGCGTTCCAGACTGATAATCCGAAAATAGCAGATTTGAATCTCGAGTTAGTCAATTCGAAATTTTTTCTTCTCGCGACGATTCACTTTTGAAAAGTGAATTTTTGCGACAAAAAAAATCGAAAAATATCGTTATACGACCTACTAAGTATCCATGTCATTGACACTACAAGATTTATTTTCCGATTCTTACTGAAAAACCGCTACAACGTCATGAATTTCTTACAAATATTAATGAAAAACACATAAAAAGATCGACAATTTCAATAACTAATGAAAACAAACATTTTATTCATGGATTAAGCGTACACAGAAATAATAGTACAGCTAATAATTGCATTCATTTATTGTGTACTTTGAACGTTTGAACAGCGCGCGGCGTAGTGAGAGACGTCCGCGCTACCTGACTGTTGATTTGTCGGTGAGCCGAGTGTGCGCGCGGCGTAGTGTGTGACGTCATACGCTGCCTGACTGTTGATTGGTCGGTGCGCGAGGGCGCGCGTAGTGGGCGCTAAAGCAGACCCAGTGGATAGAGTACCCAAAAGGGAAAACATTTCCCTCATCTGGCATCACTGAGTGGCATCGCGGCGGCGGAAAAGTGGAGTGGCGGGGGTAGCTGAGTGGTGGGGATAGGAGTGGGATGGAGCAAAGACAGCCACATACTACTTAATACTACTAAGTTATAAGCTATAAATTACTCATAGCTTATAACTTATTATAATAACTGTAATAAGATATAAGCTTATAACTTATTATATTAAATATAATAAGAAATAAGTTATAAGCTATGATTAACTCATAGCTGTGCCTACGGGCCAAACTGTTTAAAACGAATAGCTAGTCAATACACAGACGCACTATTACACATACATTGGCGTAGTTCCGCGAAACATTGGTTTCGGCGTAAGCATGTAAGTAATTTAATACATACTTTAATATCGCGCCTATTTCCACCCGGTTCAGTCGAACGATGCTGGTGCCCCCTTCGGCTATCATCGGGTCCGAACCGAAGATCCGACGCACATAGCGTGAACGATGAAGTTTGCCTCGGGCTCTATCCAGTCGTTCGACTACCACGAGTGAGATCAAGTGTACAAAGTTATTATATCATAGCATTATATCAGATCCGCCGGGTGAAAAGATCCCCTCGATTATTGTACAGGTATGTTTCTGCGCTTTCTTATATTTTATGTGTATGTGTGCTTACACCGTTGTCTCGGTTAATAGAACAACAGTCAGACGACTGGGTGCTTGGCAGATTGCGCTTTACCTTGGGCGCTTTACACGAGGCGTTCGAGCGAGTTGCGGTTTACACTTGGTGCTTTGCGTTACGTTTATTCCAAAGACGTCTGTAAAACATGGGAATACACATTAGAGAACTGTGACGAGTTCAACTGCCTCTGTGAACTTCGATCTGTAGTCCTGAAATTTACTAATGCTTCGCCATCATCAGCGTCCTTCCCAGAAGCCGCGATCTACGGGGTTGGTCATGCCGTGGTAGAGAAAGGATTTCAATCTCTACAAGCATTCACGAATTCAACGGATATCAAGGCAATGCGACATGTGAATATAAGCGAGACAACAGTATCCCCGTATTCGAGCCACACGCGGATGATTGACATGGGAATGTCACCAATATCGTCTTATACCGATACACGAAGGTCAAAATTCAAGCCATTGTGCTGAGACTTATTTTGAACAGTGTTTTTTGTACGATGTCAGACAATAGAGACAGTAAATTCGCGAGTTTGCCTCGACCAGAGTGCGTGTATATGGTCGGTCGATTATTTTGAACAGTCGAAAACGAAATAACGTTAACCTCGTTGTATAGTATGATTTGAATCCTGTAATGTTTATGCGAGTGTTTGCATGTATTTTGCTCGGTCTGTCGAGACCTACGGGTCCTAGCAATGCGGGAGGTTGAGAAGTCGATTAATATTTGTACGTACCCTATTTGATGCCACCGTGTGGTCTTTGCGTATCTAAGATATTGTGTGCCGTAGTACCCCTGCGTTATTCATTTTGTGTATATCTGGGTCTGCGCACATATGAGAACAGGGACCTGTTGAGTCACAGATCTCTCTATCGCTATTGATTTCTGTTGTGTATTTGTTATCAAATATCATAGCAAGCGTGTATGAAATTCACTATGCGTGGCAAGGCGTTCACTGATAAAATCTCTGATATTTTAATTATTCCACTATACTACTGAAGCGAATAGCGGTGCAGTCAATGATAAAAGATATGATGTGTTAATTATACCACAGTACTAGTGAAGCGGGTCTGATACTATCCTGGCCTGGTTTACTAACGGCCCGAGGTGTATATTTGTAGAGTATCATAATGTCGTCGGCAACAACGTTTCTTAATATACCGATTGTGAATATGAAATAAAGTAAAGAGAACGTTACCACGTATATATATCTATTTTCAAATAAAAAATCAATTTTGTTACATTTTGGCCCCCAACGTGGGGCTACGATTTAACGTAGGTTTGGTATTAGATCTTTACAAAAGAAAATATGTTAAAACGCGTACAGAGCGTTGACACGTTTGTAGAAAACAAAACTACCACAGTGTGACGACGGATCATACCCACTGTAACGTAAATTTGTGCCTCAACGCACCACGTTACCTATAGCTGGCCCAAGCTATTTTTCCTTCCTTTTTGTTTTCTCTTACAAGATGGGCGCCAGGCGCTTACGCGCCGGACGGAAAAATAACGAGATGTCCGGCCAGTCTCAACCCAGACTAACTACAGCTGTTCGAGGCAGAGTGGGTGGTTCGGACTGTCAAATCACTAATTAGTCCAAGTAAAATAGGAATAAAACCAATTAATTAAAATATGTCATCAATAATCCAGGAATAAAATCAGTCAATAAAATATCGTCAAGAAATATACCAAACCCAAACAATAAACAAGGTCCAACTAATAAAATAATACCAATAAATAACTCCAACAACAATAACAGGTACAGGACTTACAAACGCCGCTTGGGCAATTTATTTATTTCTTAACAAACAATTACGAATTTTCAATAAACATTGATAATGAATTCAAACAAAATATCCCGTAAAATTAATCGTTTTTCTTTTTCAACAATATTCTAGACCTAGTTCGATGTCTCAGTCTTAATTGTTAATTCCGCAGTGCCAATTATCCCGTCCTCTCTCTCTCTCTCACTCGCATACTTCGGTAGTCGCTATAACGCCTATCTCCCTCGCTTCTTCCTCAACACAACAGAGACACTATCCAGTACTGAATTGCTCCAACCTACAGCTCGCGATACGGCCTATTCCGAGCTGATCCCCCGTGTACTCAAAAACCCACAACAACGGGACGTCGGAAGGTCACGTACGCGCAGCTACCTGCGGCTCGCTACTTCAATCCAACAATTTATCGACCATATGCAGGACAGAGAAAGGAATCTTCAGCAATTCATACGATATCAATGCACGATTAAATAACGACTATTAATTAAATCATAACTAGAAAAATAACAATAAATTATAATAATTAATCAATAAGTCAATAAATAATAATTAACGTTGAAATAATAAGACCGATTGATGACTGTTGGATAATCAGCTGGCGCACGGCGATCGATATTCGCCGTGCGTCGACCTGTTGCTGTGCTCGAGCACGCAGCGTTCGGTTGGGCGGAGATAGCCGAGGCAGGGCTTCGCGGAGCCGAGGTTGTGCCTCGTAGGCATGCCGCGTCGAGCGAGAGGATGTCTATCTCGCTTGACTTTGGCTTCGCTCATCGGCTATCTCTCTCAATTGACTTCAGCGCCCAACGACGCTTTCATATTCCGCAGCCATATTGGATATTTGCACACTTACGTGAAAACCCGCACGGAACAGCGCACGCATTTGGAAGGCTCGGACAATTTTCACTTTTCTCAACCGGATCATCTCAACCTTTTTTACTCAACAGGACTCAAAATCAGGTACGATTGCATTGTTATAATTTACCATAAATTCAATGGCAATGAGGAGTTGGATTCTCATCGGTACATCAACGTTTTTTGGTCTCACTTTATGGCGGGCATCGCAGCACATGTCGCGCCACGTTTCCTCCCAGCTTAATTTGCCGGTATAATTAATATAATTATGCAGGTATTCTATATTCGCTGTACTTTCCCCCAGGACATCTGCTGGGAGAGTACAGCGACTATACACTGCTCATTTTGTGCATCCTCATTATATGTTGTATTGTGCTATGCAGTGCTGCCTGCATAGCTTGTCTCATGCATGTAGAGCACTCAAGCAATTTCAATTGCAAGTGCTCTCATTTGTTCACTGCAACCTCTCTTCATTAAGCTGCTGAGACCTTGCTGTGAATTGTTATAACGCCTTACGCACTCATTCTCTCTAGCGTGGCGTGCTACGCAGCACTGACTGCTGCACGCACACCGCTCTCTACGCTCTCAGTACCTACTGCACACAATTAATATAATTGTGTGCTGCTCAAGTCTCACAGACAAAAATCCGACTCAATTTTATTTATTTATACACAGTTTTTAATTCTCTCATTTTGGTGCATTTATTTTTATATCAACTTTGTTTTTTTTTCTAATTTTAACCTAATTTTGTATTTAATTCCAACGTCTGACATTTTTCCAAATTACATTTAAATTATGATTTGTATGTGACTTGCGGATGGTTAAATAAACCACTTTCTCTGAATACCATCTATGCGTCTGGTTTATTTTCACTCTGTCTTGAGTGAAGCTTCATTAGTTTCAATATATTCACAGGTCTGTCAAACACCATCGGACGGAATTCTCAAACAATGACTAACTCGTCGAATAAAATATAATGAAACCCAATAAATAATCTAACTAAGCGGGATACGCTTCGGACCGTATGCGTCCCTCGAGTCCATGTACAAAGCACGGGACGACGGCCGATTACGCTCTCCGCAATGCTGAGATGATATTTAAACCAAGCCCAAAAATAATAAATAAATAAATAGTTAAATAAGACCGAGAAACGCTAATTAACTTGGAGGATACGTGACGCGGTCTAGAACGTGCCAGTCCCTTTCACACCAAAAGTACCACGGGACGACGTACTAACGCACGCACGACCCTCTAAATTGAAACGGAAACGAACTCAAACAAAATCATGTAAACCTAAAACCCAGGATTCGATAAAATCCGTGACGCGGTCTATCCCGTTCAAATCCCACACAAACGATCACACTTCGGGATAACGACCTAACTTGCGCACGGCTTAACCGTCAGCAGAAAACAATTAATTAATACAATGACTTTTCCCCGGCTTCTACCGGTTAGACGATCTCGAGGTTACATTTATTAAACGCCGTATTTCCCAATACAAATTAACACTCTGCACGCAGTGTACCAGAGTCACAGGGGTAACTAAGCTCAAATAAATTTAGAATAAACCAATTAAATGGTAAAATAATAAAATCTTAGCGAAATACCGTAGATAGGAAGAGAGCTCACCAGGACGATGCTGTCGTGTCGTTCCTCGAAATCCGGGAAACCTCGAACGATGTTGAATTATTCTCCCTGATTGTACAGTGGTAGGTTCGGACGTTGGCTCGAAGAACCACCCTCTTTTCCTCGCCTCGATAGTAATTCGCCAAATCCCGAAAAATAGAGCGGGACACAGATAAAGGGTACGCTACGTCTGGTTCGCTCAACGGTCACCGGGAAAAAGCCCTGAGGTCCTGCCGGCACGCCTGCTTGTGAACTATGATCCCCACTTAACCCGCTAAACTCGGTTAATTGGGGGAACCGGTGTCACCCGATGACCGCGAGTAGCGCCTCAGCTGGACGATGTATTAATTAGCGACAGACAATCCCAACGTCGTGTAGCCCAGCAGATGACTCTCGGAGACATATAGATTCCCGTGAGTCGGCGGCCGCTACCCTGGTGGAAAAAATTTCTCATATTTTCTCAGATAATTTCTCATAATTTCTCATGTATTTCTCAGATAACTCTGGGAATTGGAACAAAACTGAGAAATCATGAAAGAATTAACATTGTGATTTTTCTCATATTTTTTCACATTTTCTCATATTTTTCCATGTTTTTCATAATTTTTTATTCGTCTCAGATTTTTTCATATTTCTCAGGTTTTCCATTATTTCTCAAGTTCTCCATTATTTCTCATTTTTTCCATAATTTCTCATATTCTCAGGTTTTTTCATATTTTCCCAGCTTCTTTCAATCTATTACTCGTATTATTTCAATATTGAATTTTAGTTTATAGGTTTTTAAGGGTGAAGTTCTACATACTA
This sequence comes from Cylloceria caligata, assembly GCA_963942595.1. Classification (NCBI taxonomy): domain Eukaryota; kingdom Metazoa; phylum Arthropoda; class Insecta; order Hymenoptera; family Ichneumonidae; genus Cylloceria; species Cylloceria caligata. Next base: position 24,696,902 of record OZ012709.1, on the reverse strand, counting down.
TCTACATCAATAGGTAAAAATAATCACATAAAAATATCCAGACTGACAATTCGAACGATATATATATTTATATTATAAAATACAAGTATTTTTTTCATCAACAATAATAAATATTTCAATAACATATATTAGTGAAGAAACATACATGATATAATGAAGAAAGGAAAAAGTCTTGATTTCTCAAAAAGTCTTGTTTTTGTTATTTTTACGAAGACAGTTCTTATCAGTTTTAATACTCATTTTCTTATCTTTTTTTGTTTTCGACGATTTCTTCCGTTTTCCGTCTGTTGGAAATATTGTCTTCAATTTTTGATCATCTGCTGAATCATTCAAAGGTTCCGAATTATCTTGCTTTGATTCATTATTAGCACTACTAGTGTCATTTTTAAACAAACATTTCCGGGCCCGATCGATGGCTTGACCAAAATAGCAGTTTGCTTTTTCGATGTGATGCTGGAGAGCTTTATCGGCATAACCGTTTTTTCCCAACCATTTTGTGTAGCAATCCAGTATCGCACTTTTTTTCTCCGGAGTTAAAACTATTCTTGATAGATGTCTCGTGCTTCTTCGCACAATTCGATTGGCAAGTTCATCATCGTTCCAGGTTGCATGACACATAATATTTATGTAACTACTCGGTCCGCAGCAACGATTAGCGTCAACAAAAGCTATTTTTCGAACCCAAACATTATACCCGATATGAACATTACCATATCTCTCTATCCCAATCTCTACATCAGTTTCACCTAGAACCAAAAAATAAAAATAAATGAATAAAGGAAAAAAATAGTGAAGTGCCACAAGGATTTCCCATTGAACAAAACATTACATGCAAGATACAAGCTTCTACTCAACAATCTAAAAGTCATATATCAGGCACATTACGTATTTTCAATATTGAGTCGAAAATTGGAACTTATATGCAACGTTGTGAATACTTGGCTGGAATAAAACATTTTTATGTGTATGATAAAAATATTTATCTTGTATATTTTTTACCTGTTTCTGACGATGACTTTTGATATTGCCCTTTCCACTTTTCTGCGTTTTTTTGTGTTTCATTCATTTCGTCTTCCATTACTTTTAATTTTTCTTTATAAGATTGTATCTCTTTTTCTTTTTCATATAATTTTTTGTTGTAGAATTCAATGTCTTCATTATTATTATTAGTTTTTGAGAGTGCAGATGACGAATTCTTCTGCCAATTGATATCGGCTAAATATTCATCCTCATCCGAAGTATCAATTTTTACTGGATTGTTCACTTCCACTGTCAAGTCGTCATATATCTGTAAGCAGTGAAATGTTGAAGTAATCATTCACAACAATAATATAAATAAATTTTCATTTTCTATTGAAGCACTTACCGGAGGAGTTTCCGTTTCCGATTCGTCATAATCATGAATATCGTTGTTCTGGCTCAGATATGATTGCAAAATATGATGGTTTGTTGCATTTCGATTTTTTATTTTGTTTTGTTTTGTATCCTGCAATGGTGGCAAAAACAGAATTAGGGATCACACATATTCACTTTATTCACGTCTGTATTTTCTTAAGGCATAAGCAGTCAATACATAAATAATTTTACTTTATATATTGATTGCATATGTCTTACTGCTTATATATTAACGAAATTTATACCTTTTTTTTTTTTGTGGTTCATCTTCATCAGTTCCATCTGTGAAATTATTTATTTCTGAATCGTTGAATTTCGGGTGTCGCAGTCTTTTTTTATTGATCAAATGCTTCAACTGATTAGATGTATCTGTAGAAAACGTGAAAGTATTTACCAAATTACAAACTTATTGTAATAAATGTCATCAGTACTTTTGTTTCACGTAAAATAGTTACCTGCTGTTAAGAGTACGGAAATTTTCTTAACATTGCCGTTTGCATTCATAACCTTGTATAATTTTTTTGGACGTTCAGCTTCATTAGTGGCTAAATATTTATCACTATCGAAGTTTCTTATGGTATTACTCTTAATTATATCACATTTTTTATTTTTGGGATCAAAAATGTAAGCGTACATAGTGAAAGTTTTTCACAAAACTTAATTTTGTAACACACAAAGAACAAATGTAGTGTATGATCACTAGTGGCGACGAATCGATGTTTTTTACATTTTGTTGCGAATCGACTTCTATTATCTGTTGCGTAAGGTAACTTTAATCTTTATTTTAATCGTGACTTCGTACTCGAGAACTACTTTTTACTCGGTACCACGTGTGGCGTCTTGGGAACAAAGGGATCAGCGTTGAACCACGAGGCGCATATGACCGCTCTCGTGAGGGGTTGCTACCCGACTCCCTTCTCGGCGTTCGGCGTTCGTCCCGCCGGCAGTGGTGAGCGCGGGCTCGCGCATGCGTTCCTTGTTCGCGCCTTGTCGTTTTTTCCTCGTCTGTTTGCGTCGTATTCGGCCTACGTGCCAAAATATCGTGGTTCACGACAATTTAAAACATTAATTGGCACTCCTGATAATCTAGCTGCTCCTTAACTGGGATTTCAATTTGTTACAGTGTTCGCAAGATCGCATAGATAGGTTAATCAAACTGTGCTTAAATATATATAAACATATATATATATATATATATATATATATATACCAACCCATTCTTAATATATATATATATATATATACTAGGTGACCCGGCAAACGTTGTTTTGCCATATAAATAATTTCCTAGTAATTTCTAGTGTAGACAAAAAATAGCTTACTTATTGTAAGTATGTATGTATGTTAGAATGTGTATATTGTATGTATGTAAGAATGTGGTATATGCGTGAAATAAGCATGGAGCGCTGTGAACGATGAGGGAATATAAAAATAACAAAAGGCAAACATTATTTTTAAGTTATTATAATTTATTCCTTAAAATTATATATCATTAATTAAACAATTACGACAGTAACACTATTAAACAATATCAATCTCTTAATGCTATAGCGTGAACAATATTTTTTGTTAGTCCATCTTTAGCTAACACAAACAAACTGGATGGTTTACCCACTCGAGAGCATGCCACGTATAATTGTCCGTGTGAAAAACATGGTGTTCTCAAATCTAATCCACAAACAGACATCGTTTGACCTTGGGATTTGTTGATAGTCATTGCAAATGCCAATCTAATCGGAAACTGAATACGTTTGAATTGAATTGGCACATCTGTAGGTATAATAGGAATCCGTGGTATGAGTATATTTTCACCTCTGAACTTGCCATTTAAAATCCTGGCTTCGATCACGTTTTTCATTAATTTTTGAATGACTAATCGCGTACCGTTGCACAGCCGGGGCGGGTTCAAATTACGAAGCAAGATAATTGGAGATCCAACCTTTAATTGTAAATTATGCGGTGGCATGCCTGGCAAATCCAGTGAGTTCAAAAACTCTGTGGGAAAATTTACTGCTTCGCTGTCGTCGCAAACTGTATCAATAGATTTATATGATACCAAGTTCCCTGGCAACAACATTTGTATCTTCAGATTTAAATTGTCAATGTCTACATTTTTTGCCGCTAAAATCGCTCTTTCTGCAAGCCACTCATGATTTATGTACTGTGTGTGTACATCGGGAAATATTTGTTCAATGAGAGTATCTTGCGAATCAGCGATTGTGCAGAAATCGGTCGGTAATTTTACGTATCCAGTTTCATCTATAGCAACTTTTCCATCACCGATATCTAAGAGTTGTTTTGAAAATGTTTCAGCGGATGGATCTTGAAGCATTTGAACGCGCATATTTATTTTTAGCTGTAATTTTTCAACATTACGCCACAATGGAGATGATTTTAAGCAAGCGTTGATCTCATCAGCGTATGTTGAACGTGGAATGACTGGAAGTGTTTGTCTGAAATCACCTGAAAGGACCAACAGAGTTCCGCCAAATAGTTTGTCACTGTTTTTAATATCTTTCAATGTCCTGTTCAACGCCTCAAGTAAATGTTTGTGTGCCATAGTACATTCATCCCAAATAATAATTTTACACCGTTTCAGCACAGTGGCCATGGACGATTGTTTCTTAATGTTGCATACTGCGTCAGGGTTATTCTGAATATTTAGTGGCAGCTTAAATACTGAATGAGCTGTTCTACCTCCATCCAATAAAGTTGCTGCAATGCCCGATGATGCAACGGCCAATGCGATGCCATTATTTGATCGTATTTCAGCAAGAATTAGCGAAATAACGAATGTTTTGCCAGTTCCACCCGGTGCATCCAAAAAGAAGAACCCACCTTGTCCAGCTGAAACTGCGAGCATAATGCGATCATAAATGGTTCTTTGTTCCTCATTCATTAGTGGGACATTGCGGGCAACAATCGCTGCCATTTCTACAGTACTGTACTGCAGTTCACGATTCATTTCAGTATTCATTAAATCAGATGCAGTTCGATTTGGCGAATTCATACCGAAATTACTAAGTGGTAAGTTGGCAATGACAATGCAAAGATCCTCAATAGCAATCAATGCTTCATTGTACATTTCGTCGCTGAATGTTATGGTTAGATCGTGGCACCGTATACGATGTTGATGCAATATATCATCAGTCATTGAATCTTTGTGATTTTCCCATAATATCTGTGCTCGGGCTGGGAAACATGTAGTCAACACTATAGCGAATAGTAGACGAATTTGTATTGCTGTACAGTTCAATGCAGCTTCAGCAAGCATGCATTCCCACTGGTTGTCGTCTTCCAGCAAGCCGAGTGCAAGGCATGCATCTTTATACGTTGGATATTGTTGCCCATTCACTTTACGTATATCTTGAAATGATAATGGGCCAGTAACATTAACCAACAACAGTCGAAGATAAAAGCACTCCGTGTGTCTTGGATTGACTGTAAATAATCGCCCCAAGGCGTTTGATTTAAATAAATTGAGACATGCAGCAACTGGTGAGCCTTGCTTGCGGGGCATCCATGTTTTTGTTTGAGTCCATGTGAAATAGCGTGGTACTTGTGAATAGAGTAATGTTCGTGCGAAGGCACCAAAATCATCCGCACGATTACACAATTCAAAAAATGCAGTGAGTGTAGTTTTAGGTGGATTTATTGCACGATCAATCGCTATCTCGTTCGTGAAAAATACACGCTGACCGTTTTCAAGATGGATGGCTAACTGAACAACTGCTGGATCCCGTTCATGAATTGGAAAACCAAAGATACGCCAAGCAGCTTCATTGGAGCTGATGTACCGACCAATTTGGTAGAGCGTTATTTCATCGTTTTTATTCACTGGAGGAGCATTCACATTAGTATTTTCCACTCTAAACACAGCCATATCACTGCCTTTATGGACATACTTGCAAATGTATTTGATGCTCTTCACAGAACTGCAGAACTCAACATTAATATGAGCATTATATGTCTTGCTCAGCAGAGGCGAATATGGCACCACCCAACGATTGTCAATATCAATGTCTGTGTTGATGATATTTTTAATAAATGATTGTCCGCCATTTTCAGGATTTCTTCGACGATATATTGGGTATCCGTCGACATTTGTGACCGTATCATTGGTAAAATCTTTAGGGAAATTTTTAGTACATTTTCCATCAGCCATGCAAGGCGATGAACTATTAAGAGTACCACATGGACCATGAATCATGTTTGTTGTAACAATATCAAACAGCAGTTGGTCAGTGGATGGATCTGGAATTTCCGCAGAAATGATACTATCGATTTCTTCAGGACGGATTTTGTCGATGAACCAAACCAAAATGTGTGCATGAGGTAATCCTCGCTTTTGCCACTCAACCGAATACATCCAGCAACGTGTGGGACCAAATACATGTGATTTAGTAATGAAACTTATTAAAGACTTCAACTTTTGTCTGAACACACGTGCTGTAATGTCATGGCGATGTATTGCATTTTGGCCAGGCAGTAGGAAAGATGTAATCTCTGGCCATTTTGGATTACATGTGAACGTGATAAATAAACATGGTCGTCCATATTCGCGCACGAAAGTCAGAGCATCCTGTATATATTCTTGCATATGACGTGGACTGCCTACGTACGATGATGGTAAAATGACATGGTTACCAATTTCGGCGACGTCGGCGTTGTTGTTGATAGCGTCTCGCAAATGAATGTACTCTTCCGCGCGCAGCTTTTGTTGATTATATCGTAAGTATCGTAGTCGTTCGCTCTCAATCTTCGCGTACATGTCGACCATGAATTGTTGACAAAGCTCACGACATCGTAAAATGACGTTGTCCAGGCCACGTCTAATCATTAATCGGTACGCATAATAATCCTTTGAGCTAACGTTCTTGTTTATTTCAGCTCCTGTAATATTTGTTCATAAAAATTAATTTAAATTTATTACGTTCAATAATTTAATTGTTTTGTTAAATGATTAATGATCAAATTAATAATCAATGAAGTACCTGATACGGGATCTCGTTGTTTTATGTTTATGCAATATCCGTCTTGTCCCTTCCAGAATATTAGCGGATATTGGAGAGCGTCATATGAACGATGTGTGTCAGCAATGAACTGAAGATTATTATTTCTTCTACGAATCACAATTTCTCGTGCAGCTGTACAATCGCCAACCATGATTCCAGCAACATCATCAACAACGGGTGCATTGAATCTACGAATATGCTCTCCAGCTGGTGTTTTATCAGGATTAATGACGATAGCGTGATTATCGCTTTGTAATTGGTGCATATGTGATTTGAATATTTTCAACAACTCGTTGTGCTCGTTCAAAAGAGCATCTAGCTCGCTGACGATGCGCCTGGCATAAAGTGAATCAAGGTTATTATAATCACAACGTGCATTCACGCGATTGGCAAGTGCGCTTCCGGAATCCTCGCCGCCCATAAAGTAGATTTGTAAGAATTTATGTGGTTCGTTTGGCATTGGCAGCAGTGAGCCCATTTTATGATAAACTTGGCCTCTGATTTTGAATGCAGAATTGAATTGTTGACCATTTGCATTAGTATTTCGAACTATTTCTGTTGCTCCGAACGATGTCATTTGAAAGCATGAATTGAATCTTCGAATTGACTTCAGGAACACGTTAGAATCTGGATCCGTGCCGATAAGTAAGCCGTTCAATGGTTCAGGTGGTGTTTCAATTTCAGGTAGTTGCACTTTTCCTGACGCGCAACACATCCCAGCTGGCTCATTTTTGAATTTCAGAGCATGACAATGCGGACATTCCTTGTCCGTAGCACCAATTACCACTTTTGAATGAGCATAATATTCAATATCGGGCTCATACTGGAATGCTAGACGCAGGAATGAATCAGATATAAATGCTCGATGTACCTGTTGTCGTTGTTGGTCATTTGTTCTTCGTCTATTGACTGTGAAACGGCGTGATTGTCGTTGTTCTAATCTTCTGACTTCATTGCGTTCAGGTCGTGTATCTTCTGGCTCTTCTTGATGCAATTGCGCCATTCTGACACGTGCATCAGTACTTTGTTGCTGGATTTGTTCTTCTGTTCTTTCGGATCTGCTATTTCGCAAGTTTCGAGCTTTACTTGTACTGCGGCTCAAATCAGCCCCTTTGCGTTTTCTTGGCATTGCTCACTGTACAAAACATACATAAATAGAATTAATGAAATTATTTAATGATGAAAAATGTTAAAAGTATAATTAGGGCCAGGATTTTTGCCGCAGTTTTGAAATGATTAGTTTTAATTTATGAAATTATAACAAAAATATAAGTTTTATGGAAAAATTTTTCAAACAAAAGTAAAAAATTAAATTTTATGAAAACATTGTCTCTTATAATTTTTTCATACAACCAATATTTCCATTGACATTTCAAAATAAAGATTCATAATGATTGATTTTTTGGAAACTATGAAAATCTTAATTGTTCAATTGCATTTTTTTAATAAAATTAAATTAAAATTACATTTTTATAAGATCAACAACATTTTCGATATTAATAAAAAAAAGTATACTTACAACACAAAATCCGTTGTTATTGGAAGCTCGTGTCACGTGTTGAGTACTTTTGAGGTTATAAAATCACTTGATTAACTAATCGTGCAAAATACACTCAAAATTGATAATTTAATTATTATTGATAAAATAGGAATGATTAAAAGTTAATATGAGAGTTACACTGAGATAGCAAAATAATAATTGTCAACGTTACTACTACACTTGATGCATAAACAATAATGATGGCCGACAACTGTGTAGGGAGTGAGAAAGAAAGGAGACCGGCTTCGTTCTCATCCCTACTCCGTGCTGTTTACTGGGTCAGAAGTGACACCTGTAGACATCTGGCGGGGATAACTAATTAAATGACGATTGATCAGTTTTCGACCGGAGAGGAAAAATGATTAAATTACTAAAATGGCTATTAAAAAATAAGGGTTGATCGTAGAAGGGTGAAAATTGAGGATTGTATGTATTTTTGTATGTTGTATCATAAAAAAATAGAAATTAAAAATTTTGTCTAAAAAATAAAAAAATAAATTTAGGGGTGGACTACCCCTAACATTTAGGGGGATGAAAAATAGATGTTGGCCGATTCTCATAGATACCGGATAAGCACAAAAAATTTCATCAAAATCGGTCAAGCCGTTTCGGAGGAGTATGGCAACGAAAACTGTGACACGAGAATTTTATATATTAGATATATATATATATATATATATATATATATGTGTGTGATAATAATATCGTTTTTGAGGTTATGAGAACTTTGAATTTAACGAGTAGTTGTAGGTTTATTTTGGAAGAACACACGAAAATCGTGATATTTCAATTTCGACATGCCTCCTGGAAAATATAAACAATATTTACGACATAATAGTTTGCGTGAAGTACCACGAACAACGGCATACCGTCGAAAGAAATCATTGAACAACAATGTAAGTTGGATATCTTTTCTTATGTATTTCTGACTTGACCGCAATATCTTAAACAATATTCAATTTCTAAAATACAACAAACATAAATTACTGGAAGTAGAGATTGGTTAATAAATTATTTATAAGAATGAAGTGATTTGAGGTTTTCCATCATTTATTCGGAATTTCCTCTGCAGGTTGATGATGCTGCAGTTGAATTGGTTTCTGATCCACAACTACATTTACTGACATGTCGAAATCAAAATAATACTCAGGTAAAAATATAATTATTAAAATTACATAATATATTATCTCCATGATGTATATTTGTACTTGCTCAGTGAACGTACACTGTTACACTTAACGTTGTGTTTATTTAGGTTTCAGAATAAAAATAAAAAAATAGTTATAATGGAAAAAGTTTTTTATGTGCAGCTTTTTAATACCATTGACGCTTCCTCAGACATGCAGTGTGATATGCATACACGTATCGAGAATGACTGTTTGGAATCCAGTGCTTCTCCATCGCCTTATTCTGGAAGAACCCAAGATGAACCTCTAAGTGGAAATGAATGCGAGGTATAATTAAAATTACTCTCTGCTTATGACATTTATACTTCTTATCAATAATATGTATATTATTTATAGGTTGATTTGTTGATTCGCAAAGATTCTTTTATTGCACCGAGTTCACCAGATTCTGATGAGAGCTATATGATACTACACGAGGATGAAGAAACATACTGCTCAGAAGATAATGTAAAATTTACTCCACCGTTTTTTAAATATCATTGTGGCTTTTTCATTAATTTTGTTCTTTTACATTTGTTGCAGATTAGTATTTCGACTGCGCACGATTATCATGACATCCCTGCTGTTCGGTACGCTTATGTAGTCTTAGTTTTCGCCGCGTAACTTTGGCGCTACGAGTACCGTCGACGCGAGCGTCACTCTCGAACTTTCGCGAAGAATGAACCGGATTATTCTTGAGCAAGCAACCACGCATGGCGGAGGGCAGAATGCCTATTCGTTGTAAGAAATTGTCTCAAGACCAATAAAAAACGTAATTAACGAAAAGTGTCTTCGTACTGTTCTTCCGAATCGACCCATCATACATCTACAACACCTGCCATCGTCAGTGAAGATGACGAATTCATTGATTCGAGAAATGTAAACGATGTATCATATAACGATGAGGACTATATTGATCATTACTTAAAGAAAGAGCTATGTGACTATACATCGATAAACAAAGGAGAAGTAATATTGATGTGTATGATGTTAGCATTGAGACATTCATTAAATTGGGTTACAATTATGAATGTTTTGAAAATGATAAATATCATGTTTGACGAGAAGGTAATCGCCGAAACAAAACATTTCATTCAAAAATATTTTCCAGTGGACACTTTTTCTGCTGTAAATCATTTGTATTGTCCTGAGTGCTATCAGTACTTAGGAAGACGTGATAATGTGAAAAACTATTGTGTCTGCCAATGTGGCCATCGAAGTGATCTTTCAGAATTACCATTCTTCGTACAATTCGATTTGGAAAAACAATTTCGACAATTATTAGAAAATCGTGCGATATGGAAATATTTGCCCTATCGATTCTGTCGGCGAAAACAACACCCTAACTCGTTAGAAGATATTTACGATGGAGCTCATTATAAACCTATTCTGTTGTTAAGAGAACAATGGAATTTTTCTTACGTTTTCAACACTGATGGTTGCCAAGCAGCAAATAGCTCTAAAACAACAATATGGCCAATTTTCGCAATGATGAATGAATTACCTCCAGAAATTCGACGGAAACACATTATCCCTGTTGGTATCTGGGTAGATAAACGTCAACCTGATATGAATGTTTTTATGGAACGATTTGTTCACGAAGCAAATCACCTTTCAACAGTGGGATTGACTTGGAAGAAAAACAATCATTCTATTCACTCATTCATTATTCCACTGGTTTGTACCGTTGATTCACCTGCGAGATGTAAAATTCTCAATGTTAAGCAATACAATGGTATATATGGGTGCACTATGTGTCTCCATCCAACTGAATACATAAATAATGTTCGGAAATATCCGATTCTCGTAAAACCTCCATCTCTCAGAACCGATGAAAACATTAAATTAGCTATGGTGAAAGCACACAGAGATGGAAAAGTAATTGATGGAGTTGAAGGACCGTCATGCTTGATGAATTTGCAATATTTTGATTTAGTTGAAGGCATGCCACCGGATTATATGCACGCCGTTCTTTTAGGCGTAACTCGACAAACGACTGAAATGTTTTTAACTTTTGTCAATCATGAATGTTATATCGGAAGTCCAAACAATTTACAAATAATGAATTCTCGATTATCTTCTATTTTTACACCTAAGATAATCACAAGGACAACACGACCTTTAGAAGAACGAAGCCTATGGCACGCATCAGAGTTTCGCTCTTGGTTAATTTTCTACTCAGTACCTGTTTTGACAGGGATATTACCACGAAAATTTTTTAACCATTGGGTATTATTTGTCAAGGCGCTCCATATTTTTTTAGAAGAATCTATTTCGAATGAATTATTGAATGAAGCAGAAACTTTACTGATAAAATTCGTTATTCAATTTCAAGAATTGTATGGAAAAAGCGCGATGACTTATAATGTCCATTTGCTGCTTCACTTGAGCAGAAGTATCCGTAATTTTGGACCTCTGTGGACACAAAATACGTTTGTATTTGAAAACGAAAATAGGTTACTGTTAAAACACAAGCAGAGTCCTGCACATCTCATACCGCAGCTTACTAAAAGAATATTACTATTCCAGACAATTAAGAAACTTTCGCATTCTATAATAAGTCAATATAGTGTTAAAAAATTTGTCGATAACATATTGCATAAGCGATTGAGATATTTTGTTGAAACTGGGAATTCTGTCCTTATTGGAAATGGAAAAAAATACGTTTTGAGTATAGAGGAATTGGTTATATGTCCCGATGTCAACAACAACTGCTTATCTTTTGAAAAAATTATTGTTGGTGGTATCCGTTACACTACAAAAGGCTATCATGTGCGCTATTGTAAACAATCAAATAATTCAGTTGTGGAATTGAAAAATGGGAAAATAGGTTTCATAGAGAACATTTGCCGAATTTCCAATAATGAAAAATGTGAAATTGCTATTTTTTTAAGAATGTTAAAATTACAGCAAATGCAAAGTTCCAATAACCATGAATCCGTAACACATATTAGAAAATGTCATGAATATCCCAACAATCTTGTAAAATGTCAAGCCATCGATTTGGGAAAACCTTGTATTTTCATGAATTTCGAGAAAAAACAATATATAGCGAAAATTCCATATGGTTGTTTGCATGATTAAGACTTCGTGTGTATGATGAAGCGAATGCCATCATGAATTGTTAAATTTTCACGTCTTTCTAGTAATAAGTTGATATTTTTAAAGTAATATTGTCTAAATTGCAAGAAAACGCAAGATCTGTACATGCCATTGTATAAATATGAAAGATAATCTTGCGATTTTGTGCAATTGATGCCACTAAAAGTTGAATTCTGTTTTCTAATGTTCTAGCTTGTATTATCGTGGATGTGTTCTTGAATACAAATTAAATATTTTATCTTAAACATATACTTGTTTTATATGTTTACTACTTTCTACCGTTTCCCGGAATTTAGAAAATAAAACAAAGGATTTTAATTAAAATGAGAAAATATGAGAAATGCTGAAAAAAGGTAAGAAATTTCTTATATTTCTCTGATCTTCTATTTGTCATCTTTGGTTAATAATAATGACCAGAGATGATCTAAGAAAATATGAGAAATGCTGAAAAAAGGTAAGAAATTTCTCATATTTCTCTGATCTTCTATTTGTCATCTTTGGTTATTAATAATGACCAGAGATGATCTAAGAAAATATGAGAAAATTGAGAAACCTGAAAAAATATGAGAAATGAGTTGAACATGAGAATTTTGAGAATCTAAAAATCATACGAAAAAATGAGAAAGTATGGGAAACATGAGAAAAATGAAAAAATATGAGAAATCCTGAGAAATTTCTCATCTTTTCTTACATTTTCTCACATTTCCTCAGGTTTCTCAGATTTAATCCGGTATTATTTCCACCAGGGTAAGGATAGAAGGCCGCGTATTATTTGGTACGTCGTCGGGAAAATGGCATATCCCGACCAAGAAATAGCAGACATAGAATATCGGTCCAAAGTTTCCAACTGTTACATTCCTCCTCCTCTTCCTAGTACTCCCTCTCCATCCCTCGGTCGTATCAACCGCCTTATATACATAAAAAAAAATTAAACAAGAAAAAAAATTAAAATAAAGAATAAATAAAGCCTGAAAATCACCCCCTACAACCCTGTGTGATCGTGTATGTAGCCGCTGAGCGAGAAGGACGCAGCCTAAATATTCTGCCACGTTACACCACATACATCTAGGGGTAAAATAAATAGGAAATTCTTATTCCTATTTCTCGTTACCAAGTGGTACTATCAGGGGTACAAATTGAAAATGCGGGTTTGATAACAGATGGCGTTACTAACGCTATACGCATCAGGCAGTACTGTGACTATGTTCATGTCAAAGCTACGTCTTATAGCTTTAATTTTCAGTATGTGTCAATTTGTCGCAGTGTCAAATTCATAGTTTTTTTGAGCTCTCAATATGTCGAGTTTCGTGCCAACAAAACAGCATTTGCGGGAAGTTTTAATTTACTTCTTTAATTTGAAGAAAAGTGCTGCTGAAGCACATCGATTGGTCTCCGAGGCTTATCCGAGTCATGTTCCATCGGTTTCAACGTGCGAGAGATGGTTTGTGCGGTTTAGAAGTGGTGATTTTGACGTTGAGGACAAAGAGCGGCCGGGCCAAGTGAAAAAGTTTGAGAATGCTGAATTGGAGGCAATACTCAATGAAGACTCGTGTCAAACTCAACAAGAGCTCGCAGATTCATTGGGAGTGACACAACAAGCCATTTCCCATCGTATAAAAGCCCTCGGAATGATCCAAAAGCAAGGACATTGGGTGCCGTATGAGCTGAAGCCGAGAGACGTCGAGCGCCGTTTTTTTGCATGCGAACTGCTGCTCGAACGGCAAAAACGGAAGGGTTTTTTGCATCGCATTGTCACTGGTGATGAAAAGTGGATCCATTACGATAACCCGAAGCGCAAAAAATCATATGGTTACCCCGGCCATGCATCATCATCGACGGCCAAACCAAATATTCACGGCGCCAAGCTCATGCTCTGTATTTGGTGGGACCAGCTGGGTGTGGTGTATTATGAGCTATTGAAATCGAACGAAACCATCACAGGAGCACTATACCGAACTCAATTGATGCGTTTGAGCCGCGCACTCAAAGAAAAACGGCCACAATACGAGCAAAGACACGACAAAGTAATTTTGCAACATGACAACGCTCGGCCACATGTTGCAGCGCCGGTCAAAACATACCTACAAACGCTGAAATGGGAAGTCTTACCCCACCCGCCGTATAGCCCAGATATTGCTCCTTCCGATTACCACCTTTTCCGATCGATGACACATGGCCTAGCTGACCAGCGCTTCCATTCTTACGAAGAAGCCCAAAAATGGGTCGATGACTGGATAGCAGCCAAGCCGGCCGAATTTTTTCGCGACGGTATCCGTAAATTGCCAGAAAGATGGGAAAAAGTTGTGGCTAGCGATGGACAATACTTTGAATAATTCATTTGTTACCATTTTTTCAGAATAAACGTTCAAAAATAGAAAAAAATCCCGCATTTTCAATTTGTACTCCTGATAAAATAACAAGAGGGAAAATAGGTTTCATAAGCCAAATTTTGGGGTTGTGTTAGTGAAGCTAACGAAGCAACAAAGAAAAACGAGTGGCACGAGGAGTAAAATCTGCCATTTGTGGGGACATAGGAAATATTAGTCTCGAAATTGTTCTTGTTACATGCGCTGTTAATTGGTTCATAGCGTTATCGAGAACACCCCCTAAGAAGTCTTGGGCGGGGAATGCGTCTGTTAACAAGTTAAGCGCCACGCCAAATTTCTGTGCCTTTCCGTTAGCCGTCAGGCGGGCTCTGCAGGGCCGCTCGCCGATAGCCGAGCCAGAGTATAGATAGATGTCGGGTAATGTAACCCGCATTGAGGATCGGGGCTTGTCTTCGTATGTTTACCTTTCCACTTGCAGAAAATTGCACTCGAGAGCCTGACATTTTGCAATCGCAAGAAATACTATGTATATACTTTGTTTATATCCTTTTAGTTCCTTCTCCTTGGTAGAAGATAAACAAACCGAAAAGCGATGCCTAATGACGCCCGAACGATGTACACATAAACCTCACCTTTGCTTATCTTGTTTTAATAAATTACATTAATGTTTTTAAGTATTATATTCTTTTCCTTGAACCATTGACCAAACAAAAACCGATATCGCATAATTTAAATGTTCAGTCTCACAAGTACGCAAGGACCGACACACGCGCCGCAATAGAAGAACGAAAAGTCTGTCGCCGGTTCGTAGGGACCGGCGAGGTCTGAACGGAAAGTCTAGCGCCGGTCCCAAGGGACCGGCGTGGCGCTTAACGTGTTAATAGTCCATCTAAGCAAAGTAAACAATTGTCAAAAAAGATTTAGTCTAAGGGGGTTGACGGTACTGTGCGCAACAGAGTCACTCAGCCTTTTGAAGTTGAATTGACACCGCTTGTTCAAACCAACTCTGTCTTGGCGGAACAGTCAGCCCTCACTGTCGAGCAATTCGAACAATTTTATAATCGTTGTATGCAATCAACAGGTATGGCGGAGGAATTACATAGAATTCGTATGGAAAGAGAAGCATTGGTCACCGAAAGGGCCGAAATTGAAAGAATGTGAGAGGACCTTGCTGGAACTCGATCGCTAGTCGAGGAGATTTATCAATTGATGATAATGTCAGAACGTCAGCAACAGGCAATCGAGGAATTGCAGACCGCTGCTGTCCCGGTGCTAGCCATATCAGACATCAATGCAGGTATGATTAACGGGCTCATGCGCGGGATTAATATGTTACGTGTAGACGTTTCTATTCCGAAGTTTGGTCGTAGTTCCCAAATCAATCCTCAGGAATTTCTTGATAATGTTGAGAGGTATTTTGAGGTTAAAAAAGTCGAAGTCGACACCTGATTGGTAGTTGCCATGAGTGCGTTGGAGGGGATGGCAAAAAGTTGGGCCTAACTCCAGTCGCCGCGCGTGGAATAATTATGGTGACTTCCGTGTCGCTTTTCTCGACGAGTTTTATTCGATACCGATCCGGGTTAGAATCAAAAGCCAATGGTCCAATCGTAAATATAATCCTCACTGGGGAACCTTGCAAGGGTTTTTTCTCAGTCAGGTCACAGAGGCCCAGTATCTTTCTCCACCTATGGATCCATATGAGATTCATTATACTATTATACAGCAATTGCCCATTTATATGCGGGAGGCGATGATTAACACGAATTTTGCGGATAAGAATTCGGTATCTAACACATTGTTATTCTTAGACCTCGCAAATGAGGATAGGGAAAGCTTGCGGTGGAGTGGTCCGCGAACAAGCAGAGGATTCCAAAATAATGCAGAAAATCGAGGAACTCGATATAACCATGCGGAAAATCAATCGACTGGTTATTATGAACAGAATTCACGACGGGCGTCGCCCACCAATTCTCAATCGGTGTAGAATCCTACTGCGTCTTACAGAACCGCCCACGTTGGATTGGCATCGGAAGATAGGACGGCAAGTTTGGTCGATCCGTGAAGAACAAATAGTCCAGTAGCACTATAAATGCCGGTTCTTTCGATACCACCCCCACCTGTCCCGAGTATGAGTGTCCTGGAAGTATCACCTAGGACATCTCCTTTAAACTAACACTGGCCGCGTTATGTCGGGATCCACAAGCGCAGTTAGGCCCGTTTGACATACTAGAGGATCTAAATTCGGAAATTCTCAGGAGAACCATGGAAGATAAGTGCACAACTTCCTTCCGCGAATGTCCCCTGCTGATTATTAAGGCTTATAAATTTCCGATCGCGTCGTTGCTTGACACTGGCAGTCAAGTCATCTGCATTTCATCCGAATACTATGCTTATGTACAGAGATATCTTAGACCCTGTGAATTGCCGGTGACCAACCTAGTGGTTACGACGGCCATTGATAAGAAACCCACGAGAGTTCGGAAACAATGTTAATTTGAAGTCACCACTGGATCTCGAGTGGTTGTCTCTACATTTTTTATAGTACCGTATTTAACTTCTATTATCCTAGGAAATGATTGGTTCTATTTAAACAAGGCAATTATCGACTATGGAGCGGAAACGGTCACTCTTAATGGTTATCGAGTTCCTTCCGAGCTGGTTAAATTTGACCGTTCATCACATCAAACAATCACATCGTTTGACGAAGACGGGGTCACATATATTCAGGTCCTCACGGCCGAGACCAGTCAGGAAAGAAAGTTGCCACCGGAAGGTTAACAAGTCGAACCTCGGATCATCCGTCACAATTTCGAAGTTTTTCCGGCAGTCGATATTGAATTTAGTGTGAAAGCACAGGCAATGCTTTCAGGTCAACCCGTGCTCGAGATAGAGAATCTTGATTGGTGGTCAGAAGAAAAGTACGACACCGAAGATATATTCACCGACGGGGATAGCTCCTATCTGAGTCGATTATACATCAAAGGCGAAGATCAAAACTTTTTCGATGACGTCACCAGTAAGCGAGACAACAGTATTCCCGTATTCGAGCTACACGCCGATGATTGACATGGGAATGTCACCAATATCGTCTTATACCGATACACGAAGGTCAAAGTTCAATCCATTGTGATGAGACTTGTTATGAACAGTGTTTTCTGTACGGTGTCAGACAATAGAGACAGTAAATTCGCGAGTTTGCCTCGACCAAAGTGCGTGTATATGGTCGGTCGATTATTTTGAACACTCGAAAACGAAATAACGTTAACCTCGTTGTATAGTATGATTTGAATCCTGTAATATTCATGCGAGTGTTTGCATGTATTTTGCTCGGTCTGTCGAGACCTACGGGTCCTAGCAATGCGGGAGGTTGAGAGGTCGATTAATATTTGTACAGGGTGCGCCATCTCAATCTGGTCGATGGAAGTATTGAATAACTTAGAGAATTTTCAACAGATTTCACAAAGTCGTATTTTTTTATTAAATTTGATTCATTACAATTTATTTTGATTAGTTTCCAAAAACCACATCGATCAAATGTCCGCCTTTATTACTGAGACAAAAATGAGCTCTTTTTTCGGCATTTTCCATTGTATTTGCCAGCGTCTCGGGCGATATCGCTGCGATTTCGGCTCGAATGTTGTTTTTTAGCTCCTCTATGGTCTTCGGCTTGTTGGCATAGACTTTACTTTTCAAAAATCCCCACAAGAAGAAGTCCGGTGCAGTCAAATCCGGCGATCTTGGTGGCCAGTCAATATCACCTTTCTCTGATATCACAGGTCCTGGGAACTTCCGACGCAAATAGTCCATTGTTGAGCGCGCAGTGTGACATGTCGCACCATCTTGTTGAAACCAAAATTCCTTAAGACCTTTTTCACGCATTTGTGGTAAAACAAAGTGTGCCAACATCCACCGATATCGATCCCCATTGACAGTTTCACCAGCTCTGAAGAAAAATGGTCCAATGGTGGTTTTCGAGCTAACACCGGCCCAAACTGTCACTTTCTCATCGTGCAATGGAGTTTCGTGAATAATATGAGGATTATCGGTGCCCCACATGCGACAGTTTTGTTTGTTGACAGCGCCAGAGAGGGTGAAATGAGCCTCGTCGGTCATCAGAATTCGCTCCCAAAAATCCGGCTCAGCTTCCTTCATTCGACTAACGTTATTAGCGTAAGCCAAGCGTCGCGGCTTGTCAGTTTCCAATAATCTTTGAGTCAACTGCACTTTGTACGGAAACATGTGAAGATCTTGCTTTAAAATTCTTCTCAAAGTGGTTCCACTGATGTTTAATTGCTGAGACCGGCGGCGGTATGAGACATTTGGATTTTCTGCAACACTCTGTCGAACAGCTTCGATATTTTCATTTGAACGACCTGGACGCGGTCGAGCTTGATGTTGGAGATTCGCTGCAGACCCGTGCTCCATGAAATTTGAAGCTAAATGACGGATAGTGTCGCCTTTGGGCGCAGAACGTCCGCGATATTTTTTACGATACGCACGCTGAGTTGACACAACTGAACGATTATTTTCAATGTAAAGCGAAACTATTTCGGCGCGTTCTTTCGGCGTATAGCGATACATGGTTGAAATTGTACTGAAATAACCTACAGTGGCTCGCATTAATATTCGGACACCACTGTTTTTCAAATATGATTGTTCCGTACACGTACCTGTCGTCGAGTTAAAGAATTATTTTTTTTTCACCAAGAACTACACATTTTCTAGTTATCATAAACATACTTTTTATTTATTTAATTAACATTATTATTTATATATGAAAAGGGAAACAAAATATAGCTCATTTTTGACGTCGCAAAAATATTCGGACACCTGTTCGAAAAATATTTTACAATAAGTTATTGATTAAAATAAATTATATTACAATAATTTTAGTATTTTGTAGGGTATCCTTTTTGTTTTAGAACGTGTTGTAAGCGTGTTGGCATGTTCAAAATAATTTTTTTTCCGTAATCTACGGATATTCGCTTCCATTCTTCCGCTAATCGTATTTTCAATTCTTCCTTTGATTTGACTGGTTTTTTTCGTATGTTACGGTCCAACTCATCCCATAGATTTTCGATTGGATTTAAGTCTGGTGACTGAGGTGGGGGGTGTAACACTTTCGGACAATTATACAATAGATATTCTTGGACAATTCATGATTTATGTTTAGGATCGTTGTCCTGGTAAAATTTAAAATGATCAAGGATTTGCATTTTCGTTGCACTTTGTATTAAATTTTTCTTTAAAAGGTCCAAATATTTGATCTTGTCCAAAATGCCCTCAATAAAAACCAATTCGCCCACTCCTGCAGTAGAAATACAGCCCCAAACCATTACAGACCCACCACCGTGTTTCACAGTTGGTCTTAAATTTTTTACGTTAAAAGCTTTATTCACTTTTCGCCACACCATCTTGGGTCCGTCACTTCCAAAAACATTAAATTTGCTTTCGTCGGCAAATATTACGTCGCTCCACCATTCCTGTCCTTTATTCACATATTCCATGGCGAACTTTACTCTTTTCTTTCGATTTATCTCGTTGATATACGGTTTTCTACGAGCAACTCGACCATTGTATCCTTCTTCTTTTAATGCTCTACGCACTGTGTCGGAATGCACCTTTTTCCCAGTTTGTTCACTTAACTCTGCAGCTAATTTTGGAGCACTCCGGCCTGGATCTTGTTGGATATTTCTAATAATCGTACGTTTCTCGCGCACAGATAGGGATTTCGGGCGTCCTTTTGAGGAATAGATTCTATTCTATCCTCATAATCGTATCGCCGTATGATATCCGCTACTGTACTCTTGCTGAGGTTTAATAAACGACCAATTTCGCGGTACGAACGTCCTGTTTCTCGATGAAAAATGACAAGTTGGCGCATATCAAACGATGTATTTTTGCTTTTACGGCCCATTTTGGTGAATAACGATGTAAGATCCTTGTCTTTCTAAGTTAAACTGATACATTATGTTCGGAATTGACTGTTCAACACGACTATGTTTGTAAACAAAACTTCTAAGCGATCGAAACGATTTCTCAGAATGGATTTGCTACAAAGTTACGTAGTGTCCGAATATTATTGCGACGTCGAAAACTAGCATTATTTTGTTTCCTTTTTCATATATAAATAATAATGTTAATTAAATAAATAAAAAGTAAGTTTATGGTATCTACAAAAAGTGTACTTCTCGATGAAAAAAAAAAAATTTTTCAAGTCAACTATATGTAGGTCTGCGAGACAATCGTATTTGAAAAACAGTGGTGTCCGAATATTAATGCGAGCCACTGTATATGAAACGTGTTGTACGACGCTGGTCGGTTAAAATCTGTCAGAGTTATTCAATACTTCCATCGACCAGATTGAGATGGCGCACCCTGTACGTACTCTATTTGATGCCACCGTGTGGTCTTTGCGTATCTAAGATATTGTGTGCCGTAGTACCCCTGCGTGATTCATTTTGTGTATATCTGGGTCTGCGCTCATATGAGAACACGAACCTGTTGAGTTACTGATCTCTCTATCGCTGTCGATTTCTGATTTGTATTTCTTATCAAATATCAAAGCAAGCGTGTATGAAATTCACTATGCGTCGCAGGGCGTTCACTGATAAAATCCCTGGTATGTTAATTATTCCACTATACTACTGAAGCGAATAGCGGTGCAGTCAATGATAAAAGATATGATATGTTAATTATGTCACTATACTACTGAAGCGAATAGCGGTGCAGCCAATGATAAAAGATATGTGTTAATTATACCACTGTACTACTGAAGCGGGTCTGATACTATCCTGGCTTGGTTTATTAACGGCCAGAGATATATATTTGCAGAGTATCATAATGTCGTCGGCCACAACGTTTCCTAATATACCGATTGTGAATATTAAATAAAGTAGAGAGAACGTTACCACGTGTATATATATATTTTCAAATAAAAAAGAAATTTTGTTTCAAGCATAACAGCATAACATGAATAGCGGATACCCGAATCCTTAGATGAGGTGCTCCGATTAGTTAAGATTATATTACGCGTACGTCGGCGTGCACGAGTTACGCGGCATGGGGAAGCACCCTTACACGGATGTGATGCTTCTGTTTTACTCCGCCGTCAGCGCTATACTAGTTCTATCTCTTTCATACTCATGAGGTTTTACCTCCCCTTAACATGAGCCCTGTGCTTTCAAGTAAGTCTGTATTCTCTGTCATGAGCTTTCTAAATGAAAAGAATGCCTATTAGCACCGTATCTAATGACTGTCCGAAGCATTCACCATATGCCCAATTCTGGATTAACTAAATTTTGAATTACTTATTCCTACCATTATGCTGTAACGGCAATTTTTATCGTTAACCATATAATTTTTATTTATCGTGGGAATTCGGGCTCGAACACATAACTAATTGATGTTAGACTTCGAAGTGCGTGAGCGTAGGGTTTATTTATAGAATGAATAAGTTTATAACAAGTTATTTTACAGTTTTCGGCCTCTATTATATAGAATGGTGCATCCAGATTCGGAAATTCCGGCGATTATTTTATTATTATTTCGTCTTTCGTGCTTAAATTCTCGGTACCCTCGGAAGTTTATCATTCCTCGTGTACAGCAGTATTGCTGTTTGCTCGGTGCATAGACGTACGCACACCACCAGTCATTTGTCATCGCATTCGCTCCTTCGACAGTGTATGAACTCTGTTTACAATTCTTTCCCATCCACTCTCGTTTTACTTTCTCTCTTCCTCTCTTCCGATCATCTAGTCGGGCAATTCCCGTTTATAATGCCGATTCGAGATTATTCTTTTTCCTTATACACTACTCGCTTAAACGTATAAATTAACCCTATGCACCTAATTCTACGGATATCTATTTATTTCTTAATCTATTGCTAGTTTCTTTTTTTTTTACTTCACCAAATCCAATTCGTTATATCATTTATGCATCAAAATTCGGGAAACCCGACGATTATTTCTACATCGTTTCTTATTATTCAAGCACAAATTCTCAGTATTCTCCGGCTCTAGATTCAGTTACGTGTCAGTGAGTTAGTATAGACCTAGTAGCTGCTAACATGCACGCACACAGCCACTCGCGTCAGACTTACTCCTTGACAGAGTGTATAAACTCTGTTTACAATGCTTTTCTCTTTCGCACTTGTTTCACTTTTCGCCCTTTCTCGCTTACACTCGCAGAATCGGGCAATTCCTGTTGTCTCTGCTGATTTAAATTCCGCACTATTTAATTTATTTTCTTATACACTATTCACTTATTTCGATGCACTCAATTTCTTGGCTTATATTTATTCACTTAATCCTATCCTTCTTATTTCTAACTATTTCTAGAGTTATTTCGCCTTCAATCCATCGACTAATTATTGCTTCCAGGGTTTTTCTTTATTTTACGTCTCTCGCCTGTCTAACTCCCTACATTTATCGCTTCGTATTTTTCAGAAATCTTGTGCAAGCTGTATTTGTTAGTGAAACCGATCCTATCAAAAAGAGAGCCTTGCTTACGGTGCAGGCTCTTATAGACTCTTCCCCCATCCTAGTTCCTTCTACGTCATTATTAGCTTTAATTTGCAAATTCGAACGATTATGAGGGCTACCGTTGTCATGCCCCCCCCCCTGTCTCTCCCTTGTCGCCGAGCAAGGCCAGCTGGTCGCTGACCTGCTGTTTTCGTCGACGAGCGAATTCCAGAGGCGTGACATCACCCGTTTTTATGCTAGGTCCGGGTTCGTCGGCCTAGCGTCCGCTGTACTTGCCGCTTCGAATATGATTTTGGCTCTCATAGCCGTTCGATAATATAATATCGCGCTAGCGCATGTAACTATGTTACAATGCTGGTATACACTTTGCAAATTAGCTTAGGTCGGACATTGTAAGAATCAGTGTCTGCTATGTATCGATATACTTTTAGCACGAGTAGCTTCTCCCAACAATGGATGAACTAAAGGGTAATGTTGTTAGTGATTGGTAAACTTTTACATTCTTATTTATCTCTATGAAGTTGTAAGATTAAAGTAAGATTTTTCTTATAAGAACACTAATTGTAAGTGTGCCTTTTACATAAATACACAATTTGTCCTTTCAAAAATTTGACGGAAACCCTAGAGGTAGATTTTTTTGATAAAAAAGAATTAATAAGTTATAGTGTAGAAACATATTTATTTTTCGGTTTGACTTTGATGTATTTTTACAAAGCGAGCTATGAAGAAACCAACAGTATCAGATTCTGGACCAAATCTTAGGAGATTCTTAGATTCATCATCGGGTAATCCGTCGATCGCGTAGCCGAAGGATCCGGAGTATTTTGTATCCAGTCCCATGGATTCCAATTGGTCTCGGGTTGAAGATAATTTTAAGCAAGGAAAGTTTTTTACCGCCCATGCAACGATTCCTTCATTTTCAGCGATCGTTACAGTGCAAGTCGAATAAACTAGAACTCCTCCGACCCTCAAAAGCTTTACTGCCTGCAACAGAAAATATGCAAGCCCAATTTTATAGATTCTTTCTGCAATGAAAAGTTATTTTATACTGATCTAAAAAATATTGATTCTTAGATTAAATTATTCACAAACCGCCGAAAAGAGTTTTCTCTGGAGTGGTACGTAAGACCGCAGTTCTTTTACCCTAATTCGATTGAGAAGTTGTGGTCTCTGGCCGAGCGCGCTGCAAGGACCATCCAATAGAACGCGATCAAAGCTCTCCTCGAAGAAGGACCGCTCGTTCTTTTCTATACTCTCTTGGGCTCGTTCCTTAAAATCGCAAACGACTTTCGTAGAATCAGAGCAATAAATTGCAACATTTTTACAAGCAAATACGTCACAATTAGCTCTAAGTCGGTCGACCTTTGATTTAATTTTTTCAAGCGCAATGAGTGTTCCCTCGCCCTCCATCAACGCCGATATATGCGTAGTTTTATTGCCGGGTGCAGCGCACATGTCCAGGATCTTCTCGCCTGGTTGAGGATCTAAAAGACGAGAGCAAATGATGGACGGCGGGTTCTGAAGAACCGCCCAACCTCTCGGCACCAACCAGTCGCCTAATTGAGGCAATTTAGATGTTACATCAGTGATACGTACAGCAATCCCACTGAAAATTACAATCATGTTTCATGACTCGAGAAACACAAGTTTTTAAATTTTGCCAGTTAAAGATTCTACCTTGGGCATGCACCATCATGAAACAGATCTCGTCGCGTTTTTTCCATTATACCGTTACCTACAAATACCTTTCTCGCGTCTTGGTACGTTTTTGCGCCTTTTCTACAATTTCCAGATGCATCTGCAAAAACGCTTGCACCGTCGCCGACTTCCAAACCTGTGATCATGATTGGTAAATACATGAATAATAATTTTTCATTTTTAGTCGTTAATCATTAATTCTTTGACAATTAGTTTCAAAATTACATTGACCAGTCCTATTAATTGTTAATTCGTAAAAACTGACCATGAGGCATACCCACGATACCAGGAGCAAAGACGTGAGCACCTCTAAGTACTGCAGCTCCGCACACAGCATCAATTATGACTTCGTAATCGCGAATTTTGAAATCAAACTCAACATTATCATCCCAACCATCGATAATTATCATCTCGGGAATGTTAAAAGTATTCATATGTGGTGGTACTTGAAAATGCCCGCCTATTAATCGGCAAACTTCACTGGCGTTTGTGACATATGTATTAATTCTGTATGTAATGGATTTGGGTGCTTTACACATCCAGGAACAGAGATTAGCCACTTTTTCCTGTGAAAAAAATGTAAACAGAACAAAGATAAATGAATTCTTAATGCAATTAATGATAATCAAAGCTTATAGAAAGTTAGCATCGCTTATATACTATCTATTATTGTATGGTTTTAAGAGAAACAGATATTATAATTCGCTAAAGTAGAATCAAAGAAATACAAATAAGCATATTGCAGTTCCCATGTAGTCAATTGCTATGACATATATAATTTTATATCATTCTATTGCTTACAGCAATCTAGTACATTTCTATTTTAACACATGTCTAAAAAACATGGGCATCGGGAGTTGCATTTTTTTCTTAAAATTGGTAAGTCTTTGCTTTGATCACTGCAGGTAGCAGCAAGTATAGAATTAATAAAAATTCGTACCCATATGGGTATCACATTACCAAAATTAATATGTAACTATTTTAACATATCAAGTCGTCGTCAATAACTCAAAAATTAAACGACAAAATGACATTTTTAGTATCAACAGCTAGAAGAAACTTGCCTGTTCCATAATCGAAATGAGAAATACATTAACTTCCAAAATTAAACAAAACATGCGAATGTTTTACATTCATCTCCTATTTGTCAAGATACCTGTACGACATCCGCTTCCAGTGGTTCGCCGGAAATCCTCACTCTCTGCATGTCTTCTGTCAACTCCTTGACAACCTCCACATCATGTTTAAAAGGCGACTTCTCTAAAATTCTCGACTCCTTTCTAGATATTTCTTCCATTTACTATTTTTGTAGGTTATCATTCTCGCGTGATCACGTGGTAGTATGGCAGTCCCACGGTCTTCCATAGATAAGTTCTCTGCCTGTATGCCTCTGCTGTTCTCTAAGCGTAGTAGTGTAGTGATGTGTGTTTTCCAATTGAACGACACCGTGGGTGGAGTCCGAGTCGCGCTCACAGCGTACATAGCAGCTAACGCGCGCTGCGCGGTCCGATTCGTGCTTTCAGCGCTCATCGTGTACGCCGCGAACGTTATGACGTCACAAATAACGTCATTATCGAGCGTACACGACGTACACAATGCTCACGGGTCGGATCGTCAGCTAAGGGTGTTCGATTCTGATTCGATTCTTAAAAAGATTGATTCTTTTGGTAAAAAAATCGATATTTTGAATCGATGTTCTGTTACTCGATTTTTTTGTAAATCAATTCTCCACTCCAAGAATCGATAACCGATTTTTCCGGTTTTTTTATTTCTCTGTTTTACTCTGTGTTCTGTTCTGTTACCGTACTTTCTACAGATCGAGAAACTATAGTGGTGGGGGTGGTCTCCTTATTGGTTCACCGGTTATATCGCCACGAGAGCCGTGGCGATAGGGTGATTCAGGCTATGGGAGTGAGAGTGCGATTTGCGATGGAATCTTTCCACGTTTCCTGTTTTCTGTTTCCACTTACCAGAACTTTCCAGTTTCCCTTTTCCATTGTACTTGCGGACTTGTGCTTTGTGTCAACTGCAACTACTTCAAAAAGTTACAAGGGAATTATGTGGGGAACAATTTGTCACGGCCAGCAAATTAATTACACTAATCAATTGCTTCAAAATCAAAAATAAAAAACTTCGCAAGAAACTGAAGACGCAAACTGCGCTTTCTTTAATTGACCGTCTTCAATAATCGATTTCGGCGAGATTTGGGCAAATAGAGAGCAATTCTATCATGGCAATCTCAACAATCCTATATCCTAAGATCCAAAAATTACATTTTAATCACCCTTTACCATGTTCAATGCAATCGGCCGTATTTATAAATTCATAAGAGAAATTGATCATACGAATACGAATTCATCTACTGATGCAGTTACCAAAAGTGACATGGACATTTCTGAAACAGCTGATGACATATGGTCCCATCACGATGACCTTAAAGTCAGAACGGTAAATGCTACGCAACAGCACCAAGGTGAAATTCCAACTGATCTCAAACACTACTTGGATCAACCATTGGTTGATCGCAGAGATAACCCAATTTTCTATTGGCTAAAACAATACGGATCAATATATCCCACTCTGAGTAAGATCGCCAAAAAACCCTTGGCAATCGTTGCTACATCCGTAAGGTCTGAACGACTGTTTTCAAGGGCTGGAAATATTTTAACGGACCACAGAAGCCGCCTTTCGCCTGACCACCTACAACAGCTACTGTTCCTCAATTCGTTGTCAATAAAAAACTGGCAATTGAAATAAGATTAAGTATTTTGCAAACTTTAAAAATTAATATATTCGACAATAAAAATTACTACAACATTTTACTGGTTAATATTTCATTACGTATATTTTTATTATGTATAAATCATTTTTAACGATTTTTGAATCGATTCTTGTAAGATTTTTTTTACATTATGGGGTTTTCCACTTGGAAAATGGCGGAATTTTTCGTAAAAAATAGCAGTTTTTACTTTAAATGACCACCAAAAATTTAAAAATGAAAAAATTATAATCAGAGAACGTTGGGGGGAGGATCTAATGATACTTTGACTAAATTTCAATGGTTCTTTATTTCAGACAATTTTCAGCTGAGAAACAGTGCACACCGCAAATCGTCTATTTCCAAAGACGTTCTTGGAAAACCTCCGTCACCGGCTTGTTTGTCGATATTTTCGCATAAAAAAATTACTGAGTATTATTGAAATCATACTTAATAATATACAAAAGGTTTCAATAAATATGCTCAATCCATATTTCTAAAAACAAATCGCAAAAAAGTGTTTTTTTCACGCTAAAACCCTTACCCCTCTCTTCAAGCATTTTCTACAATTGACGAAAGTGACGACAGTGATACAGAAAATATAATAGAACAACATGATGTTGTTTCGTCAATAACAACAAGTAGCTCCGAAGATGACGAACTCCTTTACGCAATTCTTGTGGTAAGGAAGAAACGAGGATGATTGGAGCACAGACCTAGCATTGAAAATTACGTTGACAGAACGATTCCCAGATTTTCGGATCAAGAATTTAAATCGCATTTCAGGTGAGTACATCAAATTAGTTCAACTTCTGATAAACACTGATATATGTACAAATTCGGAAGATTTACATGAGTTGCCGGTTCTGATCTTGTCAGTCGATGCAATCTCACAAGTAATATTACTAACCAATGACTTCTTCAACTAATCATCCATTGCAAACTGAAACTTTTGTAAAGCTGATTCCCCGGTGAGTCTCTGCGCAACTCCTGTAAAACTGATGCATCAGTGTATTTCTATCTAACTCATGCACATCTGGATGGTCGACGAGTTTGTCAGCTGTACAGAGACTGAGGATTTTGTTAGTTAATGTATTGGAGAATCAGTTGGTGCACAGCGATCAATATTCGCCGTGCGTCAAGCTGTTGCTGCCGGGTAGCGTGCTGCGCTCGGCTATGCCGGAGATAGCCGAGGCAGTGCCTCGCAAGCATGCTGCTTGAAGCGAGAGGCTATCTCTCTCGTTTGACTTCGGCATCGCACAACGACGCTTTTGGAAAGCGCAGCCATATTGCTAATTTCGACACTTCTGTGAAAACCCACTCGAACAGCGCATCCTCTGCTCTCAACTCGGACAATTTTCACCAATCTCACCGGATCTACTCAGCATTCTCGTGCTCACCAGGACTTAAATCAACGGTAAGAGTTCATCGTTACAATTTAACATAATTCAATGACGCTGAGGAGTATAAAACTCATTAGTGCATCATCATAAATGTCTGACACTGTGGCGTGTTCTGCGGTTAAACTTGAGAAAATTCCCCAGTATTTATTAGCTACGTGTGTTCTTCACAATATTTGTATTCAGAGAAGCGATATTTTCCAACGTGAAGAAACGTTAAGAATAACCGCTAGACAGCTCTGCGGTTAAACTTGAGAAAATTTTCCAGTATTTATTAGCTACGTGTGTTTTTCACAATATTTGTATTTAGAGAAGCGATATTTTCCAACGTGAAGAAACGTTAAGAATAACAGCTAGACAGTGACTAACGTATAATCAAAAAGTTGAAGGTGATGCTAAACGTGTGACAATAATGAACGAATTGCTAATGAGGACCATTTAGAAATGTATGAAGCCATTGATTTTGAAAATTTTACTATACTGTATAAAACTATCAATTTTTTAATATGTATATATTTTATAGTGTAAGATGTGCAATTAATTTTTATTTCTTCATTCTTGAGACTCACAACAATAAAAAAAATTTGCGTGGAATCTGGTCAATTTTTTTATCAATGATGAAACAGAAGGAAGAATGAAAAAAATGATAATAAACTTGGTAAACTAATTTCTTATATTTTTCTTAATATAATAAACATTATTTAGGAACAGTATTCTTTGGCTCCCAGAGCATCCTCAAAATATTCTATATATGACTAACATAACATAGAGATCTTTTATCAAAAACTATTTTCTTTTATTATAATTGGACAAGATGGGTTGACGAAATCACAATTTCGAATGCTGGGAACAAAGAGGACTAATCCTTGGGTGGGAATAAATGCTTCGAAAACAGGTGCTACGAACATGGTGCTGACGATCCGACCCGTGAGCATTGTGTACATCGTGTACGCTCAATAATGACGTCATTTGTGACGTCATAACATTCGCAGCACAAACGACGAGCGCTGAAAGCACGAATCGGTCCGCGCGTTAGTACGCTATGTACCCTGTGAGCGCGATTCGGACCGTACCCCACATGGAGGTCGCTGCATAAAGACCCACTCGTGCGGGCATTGCTGTGTTTGCACAGCAAAACAAATAGGGATACAGGAAAGACCACCGTCTCCCTCCAACAATGAATCGTTTTATATCTTCATTAAACTAAGAGCAACAAATGAAATATGATTTGGCAAGAACAGTATTATCTTTGCAAATAAATAATAAATAATGATTTCAAATAAATAAATCAATAAATAAATTTCTTTTTTTGTCTTACATTAATGGAATGCGTCACCAAAAATTAACAAAAACCAAGTTACAAATTTGGAAAAAAAAATTGTTATATATAAGTAGTATGTGGACGCCTTTACTCCATCCCACTCCTAGGATGGAGTGGAGATGGTAAAGTAGGGTGGTGTGAGTGCTAGTGAACAAGGAAGAGTAGAGATAAGAGCAGGATGGAGCGAAATCGACCACATACTCGATATCAAATTTTTAACTCACCCTTGCGCTGCTGGTGGCTGCAACGACAGCTCTATAATCCAAGGCGTCGACTGTGAGAATTCGTTTTGCGCGCGCGCACACACAAGCACGCACGCCTTATTAGGCTCTCCACCAAAATCACTCGCCACCAAAACGCGTCGCTTAAAACCTCCTTGCCGTATCGCGAATACGAATTTCTTTTTAATGTTTACGCGTAGGATACCAAAGACCGACTGAATGCTCAGGATGCTCTGAATTATAACCAGGTGTCTAGCGCTTTAAATGCATCGACAGCGGTTTTTCACGTGTGTGTCGCTTTGCGCTGTGTTCTTAGTGAAACGCTTGCTCTGTAGTAAATGGCGTAGAATATGATCCGGCACCGAGAGAGAGAGAGAGAGAGAGAGAGAAAGATTGATTGATTGATATTTATTAGCTTTCTCAGCTATTTTATACACAGAGTTACATATTTTTCTTACATCTACATACATCTTACTTTACTGTTGACACAACATACTCCTTTAACATTCGTTTAAACTGTTCTACTTTTTCGCAACCTTTGAGTTCAGTTGGGAATGCATAATATATTTTCACTCCTTCATAGTACATACTCATTTGTGCACTTCTCGTTCTTCTAAATTGTAGAGAGAGATTGATTGATTGATTGATTGTTTTATTATGCCTTGGTTGACCTTTGGCAAATATTTATGACAATGGTATTTTTATAAACTGGAATAAACTATGTTAAATCTGAGTTTGAATTATACAAAATGCAGTTAAAACAATAAGGATCGTATACTAGTAAACTTATAGGTACTTCTAAAAATTATTTTTAAAAATACTTATAGGTAATTCTAACTTATAGGTAATTCTAAAAATTATTTAAAAAATACGAATAACAATGGATCTATGTTATAGGTTGCAAATTGATATTGACTATCACTGTACTGCCACTATGCTATCGTGAACAAAATAAAAACTAATTTTCATCAACATGATTGAAAAGGTGAGTATGGAGACGAATCTTAAACAGTTCTAGACTTGAAGACGAAGTGATATGCGATGGTAAGCTCTCCCAAAAATAAATGCCAGAAAGAGAAAATGCGTTTCTGTAAGTAGTTGTGCGATGCTTAGGCACTGAAAAAGTCGATCGAGGTCTCCTTAACTGACGTTCGGGAGTATCCTTCTGTTGACTGAACAGAGCCAATAAATATGTTGGAGCTTTCTGATGTGTAATGTTATATATTGAAATACCAAGAAAATACAGACGCCGCGATTTAACTGTAAGCCAGCCAAGTTGTCGCCTGTACGGAGTGATATGAGCATCGCATCGAAGATCGAAAACAAAACGTATACAGTAATTGATGAGACGTTCTAATTTTAAATTCAATTCCTCAGTCAGATTGTTATAAACTAGGCAGCAGTAGTCTAATAATGGAAAAATTAAGGCAATTATCAATGATGATCTTAATTCTTGAGAAAGGGCAATGCGATGAAATTTTAACCTATATACAGCAAAGTGAACTTTTTGTGAGATATGTAAAACATGAGATTTCCAAGATAAATTACTGTGCATGATCACTCCTAAGTTCCTAGCTTCAGTAACGAATGGAATATTCACTCCATTTAACGAAACCGGTGGTAACATTGAGAAATCAAGTTCGCGTGTATACGCATTGCTACCGAATATAAGAACTTTTGATTTGGCAATGTTTAGTTTCAGACCATTTGAAATTGCAAAGTTGGCAATGGCTTGAACATCCTCGGTAATTAACTTTATTCCTTGATTTATTTGAGACGGGAGGCAACTAAGATATATTTGCGTATCGTCAGCAAATATCATGTGCTGTGTGTATTGAAGTGCAGTGCTAATGTCATTAATATAAAGAGAAAAAAGAAGTGGACCTAGGACAGAACCTTGCGGTACGCCTGCTGTAGTAGGTAACCAAGAGGCGGAAGTCCCATGGACGTCAATAACTGCTTGAGTTCTTCCAGTTAAATATGAAAAAATCCAATCTAGAACTGGTTCTGCAAGGCCCACTTTTTTAATTTTGCAAGAAGTTGTAAGTGTGGTACAGTGTCAAATGCTTTGCTAAAATCAAATAAGATTAGAATGGTAATACGCCCTTCATCCACATTGCGCCTCACATCGTCACATATACGTAGTAATGCTGTTTGAGTACTGTGACCACTACCATATCCCGATTGACGTGGATCAAAAACTTGGTTCGACTCAATCCAGTCAGTGATCTGCTTATGAACCAATCTCTCAAGTACTTTTGAAAGTTCGCTAAGGTTAGCTATCGGTCTAGTATCAGACGGGGAAAGGGGTGTTTTAATTTTGGATAACGGTCGAAGAAAAGCCTTTTTCCAACACTGAGGGAACTTAGATGATTGCAAAGAATGGTTAAACATAGCTGTTAGTAGTGAGCACGAAACCTCGATAGACTTATTTATTAGGAACAGAGAAATACCATCTGGACCAGCTGCATATGACTTAGAACTAGCGTTGGTAGAGATAATATATCGTACTTGGTTGGACGTGATTTCTGCAAAGTTGAATAAAGAGCGAACTGGTTGAATTAATGAACTTATCGTGCGAAACTCATCGTATGAACAAGGCGGTAATTGGCTGGATACAGCAGAATAAAAAGAATTGAGCTATTCTGGTTGAAAGAAATTGAGTGGTGATGTTAAAGACGACTTGGCTAAACCAAGAGTCGCTAGCTCTTTCCATAATTTATTTGGATCTGTTATGGTTGACAACCTCTGAATATGGTACTCACTTTTCATATGTCTTAAGTCATACTTAAGCTTGTCTCTATTCTCCCTGAAGATAGCAAGGTCTAGTACGCTTTTAGATCGTCGTGCACGCGTATACAATAAATTTCGCTGAGCCATGCGTTCTCTCAAATTTTGTGTGAGCCAAGGTGCCAGAGGACGACGAACACAGAAAGTACTTAGAGGCGCAAATTTATTCAGAGACTCTAGAAATGCTCCAGACAATAGATCAACTATCGTGTTTATATCATCAGGTATAATACCCGAACTCGAATTGGTGCTAAATCTCGAGTTGAAATCATAAAGTCCCGAAGAATTCAGTTTATTCGATAAAAAATTCAGAAAGCCTCTATCATTGAAATTATTGTAGACTCGCCGTGTAATGTTACGCTCGATAGTAGGTTCCACCTCAAAGTTATAATGTAGTTCTAATAGGTCATGTCCAGCTATAAACGGAGCCTCAGATTTAACATAAGATAGTTTTTTTTCTTCACTATCGATTAGGAATACATCTATCCAGGAATCCGAAGTCACCATGTGGTGGGTTGTAGCGGATTCAACAATATGTAGTGAAAGGGAGAAGACTAATTGGCGTAAATAAATCGATTCATAATCATTACTAGCTAAATTACAATTAAGATCACCTGCTATTATAATATTTTCATAGTTGTGAGAGAAATTACATAAAGCTTCGACAAAATTCCCTAGCATTGATGCTTTTGGTGGTCTGTATACTGAAGCAAAAAGAAGCTTCTTGGCGTTAGATCC